>CM077151.1:256794287-257517719 GCA_039583875.1 Platanthera guangdongensis | reverse complement strand
TCACCAAGGGACGGCGTGGGAGAAGTAGGTGTGAGCTGTGCACCTAGGTCTGAACTCTAGGTGGAACCAAATCTCGGTTCCAACACTAAGTACAGAAATCAAGCCAGAGGTGCTGACAACTGTCAGAACTATCAGATGTCAGTTATTAACTAGATCAGCCGGTTACCTTTGACAGAGCCTATATAAAGGGATCAACTCTTTAGAAAAAAATAGAGAGGAAAAATTTGGCAAGACTAGATCTAAGAAGCAATCAGCTAGAATTCAGAAGGTGGAAAGAGGATGAATCAAGAATCGTCTTCAACATTCTCCAGCCTAGATCTTCCCTAATTTTAACTTCAAGACGCTTTGAAAAGCTAAGAAGGGTTGGATCAGATCCATCATTACAAGATCAAAGGAAGCAAACACATCTGGATCAGATCAAGAAGCAGTCACCCATTTCTCTCTAGCTGGGTGACTAATTCTGAATCAATTGCTTTTACCTTAATTAATTTTGTAAGATCTACCTGTAGATCTGAGTGTAGGGGAATCATTTTCTCTAAGTTGTAAGCCTGTGTTATAAAAGATGAGGTAGGGCAGTGATTGCTTGAGGTAGGAGAAGTGGGTATTTCTCTGAGTTATAGGGCATGATTTGCCTGCGGAGTAGGAGTGTGGATACATTCAGAGGTAGAGTTCTTGGGAAGAACTTGAGGTGTAGGATCTTGGTGATCTGAGTGGTGAGACTTGTAAAGTATGAGTTATAGGGGTCAGCTGGGCTCTGAGCTGTAAGATCTAAAGATCTAAGTAAAGGAAAAAGGAGTTTGGTCAAATCTAGTTCATTGCTAGATAGACGAAGGAGGAAAGTGGATGTACCCATAAATTGGGGAACCACTATAAAACTGTGTGTACTGTGCTGTGATTGTTGTGCTGTGATAGTTTTAAATTGCTATCAATATTATCTTGTAATATCTGACGGAGAATATTATCATAAAGAAAGTATATCTCAGATTTAAAAAAGTAGCCAAGTTTTAAATTGAATCTATTCACCCCCCCCCCCTCTAGGTCATTCTCAATCATACGACAAACATTTACACAAACCTTGTTATCCCATTCTTTCATCAGGGATCTCAAGAATTTGTCATTAAGTTCACTGTTTGTAAACTTGCGACGGTACTTCCTTAGCCCGTTGACAATCCTGAAAAACTTCTCGTAGCAGTCGACTATGAGTCTCTTCCGTCTTGTTTGAAAGCTTTGCACTGCTGATTGAGGAGGGATTTCCGGTCATCCCTAACCTCCTCTGTACCTTCCATGAGGACAATTAGATAAGTCCACATATCTTTGACCAACTTATAGTGGATTAGATTTTGTAACATTGCGTCGTCCACATCACTTGCATTAATGTTCTTTGCTTTCTTATCTAGAGAGACAAGAGCAATCTCATATTTAGTTAGATCCAACATTTTCTTAGAAACCATTAGAGTTGGGTTGATGGTTGAAGAAGTTATGGGCACATGAGGACCTTCTTCAACCATCTGAAAAATTCTGGGATCGGCAGCTTCCATGAAGAACCTGACTCTTTCCTTCCACATGGGGAAGTTTTCCTTGGAACACACAGACAGCTTCATGGAGGACATATCCTTGCTTTTGTCCATATCAAAAAAATCTCGTGCTTGACTTTTGATAACTAGATTGAGATCTTGTTCAAGGTGTTAACCTTTTAACGAACCTCCTGCCCCTGATACTAATTGAAAGTATCAAGTTGTCTACCTAAATCACCTAGAGGGGGGGTGAATAGGTGAGTTTTGCGTCTTTCTGCGGAATAAAAATATTGATAAATAAAACACACAGAAGCAAAAAAAAATAGACACATAGATTTATAGTGGTTCCCCAAGATAGGTATGTCCACTATCCTGCCTCGCCTATCTAGAACTTTGGGCTAGACTCAGCTACTTCACCAAAACTCAGATTATACAAATATTATACCTCAGAGCCTCAACTCCCACAACTCAGAGACAACTCTCTTACAACTCGGAGAACAACCTCTCCTACCACTCGGAGACAACTCTCCTACAACTTGATCCAACACACGGATCTACAAACTCGAAAGTAGAAACTTCCTACAATAAGAAAAATATTTTTGTACAACTTTCTAGATTAAAAACAATCTTCTTCTTTAGAGTTGAATGGATTCATCTTCTGCCTTCTTGGAGATTAGAACTTGAAATGAAATTGAAGGAGAAGACTTGAAATCTTGAAAACCTTGATGTGAAATCTTGAAATCCGACTCAATCAAAAACACTTTTGAGGAATCTGAAAGCAATGAGCTTGCTGAATCTATCTTTTAGAAGAATTACTAGTCGTAAACTCTAGGTCGTTGAGAAGAACAATTCTGAGAACAATAGATTGGGAAAAAAGTTCGTTCGTTCACGAGTATGAAATTAGGTCTTTCAATTCTTATCGATCTATTAGCGATTCATATTCTTCTGGAATGAATTCTTGATATTTATATAGAATCCATCTCCAACAGCTAGAAATTTTCTTCCAAAAATAAGCTTCCGCGTGCACTGTATATGGTCGTCATTTGAAATAGAACCAGTTGGAAAAAATGATCCAAAAGACTTTAAGTCCATTCGTCGAGATGACACGAGTAATAGCTAGAACACTCTACGAATTACTTAGATTACACGAGAGCATTCGACAAATTACACGAGTTCATTCGAAGAATTTTACTTAGAAAATTTTCTGCTAACAGACACTGGACCACTCGACTATATTCGATGAATGACACGAGACTTCACGTATATACTCGACGAATTTAACTTAGCAATTTCTAAAGAAGTTTAATAAATTGTCATAAATTTCCCGAGCAAACTCGATGAATTCCACGAGTATTCACGTGATGTCTCGATGAATGACATGAGACTTCATGTATACACTCGACGAAGTTTACTTAGGAAAACTTCGGATTCTTCCTAAACTCAACAACCTACCTTTTCCTTGATTTATATGCACTTGAAAATGAAGTACACCCCAATAGAGAGATTACACATAAGTCAACAACATGTCCTACACAATGAGAGATTACATTGTATAGTCATGTGTTACATGACTCATTATAATCTGACATTAATGTGTACTTGATAATTAAGTTCTGAAAGCACACAACTTGAAAGTATAATCAAATACAACTCAATTAATTTTAGTTCAAGGAGGACTTCTTCAAATCAAGATTATTGTGGAAACAATACCCAAACATCAATGCTTCCACTGCATAGTTTGTCTGCAAACTATGCTCAATCGGGGTGTCCCTGTATTTTGTGGATTTCTTTCTTAGGATCGTAAGTAAGTTGATACCAGTTTGTAAGATTCCCTTTCCGATAATTGAGCACGACCGAGAGGAGAACTTGTGCCCAAAATTGCTGCCTTCCAAGGACACCAACTCATGGGTTAGTCGTCATTACAAGACGCAAATCCTGCCGGCTAATTCAAACATTCCATGGCAACGACAAAGTACAAGTAAAAAACATGTAATTACCACAAATCCACATCACACAAATGGTATATATATATATATATATATATATATATATATATATATATATATATATATATATAGATATATATAGTATATTAAGAAGAGCTGTCCACAACAAGATACAATAAAGAAAGGATACAGGCAAAAGCCTGATACAAAGTCCAATAAGGGCTTCAGCTCGATACATCATATCTCTCATACAAATCTCACAAAAATAACCTCAAAATCAAACACCCACATCTGCGCATTGCATAGTCATTGTACGCTGCATTAGCTCCCCAAATCTTGCCATCATGGCCTATGGGTCCTCTTGGATGTCGTGTTGCTGCTCTTGGTGTTACAGCCACATCCGGATGTTAGTCAAAAAGACTAAGTTTGCTTTGTCCTCCCCACTCCCCACTGCGACTCTTAGGCACTGGGTAAGAGGGAGGAAGAAAAGGATAATAAGAGCAGTGTATAACAAGTAGATGATAGGAGCCTATCTAGAATAATATTTAACAAGTACAGTAGATGTGTATAAACGAGTAAATCTACACTAGTAGTTCTACTACGAGACATCGCAAATGGAAGCAATAAGTAAAGTAAAGAAAAACAACTGTATACCATCATAGAGAAGTAACCTAACTTATATGAATTCTCATACAAATTTTTAAATTAATTTTTAGGTTTATAATTAACTTATCATATAAAAGGGCCTATACTAATTTATATGATGTTGATCTTGTTATATGCAATGCCTATGTTATGGTTTCATACAAGTGCAACTTACACACACTCTCTATGTGCACAGATCTTTCGTTCCTACTTTTTGGAGGTATCTAACCTCTTAGGTACCACCCATCAATACTACAGGTGCAGTGGAACAGGTGTCTCCACTCCTAGGCGGATATGCACACTACCAGGCCTAGAACTTTAGCATGCTTCGACGCTAATAACACAACAAGGGATCTCTTGCATACTTTTGTTGGAATCCACCAGTTTTTAGGCTAAGTGAAGGTTCATTAGGAAAACATCACCAAGATACCAGCTGAGCTGGCCCTCTAGACCACAACTACTTGCCAAGTCAACTTACACACGTTTGTGTGATGACCGAGTAGTACAAAAGACCTACTATATCATATGTATATGCAAATGTATCACCCCAACCATATTATCTGAGCCTCCAGCTGTCAAGGCTATTTAGTCCTCTATATCACAACTAATCGAGCCTTAGCTCCCTGGACTATCCAGACCTTCTCAAATATAACACATCATACTCATAGGATGATGTTCACTGGTTCCAATATCTTCTTACTCTTATCTTCTCTTGCCTAGTGTTTAGTTATGCTGAAAGGTTAAGGGTAGATTTTGGGTTTCATGATGTCTACATAGTTAAAGACTCACAACAGTACTAGGAAGTATGATGGGATGAATCTTAAACCTCCCTTGCTCAAGATATTTAATCTTATTGGTTGCTACCCTTCATTAAATCCCTCTCTTACTCTTAATAGCCTAAGATAGATTTATTAAAAAAGATTGAAGACTGCAATTAGTTTGTACACCACTGAATGTAGATGAGAATTTTGTAAGAATGAAGTAAATACAACAGGGAAAGAAGAGTATTATTGAAAACATGTTGGATCATTGTTGTATTTAACTAAAATCAGACCTGATTTGGAATTTGCAGTTAAGCTCATTTCCTGATTTATGACAAATCCAGTAAAATTTATGGAAAAAATATAATACCAGTCCTTGAACTATGATACTTTTTGAAATCAATCCATGGACTTCTGAATGGTTGAAATAAGTCCCTAAACTATTAAAACCAAACCATATCAGCCCTAATAGTTGTTTCTGATAGCCATTAGAGCAAAAAAAACATGATGTTTCCGTAACTTGTATTTATGTTCTGTTATCTTTTTTATAATAGGCCTTTATAATATGAACCAATATATTTTTAATTATTATCATAGAGCAACAAAGGCTCGAATTATGGATTTTCGTTCGGTGCGACTTTCTCTCGAGTGAAACCCCTGCTTGACTCGCCTCTGTGCTCAACTCTCCAACAATTTAGTTTAACCATTAAGATGAAATTTAGAATCATTCTTTCAAATGAATTGAATTTTACCGACTAGAAGTTGTTCACCAAGTGGATCTCTCCTAAGGTGGACCAAGGCAAGGAGAATAGTGTTAGGGTTGTGGCGAGTCGAACAAGCGAGTGGGAAAGGAACTTCTTAGCTTGCGTGGGGTTTGTCCACCAGTCATAAGGGGCAAGTGGAGCGCGCAGGCTCGCACTCACCCCAGGGTCATGCTAAGAGGAGTCGAGTGGGGTATCAGGTCAAGCACTCACCCTTTACCTCGGGGAAGTGGCGAGAGCCAGCCATATCAGGCACTCGACACACCATGCGAGTGGTAACCATATGAATCACTCGCCTTGTAGTGTATTTACTAGAATGTACTTATTGGACTATTAATGACCCTTTTAAACAACGGTGTTTTTCTATTGACAGGTCAATTTGGGATGTGTTTAGCAAAACCAAAAGGTGGGATTGCGCTATTGACAAACTAGACTTAGAGAACTATAAATAGACCCTTAAGGGCACCTTTGGGGAGGGATTGATTTCTGACTTTCTTTCTCCTCTGTTTTACTTTGGTTTGTTCCCAGAGCCCTCCAAGGTGACCAGCTCAGCTTTGGCTTGGGAGTGGATGCTCTCTTAGATCTTCCGGGTGTCTGGCGGGACCTCATCGATGTAAACCAGGGTCTATTCTTTTTTCTTAGTCAGTGACATGTAGTTTGGTTCAGGATAAATAAGTGCAGATTACCCTTGGGCCCGAACACTCTCTGAGACCGGATAACTGTTTCAATATTTTTTGGTGTGGTGAGCATGGATGTAGTCTACATAAGAAAATCTCGAGCTAGGCTGCATGGCAGGAGATGGAGAAGGATCCGGCTCGGGCAACTCGCAGCCTTAGACGAGTGGCATCACAATAGGGATGTTAGAAGAATTTAAGAGGGAGGTTTTTGCAGACCAAACACCTAGCATTTGTCTCGAGAAGCGAGTGGGCAACACCTTCTATCCCGGTGTCCGCAGCCCGTCCTTAGGCGAGAATGCTCCGACTCAGCGACCCAGGAAGGAAGTGCCGACAAAGAGTGGAAAGGGGAATCTCGTCGAGCGAGAGCTGTTCCCCGGTTAAGCGAGTGCTGACAGGACCAGTGTGCTAGTGGTGCGAGATGGGTCGACTCGCCCGGTAGGGGAGGGAGCCCTTTTAGTGAGTTGATTGTCTCTCCCCAGTTCTAGAGGAGTTCAGGGAACCAGAGATGACTTAATACACTGGCAGAGATTATCCTATGCAGTATGTCCACAGGTTCAATCATGTTGTTTCCTTCTGGCAAATGTCGGATGCTTTCAAGTGCCTACTTTTCGCCATCACCTTAAAGGAGAAGGACAGAGACTGGTTCCACCAGCTTCCCACAAGCTCGATCTACTGCTTTGAGGACCTGCATTATGGATTTCTCTTAAGGTTCTCGACGTCAAAAAAGAGGAAGAAGGGAGTAGAGTGCTTGTTTGCGATCAAGCAGAGACTGTAGGAGACATTGGTGAGTTTCATTGATAGGTTCCAAGAGGAGATCCTTTTGGTCCAAAAGGTTCCAGGGTATACCTTAATGCTTGCCTTCACGCTGGGTCTATGGCAAGGATTCTTCAGTATGGAGCTGAAGAGGGTGCCACCCATATCATTTAAAGAATTGATGGAGAGGGAGAAAAAAGAGATAGAGGGAGAGTCTACAAACCTGGCATTCGCCAAGAAGTTGGACAAGTTGCCTGTTGGATCCCTAGTTGATTTGGGCTAGGTTCACTAGCTTAGGATGTGACCCAACATGTATAGCCAGGGTCAAATTTGTGTCCTAGAGTATAGGCCAAGTCCTTAGAGTTAACATCAGATGGACCAGCTGTCAACAAGACCATCAGAGACTCAAGAATTAGAAGATTTCCAGACTAAGTAAAATGAGTTCGACGTTCGTCGAACTCAGGTCGACGAAAGGCGTTCTGAGCTCGACGATCTTGAGACATTTCTTTGTGCTGAGCTCGACGATCTTTGTTCTCTGTTCGACGAAGACTTAGATACTTCAACAAGCTAAAGTCAGGGTAACTGCAGATTTTTCTAAGTCCAACTTCAGGCTTTGGTCGACGAACAAGAATCTGAGCTCGACGAACTTGGACCTCAAGTTCACAACTTCTCAGGTCGACGAAGTCAACTTGTTAGGTCGATGAACTCAGTACTCTACTCGACGATTTCTGGTCTACGATTTGAATCCTTCTCAGTCAGAGACTTCTCAGATTCTATGTCCACAATCATTCTTCGGTCGACGAATTTGGATCTCAGCTCGATGAATGAAGATTGTCAGATCGACGAATATTGTAGCAGAATTGACAAGTTTCCCTTGAAGACAAATTGCTATTGTCTGGTCGAGGAACTCATCAGCTCAGCTCGACGAACTGTGAACTCAGCTCGACGATTCCTGTTCTTCGTTCGACGTTTCCAGATTAGGTCTTCTCCAGTTTTCCGTCCCTTTTCTTTGTAAGAACCGAACAAAAAAACAAACCAAAATGGTTTTAACTGAAACTTTATTATTCGAAAAAGGTATCTATTACAAAGGTATGCCCTCCCTTATATAGAATGGAGGAGAGATGAGAGAATACAAATAAGAGATGTGGGACTAAAAATTTACAGGACTAAGCGGACTATACAAAACAAACCGTACAAGCCGCGCGGTTATACAGAAGGGCTAACCGCACGGCTACCACCAGAGAGAAAGAGAGATTGCCAGGGTAGACCGCTAGACTGCCCGGTCTCCAAGCCGGCTGAGACAAACCGCCAGACCGCGCGGTCTTCAACCCGCCAAGACAAACCGCCAGACCGCCCGGTCACCAACTTCAACACTCCCCCTCAAGCTGGAGCATATATATTGATCATGCCCAGCTTGTCACAAACATGAAGAAACGAGGCGGAAACTGGCTTGGTGAAGATGTCAGCCAGCTCTTTATCAGAAGTGACAAAGGGAGTGCAAATTTGTTCCTTTAAGATCTCTTCACGAATGAAATGACAGTCGACCTCAATGAGCTTTGTTCTTTCATGGAAGACCGGATTTTTGGAGATGTATATGGCGGCCTTGTTATCACAGAACATAGGTAGAGGATGGTTGTAGACCTCTCCTAAATCTAGCATGAGAGCCCGCAGCCATTTTAACTCACAAGTGGTCGACGCCATACTGCGATACTCGGCTTCTGTACTGGACCTGGAGACAACAGACTACTTCTTGCTCTTCCAGCTCACCAGCTTTCCCCCAACAAAGGTGCAAAAACCTGAGGTTGACTTGCGATCCCCTTTGTCATCAGCATAACTTGCATCTGAGTATGCTTCAATCCTCAGATGACCATTCTTCTGAAAAAGTAATCCTTTCCCAGGCACTGCTTTGACATACTCCAAGATCCACAAGGCGGACTGTAGATGGCACTCCCTAGGAGCTTGCATGAATTGACTCACCTTGCCCACAACATAGGAAATGTCGGGCCTGGTCACTGTGAGATATATGAGCTTACCAACCAGACGCCTGTACCGCGAACTATCTGAAAGAGGAGGCGAATCATCTGTCTAGGTTTTGTCTTCTCCAGTTGCCATGGGGCATCGGGCAGGTTTTGCTCCAATCAATCCTGCCTCTTTTAAAAGATCAAGGGCATACTTACGCTGAGAGAGAACTAAGGAGTCGGGCTTCCGAGAGATTTCGATCCCCAGAAAGTACTTTGGAGAGCCCATATCTTTCGTGATCAGATATTGACGAAGATGTCGCTTTGTCAGGGCTACCCCTTCCTGGTCATCGCCAGTGAGAAGAATATCATCGACGTACACAGCAAGAACAACCAGCCCCGAAGGAGTTTTGCGAATAAATAGAGAGTGATCAGCAGAGCTTCGTGCAAAACCAACGGCCGCCACGATGTCGTTGAACTTGTCAAACCAAGCTCGAGGGCTCTGCTTGAGGCCATAAATTGCCTTTTGCAGCTGGCATACTCGTGTCTCCCCCTGAGCAACATACCTAGGAGGTTGCTCCATGTAAACGGCCTCGTGAAGATCACCATAAAGGAAGGCATTCTTGACATCCAGCTGAGAAATCGGCCAATCCCTATTGACCGCCACAGAGAGAAGGACTCGGATAGTGCTGAGACGAGCCACGAGGGAGAAGGTGTCGAAGTAATCAACCCCATAGGTCTGAGTAAAGCCCTTAGCAACAAGGCGAGCCTTATACCGATCCACAGTGCTGTCTGGGCCAAATATGACCACAAAGACCCAGCGACAGCCAACAACATCAGTACCGAAGGGAGGAGGGACAAGAGTCCATGTACCCCTCTCCATGAGGGTCGCCATTTCCTCATCCATGGCCAGCTTCCAGTGGGTAATAGCAAGGGCCTCCTGATAGGAACGAGGCGTGGCAGTGGCAGAGATAGCCAGCACAAAGGCCCTGCGAGAAGGGGTAAGACGATCATATGAAACAACAGCAGCAAGGGGGTGTAGGGTACATGTCTGCACCCCTTTGCGAAGAGCCACAGGGAGATCCAGGTCGGCGGCCCCCTCGGTATCCGGAGCGTCCGTGGCAGAGGAGCTGCCCGAGAGAGAGAGAGCGACGGCGGCAGAGAGGATGGAGATGGAGGTGGAGAAGTGGGAGAGAGAGGTGGAGCGAGTGGAGGGGACGGAGATGGCGGAGGGGTGGATATCTCTGTAGGAGACGAGGGAACGAAGGGAATAGCAGGAGAATCAGAAGCTGGGGGAAGAGGAGAGGAAGCGGGGAAAAGAGAGGAGGATTCAGCCAAGAAGTGGAGGCATTCTCGAAGAAGGTAACGTCAGCAGAGACGAACTACTGACGAAGAACAGGGTTAAAGCAACAATAGCCTTTCTGAGTGGTGGAGTACCCCAGAAAGACACATTTGGTGGAGCGAGGGGATTGCTTGTCACGGGTGGCAGATGGGGTATGCACAAATGCAGTACATCCAAAGATTCGGAGAGGGAGAGGAAAAGGCTCCTGGCCCGGATACAGAATACAGAATGGTGTTTTCCCGTGGAGAATGGTGGATGGAATGCGATTGATGAGGTAGCAGATAAGGAGAACATCATATCCCCAATAAGAGCGAGGGACATGCATCTAGGTCATCAATGTGCGAGCCACATCGAGGAGGTGACGGTTTTTGCGTTCCGCCACCCCATTTTGTTGGGAGGTGTAAACACAGCTAGTCTGATGAACAATGCCATGTTGCACACAAAAAGATGTAAAAGCATGACTCAGATACTCTTTTGCATTATCGGAGCGAAAGGTTTTAATACATGTTGAAGTTGGAGACCGGGCGGTCTGTCTTGGCGGGTTAGAGACCGCGCGGTCTGGCGGTTTGACTCGGCGACTTGTAAACCGGGCGGTCTAAGCAATCTTCACAGGCGACCTCTCTGCATCTCTTATTGTAAGCCGTGCGGTTAGTGCTTCTGTCTAACCGCGCGGCCTGTGCGGTTTACTTTGTACAGTCCGCTTAGCTTGTAAATTTTAGTCCCACATCTCTTATTTGTATTCTCTCTTCTCTCCTCCATTCTATATAAGGGAGGGCATACCTTTGTAATAGTTATCATTTTTGGATAATAAAATTTCGATTATTCAAAAGTTTATTCGGCTTGTTCTCTTCTTTTCGCTTCCTTTCTCTACTTTCTAACAATACAAACATTAAACTGAGTTTTAATTAACTGATAAAAAGAGATCCATACATCTAAAAGGACGATCAAAAGGACTACCCCGACCAATGGTGAGGGTAGGAGCAGGTCCCCAGATATCGGAGTGGACAAGATCAAAAGGACGAGTAGAGCCCTGACCTTGCTTTGGTGGGAAGGAGGAACGGCGATGCTTGCCGAGCTGACAGGCGTCGCATTGGAGAGTAGTACTAGACAGGGGGAGGTGGGGCAGAAGCTGATGTAGAAGTCGTAGTGGAGGATGACCAAGGCGGAGATGCCACTGAAGAAGATCCGTACAAGAAGAGGAGAAGGCGGACAAGGCGAAACGTTGTCGAGGAAGTAGAGGCCGCCGCTCTCAGTCCCAGTAGCAAGCGTCGTCCGGTGGGAGCTTGGATCCTGAAAAAGAACAAGAAGTCGGAGTAAATTTCATAGAACACTGAAGCTGCTTGCATAAAGAGGTAACAGACAATAGATTGCATGGAAACTTGGGCACATAGAGAGTGTCCGCTAGCCGTAGTGACGGAGTAACATGAACCACTCCCGTCACATGAACCGGGGAGGGAGAACCATCTGCAACTAGGACCGGGGGCAACCGATCATGTTGTTCGAGTAAAGAGAAGCACTGAGGATTGCCCGTCATGTGATTAGTGGAACCAGAGTCGATGAGTCATTTACCTTGAGTCACCATGTGGGCACTACCTGAGGATGTTACAACAGAGGCAGACGGCTTGGAAGAGTCACCGGAGGGGCGAAGATGGGTATACTTCGTCCAGCAGCATTCGGAAGTATGTCCGGTTCGGCCACAATGAGAACAGAGGTAGCGGGAAGAAGCACGGCCGCCGGACTGGTTACTGCGGCTACCAGAGCAACTCCGCTCAGTGTGATGAGAATAGTTGTCCAGAGGTGGAGGAGGAGCGGGCAATAGTGGGCGCTGAAGGAGAGAGGTGACAACAGCGATGCGGGCAGCGGTGGCATCTAAGGTAGGAGATTCTGCCTCACCCAGAATTTGCTGGCAGATCATGTCATAAGTATCAGGAAGCCGGAGCAGATAACACACAACCAGAAGCTCCTGAAAGTGCTTGTGTTGTTGATCCAAATCCTCAGAAAAGGGGCGATTCTGAAGAATCTCAGCCCCAAGAGCCTGAACCTGTTGGTAGGCAGCAGCAGGAGACAAGGTAGGACGGGCAAAGAGGTCCACATACAACGTATAGATGCGGGACGTCTGAGCCCCCTTGGAGTACAGAGCGGCAAGATGAAGCCAAGCGGCCTTGACCATCTCATCATGACGTATGACGGGAAGGCACTCATCGGAAAGACTGTTCGCGAGCCAAGTACGCACAAGCGCGTCACTTGCATCCCAGTCATCAAAGAGAGATGAAGTAATAGGAGGTGGGCCATCAACGAGATGGTGGCGTTTGCGTTGTGAGCGAAGTAGAAAGGTGAAAGAGACGCTCCAATCCGGGTAGTTGGAGCCAACAAGCTTGAAAACGGTCCCAAGGTTCCCGGAAGGAGTAGGTGGAAGAGGAGGAGCCAGATTGGTGATAGGGGTGGTGGCAGTAGAGGCATCAGAAAGAGCCATAGGAGCAGGAAAAGGGAAGCCAGGCGGTTAGGAAACAACCCGCACGGATAGGAAAAACAAAAGCTGCAGCGGTCACGAGGGTAGAAACCAGCAGCCAGAGAAGCCACGACCAAGTTGCATACCCAAGCAGAGGGGAAGAAGTCGAACGGCTAGAGGACAGGCCGCGCGAACAGAAGCAGGACAAAACAGGTCGCTGCGACAGGAGGCGGCGACTTAGAACAGGGAACCAAAAGTCGCGCACACAGAGGGCAACAACAGGGAGAGGAAGAGGCCGCGCGGACAGGGTGCAAACCGACGAGACAAGCCGCGCGGACAGGGAAGGCACAGAATCAGGAGGAGTAGATCGAGTACTCTGATACCATGTAAGAACCGAACAAAAAAACAAACCGAAATGGTTTTAACTGAAACTTTATTATCCGAAAAAGGTATCTATTACAAAGGTATGCCCTCCCTTATATAGAATGGAGGAGAGATGAGAGAATACAAATAAGAGATGTGGGACTAAAAATTTACAGGACTAAGCAGACTATACAAAACAAACCGCACAAGCCGCGCGGTTAGACAAAAGGGCTAACCGCACGGCTACCACCAGAGAGAAAGAGAGATTGTCAGGGTAGACCGCTAGACCGCCCGGTCTCCAAGCCGGCTGAGACAAACCGCCAGACCGCGCGGTCTTCAACCCGCCAAGACAGACCGCTAGACCGCCCGGTCACCAACTTCAACATTCTTGGCGATGAATCCTGAGTAATTAATGCTCAATCTTCTAGGAATGTTACCGTTGGAACGAGCATTGATCATGGATTATTACATGCCGTTTTTCCATGGGACAGTTAGGGAAATCATTGATTGCTGCTTCCTTCCCAGGCCGACTGCATTTACTGCTCAAGGTTTCAAATTTCAAATGTTCTTCAGTCAGTCTTTAGTCAGAAAAGAAAACGAGATTAAGCTGTTACAGACACACTGACAGACATTGCACTCAAGAACAATCTTATAGAAATCAAAAGTCCTTTTCTGTAATCAGCCTAGGCCAAAGAACATCATCAAGAAGAAGAAGAACATCCAATCACTATCAAGAGTCTTCTTCCTTCAATCCTACAGGACAACTTTAGAAGGACAACAATCTCTATCTGTCAAAGAAGTTCCTGATGCAATCTCTGGTCAAGGCAATCAAGCTTTGAAGAACTGTCACCCTGAAGCAGTGCTCCAGATTTCCTGATCCATTCAAGATCTCAGGGGGAGCAATCTGCTGAAATCAATCCACAAGTCTTCTCAGTCATTATTGAGAAAGAGAAGACACCATCACCCTTTTTCCATCCTCTGTACATGGTTTTAATTCCCTTCAAAATTATTTCTGGTTGCAATTCTCCTACCAAAAGACTTGAGGTTTTGGTTTTTGAGCACCTGAACAAAAGCTCATTGGTGTCAGGCACCTGATCAAAAATCTGAGTGGATTCCTACCAGGGTGGTAGAAGAGTGGATGTATCCAGGTTGGGGAACCACTATAATTTCTTGTGTCGTCTGGTTGCCCTTTTTCTTTTGTTTTGGCTGTGCTCTGTGATTTGTTAGGTTGTTGTGCTTATTATTTTATTTGCTAATCTGTTCACCTAAGATTATAGCATAAGTTGTAAAAAGTTTGTAGAGAGCACAATACTCTATTCACCCCCTCCCCTCTAGAGTATTTCAGATCTAACCTGCACTTTCAATTGGTATCAGAGCCAGGTTGGTTGATCTACCACACCTTAAGAGGTTAATTGGTTATACAGGCTAACACCTGAACCATAAAGATCCCTCTTGTTAGATCTGATTGTTTTGTTTCCTTTATTAGATTTATTTCTTCACAGAAATTGCTCAAAACAAAGATTATGCAAGCATCAGACCTCCAGTATGCAATCTTAACATATTTGCCATCTGGAAGGCAAGAATCAAACTATACATGAATTCTATTGATGAAGATATTTTTGCTTCCATCTTGACAGGAGTACCTCCAGCACCTGCAGCTTCTACAAGCACCTCTACCAACATGACTGCAGTACCTCCTTCAGAGAATAATGATACTTACAAGAAAGCTAAAATTGCAGATGCAAAAGCAATGAACATCTTGGCTCAGACTATGTCAGATGACATATTTCAGAAGGTGGCTGAGTGCACCTCAGCCAAGGCCATTTGGGACCCCCTCAACCAAATGGTAGTTGGTTCAGCTGATGAAAGGAAAGACAGGAGATCAAATCTCATATCCCTGTATGAGAATTTTAAGAAGGATGAGGCTGAATCAGTTGCTGAAATGTACAATAGGTTGAGCTCAATCATCAATGAGCTTAAAACCTTGGATAAAGACATCACCCTGACAGAGGTGAATGACAAAATCTTGATGTGCTTCCCTAGCTCTTGGGATTCAAAAATCTGGTCTATCAAAGAAGCCAGAAGCCTAAATGAGATATCAACTGAATCTCTGCTAGGCAAATTAAAGTCTTATGAGCAGTTGATTAAATTAAGAGAAGCAGTTGAACAAAAGTCTACAACTCCAGTGAGAAAGGATCACAGTATAGCTTTCAAGGCATCTGAGGAAAGTGAGACCTCAACATCCAATGAAGAACTAATGAGCCTCTTTGCAAAAAGATTTTATAAGATGGCTAGAAAGGATTTCAGAAGGAAATCATCCAGGCAGGATGATAAGCCCAAATATGACAAGACACCAACCAAGGAGGCTGTGTGCTTTGGATGTAGAAAACCTGGACACTACATCTCTGAATGTACAGAAAACCAGAAGAAGGAGAAAAGCAGAGAAAAGGACTCCAGGAGAAAACACAGCAGCAGACGCTGCTCCAACAAGTACAAAAAGAGAGACAAAGGCTTTGTTGCTGAAACATAGAGTGATACTGAAGAAGAATCATCCTCTTCCAGCTCAAGTGAAGAAGAGGAAGAAGCAAGATCCAAGGAGGTTTGCCTTATGGCAATTGATACCTCCAGGAGCTGTTCAGGATCAGAAGGAGAATCTGAAGATGAGGCAGCCTCAGACTCAGAGGCAGATCAGGTTCTTTCAAGTTTTGACTTTAATTCTGATTTATTTAAAATTAAATTCAAAACTATGTGTTTAGATTTAATTAGTTCAGAGAAAGCAATAAAAACCCTTAGAGAAAAACTAGGAAATCTTGAATCTGTTAACTCAGAAAATCTTAAACTAAAAGATCAACTAACTTTAGCACATGAGCAGATAATTAAATTAAAATCTAATTTATGTGAGGCCAAACAACTTGAGCAATCTCTCAATGGAAGAAGTCTCAAGCTGATGGACATAACAGGTACAGTAAATGCCAGATTAAATGGCAAGCTGGGCTTGGGTGCATCATCAAGTTTGCCCCCCATAATTAAGAAAAATATTCTTACAACACTCATTAAATTTGTTTCTGCCAAGGGAAAAGAAAAGATAATAAACAAACCAATGTCTGAAAATAATCTAAAACCCATAGACAAGAGCAATAGAAATCAGAAAACAACAAATAAAAACAAGGTTCGGCAGCATTTGTCGAACTCAGATCGATGAAATATGGCCCGTTCGTCGAACCTAGATCGACGAACGTGAACACAAACTTCAGTTATAACAATTCGTCTAACTGCGATCGACGAACTTTGTATGGTTCGTCGAGCAGAGGTCGACGAACATGGGGCGCAGAAAATGACTATTGTCATTATCTGAGCAGAGATCGACGATCTCAGCCCTATTCGTCGAACTCTGTTCGACGAACTTACAAGAATTCATCGAACCCAGAAGGACCAAACATAAATCATTTCTCTTACAGAAATTCTAAGCCAACTAATAAACCATTCAATCCAGTAGCTGATTGGGTTATTCCACCTAGGAGATATCACCCCTTAGGTTATAAATCTCAACCTACTTTGTCAATTATATCCAGTTTTTCATTTCAACCAAATAAAGGACCCAAGGTGACCTGGGTCAAGAACAATTGAGTTTTGTTTTCCATTACAGGTACAGGTGAAGAGCTGTCCAAGGGTGAGTCAGACCTGGTACTTGGACAGTGGTTGCTCCAAGCATATGACAGGTAGCAAGGACAATCTATCTAATTACAAGTCCAAGCTAGGACCAAAGGTGATCTTTGGTGATTCAAATAGTGGCCAGTCTGAAGGATATGGAGCAGTAAAGATTGGAACAGTTACCTTCAAGAGAGTAACATATGTAAGAGGACTCAAACATAACCTAATATCCATAAGACAATTATGTGATGAAGATTATCAGGTACACTTTAACTCTATCTCCTGTTCTATTATTAATAATGAAAACAAAACTATTTTAATTGGAATTAGACAAGGTAATATATATCTAGTAGATTTTATTTCTGTCAAAACTGATGTTTGTTTACTCAATATCACTAGTAACCAAAATGAGTTGTGGCATAAAAGATTAGGTCATGTAAACCTTAAAAATATAGCTAGGTTATCTAAAGATAACCTTGTTAGAGGTTTACCTTTTGGCCCCTACAAGAAGGAAAACCTATGCAGGGCTTGTCAATTAGGCAAGCAAACTAAAACTAGTTTCAAATATATTAATAAGAGTGATTCACCTAGGATTTTGTATTTGCTTCATGTTGACCTATTTGGACCCATTGCAGTACAAAGCCTAGGAGGGAAGTCTTATACTTTAGTAATTGTTGATGACTTCTCTAGATTCAGTTGGGTGGCCTTTCTGAGAACTAAGTCAGATACATTCAAGGTTCTTACAGATTTTCTCAGGACCATACAGATTGAGTTCTCTACTCATGTTGCATTGATCAGAAGTGATCATGGCATAAAGTTTGAGTCTCTTCTTATGCATGAGTTCTGTGAGAAGGAAGGTATCAGGCAGTGCTTCTCAGCTCCTAGAACTCCCCAACAAAATGAGGTAGTTGAAAGGAAAAATAGGACACTCATTGAAGCTGCAGGCACATTATTAGCGGATGCTTACATGCCTCTATCCTTTTGGGCAGAAGCTGTAAACACTGCTAACTATGTCCTGAATAGAAGCATCATATATAAGCTGAAAAATAAGACCCCCTATGAATTGCTTAAAGGGAAGAAACCAAAAATCACATATTTTAAAGTTTTGGGTTGCATATGTTATATTCACACAAACAACAAAAGATACATTAGAAAGTTTGAGGCTAAGGATAAAGAAGGGATTTTTCTAGGATACTCCCAAGTAAGCAAGGCATATAGGGTTTTTAATAAATCATCTCTTAAAATTGAAGAATCAGTCCATGTATCTTTTGATGAAGCTAACATGTCTTATAAGGAGAAAGAGATTTCTAGCAATAGCTCTTTGCAGGTTCCACAACTGTGTGAGCCTATGGAAGGACTAAACCTTACCCAAGAGGTGTCAACCCATCCTTCTCCACAGGTTGCTGAAGACAGTGAAGAAGAAATTCAAGTAGAAGTGGTTGAACTTCCCTCAACAGCTAATAACATTCCTTAAGAGGAATTAATTATAGAAGCTGTTGCTGAACAAACTCCACCCACTGATCTTGTCACACTTAGAGATCACCCCAGATCTCAAGTGATTGGAGACATTTCAGCAGGTGTACAGACAAGGCATCAACTCAACCAAGACTTGATGCATGCATGTTTTCTCTCTCAGATTGAACCTCTCTCCATCCATGAAGCTGAGCAAGATCCCCACTAGATCATTGTAATGCAAGAGGAACTAAATTAGTTTGAGAGATGTAGAGTTTGGGATTTGGTTCCAAGACCTCATAACTACCCAGTTATGGGAACCAAATGGGTCTATAGAAACAAGCTAGATGCTCAAGGAAACATTATGAGAAACAAGGCTAGGCTTGTTGCTCAGGGCTACAGGCACGAGGAAGGAATTGACTATGACCAAACCTTTGCCCCTGTTGCAAGGTTAGAGGCCATAAGAATATTCCTTGCCTATGCAGCTCACAGGAGATTCAAAGTTTTCCAAATGGATGTCAAGAATGCATTTCTGAATGGAGTGCTTCAAGAAGAGGTTTATGTGGAACAACCTCCAGGTTATATCTCTCTAACTTAACCCTCTTATGTAATTAAATTGCATAAAGCTCTCTATGGTTTAAAGCAAACTCCAAGAGCTTGGTATGAGACCTTAGCAAGCTTTCTTTTATAACATAAATTTACAAGAGGAACCATAGATAAAAATATTTTCACTAGACATCATAAGGACCAAGTATTGCTAGTACAAATATATGTGGATGACATCATCTTTGGGTCTACTGATCCCAAATTAATGCAAGAGGTTTGCTTACCTCATGCATTCCAAATTTGAGATGAGTAGCATGGGTGAGCTTTCCTACTTCCTTGGTCTCCAAGTAAAGCAGCTCCCTGATGGTATCTTCCTCTCCCAAGCTAAGTATGCTAAAGTGCTTATTAAGAAGTTTGGGATGAGTGATGCTTCAGGAATGAAAACACATATGGCTACCAATGCTGTTGTGGATTCTGATGCAGCAGGGAAGCCTGTAGATCAGAAGCATTATAGGGCAATTATTGGATCCCTATTATACCTGACAGCTAGCAGGCCTGATATCATGTTTGCCACATGCCTTTGTGCTAGGTTCCAAGTGAACCCCAAAGAATCTCACCTTATTTTCTTAAAACGAATTTTGAGATATATAAAGAATTGTCCTAATCTAGGACTCTGGTATCCTGTAGAGTCAGAGTTTGAGTTAACTGGATACTCAGATGCTAACTATGCTGGATGTAGAGTGGACAGGAAGAGTACCTCTGGAACTTGCCAGTTCCTGGATATGAGACTTGTGTCTTGGTTTTGTAAAAAGCAAACATCTGTGTCAACATCAACTGCAGAAGCAGAATATATGGTTGTTGGCAGCTGCTGTTCACAAATGTTATGGATACAAAACCAACTCCTAGACTATGGTGTCAACTTAAATAATTCAACATTATTTTGTGATAATACTAGTGCTATTGCTATAGCACAGAATCCAGTTCATCATAGTATTACTAAACATATTGATATAAGACATCATTTCATTAGAGATAATGTAGACAAAAAGAAAATTAACCTAATCCATATTCCTACTGATTTACAGAGAGTAGACATTTTCACCAAACCCTTGGATGAGAAAAATCATCTGTTCTTTATAAATCAACTGGGAATGATCAATGGAGAAGAGTTAAATTAATTTTTGTCTGCATTCGACGAATTTTCCAGAGTTCGTCGAACGAAGTTCGACGAATTAGGGAAAGTTTGAGAGATGCTCGTCGAACGGAGATCGATGAATTCTCTGTGTGGAAACAATTTTCATCGACCGGAGATCGACAAACTTTGCTTCAAAAGATATTTCGTCGAACAGAGTTCGACGAACTGTTTTCGTTTCTTCTGGATGAGATCGACGAATTATTTGTCTATAATTTATTTCGTCGACCTCAGTTCGAAGAACTGTTTCTTTTTCGTGGAATGGAGTTTGTTGATTCATATTCAGGAAAACCCTATATCTAGGTTTTCTTCGACCTCCATCCCGCGCTTTCAGTTCCTGTTGCACTTGATCGCTGTTTGTTTCTCTTGCAGGTCATTAATGGCGATTCCAGCAAGCACCCTGGCTGCCATGAAATTCGACACAGGATTTGACATGGATTTTGATTCATTCCAGCTTTATGACCCTATATTTCTCTACATTCTGGAACTTCTAGAAGAGCAGGGTCTCAGGGATTTTATGACACAGAGAATCAAACTACATTCAACTGGGATTAAAGAATGGGTATATACTTCGTCTGTTTCTGAGGATAATATATTGACAGGGACTATCGGGGGTAATGCTGTTTCTTTATCTCCCGTCATTCTTTCTGAGATTTTTGCGTTGGTCAATGGAGAAGATGATTTGGATATAGATTCTGAAGAATATAGTTCGATGCTGAAATTGATGGGGTTTACCGGGAGTAACCCTAACAAGTTGTTAAAGAAACAACTTTGTGTCGCCTACCAGTTCTTGGCGGATATTGTGGGAAAAGTGTTGATGGGCAAGCACTCTGCGCACGACTACATAACAAGACACCAATTCCTTGTCATGTGCGTAGTGATCAACAAGAGACAAGTTGATTGGGGCCAAATTTTCTTTGAGTTGATCAAGAAGAAGAATAGTAAGAAAGAGGTTTGCTTTGGAAGAATCCTGGGGATTTTCCTTCAAGAAAAAGCAGGTGAATTTATGGTCTCCCCGACCATCTTCATCAATGCCAGCAAGCGCCTCACATGTGCTTTGTTTGGCAGATGGGAGAGGACAATCACCAAGCCATCCAAGGCCTCCTCCTCTTCCATCCCAGCTTCTGAGAGCACCAGGGCCGTGAAGGCCACTCCCCACCCTGCAGAAGAGGCTATCCCATCTCCACACCCTCTTCTAGCAACCCATCTTCCATCTCCTCCAGCACCCCAATCACAACAACATTCTCATGTCCCTACTACTCCTCCCTCTCCACCTCTTAATATCACTGATAGTCCATCTACCCCCCTTCAAGAGAATCCACACCAAACTCCTCCAGCATCACCTCTTCCACCTCATCTATCTAACATTCCACATTTTCATATACCATCCCCTTCTCCACCTCCACCAGACACCACCATGACAGATGTCATTCCTCCTCTATCCCCTCCATCTGTTCCTCATACTTCATCTACTTCTCTACCTTCACCAACTACCTCTCCATCTTTGGAACCCTCCACTGTATTTACAATCATATCACTGCTCACTCCCCTCATCAAATCCCTAATCACAGAGGCCATTACACCTCTTGTGAATTCTATTAATTCTTTATCTGCCCAAGTTTCTCTCCTTTCTGCTGCCCCCTCTTCATTCAGGGGCCTGGCTCCAAGTTCTCCTGAACCCAGGCAGGGGGAGATGCTTTGTGATGAAGCAGCAGCAGATGCAGATGCAGAAGCAGCAGCAGATACAGCAGCAGATACAGCAACAGTTCCTCCTGCAGAAATTTTGCCAGAATTTGATTCAGATGTGATTGAATTGATTCATTTTATGGATACTGACATTGACTTAGATGAGATAGTTCCAGAGCAGATCAAAACTGTTGGTGATTTCCATTTGAATTCCACAGTTGATTTGGCTAGTTTGTTGAGAAATTTTGATACAGTTTATATACAGTTCCCTTCCGCTAAGCCACAGTTGGCTATTGTTCCTTATACTTCCCCTGTTAGTCCAGCAGTTGCCAAGCAACTCTATGATAATTTTGACATTCCAGTTTTCACTCCAATCTCTGCAGCTATTCCATCTTCTTCAGAAGTTGTCTCAGCACCAATTTTTGTTATGGATGACTCACCAATGCCTGATCTGGATGAGTTAATCTTGGCTGATATTGAAGAGGAAAATAAGGCAACAGCTAAAAGCTCTGTCCCAATTATTTCTGATTCATGTATAGTTTCTGAAACTCCAGCTTCTGAACCTTCTGCCCCCCCCCCTCCAGAAAAGACTGCTTTTGATGATAAAGCTTTAAAAGCTTTGGATGCTTTATATGATAACCCTCAGGGTTCTGGCAGTGATGATGAAGATGATGATGAAGATGATTCAGATGAATAAGCTGCAAAGAAAAAGAAGAAAATGCTGTCAAAGAAAAGGAAGGCTCCTCCTCCTCCTGCTCCTAAGCTTAATATAACTGCTGACACTCCCTACTACATTCTGCATAATGTTACTCCTTATAAGGGAATGCCTGCTTGGATGTGGCTGTCAAAGAACCAGCAAAAGAAAAGGAAAAGAAGTAGGAGATATTCTCCTCCACCAGTTCATAGATTCAGAAAAGATCCACCTCCTCCTCCTCCTCCAACAGCTGGTGCCACTGGCTCTAGCTCTCAGAGATCTGCCCCTATGCAAACCTATCAGAGACATCAAGGGAGATCCTCTTGAAGCAGTCAACAAGGGCATCACTCCTCAGGAAATCAACAGCAGCATCAGCAGCAACAGCAACCTATCTCTGAAGATCAGAAGGCTAAGAATCCTGAAAGGCCATATTCTCCTCCTATCCCTTTTGAAGATCCTAAAACAGCCAACACTGCAAAAATGGCTAGGTTCCAGGAACTTATTGGTCTATCCCTTATTAATAAAGCTAAAGCTAAAGGTAAAGACATTTCTGGATACACAACTATGTCAAAGTACAGGAAGGAAGAATTAAAAAGGTTTGATAAAGCAAAGAAGCTCTTCAATGTTGATGATTATATGAAGCTCCATCCTGAAGTAGTTGTCCCCAGAGCTACATCACTAAAGATTATTGGGGCAACTGACATGACAATAACTCAGACAGAGGCTTTAAATCCAAATAGAGAAATTATCTTTATTTAGGTCAGGAGAGAAGTCAAAAGAAGACAAGTCTATGCAGAAGAAGCAGAAGAAGTAATCTTTATTTTGTTTCAAATTTCTTTCTGCATTTGCTTTCAAACTATGTTATTTGTTTAAACAAAGCCTATGTATATATATCTGATGCATGTGTTAGTAATTCTCTGCCAGATATATCTTTTTCTTACTTTGTTTATCTGTTTGTTTATGTTTTGAGTCTCTTAGTGACCTCACCCAAATAGGGGGAGATTGTTGGATCCCTAGTTGATTTGGGCTAGGTTCACTAGCTTAGGATGTGACCCAACATGTATAGCCAGAGTCAAATTTATGTCCTAGAGTCTAGACCAAGTCCTTAGAGTCAACATCAGATGGACCAGCTGTCAACAAGACCATCAATGACTCAAGAATTAGAAGATTTCCAGACTAAGTAAAATGAGTTCGATGTTCGTTGAACTCAGGTCGACGAAAGACGTTCTGAGCTCGACGATCTTGAGACATTTCTCTGTGCTGAGATCAATGATCTTTGTTCTCTGTTCGACGAAGACTGAGATACTTCAACAAGCTAAAGTCAGGGTAACTCCAGATTTTTCTAAGTCTAGCTTCAGGCTTTGGTCGACGAACAAGAATCTGAGCTCGACGAACTTGGACCTCAAGTTCACAACTTCTCAGGTCGACGAAGTCAACTTGTTAGGTCGACGAACTCAGTACTCTACTCGACGATTTCTGGTCTACGATTTGAATCCTTCTCATTCAGAGACTTCTCAGATTCTAAGTCCACAATCATTCTTCGGTCGATGAATTTGGATCTCAGCTCGACGAATGAAGATTGTCAGATCGACGAATATTGTAGCAGAATTGACAAGTTTCCCTTGAAGGGAAATTGCTATTGTCTGGTCGAAGAACTCATCAGCTCAGCTCGACGAACTGTGAACTCAGCTCGACGATTCCTGTTCTTCGTTCGACGATTCCAAATTAGGTCTTCTCCAGTTTTTCGTCCCTTTTCTTGGCGATGAATCCTGAGTAAATAATACTCAATCTTCTCGGAATGTTACCGTTGGAACGAGCATTGATCATGGATTATTACATGTCATTTTTTCATGGGACAGTTAGGGAAATCATTAATTGCGGCTTCCTTCCCAGGCCGACTACATTTACTGCTCAAGGTTTCAAATTTTTAATGTTCTTCAGTCAGTCTTTAGTCAGAAAAGAAAAAGAGATTAAGCTGTTATAGACACACTGACAGACATTGCACTCAAGAACAATCTTATAGAAATCAAAAGTTCTTTTCTGCAATCAGCCTAGGCCAGAGAACATCATCAAGAAGAAGAAGAACATCCAATCACTATCAAGAGTTTTCTTCCTTCAATCCTACAGGACAACTTCAGAAGGACAACAATCTCTATCTGTCAAAGAAGTTCCTGAAGCAATCTCTGGTCAAGGTAATCAAGCTTTGAAGACCTGTCACCCTGAAGCAGTGCTCTAGATTTCCTGATCCATTCAAGATCTCAGGGGGAGCAATCTACTGAAATCAATCCACAAGTCTTCTCAATCGTTATTGAGAAAGAGAAGACACCATCACCCTTTTTCCATCCTCTGTACAGGGTTTTAATTCCCTTCAAAATTATTCTTGGTTGCAAGTCTCCTACCAAAAGACTTGAGTTTTTGGTTTTTGAGCACCTGAACAAAAGCTCATTGGTGTCAGGCACCTGATCAAAAATCTGAGTGGATTCCTACCAGGGTGGTAGAAGAGTGGATGTATCTAGGTTGGGAAACCACTATAATTTCTTGTGTCGTTTGGTTGCCCTTTTTCTTTTGTTTTGGATGTGCTCTATGATTTGTTAGGTTGTTGTGCTTATTATTTTATTTGCTAATCTGTTCACCTAGGATTACAGCATAAGTTGTAAAAAGTTTGTAGAGAGCACAATACTCTATTCACCCCCCCCCCCCTCTAGAGTATTTCAGACCTAACCTGCACTTTCACAGAGGATGAGGTGAAGGAACAAGGAGCAAGCAGGCAACAAGTGGTTAGGAGGAGGTAATAGCCTAGAGGTTAGGGGAATCAGGGGCAACATCAGGGCTGGTGGTATCGAGAGACAAATAACCGGCTGACCTAGAGACCCTAGGAGGGACCTGCTTAGGGGCAGGGGAGAGGATTTCAAGGCAAAGAGAATTACCATAGGGGTTAGGGATGGTTTAACCCATCAGTGTGGAGGTAGGGTTATAGGCCGCGCCTCCTGCCATAATAGCAAGCGATGACGATCGCCCAAGGAAGGGGAAGGAGAAGAGAAGATGGAAGGGGGAGGAGAGAAGGAGGCAGGGTGTCGTTGCCATATTGTGACTTCCATCAGGAGGAAGGTCACCGATGACCACCTCCCCAGAGTTTCTGGAGATGAGGGGAGCCAGAGCTCTAGTGCAGTAACAGCCACCAGTACGGATTGAGGAAGTTCTGCCAGGAGGATAGGTGCGAGGAACGAGTTGATGTAGGCGCCCGCGGAGAGATTAGGGTGATCTATAGGGGGTGGGGGGAATCGAAGCCACCCATAAGGGGAGCTTCTAGACCATGTTCTGGAGGGACATCGCCTCGACCTCCCAAACCCCACCACTGGAGGAGAAGATTATCTCCTCATCAAAGGATATGCCAGACTACAAAGACCCATTCTGTGACGCTTTAGTGATCCAGATGATAATAGAGAATGATAGTTAATTGGGTAGTAGTCTAAATCACCTAGACGGGGGGGGGGGGGGGGGGTGAATAAGTTGTTTGTATTATTCTTCTTTTTTACTTTGTTGTTTAGTCTCGGTTAATCATTACATAAAGCACACAGAAATTTTATAGTGGTTCCCCAAGGTCTGCGTGCATCCACTTTCCCTCACCACCTTTCTAATAGTGTGTTAGATAAGACAACATCCTCCAAACTCAGCTCAAAGATCTTACAACACAGATCCCTCAGAATCTCTCAGGTTTCCTCCAAACCCTACCTTAGGCCACTGCCCTATAACTCAGAGTAAGCTATACTCACACAGATCAGTGACCCTCCTGGTCACCTACCTCAGGCCTATCAAGAAGCCCTACAACTCAGGCTAGGAGGACAACCCTACACTCAGACACACATGCCCTACAAGTTCAGGCTCAACATCCTTACCCTCAGACACACAGGGCCTACGACTCAGAACAAAATGTTCTTACAAGATGGTTTGTTTAGATTATAATAGAAGACAATAAAAGATGTACACCTTCAGATTTAGTCTTATGTTGAGATTGAACAGCTGAGAGCTATCCTGGAACAGGTCTTGAAATATTGTTCTTCAGCTTGTGCCTTAACTCCTTAATTTCTTGTCTCCTTGTAGAAAGAAGAAGATCAACCACTGATCCCTGGTGGACTCAACCTGTTCTCCTTAGATCTGAGAATAACTTCAACAAGGCCATTGACACTCTCAGCACTTCCAGTACTTTACAACAATATTTAGCATGACAACAATAACTTGGCACTAGCACACACATGATTCTATTTCTTTCTTGACCTAGAAGATGCTTTATTTATGCTCCATCAATCCACAACGGCTCTTCAAATGATTTGACATTATATGGACAAGAATGGATAAAGCTATTTTGCTTTATTAGCCTTCCACCAAAAATGGATCATGCCATCGTAACGACTATATTCAAAATTATCTCATCGGTTTTAGCTGAGACTGGCTTCTATCTCAGTGGCAGATTAACTGCGTCTCAGCGATTCCGCTGAGACCACACTGCTTTCACAATAAGGCTGGGACAGGATGCTGACTCAGTGACTATTAGCTAAGTCTCAGTGGTTCCACTGAGACCAGACAATCTTCTCAATGAATTTCTCAAAAACAGCAGAGACAAATACAACAATATCCAAAACTATTCTAAACATGTTTTAGAACATCTTAAACCTGCAAAATGAGTGAAGTAGAAGGCCTATAAAATACATTATGCACTTAGCATTGAAGGTGATGCCTCTTCAAATCCAAGGAACATTAAAGGACAACATTCCCAACAATCTCCCCCTATTTGAAGAAGACAAAAACATAGCAATACTAAGATGCATTTAACACATAAAACATATCATGATAAATTGGAAAAGTTAATTCATCAACAACATGACAACATTGTTGAGAAAAACAAATGTTTAGCCAAACTTAAACATAAGGTAAACTACCTGATTAATCTAAGGATAACAGTTAGATGTTTAATAATTTTAAGCACAGCTTAATAACATGATTAATCAACATAAAAACATGGATAACAGGTATAAGCTATAACACTTTTCATTCAGCCAACAAAATCAACCTAAACCATCATAAGATAGTTTAATGTGTATATAATTGTTTAAAGTTTTCTGATTTAACATATAAAGGTTAATATATAATGTTCAACATTAGTTAATTGAGCTTTAACTAAACATTAGATTTCATCTTCTTTGTAGAGCTTGAGCCTTCATCTTCAGCAGCATCTATCAGTTTTGTACTCTGGGCTTTGTTCTTCTGCCTCCTGAAGTAGAGAAAAGGTTTTGGTAAGTATTTGTAAGGCATCTTCTTAGGGTTGTTCCTTCTGACTAAATTCTCCTTGAAGATTCTTTCTCTTAAGGAATTCCTTTCCAGGTGCTTGATCCATTCTTCATAAGAATATATTTTGTCAATGTTCTTAAGCAGTTGTCCATGGTTTAGCCAAACATTAATAATTATTGCCTTTGAGGCATCACTAAGATATTCATAGTCTAGATCATCTGCATTTTAATCTCTCCTCCTTGCCATGAACTCTTCAGCCAACAAAGTTCCTTCTCTCTTTCTCATGGTTGCATAATGTGCAACTCTGGCTTGAGCCGGGAAATCAACATCTTCTGGCCTATTCTAGTCCAATAGAGGAAGGTGTTCTGCAACCCTTATACCTTGAGGCACTTTGAAGGCATGCTCATCAATGAGCTTAGCAATCCTAGCATTGCCCTACACCCCTTTCTGGCTTCTTCAATTAGCTTATTCTGCAACAGAAGGGTGTTAGCCTCAATCCTGCTAGACAGAGTCTGGAATCTGTTGTCACTGTCGGCTAATATTTCATCTTTGATCTGATAGGCTTCTTCCATGGATTTTACGGTAGTAGTAGTAGTAGTAGAAATATGATTGTTTATATGATTTGCAACTATCCTGATGACATCATCAGACTGAATTACAAAGTTCTTTACATACCTCGTATCAATAGCAGAGAATTTTAAGCTTTTGTCCATTGATCTTAGTATTGAAGATTGTACTTTGACTGTGTTAGCTCCTTTATCAAACCAGCTAGTCATCTGTCCATTCAGGTGAACAGTCTCATCTTTCACAGTCTAGATTTCTGTCAACAGCTCAACTTTACTTCATAGATGGAATTGTCTATGTAAGCTTTAACTGAAGTGGCTCGCTCATCCAATAGAGCCTTGATAGAGCTGAGAAGGGAGGTATTGTAGTTATTGAAGGTGGATGACTGATCATAGGATACTTTTCCCTTAGTCCTCTTGATCATCACACTCGTGGAGAGTAGATGGATTAGCATTATCATGATCAAGGACCTTTAAAGACTCCCCCTCAACATTAGCATCATCAATAAAAATGATATTATTATCATCCATATCAACATCAATAACATTATCTAAATTAGCATGATCATTTATAGCAGCAACAATCTTATTGAGAGTTGGCTCATCTATTAGCACAAGCTCCACCTTAGAAGGTGCATTCACCTCTTCGGGTATAGATAATTATAAATAGTCTTCAAGATCCTTTGCGGGTTCCATTGACTCTTCCTTATCAGAAGTATCTGGAATATTGGGCACATCTTGTGCATCACTTTTTGAAGGAACATATGTAGAATCAAGAGCAGCATGGACTTCATTAACATGCTCTCCACCAACTAGATTTCTGATTGATTCATTGTTGGCTTGTTCACTTGCAGAGGACTAAATTTGATCAATGTCAACCTGAAGACCAACATCTGCTGGGGATGTAGATTCTGAATCATATTTTGAACAATATTCTAAATTAACAACCCCCACAACTTTCTTTCCTTTGTCCTTGGACTTGTTATTTCCTTCAGAAGGTTGACTCATATGAAGAACTCTAGAGAATCTTTCTAATGTCTTGATGTCCATCCTTTTCAGGTAGTGAATTCTGAACCTTTGCTTCTTGTTGAAGCTATCTGGATAGGAGTTGATCAGATAAATGGACAAGATTCTTCCCATATTTGGAGCCTGTAGACAGTAAATTATCCTCTGGAATATGACATTTACCCATAAGGTCTTCTTCTGTAGTATAATCCTGGTGATTAACTCAAACATGGGCTTGGATATCGTGTCATGTGATCCAGGCTTGTATAGAATGGCTTTCCCAACTATGTCTGCAAGTAATTTTCCTATCTGATTGAGGTTTTTTCTTCTTAGTGATGCAATTAATCTTGGTATCACTGTACTCACACCATTCCAAAGCACTATCTCTATACTTGTTGGAATTGTCCTCTTCTTCATCATTATCAAGAGAGGGTAACTGAAGAGCCTTAGCCAACTTTCTTGGAGTAATCTTGATCCACATCCCTCCAATTTTGGATTTCAGTGAAGTCTTATTTGGGGAAAGCTTTATATTAGAGAAAAATTCCAATAGCTCATCTCTCAGGATGGGGGAAGGTTTAGAGAGGATATATTCTAAACCTAGGACATCCAACATCTTGATGACTTCTCTAATCTCTACTGAGGCATATATGAATCCATTCCTTAAAATCTTATAGACTTCCTATAGATCTTTTGAAGACTTTGGCACCATTGAAGCTGGAAGATGATATGCTGAGACGGGTTTGGTCTCAATGACTTGGAAAGAGATTAGAGTTTAATGACTTTCAATTTACTGAGACTTTATTTATATGAAGTGTTTTGGAGTTGAGGGGATGACCTAGATTATTATATCTACTGATTTGATAGTTAAAATGAGTTGATTTAATTTCAATCAGCTCGTCGCAGCGAATACACTGAGATAGATTAATAAGCCGCTGGGATAGGGTAATTCATATACTTGTGTGAACCGCCGAGACAATTTTAGTGGTCCCAGCGGTTCAACTGAACCTTTCTCAGCTGATTCAGCTGACCTCACTATTTTTCAGTGAACATTGTCAAAATAAGTTTGATATACAATGATATTTAACTGAGCCATCTTGTCACTTTAATTATGGTAATGGTTGTTACCCTTACATGCTACTTAGGGTTTGCTAGCAACTAACAAATTCCAACAGAATAACTGTTCAAACTGTTTAGTTAAGGTGATTAATGACTATCAATATACCAACATAACACAATTGTTTAAGCATAAAGGTTAAGTAGAAATGAAGAGAATTTAATCTACAACCAAAACACTTAATGTACATGAATCATTCAATATTAAGCATTCCTAACTCAATTTTGAATAAATTGTTCTTAGCCTCATCCAATGGCTTAGTGAAGATATAGACAACTTGATTGTCAGTGGAGATAAATTCAAGGCAAATATCTTCACTCTCAACATGTTTTCTAATAAAGTGATATCTAATTTCTATATGCTTAGTCCTGCTATGTGAGACATGATTCTTAGCAATATAAATTGCATTGGATGAGTCACAATACAAAGGAGAATGACTTACCTTGAGGTTGTAGTCCTCTAACTGTTGTTGTATCCATAAGAGTTGTGCATAATAGCTTCCTGCAAAGATGTACTCAGACTCAATAGTGGATATAACCACACTAGTCCGTTTCTTGCTACTTCATGAGATCGGTCTTCTCCCGAGGAATTAATAAGTTCCACTTGTGATTTTCCCATCTTTCTTGCAACCTGCAAAGTCTACATATGAATAGCCAATCATTTTAAAATCATTTTTTAAGGTACCAAAGGCCAAGGTGTTGGCTACCCTTAAGATATCTCAAAATCCTCTTTTCAGCTGAGTAGTGAGATTCCTTAGGGCATGCTTGGTACCTAACACAAACATATGTTACAAACATGATATCTATCCTACTAGCAGTTAAGTATAATAGGGATCCAATGATATATCTGTACATTGATTCATCAAAGGGCTTACCCTTCTCATCCTTGTCCAGGGAAATGTTGGACCCCATGTGGGTTTTCATGGTGGAAGCTGATTCCATCCCAAATTTCTTAATAAGCTTACTAATGTACTTGGTTTGAGAGATAAAAATCCCTTCATCAGACTGTTTCACTTGGAGTCCTAAGAAGTATTTGAGTTCTCCTATACTGCTCATCTCAACTCCCCTGCATAAGGTTAGCAAACCTTTTGCAAAAGTTATCATCAGTAGACCCAAATATTATGTCATCCACATAAATTTGGACTAGGAGACACTTACCATTTATTTCCCTAAGAAATAATGTGCTATCTATCTTTCCCCTCAAGAATTTATTCTTGATGAGAAAGATAGACAAGGTTTCATACCAAGCCCTATGGGCTTGCTTTAAACCATATAAAGTTTTCTTTAATTTGTAAACACAATTTATTAGAGTGGGATGTACAAAACCTGAGGGTTGCTCCACATATACCTCTTCTTTGAGATTACCATTCAAGAATGCTGACTTAACATCCATCTAGTAAACTTTAAATCTCTTGTGTGCAACATATGCAAGGAACATCCTTATGACCTCTAACTTAGCAACTGGGGCAAATATTTGGTCAAAGTCTATTTCTTCTTCTTGCATATATCATTTGGCTACCAGCCTTGCCTTGTTCTTGATGACTACCCCATGCTCATCAAGCTTGTTCCTGCAAACCCACTTGGTGCCAATTATGTTATGTCCAAGTGTATTTGGCACCAAATTCCATATCTTGCATCTTTTGAATTGTTGTAACTCTTCTTATATAGCATTGATCCAGAAGTTGTCATTGTTTGCTTCTTCAAACATCTTGGGCTTAATCTGGGACAGAAAGCTGAGGAATAATGCTTCATTGTGAACTCCGCTTCTTGTGGTCACACCTTATTATTCATTCCAAACGATGAGATTTCTTGGGTGATCTCTCAGACGCCTAGTTGCAGCATGCAATTAACCTGCCTTCATCCTGCTGAACTTCATCTATAACTTCTGCTTCTCCTTCAATCTGATCACCTACAACTTCATCTATGAGTGCTTCCACTTCTCAAGAGACCTTGTTTGAGCTGGGTGTGTCTTTAATAGAGAGCACTTTCATCTTCAGATCATTTCCTACAATGATAATATGGTGTACCAGCCCTTATAAAGTAGGCTAGTCTCATCAAATACAACATGCATTGATTATTCAACTACATGGATCTTCTTGTTGAATACTCTATAGGCTATACTATGTGAGTTATATCCAACAAGAACACATACATTGAATTTTTCAGTAAATTTTGTAAGTTAAGATTTCCCATTATTTAAAATATAGCACTTGCAACCAAAAATTCTAAAATATGAAATAATTAGTTGTTTGCCATTCAGAATTTCATAGGGGGTTATCTCATTGGGCCTTATTAATGGAGGCTCTATTCAGAATATAACAAGCTGTATTAACTACCTCAGTCTAGAAGTATTCTGGTAGTGAGGAGTCACTAAGTAGTGTTTTGCCAACCTCTATTAAGGTCCTATTTCTTCTCTCAGTCACTCCATTTTATTGGGGAGTTGTGGGAGAGGTAAACTCTTGGGTGATACCAAGGTCTTGACAGAACTTTGTCATAGCCCCAGATTGAAACTCTATACCATGGTCAGTTCTAGTTTTGACCACAGTACATTGTAACTCATTTTGGACAGCCTTGACATAATTCATAAAGACACTTAAGGTATCTAACTTCTTAAGGAAGAATACCCATGTATACCTAGAGTGATCATCTACTATCACTAGGGTATACAACTTTCCACCTAGGCTCTGAATGGGAAAAGGACCAAATAAGTCCATATGCAACAGATAGAGATATTTTTAATGTCCTTGGGCCAATACATTTAAAGGTGGCCCTTGTTTGCTTGCCCATTTAGTATGCATGACAGAGACCACTTTTAACACATTTTAAATTAGGGCTATTTCTAATTAAATTTTAGAAAATAATTTGTTCAATGTCTTGTAGTTAATGTGGGCAAGTCTCTTGTGCCATTGAACACAAAGAGACTCTCTCATTAGCTACAAGACACATAAGAGATAATGATTATTGCAAATGAAATTTAAGTAATACACATTTCCACTTCTGGTGCCTGAGAGGATGACCTCTAATTCAACTGACTTCTTGATCAAGACTTGTCATTGTGGAATTCAATGACATAGCTCAAGTCACATAGTTTACTTATGTTTATAAGGTTGTGTTGTAACCCTTCCACATAAGCTACCCTTGTTATTGAGACTATGCCATTGGAAATCATACCAAAGCCTCTGGTGATGCCCCTATTAGAGCCACCAAAATGATTTTAGGTCCATTCTTTATTGGAGTGTAGTCTGTAAGTAAGCTCCTTGTCCCGGTCATATGTCTGGAACACCCACTGTCCAAGTACTATATCTAATTTAGAAAGGTACTTGAACAAACCTGCAAAATGTAGATCACTTATCCTTAGGAGCCCAATATATCTTGGGTCCTAGGTGCATGTTAGTAGTATAAGTATTTCTAACAAAACCTTGCCTCGCTGGAATCCCTTTCTTTGCATTAGACTCACTGGGGTTGTGCCAAATATTTATGGCAAAATGTCCCACTTTCCCATAACACCAACACTCATGGATGTTGTATCTTCTTTTCTGAACAGCTTTTTAAGTAGATACTTCAGTTTTCTCTTCATGAAGGAAGATACCAATATTTTTCTTGTTTCTTTCAGCAATGTATTGGCATTTTGCCTGCCTATAGTTAGTCTTAGCAATTAATATCTTATTGTTATCAACAGGTCTCAGTTTGGTGGCTGAGCACAAGTTGATAACATTAGATATTGCCCTGTGAGATTGAGCTACATGCTAGACAACAACCAACTATCTAGCTGGAAGGGACTTGGAAGTTGATGTTTCCTTTTCCTTGAGTGAGGGGGCTGGGGCGCCAAACATAAATGGTCCGGGATGGGGCATCTGTATTTCCTCATATGGGGCCTTAAACGCAAGCAAGCCCATCCCCTTTCTTCCACTATAGCTGTGGACATTTTATTCACACTATTAGATCTTCAATTCAACCAATGACCATACATACTTTCTTGGTCATATTTATTGGATGGCAACAAGACATTCTCAAAAGATGTTACAAGTTGGATTAGAGCCTTGCCCTTACTCCTATTCCTTCTTCTAGTATTCCTCTCAATTTACCCCCAACCCCTTCTTACTAGTTTGGGAGGTGAAGGTATCAATGAGTGGTAACACTGATTTGGGTTTGGAGTATTAAGCCACTAGCATCCTCTATTTGAGGAGCTTATCTTCCAAATATTTAATAAAATAATTTTTACTATTTATGGTTGTGACTTGGAAAATATTGATTATCTTAAGTTGGGATATCTCCTTGATCATTTGATTCACCTGTGAGGCTGACTCAGTGTCCAAGGAGATATCTTCTCTTAAGGAAGCAATCTCCTTAGCTTGTCTTTTGACAAGAAACTTGCTCTTCTTCAGAGCTTCCAAGATCAAACCATACTTGTCAATCAATTGATTGACATATTCCTCATATTCTGAACCACCTTTATCACAAGATGAAGGTGCTTTAAAATCAGGACTTATTTCATAATCAGATTTAGAGGAGAAGATGGAATGAATCAATACCTTATCAGAATCAGACTGATCCTAGCTAGATTCTCCTTCTATCATGGCCATAAGTCCACAACAGCCACTGACTTCTTCATCCACCTCATTGTCACTATATGAATGTGATAGAGGGGCCCTGATCCCTATCCTTGTAGCTGGATAGTTCTTATCTCCTTCAGCAGTAATAACAACCAGCCAAATGTAGGCTTCATCTTCTTTTTTTATAATCAGAAGATGTTAAGTCAGTTTGACTCCAGCTCTTCTCATTCTTGGCAAGGAAGGTCTTTTATTTATTTCCCTTGTGGTGGTGGTGGTGCTTCTTCTCACCTTTCTTCTTACATGCCACTTTTCTCTTAACTGGGTAGTCAGCAATGACATGCCCATGTTTGCTACAACAATAACATATTATATTAGTAGAAATATGTTTACTTGATTTAGAATCATACTTGTCTCCCTTGGAGAACTTCTTCCCAGATTTGTTATGATCCTTCTTGTAGTATGAAGAGGACGAAGGTTTGCTCTTTGATTGCTTCCTCTTCATCATCTTCTGGAATTACCTTGGAAGACAACAAACTCCCCATCTAACATGTTGTTATCAGATGTGCTGGACTCAGTACTCTCTGAATCAGCTGGTCTTCTTGGGGGAGAGGCAATTCTCTCCTTGCTCTTCTTAGAGCTCTCTCAGCCTTGAGAGACACTATCCTCTCCTTGGAATGGGACCTGATGTTGGTCTCCTCCTCCTTCCTAGCAGATAGCTGCATTTTATAGGAGAACAACTTTCTAAATAAAGTGTGAGGAGGAGTTTCAGCAAGCTTGACCACTTCCCTAATGACACATATCTTTGTGTCCCAATCTCTTGTTAGGGACCTTAGGAACTTATCATTCAGCTCATAATTGTTGAAGACCCTTCCATAGGTCCTCAACTCATTTATCACTCTAAAGAACCTTTCATAGCACTCAACTATGTTGTCCTTGTTGTTCTATCTAAAGGCCTCATACTCCTGATTGAGCAGGGATTTCCTATCATTCCTAACTTCTTCAGTGCCTTCCATGTACACTATCAGTGTCTCCCACATCTCCTTTGCTGTCTCATAATGCACCAAGTTCTGGAACATTAATAGCACTTACTATGATATTTTTTATCTTTTGTCCATAGGAGCTGGTGGAGAATTTTATAGTTTTAAAATTAATTTCAAACTAAAATCCCGAAGTAGGCAAGTGTACCTATCAAAATATAGTATAAGAAATGTCGTATTAGACTCGGGGCCTATTGAGTACTTCTACTCACGCAAATTAATATTATTTTATCTAATAATAATCATAGAGAATAATTAAACTAAAAGAGAAATTTCTATGGAATGCAAATTAACACTTGATCTAGAATCCTTTTTGAATAAAATAAACTTTCTTGAAATGATAAAAGCACAAGCTTCTAATCACTTACTTTGACCGTGGAGGTTCCAAGAATACAAAAGCGTCTCTCTCGAGCTCATGCTTTTGACTAACCTTAGGTTGATCGACTAAGACCCTTCGGCCAGTCGAAACCCCTAAGCTTTCTTTAAGCGGTGAACCCCACTATTGGATTTGACTCAAATCCAGTGGATTTATGTCGTCATCTCTCGAGGAGTACATGCAACTCCTTTTATATTTGAGCGATCTACTCGCATCTGCAACCTCTCGGTCATTTAATATACGGATCTAGGATCGAAGAACATATACGCGAAATATGAATTCTACACAAAACAATCAAAATAAATCGATAGCGAGCAAAAATAGAAAGCTTGACAATTTTGAGAAAAATAAAGAAAGTTTATTTCATTCCTAAGTCAATCATGATCAAGTGCTAAATAAAGTTTAGCTACTTAACATGATGAAGTAACTACAATAAAAGAAGGACAAGAACATGGTAGAAAAAGTTCTTGAATTGAAATAAAGCAAAGCAAAACTAATATATGAAATTGAAATTACAAAAAGAACTAAAATTGGCTAACAATCTACTCCTAGATAAATCCTAGATGCCTCCCTAGATCTTGGCTTTGTCTGGAATTTATAGGCAATTTTCTGGAAGGGCACGCCCCTCGGTCACGCCCGTGACCTAGGGTGTGAAAGGCTTGGAACCGACGTCTTAAAAGTCCGGGAACGTTGGGAGAAAACCGCCAAAAGTCGTCGTTTTGCGGGTCACGCCCCTCGGTCACGCCCGTGACCAAGGGCGTGTCAAGTTTGTTCCAGAAAACGGCGGGAACTCGAAACGGTGGGAAATAACTATGGCAGTTGCTGAAGGGTCATGCCCCTAGTTCACACTCGTGTGCCCTAGCTGTGTGAGGGGAAAACTGTCTGGAATTGAAACTGCAGCCCCGTCATCTAGTCACGCCTGCGGGACATGCCCGTGACCCATAGGTCACGCCCGTGACTGGGGCGTGTAACTTTAATCCAACGTGGCAAGTACTCTGGAGCCCCTTTATGGGTCACGGCCACATGTCACGCCCGTGACCTGAGGGTCACGCCCGTGTCCGGGCCGTGTCAAGTTGACTTTTCTAGCAATCTTCAGTTTCATCTCCTGATCAGTCCTACAAGCTCCAAATTTATATTCGCAGCCCAGATTGACCTAGAATAAGAAAACAAAGCATTTTAATTATAATATTAAAATAAACTAAATAAAATATTATTATTTATTAAATAAAATCTATATATAATTAACTATAAATAATAACTTATCAGTAGCATGTGCAACTTCATCCCTCGTCATATTAGTACAGGCCTTGCGCACTCTCAGGTTTGGGTCAATGGTGGAGGCCTTTTGTGAGATAAAAGCTCCCTCCTGAACTGTGATATAAATCCTAGGGTGAGAGACTTCCATAAATAGCTTGAACCTTTGCTTTCACATGCCAAACGTCTCCTTTTTGCATGTTGGCAACTTCATAGAGCTCATCTCTTTATGAGCCCCTGCAATAGACATCTTGAAATTTTATTTGACTACCCCTTATAGGATCTTGTCAGACTGTTAAGTCCTTTTTGACTAACCTGCCTCTAATACCACTTGATAGTTAATTGGGTAGTAGTCTAAATCACCTAGTTTGTGGGGGGGGGGGGGATAGGTTGTTTGTATTATTCTTATTTTTTTACTTTACTGTTTAGTCTCAGTTAATCATTAAAAAAAGCACACAAAAATTTTATAGTGGTTCCCCAAGGTCTGGGTACATCCACTTTCCCTCACCACCTTTCTAACAGTGTGTTAGACAAGCCAACCTCCTCCAAATTCAGCTCAAAGAGCTTACAATATAGATCCCTAAGGATCTCTAAAGTTTCCTCCAAACCCTACCTCAGGCCATTGCCCTACAACTCAGAGTAAGCTATACTCCTACAGCTTAGTGACCCTCCTTGTCATCTACCTCAGGCCTATCAAGAAGCCCTACAACTCAGGCTGGGAGGACAGCCCTACACTTAGGCACACATGCCCTACAAGCTCAAACTCAATGGCCTGACTCTCAGACACACATAGCCTACAACTCGGAACAAAATGTTCTTATAAGACGGTTTGTTTAGATTACAACAGAAGATAATAAAAAATGTATACCTTCAGATTTGGACTTTTGTTGAGATTGAACAACTAAGAGCTGTCCTAGAGCGGGGCATGAAATATTGTTCTTCAGCTTGTGCCTTAGCTCCTTATTGATCTCCTGTCTCCTTGTTAAAGGAAGAAGATCAACCACTGATACCTGATGGACTCAACTTGTTCTCCTTAGATTTGAGAACAACTTCTGGAGGCACAAGGTCATGGGCACTCTCAACACTTCTAGTACTTTGCAACAACACTTAGCAGCGACAATAATAACTTGGCACTAGCACACAGACAATTCTTGTTCTTTCTTAACCTAGAAGATACTTTATATATGCTCCATCAATCTGCAATGGCTCTTGGATTGATTTGACGTTATATGGCAAAGAATGGATAAAGATATTATGCTTTATTAGCCTTCCACCAAAAATGGGTCCCGCCATCTCAACGGGTATATTAAAAATTATCTCAGGGGTGTAGCTAAGACTGGCTTCTGTCTCAGCGGAAGATTAACTGTGTCTCATCGGTTTCGTTGAGACCACACTACTTTCACAGCAGGGCTGCGACAGGATGCCATCTCAGTAGCTATTAGCTGAGTCACAACTGTTCGACTGAGACCAGACAGTCTTCTCACTGAATTTATCTAGAACAGCTAAGACAAATACAATAATATCCAGAACAATTCTAAACATGTTTTAGAATAACTAAAACCTGTAAAATTTGTGAAGTAGAAGGTCTATCAAATACATTATGCACTTAGCATTGAAGGTGATGCCTCTTCAAATCCAAAGAACATTGAAGGGCAATATTCCCAATAGAGAACTACATGGTCTCCAGGATCTTGGTTGATAAGGGGAGTTCTATGAATATGATCTTAAAGAAGGTCATTGAGGTGATGAAGGTGGATGCGAGGAGGGTGTTATACTCGGACGGGCCGTTGTTTGGATTTTTGCTGAAAGGAAGGAAGTCGAAGGTGGGGTAGGGCTTTATGTGATGCTGGGAGGGGTGTCAAGGAACTGTCAGTTCATCATCATTGATGCTCCGAGCAGCTACAACGCCATATTTGGGTGTCCCCTCATCAACGCTTTTTGTTGCATCCCATCATCATTCCATCAGTGTCTCAAGTTCAACAGCAGGGGAGTCAATGTTTAGATCAGAGGATATCCTAAGGTGGCGAGATAGTGCTATGTGACTATTGTCAACACCATTTCTTAGATGGCAGAGGCTGAGGGGATGTAAAGGGAGATGGCAATGCAAGAGGGGGCCAGGAGGCGATGTAGAAGGAGTCGGGGATGAAGTAGCAGAGGAACTGACAACACTGGAAGGAGTGGAGGTGATGGCGAAGGAAGTAGGCGAAGAGGAGGTCCGGGCCCAAGAGGAGAGGGCAGATAGGTTGCCAGAGGAGGGGACCAGGGTGATGGAACTAGAAGAAGCAGAGAAGGAGTGGGTAATTGCGCAATGGGAGAGACTGGTAAGTGTGTGGGAGGAGTCGTCCAGGCTAGAAGCAGTAGAGGAGGTGGTAGAGATGGAGGTCTTCACCAGGATATGGTAGGTAGAGAAGGTACGAGTCATCAGAGGACTGAGCTTGGGGGATCAGGAGAAGATATGAGAGTGCATCCAAAGGAGCGTCGACATATTTGTATGGAGTGTGGTGGACATGCCAGGAATCAACGCAGATGTGTCCTATCACTGCCTGAACCTCAACCCAAAAACATGACCCATCCGCGAGAATAGGAGCACCATCGCCACCAAGATGGAGGACCCCATCTGGGAGGAGGTAGAGAAGCTTCTCAAGGCATGTTTTGTATTAAAAATCCAATATGCAGGTTGGGTCTCCAATATAGTAATGGTTAAAAAAAGGTGACGGGCGGTGGAGGATGTCTGTATACTTCTTTCTTTTGAATAAATCATGCCCTAAGGTTATCACCAAATCAGGATGCATCCATCTGATGTCAAGAACGTCTCATTCATCACAAGGGATGTATGATACAGTTACAAGATGATGCCCTTCAGGGTGAAGAATGCAAAAACAACATACCAATGAATGATGGACCGGGTCTTTTGGGAATAGAGGGGGAGAAATCTAAAGGTGTATGCGGATGAACTCATGGTAAAAAAGTAAGGATCTAAGTTCCCATATTCGGGACTTGGAGGAAATATTTTCTACCCTATGAAAGTTCAAGATGCGATTGAATTCCCTAAAGTGTCTTCGGGATGAGTAGATGGAAGTTCCTGGGCCATCTCCTCACCCCAGCAGGGGTGGAACCCAACCCGGACAAGGTAAAAGCCATAATAGAACTGGTGTCGCCGTAGAGCAGTAAAGAAGTTCAGCGCTTGACAGGGAAGCTTACCAGGTTGAGTAGGTTCCTCTCTTGAGTAGGGGAGAGATGCTCACCTTTCTTCAAAGTGATGCAGGGGAACCAAAAGTTTGAATGGTCAGAAGAGTGTAAGGATGCTTTCCAATCTTTGAAGAGATAACTCACCCAGGCCCCACTTCTCCAGGGACCAAAGAAGGGGGAAGACCTATCTCTATACCTCAGGTGGGAGCGAAGGTCGTAAGATCTGTCCTGATTCAGGAGGAGGGTCAAAAGCAACTGCCCATCTACTATATTAGCAGGGTCCTAAAGAAGGTAGAGCTCTGATACTCGATTCTAAAGAAGTTGACATTTGCCTTGGTTATCTCGGTCAGGAAGCTCAGTCCCTACTTTAAAGCACACTCGATCAAAGTGGTGACCTACCACCCTCTTCGCAGGATCGTTGAAGGGGTGGAGCACTCAGGAAGGTTGGCTAAGTGGTCAATGGAGCTAAGCAAGTTTGATATCTCATTTGTACCCTGACTGTCGATTAATGCTTAGGCGGTGGCTGATTTCTTGGTCGACTATGCAATCGAAGTGGAAGGAGATGAATCCTCGCGGCATGTTGCCTGGAAGGTATTGGTAGGCGGAGCCTCTGAGAAGCATTCTCTGGGAGGCAAAGTGGTGTTGGTAAGCCCTCAGGGGACTCTGATAGAGGAGTCCATGGCCCAACATTTCCCGGTCACTAACAGCCAGGTGGAGTATGAGGCCATGATAACATGGCTGTGTGTGGCCAAAGAGCTGGATATGCAGGATGTGGAGGTGTTCATGGATTCAATGATGGTGACATCACAGATTAAGGGAAAATATGAGGCGAGGGAGTCCACCCTCATGGGGTACTTAACCAAGGTAAAGGGGCTCATCAGAGGCTTCCGAGCATTTTCCATCCAACACATCCCCCGGGAGGAAAATGTCGCAGCTGATCGGTTGGCCAAGTTTGGACGTCGGGCCAGCAGGAATCTCACGGAACTATTCTGCCCATCCATTAAGGGGGGTGAATTGATGGAGGTGGACCAGCACCCCTCGTGGGTGGATCCCTTCATAACTTTCTTAACCACATGTGAACTCTCAAAGGTGATCCAGGATACAAGGCGCTTTAGGCGTATGTCTATGTATTATCTGATGCATGAAGGAGGATTGTATTGGAAGTCCCTGTCGGGACTCCTGGCCCAGTGTGTGGTGGAGGAAGAAGTTTCGAGGATCTTGGAGAAAGTACATTCTGACGAGTGCGACAGTCACTCGGGAAGCAGAACCTTGGAGTCAAGGGTGGTCCAACAAGGGTACTTCTGACTGACCCTATTTAAAGATGCAACATCATTTGCAAGGAAATGTCAAAAGTGCCAGTTGTTTGCTCTGCTCCAACTCTTACTGACCCAGTAACTTAGGAGCATCAGGGCGCCCTGACCCTTGGCCAGTTGGAGGATGGACTTGGTTGGACCTTTTCTCCAGGAAAGTGGGCAAAGGAGGTTCCTCCTAGTCATAATCAATTACTTCTCAAAATGGTTGGAAGTCAAGGCATTAGCCAAGGTGACCTCCCAAGTAATCCATAACTTTGTATGGGGGGGAGATCATCCGTCGATATTTCTTCCTCAAACCATAGTCACTGATAACAGGCACCAGTTTGTTAGTAAAGAGTTTATCAACTTCTGCACTCAGCTGAGGATAGACCTCAAGTTTGTGTCCATCTACCACCCTCGGAGCAACGGGCAGGTGGAGGTGGTAAACAAGATCATTGTGAACTTGCTAAAGAAGAAGGTGGAGAATCTGAGGGGGAACTGGGTAGAACAACTTCCCTCGGAACTATGGGCCCTGAGGACTACCCCCAGCACAGCCACAAAGGAGACCCCCTTCAAACTTTATCACGGGTGCGAGGCAGTTCTGCCGGTGGAGTTTGATGTCAGGTCGTAACGAGTAATGGCTATCGGGGAAGGAGATGAGGAATGGCGGATAGAGAATGATGGGGAGCTATGACTCTCGCTGGATCTAGTTGAGGAACTCCGTGATGTGGTCACCGTCAGACAAGAGGAGACCAAGCGAAGGATGGACCGATACTTCAACAAGTATGTCATAATCTAGTAGTTCGCGGAAGGGGATCTGGTGCTAAAGAAAGTAGATGCAACAAGGAGATCAGCAGTTGTGGGCAAGCTCGATCCGAATTGGGAGGGCCCCTACATAGTTGAGGAAACAATAAAGTCGGGAGGGTACTGCCTCCAGAATGTGGAAGGTGAGTCCCTAAGTCACACCTTGAGTGGTGATGATTTGAAACGTTTCTATCCCCGAATTTTTGTAAATAAAAAGAGCCTTTTCTTATTTATCATCTTTTATTTTCAGAAGTGCCTCTTACTATTGAGCAAGGTGTGCGGCTTAAGAAAACTTAACCCCGAGAAGATCTCGCTGTCTAGGCTCCCACTAGCTGGTAGGGCTAGAAGTCACTCAGTGGCAGTTGGTTAAAGCTTGGCCCCGAGAAGATCCCGCTGTCCAGGCTCCCACTAGCTGGTAGGGCCGGAAGTCACTCGGTGGCAATTGGTTAAAGCTTAACCCCGAGAAGATCGCGATGTTCAGGCTCCCACAAGCTGGAAGGGCCGGAAGTCACTCGGTGGCAGTTGGTTAAAGCTTAACTCCGATAAGATCTCACTATCCAGGCTCCCACTAGCTGACAGGGCCGGAAGTCACTCGGTAGCTGTTGGTTAAAGCTTAACCTCAAGAAGATCCTGCTGTCCAGTCTTCCACTACCTAGCAGGGTCGGAAGTCACTCGCAGGCAGTTGGTTAAAGCTTAACCCCGAGAAGATCCTGCTATCTAGGCTCCCACTAGTTGGTAGGGCCGGAAGTCACTTAGTGGCAGTTGGTTAAAGTTTAGCCCCAAGAAGTGTTGGGTTTCTATGAGAGGCACATCACATATGCGCATGGGAATAAGGAATCAAGAAAACCCAAAGAGAAATGGATCTTACGATGATCATTGATCATGAAGTAGGAAAAACAACTTTATATAAAAGTATACCTTAGCGGGATTGAGTCGGCACTCAACCAAGGTGCTCCAAAAGATGGGTTTCCAACCGGCAAGTGAGTCCACGCAAAAACACATATGTGGCTCTATAATGATCCACACGAACGAGATAACACCGACACTTCATCAAATGAAATTTGGGAAGGAGAATGGAAAGCACTTTGCATCTTTATAGATTGCTAGGTCTACTCCAGAAGAGGCAGCGACGACAAGTATTGGAGTCGGGCTGAGCGGCAGTGACGGGATCGATACTTTCAGAAATGGTTTATGTCAGTCTCTTTCTTCTCGGGCTTAGCACAGTGCAGCTGTATAAAACCATAAGGCATCTTCTATTTATACCCAAAGGAGTAAACATCTGAAAATTGTCGTTATCGGCAGACCCATAACTAAAGGAATTTGCTCGAAATAGGTTCGTCGAGATAACTCAAGATGTCTCGACAAATCATCGAAATGGCACGAGATAACTCGACAAATTCCTTGAGATGACTCGAGACACATTCATCGAAATAACTCAGGATGATTCGACGAATTCGTCGAGATGACCTTGACACATTCGTCAAAATGATACAAGACAATCCGATGAATTCATTGAGATGACATTAGATGTCTCGAGATGTCTCGACGAATTCGTTGAGATGTCTTGGGATAACTCGATGAATTGACTTGTCCTTCTCAAATTCCAATTCAGTCAAGTGTTTGGTCCTTCACTCATATCATATATAAGTAAGAACAAAACAATCCATTCCTCCAACTTCACCAAACGCTCTTTTGTGCGGCCTTATAGGCGCATATTACGTTGACAGTGAAACTACATGTTTGACCATTTCTAAATCATCATGATAACACCAACAATTTCTCACTTGATCTTGAAAGTATCAAACCAAAGTTTCACAAATAATGAGCGACATCTAACAATACATCATTTCTCCCCAAGTAATAAGAGTTTAAAACTCAATAAGCCTTTATGACCAATGTATTAGTGTTGTTATGTCCCTTTGTCCCTTACATCCAGATAGAACTAAAGGTATAAACTGTGTCACCCACATAATTGTTCAATCCAAGTTTCTTGATCTAGAATGGGATTCCAGAAATGGGTGAGCCTAATATCATATATTGACTCAACCAAGCATGGCCATGCAATTCTCAGTCCTATTCCATCAAGGGGCTCATGGATGCAACTCCTGTCATATAGGAGGACAAATCCCATTTTCGTCCACACACAAACATACAAATGACTCGTAACGTACCCAATAACCACCTTTATCATCAACCTTTCTCAAGGAAGACTTTAAATGACATCAAAGTATACTCTTCCTCACTTGATGAATGTTGTGACTTTAGGTCAAAGAACCACAAATACCATTTCCACTTGAGACATAATTATGACACGCTTATATAAAAATCCACAAAGTATTCTCATGGTGGATCTGTCTAGTAAAACTTGTTCACTACAAGTACTCATGTGATGACTTGATATCACAATATCTGACCTATGAGAATCGGCCATCAGTCAACACACATGTTAATCTTGATGTATCTTCATCGCCCTTAGCTTATAAGATGATAACATTTAAGAATGAAGCTTCTAAGAACATAGGCCCTCACATTCAAGTCATCAACTTGAATCTTATGCAAGCAAACATTCTAAGGGCATTTATTAAATTAATTAATCTATCACATAGAAATAAATTGACATAATAAAATTTCTTGCCATAAATATAATAATGAAATGCATGGTGCTCTATTCATCAAATGAATTATTACAACCGACAAACATACAATCCACAAGACTCCTACTAGAGTTGATCATTCAGGTATCTAATATTCATTGATCTAACATGACCATCATGTTTTCTCTGTGCGAGAGGCTTTGTTAGTGGATCCACAATATTTTCTTTAGTTGACACTCTGTAAATGTTCACATCTCCTCGATCGATAATCTCACAAATAAGATGGAATCACCGAAGTATGTGCTTGGAGCGCTGATGAGATCTAGGTTCCAAAGCAAGTGCAATTGCACGTTATTGTCACAATAGAGAACTACGGGTTCAACAATGCTAGGAACTACATCTAGCTTGCCGATGAATTTTCTAATCCATACAGTCTCCTTCCTCGTATTTGCAGCAACGATATACGCAGCCTCAGTTGTAGAATCAGCAACTATCTCCTATTTGGAACTCTTCCAGCTAACAATTCATCCATTTAGGCAAAATACAAATCTTGACTGAGACTTTGAGTCGTCACTATCAGTTTGGAAGTTAGAATCCGTGTAAAACTTTACAACGAGCTCTTCCTCTCCACCAAATACCGAGAACATATCCTTAGTCTTTCTCAAGTACTTTAGGATATTCTTGACGGCTATCCAGTGACAATCACCGTGATCAGACAGATACCTTCTAGTCATGATCAAAGCATAAGAGATATCAGGTCGAGTACATATCATTGCATACATGATTGATCCAATTAAAATAGCATTTGGAATCAATTTCATGCAGTCCTTATCTTCTAAAGATTTAGGACACTGGTCCTTACAGAGACTCACACCATGAGACATGAGTAAGAATCCTTTCTTGGACTCAAGCATGTTGAACCATTTCAACATCTTCTCAATATATGTACTTTGAGTCAAACCCAGCAACTTCTTTGATCTATCTCTATAGATCTTAATACCAAGTATGTAAGTCATTTCGCCCAAGTCTTTCATAGAAAAGCAGTTCCCTAGGTTGTTCTTAACAACTTGTAGGGTCGGTTTGTTATTCCTGATCAATAGTATGTCACTTATATATAATATTAGGAAGATAACAATGCTCCCACTAATCCTCTTGTAAACACACGGTTCATCCTCATTCTTGATGAAACCAAACTCTTTGATCATTTCATCAAAATGAAGATTCCAACTTTGAGAATCATGTTTTAACCCATAAGTGGATCTCTACAACTTTTATATTTTAGTGGCCTCACCTGGAGATACAAAACCCTCGAGTTATGTCATATACACTTACTCAAGGAGGTTTCCATTTAGGAAATCCATTTTGACATCCATCTGCTAGATCCCGTAGTCATAATACGCAGCAATAACAAACAGAATTCTGATGAACTTAACCATAACAATAGGGAAAAAGGTCTCATTATAGTCAATACCATGAATTTGCCTGAAACTTTTAGCCACTAGTCACCCTTTGAATGTCTGTACATTCCTATCATTGTCGGTCTTCTTCTTAAAAACCCACTTGCACCCTTTGGGTCATACCCTTTCAGGTGGTTCCACCAAGATCCAAACTTGGTTTGCATACATGAAGTCCATTTAAGATTTCATGGCCTCAAGCCACTTCTCGGAGTCCGGTCAACTCATAGCCTCTTGGTATGTTGCAAGTTCATCACCATGATCCATAAGAAACACATTACCTATTTGAGACATGAGAAATCCATATCTCTCGAGCTCAAATCTTGGTCTGTCAGATCTACGTGGTACCAGTGTTTCTTGAGCAGGTTCTGTTGCTACAACATTTTGCAGTCATTGCTCAGGTTCTAATTCCGGTTCATTCATGGTTTATGGTTCTTAAACTTCTTCAAGTTCTACCTTTGTATTCTTTTTAGATAAGAATTCTTTCTCCAAAAAGACAACAATCCTTGTGACAAACACTTTGCCCTCAGAAGACAAGTAGAAGTAGTACCATTTGGTTTCCCTAGGATACCCCCACAAGATAATATTTATCTAACTTGTGTTCCAGCTTATCAGACATTTGATGTCTCACGTATGCCTCACAACCCCAGATCTTAATGAAAAACATACTAGGATACTTCCCAGTCCATATCTCATATAGTGTATTTAAAACCATTTTCATTGAAGCATGATTTAGTGTAAAAGCAGCAGTCTCTAGAGCAAATTCACAAAAGGAAACAGACAAATCTGCATAACTCATCATCGACTGTACCATGTCTAACAGAGTATAATTGCTCCGCTCAGACACACTATTATGCTGTGGCATTTTAGGTGGAGTGTGTTGGGTTTCTCTATGGGGATGGCACAACACTTATGCACGCAGCGGAAGAATAAAACATCAAAAAAACCCAAAAGAGATGGGATCGGGTCATGGTAGTTGAATCAAGAAGTTAACATACAACTAGGCAAAAATTACCTCGGTGGCATTGAGTCACAACACAACGGAGATGATCCAAGCTTCCCGTTTTTGCTGGTGGCGAGTTCTACGTAGAATGGTATCCACGTCTCTGCAGAAATCCACACGAGCGGGAGAACACTGACCGTTCCGTCGCACGGATGATCGGGAAGGAGAGTGACCGCACCTTGCTCTTCCATGGACTGCTAGGTCCGCGCCAGGAATAGCAACACCAGCGACGATCGCCGGAGAGGAGGAGGTCGACGGAGCGAGCACGGCGGCGGAACCCTTCCGTCGGCGGGATTCGGGATCGGTGGAACGAACGAACGAAGAGCGGAACACTTCCGTCGCGACAAATTCGATCAGCGAGAGTGTGTCTTTCCCGAAAACCCTAAGTATCCATTTATACCAAAGGCATAAATAGACTTAGGAATATCGCTATCCGCAGACCACCCAGAAAATTAGGGTTCCAGAATCGGCGAGAATCACCTAGCAGATTCGGTGAGAATCAATCGGCGAGAATCACCTAGGATCGGCGAGAACCAGTTAGGATCGGCGTGAATCAGTCGGCGAGTATCACCTACGATCGGCGAGAATCAGAGTACAATACTCGACGATTCACGTCGATCGTGGGTTGACGATACTCGTCGACCGTCGACCGTGGGTTGACGATACTCGTCGATTCACGTCGAATGTGGGTCGACGATACTCGTCGATCGACGAGAATCAGAGTACCAATCCTCGACGATTCTCGTCGACGCTCGGTCGACTATTCTTACCAATCCTTCAAGGCAACATTTGCCCAACCCGACGATCCTTTAAGGCAACACTTTGCCCAAAACGACGATCCCCTTTTAAAGGCAACACTTTGCCCATAACCCCATTCAGGCCGGTGATTGGTAACCTTTACCAACACAGTCAATCATCCAACTTCTCTGCATCTCTTATGTGCGAACCTGCAGGCTCATATCGCGTTGGCAGTGAGATTACATGTTTGACCACTTCTAGATCACCATGGTAACTCCAACAGACTCCCACTTGATCTTGAAAGTATCAAACCAAAAATCTCACAAACAATGAGCGGCATCTAGCAATGCATCATTGCTCCCCAAGCAATAAGAGTTTATAACTCATAAGCCTTTATGACCAATGTATCAGCGTTGTCTTTGTCCCTTTGTCCCTTACATCCGGAAAGAACTAGAGGCATGGACCGTGTCACCCTCGTAATAGCTCAATCCAAGTTTCTTGATCCAGGATGGACTTCCAGAGAATGGTGAGTCCAATATCACATATTGACTCAACCAAGCATGGTCATGCATTTCTCAGTCCAGTTCCATCAAGGGGCCCATGTGTAACACCCCAGTTTTTGCAAGAGGTTCAGTCTGAAGTGCTGAAAATTTTTGGATTTCTGGAAGGAGGCACACGGCCTGCGACACGGGCGTGTCGCAGGGCGTGTCGAGGCCGTGTCGACACTCGGTCCAAGTGTCAACACTTTCGCTCGACAAAGTGTCGAGAGTGAGGCACACGGCCTGCGATACGGGCGTGTCGCAGGGCGTGTCGAGGCCGTGTCGACACTCGGCCCAAGTGTCGACACTTTGTGCTCGACAGAGTGTCGAGAGTGGGGCACACGGCCTGCGACACGGGCGTGTCGCAGGGCGTGTCGAGGCCGTGTCGACACTCGGCCCAAGTGTCGACACTTTCGCTCGACAATGTGTCGAGACTGGGGCACACGGCCTGTGACACGGGCGTGTCACAGGGCGTGTCCCGCCTGGTCGACGATCTTCGCTCGACGTTTTTCCGCGGTGTCGACACAAAGCATGTCGACGGGTGTCGAGACTTGGCACACGGCTTGGGACACGGGCGTGTCCCAGGCCGTGTCACCTCTCGGGTTGGTGTTGGGCCGTGTCGTTGGAGACACACGGCAGGCCACACGGCCGTGTCGCTGGGGACACGGGCGTGTCGGATTGAACACGGGCGTGTCGAATGCCCGTGTCTGATTCCAGGCGCGTCGATTTGAGACGGCGAATGAGGCACACGGCCCTGGACACGGGCGTGTGCCAGGCCGTGTTCGGCCCAGGTCTTCTGTTTTCCAAGCGAATCATAGCCATTCTTTTTCTGGTTTTGGGATCTAACGGTTCAGGCCATCTCCTGGGGATTTAAGTCCGAAGTTAGGGTTGCAGATCCTCACTTTTTCCAAGTCCTCTCTTTCTAAGATCTTGAGAAAACCTAGAGCAAGGAGGAAGAAGAAGAACTCTTGGGTTGTAGGAAGGGTTTCGGAGCTCCGAATCGCGAGCCGAGTCCGGATCCGTGAAGCTTGGAGCGTTGCGAAGTTTTCCATCCGGCTAGTTTGTCATGGCAAGGAAGAGGAGTCGGAAGGTAACGACATCTCTCCTCTCGGTCTTTAGGATGCACGTTTTAGCATCATCTAGTTTTCTTTTCTCTAATTTTTGGGCACCAAACTCTCAAATGAGAGGGGTTTTGGCTTGCCAAGTTTCAAGAGAAACTTCCGGGTCGATTGAGTCCGTCCCCGGCATATCTTTGCATTAGAGATCCGCTTCGCTAGTGGATTAGGCATGGTGGGTGAAGCCGTAGTCGCGACCGTTAGTCCGACTCGGTGATGTTGCATACGAACTTAGGGATTCGTAGAGATTTCCGATGCGGCAAGATGTCGTTTGTGTTGTGGTGGTGATTGTCCCGTTTGCTTGAAAAGAGTACATGTAGTCGAACCCGGACAAGGTTAGCTCCTCGTGGTGGTAGATGGTTTCCTTGACAAGGTTAGCTCCGTATGAGAATGGAGATGGTTTCCTTGGTGGACAAGGTTAGCTCCGCACGAGTTGGAGATGTTTTCCTTGGTGCGCGGGAACGCTGCGGTACAAAGAGGGATTGCGATGTGTTTAGTCTTGGTTGTGTTGTGCCAAGGCGTGGCTATGTCTCCGTGGTCGGCTGGCTATCCCGTGACATGTGCGTCATGTGTGGAGAGTGTCCCGGCGAGACTAGCCCCCTTCAGTGAGACTGACGAGAATGCCAAGCTTGGGGCAAGCCCGGGCAAAGAGGCCATGAGCGGGTGGGGTCCAGCAAGGCTTCTTAGAATCGGTCAGTCTGTGGTTGTTGGAATCCTGACATGAGACGTCAGAGCTTGCAGGCAAGCCCGGGGCTAAGCCCACGAGCGGGTGGGGCCTTGGCAAGAATTCCATGTGGCGGCCTGTGCGCCGTGTGAGGGAGTTGTGTCTCCCTCAATGTTTGAGGCTTTATGCCAATTGGGGAAATGTGAGTACCCAACTGATGTGATGTTGTGCTAGATGCATACGGTGTAGGGTACCTTGGGTGAAGCCCGGGTGTTGCATTCATGTTGCATAGTAGGCCCTTTCTTTATATGCTCAACCCGTAGAGAACATGTTTGTTGATTGAGACATCCAAGCCTGTTTTAATGTTTTTCTATTTATAGAAATTTATATTGCATATGAAGTGCTGACTTGCAGGTTGGAGGGTTCCCCGGGGTCCGTTAGGGGCGGTCGGGAGGAGATGTGTTGTTACACAGTTTGAGGTCAGCCTTTGCTGACCCACGTTACTAATAATTTTTACAGGGCAAGGATCGCACACAGGAGCTAGCACGCCGGCCAAAAAGGCCTAAGCCCATGAAGTGTTTTTCTCTTTTGTAGCACTACTTTTTGATGATGTATGTTTGAGACTATTTTGTCCGGCTTGCATGCCGAGGTAGACTAGGAGTGCTGAGCACATTCATGTTTGATTGTACTGTTTACCTTTTGGACATTTGATGTAAGGCCTTAAGGCCATTTGTTTACTCTTTTGGGTTAGTGGATAACTTCTAGTTGTGCTTGGTTTTCTGCTGTGTTGTGCAAGTGTTTTGAGTTTGGGTAGTTATATCAACTTTTAATACTAAAGCTGTGGCGTTCGTATGTTGTGCGGCCCCGGCCGGACCCATATTATACGTCCATTACAGGGGAGGTGTTACAATTTGGTATCAGAGCCAGGTTAGATTCAAGGTCAGTGCGTAGAGAAGTTATCCACATAAGAGTAACGCGGGACCATGAGTGTCCTTATGTTTTAGTCTTGAGATTGGAGACTAATCCCTTATTTCTTGTCTTTCAGAAGAGTGCAAGCAACGAGGCGGGCACTTCAAGAGCAAGGGATGATCTCTCGGCGAGCAGTGCTACTGCTCCAGGTCTTTTGGGCACGGGTGTAGACCCGGCCGACTTCTGCCGCATGCTTGCAGAAGCGATGGTGGCAGCTCAAGCTGCAGCAGCGGCTCAGGTGGCAGCCCCTGCCACACCAGATACGGCAACGGCCGTGCCAGGAGCAGAAGCCAGGCGAGTGGAGCCTTTGGCGGAGAGGGTAGTTGTCGGACATGGAGACCGACACATGAAGTATTTCCTGAGTTTCCATCCCCCGTCTTTCAAGGGTGTTGGAACGCCAACGGATGCGGAGGACTGGTGGGTTCGCATTCAAGAACTGTTGAGGGCGGCAGAGACGCCAGAGGAAAAGAAAGCTGAGTATGCGGCGTTCATGTTGGAAGGAGACGCCAAGTTGTGGTGGGTGAGCCATAGCGGCCGCCAGTTTCCGGGACGCACCCCGTCAGTGGAAGAGTTTGGGGACGCTTTTCTTAAGAGGTATATCCCAGTTTCAACTCGGTTGGCCCTGCAGAGGCAGTTTCTGCATCTAATGCAGCGAGACAAGACAGTGGATGAGTACGTGCAAGATTTCACCCGTTTGGGTCGTTATGCGGGAACGACAATGGCGGATGATGTAGAGAGGGATAACCTCTTCTACCAAGGGTTGAGGGAAAATCTGAGACAACCCCTCATCTCCATGAAGAGGGCGGGATTTAATGAGCTAGTTGAAGCCGCCAGGAGTTTGGAGAATGATTTGGAGCGAACCCAACGCCGTAAGGGTTTTACTCCCAAGCAAGGGGAAGGGAAGCCTTCTCAATCTCATGGAAAGTCTGATGGGAGTAGGTGGAGGAAGAAGCCTTACACTTCCAGATCTGGTGAGAGGAGCAACTGGACGCCTGGGGGTTCCTACTCTAGGGGACCGCCGACGTGCTACAACTGCGGGAAGGTTGGGCACATAGCCCGTGCTTGTCAGCAAGGGGGAGCGGGGCAAGAGTCAAAGCAGGAGCAGTCTGTGCGCTCGGGCCCCAGTGCTGCAGAGAAAGGAAAGATGGCGGAGTCGAGCGCTTCTCGGTTCCAACCGGTGCAACCAAGGGCTTACAACCTTGGACAGCAAGAAGCGATCCGCCAAACTGATGTGGTGACAGGTATGAAGAGAATTTAAGTTTAAATTTTATGCTTCATCCTTTTAGACTTTTGTGTAATGTCTATATTGTAGGCTTCGTGTTAGTTTCCGGATACCCCGCTAGGGTGTTGTTTGATACGGGAGCATCGCACTCCTTTCTTGCGGAGAGCTTCATCCGGAGAATAGGAGTTGAGTCTTTCTCGTCGGGAGCAGAGCTGAAAGTGCGCTTGCCCAATGGGTCATCTATGACCACCGGGGCTAAAGGGCGCATTTGTTGGGAGCTAGACGGAGTTGTCTTCGCTCTGGAAGCGGCAGTGTTACCATTAGTAGAGTTCGATGTCATTTTGGGTATGGACTGGCTTGCAGAGCAGCGCGCCAGTATTGATTGCCTTTCTAAGGTGGTGACCTTAAGGAGTAAAGGGCAATTAGAAGTCAAGTTTGAGGGCCTTGGTGGAGTGGCCTGTTCCCTGATATCGGCCATGCAGCTGGTGCGGGCGGTTAACCAGGGTGGTGTAGCGCTTGTAGCGTTATTGGAGGTTCGTCTCTCCCAACTGTCGATTGAGGAAGTGCCTGTGGTGGCAGAGTTCAAGGATGTGTTCCCGGATGAACTTCCTGGAGCGCCTCCTCGGCGGGAGATCGACTTCTCGATCGAGTTAATGCCGGAGGCTAGACCGGTGTCACGTCCCCCTTTTAGGATGGCACCTAAGGAGTTAGCGGAACTTAAGGTACAGTTACAGGAACTGTTGGAGCAAGGGTATATTAGACCCAGTTCTTCACCGTGGAGCGCACCAGTGTTGTTTGTTAAGAAGAAAGACGGTAGCATGCGCCTGTGCATAGACTACCGAGAGCTTAATAAGTTGACCGTTAAGAATAAGTATCCGATCCCTCGGATAGACGACCTGTTTGACCAATTGGTGGGGTCAGTGGTATATTCGAAGTTGGACTTGAAGTCAGGATACTATCAGCTACGAATTCGGGATGAGGACATACCCAAAACTGCCTTTGGTACAAGGTATGGGCACTTTGAGTTTACGGTGATGCCGTTCGGGCTGACGAACGCACCATCGGTGTTCATGGATCTGATGAATCGGGTATTCCGGGAATACTTGGATTCTTTTGTGGTTGTTTTCATTGATGACATTTTGGTGTATTCCAAATCGGAAGTGGAGCATGAGACCCACTTGAGAATAGTTTTGCAAGTGTTGAGGGAGAACGAGTTGTATGCAAAATTCTCCAAATGCGAGTTTTGGTTGGAGAAGGTGGCATTTTTGGGCCACGTGATTAGTGGTGATGGGGTGGCAGTGGATCCAGCGAAGGTGGAGGCCATCAGAGATTGGCCGGTGTTGAGGACCGTGGCGGAAGTCCGAAGTTTTCTTGGACTAGCCGGGTATTATAGGAGATTCGTGGAGAATTTCTCGAAGATAGCTCTACCCCTCACCTCTCTCACTCGCAAAGACCATAAATTTGTGTGGACCCAAGAGTGCGGTCAAGCATTTGAGGCCCTGAAGGAGAGGCTTATGATGGCTCTGATCCTGAGTTTACCGCAAGGGACCGATGGATTTCAAATTTTCAGTGACGCATCGGGATGCGGTTTGGGTTGCGTGTTAGTGCAGCATGGTAAGGTGATAGCTTTTGGGTCTAGACAGCTGAAACCTCATGAGAGGAATTACCCCGTCCATGACTTGGAGTTGGCGGCGGTAATCTTCGCGCTGAAAATTTGGCGGCATTATGTTTATGGCACAAGAGTGGAGATCTTCACGGACCATAAAAGCCTGAAGTATCTCTTGGATCAAAAGGACTTGAATATGCGGCAACGCAGATGGGTTGAGTTTCTTGGAGACTACGAAGTGGCGATCCAGTATACGCCGGGTAAAGCCAATGTGGTGGCAGATGCGTTGAGTAGAAAGTACTCGGGGCTAGGAAATTGGATTGAAGCTCATGATGAGCGGTTGGTACGGGAATGGGAGTCCCTTGGAGTGGAATGTGTTGCGAGAGACGAGTCTAGCGTGGCTCGGTTAAACTGGATTGAAGTGCAAAGCGACTTGTCCGATCGTATTCGGGAAGCGACTCGGTTGGATGTGGAGTTTCAACCTTTTGTGTTGGAGGCTCAAACGGGCGAGAGCAGCACCTGGGAGATGATTGATGGGATTCTGAGGAAGGGCGGAAGGGTTTGTGTACCGCAGTTTGGCAAGCTCCGTGAGGAGTTGATGTTTGAGGCTCACTTCTCAAAGTACTCCATTCACCCGGGCAGTACAAAGATGTACTTGGATATGAAGAAATCCTTTTGGTGGCCGGGGTTGAAGCGAGATGTGGCTTTGTATGTGAGTCGTTGCCAAACATGTGTCTTGGTGAAGGCCGAATGTCAGAAACCGGGCGGGTTCCTGAAGCCCCTTCCAATTCCTGAGTGGAAATTTGAGGACATTTCCATGGACTTTGTGCATGGTTTGCCTAGATCGCAGCATGGTAATGATGCTATTTGGGTGATCGTGGATCGCCTAACCAAGGTGGCTCACTTCATCCCGAACCGTAAAGAGGACAGCGTGGAGAAGCTAGTGGAGTTGTATGTTCGCAACATTGTGCGACTGCACGGAATTCCGAAGAGCATAGTCAGTGATCGCGATGGACGGTTTACGTCCAAGGACTGGAGACTTGTTCAGAAGAGCTTGGGCATGAAGCTAAAGTTCAGTACGACGTTCCACCCTCAAACCGATGGGCAAACGGAGAGGACGAACCGTACTATGGAGGATATGTTGAGGATGTGCGTTCTTGATTTTGGCAAGAGGTGGGAGGATCACCTCTTCATGGTAGAATTTGCATACAACAACAGTTTTCAAGCTAGTATAAAGATGGCGCCTTACGAAGCTTTGTATGGGAGGCGGTGTCGAACGCCAATGTCTTGGGCAGAGGCGGGAGACACCAAATTTTTGGGAAAGGATGCGGTAGTTGACGCTTGTGAGATGGTACGGACCATCCAAGAGCGTATGAAGGTGGCTCAAGACAGGCAAGCGAAATATTTTAATGCTCGTCACCGGAAGTTGGAATTTGCAGTTGGTGATTGGGTTTATCTGAAGGTCAAGCCGTTCAAAGGCGTCTCACGGGTTCGCCGACTCAAGAAGTTGAGTCCAAGGTTTTTGGGGCCTTTTGAAATTGTTGAGCGGGTAGGAGAAGCAGCCTATCGGTTGGCGTTGTCCGCAGATTTGAGTGGATTGCATGACGTCTTCCACGTCTCCGTGTTGAGGAAAGCCTTGGCAGAGGCTAGCGTGGTGATTGAGCAGGCATCGGTGCCGATTGAGGAAGACTTGAGTACGCGAGTCCTTCCAATCGCTATAGAGGATTCAGAGTTTCGGCAGTTGCGGAATAAAGAAGTTAAACTAGTGAAAGTTCGTTGGGACAACTGCGGTCGTGAGGAGTTCTCTTGGGAGCGAGAACGGGCCATGTTAGAAGACTATCCAGAACTATTTTTGTCAGGTACAATTTAAGTTTTGTACCTCTTTTGTTTTGAAATTTCGGGACGAAATTCTGTTAAGTGGGGGAGAGTTGTAACACCCCAGTTTTTGCAAGAGGTTCAGTCTGAAGTGCTGAAAATTTTTGGATTTCTGGAAGGAGGCACACGGCCTGCGACACGGGCGTGTCGCAGGGCGTGTCGAGGCCGTGTCGACACTCGGTCCAAGTGTCGACACTTTCGCTCGACAAAGTGTCGAGAGTGAGGCACACGGCCTGCGACACGGGCGTGTCGCAGGGCGTGTCGAGGCCGTGTCGACACTCGGCCCAAGTGTCGACACTTTGTGCTCGACAGAGTGTCGAGAGTGGGGCACACGGCCTGCGACACGGGCGTGTCGCAGGGCGTGTCGAGGCCGTGTCGACACTCGGCCCAAGTGTCGACACTTTCGCTCGACAATGTGTCGAGACTGGGGCACACGGCCTGTGACACGGGCGTGTCACAGGGCGTGTCCCGCCTGGTCGACGATCTTCGCTCGACGTTTTTCCGCGGTGTCGACACAAAGCCTGTCGATGGGTGTCGAGACTTGGCACACGGCTTGGGACACGGGCGTGTCCCAGGCCTGTGTCACCTCTCGGGTTGGTGTTGGGGCCGTGTCGTTGGAGACACACGGCAGGCCACACGGCCGTGTCGCTGGGGACACGGGCGTGTCGGATTGAACACGGGCGTGTCGAATGTCCGTGTCTGATTCCAGGCGCGTCGATTTGAGACGGCGAATGAGGCACACGGCCCTGGACACGGGCGTGTGCCAGGCCGTGTTCGACCCAGGTCTTCTGTTTTCCAGGCGAATCGCAGCCATCCTTTTTCTGGTTTTGGGATCTAACGGTTCAGGCCATCTCCTGGGGATTTAAGTCCGAAGTTAGGGTTGCAGATCCTCACTTTTTCCAAGTCCTCTCTTTCTAAGATCTTGAGAAAACCTAGAGCAAGGAGGAAGAAGAAGAACTCTTGGGTTGTAGGAAGGGTTTCGGAGCTCCGAATCGCGAGCCGAGTCCGGATCCGTGAAGCTTGGAGCGTTGCGAAGTTTTCCATCCGGCTAGTTTGTCATGGCAAGGAAGAGGAGTCGGAAGGTAACGACATCTCTCCTCTCGGTCTTTAGGATGCACGTTTTAGCATCATCTAGTTTTCTTTTCTCTAATTTTTGGGCACCAAACTCTCAAATGAGAGGGGTTTTGGCTTGCCAAGTTTCAAGAGAAACTTCCGGGTCGATTGAGTCCGTCCCCGGCATATCTTTGCATTAGAGATCCGCTTCGCTAGTGGATTAGGCATGGTGGGTGAAGCCGTAGTCGCGACCGTTAGTCCGACTCGGTGATGTTGCATACGAACTTAGGGATTCGTAGAGATTTCCGATACGGCAAGATGTCGTTTGTGTTGTGGTGGTGATTGTCCCGTTTGCTTGAAAAGAGTACATGTAGTCGAACCCGGACAAGGTTAGCTCCTCGTGGTGGTAGATGGTTTCCTTGACAAGGTTAGCTCCGTATGAGAATGGAGATGGTTTCCTTGGTGGACAAGGTTAGCTCCGCACGAGTTGGAGATGTTTTCCTTGGTGCGCGGGAACGCTGCGGTACAAAGAGGGATTGCGATGTGTTTAGTCTTGGTTGTGTTGTGCCAAGGCGTGGCTATGTCTCCGTGGTCGGCTGGCTATCCCGTGACATGTGCGTCATGTGTGGAGAGTGTCCCGGCGAGACTAGCCCCCTTCAGTGAGACTGACGAGAATGCCAAGCTTGGGGCAAGCCCGGGCAAAGAGGCCATGAGCGGGTGGGGTCCAGCAAGGCTTCTTAGAATCGGTCAGTCTGTGGTTGTTGGAATTCTGACATGAGACGTCAGAGCTTGCAGGCAAGCCCGGGGCTAAGCCCACGAGCGGGTGGGGCCTTGGCAAGAATTCCATGTGGCGGCCTGTGCGCCGTGTGAGGGAGTTGTGTCTCCCTCAATGTTTGAGGCTTTATGCCAATTGGGGAAATGTGAGTACCCAACTGATGTGATGTTGTGCTAGATGCATACGGTGTAGGGTACCTTGGGTGAAGCCCGGGTGTTGCATTCATGTTGCATAGTAGGCCCTTTCTTTATATGCTCAACCCGTAGAGAACATGTTTGTTGATTGAGACATCCAAGCCTGTTTTAATGTTTTTCTATTTATAGAAATTTATATTGCATATGAAGTGCTGACTTGCAGGTTGGAGGGTTCCCCGGGGTTCGTTAGGGGCGGCCGGGAGGAGATGTGTTGTTACACAGTTTGAGGTCAGCCTTTGCTGACCCACGTTACTAATAATTTTTACAGGGCAAGGATCGCACGCAGGAGCTAGCACGCCGGCCAAAAAGGCCTAAGCCCATGAAGTGTTTTCTCTTTTGTAGCACTACTTTTTGATGATGTATGTTTGAGACTATTTTGTCCGGCTTGCATGCCGAGGTAGACTAGGAGTGCTGAGCACATTCATGTTTGATTGTACTGTTTACCTTTTGGACATTTGATGTAAGGCCTTAAGGCCATTTGTTTACTCTTTTGGGTTAGTGGATAACTTCTAGTTGTGCTTGGTTTTCCGCTGTGTTGTGCAAGTGTTTTGAGTTTGGGTAGCTATATCAACTTTTAATACTAAAGCTGTGGCGTTCGTATGTTGTGGGGCCCCGGCCGGACCCATATTATACGTCCATTACAGGGGAGGTGTTACACCATGGATGCAACTCCTGTCATACAGGAGGACAAATCTCATATCTGCTCACACACAAACACCCAAATGATTCATAACATGCCCAACAACCACCCTTATCATCAACCTTTCTCAAGGAAGACTTTAGATGGCATCAAAGCACGCTCTTCCTCACTTGATGAATGATGTGACTTCAGGTCAAAGGACCACGACACCATTGTCAATTGAGACCTACTCGTGACACGATTAGATGATAATCCACAGAGTAGTCTCAGGTTGGGTCTGTCCAGTACAGCTTGTTCACTAACAAGTGCCCACATGATGACTTGATATCACAATATCATGACCTGTGAGAACCGGTCATCATTCAACGCACGTGCTAGCCTTCATGTATCATGAAAGTGCAGTTAGATCTGATATACTCTAGAGGGGGGTGAATAGAGTATATGGTGCTTTGAAACTTTTAACAACAACTGTTGTAATAAGAGTGAGCAGGGAAGCAATAATAAATCTAATCACAGCACTAAGTTAAACAAAAGCTAAGCACAGAAACATTAAGGCCAAAAACAAACATAAACACAAGCAAAACCAGAAGACACAAGGAAATATAGTGGTTCCCCTAAACTTGGGTACATCCACTCTTCTACCACCCTAGGTAGGAATCCACTGCAGGATGAGTTAATCAGGTGTCCTGGGCACCAATGAGCTTTTGATAAGGTGCTCAAAAACCAAAGCAGATTTTTTGATCAGGTGTCTTGCCACCAATGAGCTTTTGACAAGGTGCTCAAAAACCAAAGCTCAAACTTTTGAAGGGAGTTTGAGAAACCCTTTACAGAGAGGGGGTGAGAGAGTGATGGAAGTCTTCTCTTTCTCAAACAACTGAGAAGACTATGTGGATTGTTGATGTCAAAGCTCCCCCTGAATCCTTGAGATCTTCAGGAAGAAAAGCTTTGCTGAGGGTGATAGGCCTTCAAAGATTGAACTCCAGCAATAGATGATTTCAGCAATAGCTGAAATGTTGAATGTCTGGAGTCTTGAAAATATGTTGGCCTTGAACACTTTGAAAACTAAAGAGATTTGAAGATTTGAGAAAGCTTGATCTCCTTGGATGTTTGTTCTTTAGAAATCTTTGAGACAGAATATTTTTGAATGTGTCTCTGTAATCTGTGTGTCTCTCTCTGTATTGTGTGTTCTCTGAGAGATTCAAAAATTCTTGTCTATTATTCTCTAATGCAGAATAGAATAACATTATCTTTCAAGTATAGACGTTGGCCTGCATTAATTGCATCCTTAATTGCACAATCTCTTCTGGAGGAAAGTCCACAGAAATATTCCTTGAGAAATCCCTTGAAACTTGGTCCAGAAATGAATGAAAACGGCTAGGAAATCTCTGAATTAATTGCAGAATAACTCCTTAACTGATTTGAATTTGAATTAAGAAACATCCTTGAAGTTATCTGAAATCGTCGAACTGAGCTCTGCTATCGTCGAGCTGATCTCAGCGATCTGGAAATATACAGCAGCAAAAAACGTCGATCTGAGCTCAAAGATCGTCGAACTGAGCTCAGAGATAAAGATCCAAAGCAGAGTCAAAATTGTCGACCTGAGCTCACCGATCGTCGAATGGAGTTCGACGATATAATGAAGTTGAGCTCAGCGATCGTCGAATGGAGTTCGACGATCTGTCGAAGTTGAGCTAGACGATCGTCGACCGGAGTTCGACGAATCATCGTGCTGAGCTCGATGATATGACTTAGTCTCCAAACACAAAATCTTGGTCTTCAGGGCAGCTTCCAAACCTAGACTTCTAACCCTTAGACTCAATTCTAATTGACCTATTGAGCTATATAGGAGGTCAAGCAAAGGTTTCCTAGAGACATAGTGATCCTGACCCAAATTAGTAATAGGGTGTTCCAACAATCTCCCCCTATTTGGGTTAGGATTACTATTTACAGACTTTGGAAAAATTTAAATAACAACATACAATCAGCAAAACAGAAAAACAACAGCTAGACATTGCAGAATCACAGAGATATATAACATCCAGATAGTAATCAGAAATCACAGAAATTGTCACCTTACAATATCATTTCTTCTCCTTGCCCTTAACAAGTTTAATCTCTCTGTTAGGATTGAGGGCTTCTTTGTTTGATCTGGTATCATCTGCTGCACCCAAATATGTTTGCTTTTTAGGCCTGGGAACTACAGCTTCAGGATGTAATTCCATATATCTGTCAGCATCAAAGAATTTACTTGAAGCATATCTCTCTAGCTCTTTCTGTCTCTGTTCAGACATAGTTCAAATGTTGGAAGAATCTATTCCTTGTTCTCTAGCATTTTTAATCTGATCCAGTGCAGCTAATTCCTTTAATCTGGCAGTCCAAGCAGCTAGATTGTTTTCAGGATCCTCAAAGGGTACAGGTGGCTCATATCTGTTGGAGGGATTGTCTTGAGAAGGCCTGGCAGACACAGTTTCTTTCAGCTTATAAGGGAAAGGACCAGATGTTGTATCAGAAGAAATTTGTCCTCCCCTAGAATATGGGTGCTGCCTGGAGTACCCTTTGGAATAGACTTGAATATCTCTTTGATTTCCTCTATATCCTCCTCTCCTAGAATGAGAACCCCTGGATAGGCTTTCCCTGTGGTAAGATCTGGCATGAGGCTGATAGGGAGCCTGACTTCTGGCTGGGGGTTGAGCTGCAGAGCTTCCACCTGCACCTGCATCAGGAGGAGGTGGTGGAGGAGGATGAGAGTGCTGGAATTGGGATGAACCCTTCTCATATTTTCTCTTTTTCTTCATTGCTTTCAGCTGGTTCTTAGAGTATTGCATCCAGTGTTCAGTAATTGGGCAGTCATGTAGAATGTAATATGGGATATCATTGTTATCTTTAACTTTGGCAGGAGGTATCCTCTTCATTGCTTTGCTCCTTGCCTTTCTTTTCCTAGCAATGGTAACAGAAGAGTCATCAGAGTCTGTTCTAAATTCATCACTCTCAGAACTCTGGTCATCATAGAGAGCATCTATTTTCTTCATTAGATCCTTCTTGAGTTGTATAGAAGCAGATGAGGCAGAGGTTGTAGCAGCAGGTGTTGAAATGGTAACAGCAGAAATGACAGCAGCAGATGTTGAAGGTGTTGCACTAGGAGTAGAAGCAGAAACAACAACAGCAGCAACAGTAGGCTCTGGAGAGGTGACAACAGCAGCAACTGGCTCACTAACAGCAACAGAAACAGAAGGAATATCATCAAAGACTGCAGAAGGCTCAAATTCAGGTGCCTCTGTCATAAGAATGTCCTTGGAAATTGGTTCATCAGAAACAACAGGAACTTCAGCAGCAGTATCAATATTTGCAGCAGCAGCAGTATCAACATTCTCAGAAGCAACAACAATATTTTCTTCAGAAGAAGCAGCAACATCAACATTTTCAGCAACAGCATACACTGAATTTACAAAGGAGGTGATAATGCTAGGGTCACAGCAAGAAAATGGCACAAGTGCCTTGGATAGATCTTCTGGAGGCTGGACAGCATTGACCTCTCGCAGACAGCTGAAGTATGCAGAATCAAAGCTGATACAAAGACCTGAGGTCTATTGCAAGGACTGCAGCAGGAGGAACTTGTGCTTGAGGCACAGTAACAACAGCAAGAGGAGGAGCAGCAGAAGAAGCAGTAATAACAGCAGCAGCAGACATGCTTACAGAAACAGCAGCAGTAGTAGCAGCATGAAGATTCACTTCATATGGCATCTCCCCCTGCCTAGATTTAGCCAAGTCTGGATCAAGGCATACTGCTGTAGGTGCTGCCTGAGGGAAGAGGGAAGAGAGCCTGGCAGAGAGAGCTGTCACTGACAGGTGGAGTGGAGCCAAGGAGGTCTCCAACAGCAGAGAGAACCTGGGGGCAAGCAACTCATACAGCCTGTCAGCAAGGGCTGAGAGGTCTACTTGCTCAAGGGCTGGAGCAGAGGTAGAAGAGATAGGAGCAGCTGAGGGTTCTGGTAGAGGAGAGCTGGTGAATGGTAGAAGGGATGGCTGAGGTGTTGGAAAGGTGGATATGGAGGATAGAGGGATGGAGATAGATGGGGTGAAGGTGGTTTGGTCAATGATTTGGTATAGAAGGTCTTGAAAGGAGGTGGAGGATGAGGGTAACTCTGGAGGAGAATATGGGTAATCATCCATAAAGGAATCATCAAGTAGGGTGAAGGATGGAATGGAGGGTGATGAGGTGACATCTGGTGGAGGGTAGGAGAATAATAGGTGGAATTGTTCTTCTGGTGTTGGTAGAGTAGGTACTTGAGAAGGTGTGGATGTTGGAGATGGGCTGGATATGATGATGGTGGATGGAGCTGGAGTGGTAGATGGTAGGGGAAGTGATGGAATTGGAGGAGGAGGAGCAGAGGCAACAACAGCAGGCAGGTCATCTGTAGGGGCAGAGACCTGTGGAGGAGTGACTCTTAGAGTCCTTGTGCCTGAAGGAGTACTGGAGGAGGGCCTGCTAGGCTTGCTGATTTGTCTGTCCCACTTTCCAAAGAGGGCACAAGACAGTCTCTTGGAGGCATTTATATGAATTCCAGAGGAGACCAGCAAGGCAGGGCACCTGTGCTACAGAAACACTCCAATGATTCTCCCAAAGTTAACAAAACTTTTGTTGATTTTCTTCTTGATGAGGTCAAAGAAATCCTCTCCCCAATTCAGATTCTTCTTATCTACAAGAGCTCCCATGAGGCAGAGCTGATATCTTGAAATTGTTTCATGGGCAGAGTGCTTTGCCAGTAGCACTATCCCAACAACATCTGCCATGAATCTATATTCTACAGACAGGTTCCTTTTGAAGAGCTTGCTAGGGTTTCCCTCTGAATGACCCATTCTGGCAAGCAGTTCAGAATACTCATCTCCAGATAACTCAGCAGTATCTTCTCCATTTCTCAACTCAAAAACTTCTGATAGAATTGTTGGGGTCAAGGGTACCTGAGTTCCAGCTATAGATCCAATAATGGTAGAGTTATCTTGATTATGGACAGTATAAACCCACTCCTTTATTTCATCAGATGCCAGCTTGATCCTGGTGGTCATTATGGAAGTCAAGTTCTGGTCTTTGAATAAACCCAATATATCTTGAAAAACCTGGTCAGTTGTGCTGAATGAGTCCATGTCAATGTCGAAACCAGCATCAAACTTCATAGCAGCAAGAACAGCAACTGACACAGCCATGGGTACCTGCAAAAAATTCAACAAACAAAACGACCAAGTGTAGAACTGTTTGGAGGGAAAGAAAATTCTTGCAGAGAAATCGAAAGCGCAAAATAGAACGACGGCGAAAAATGAGTTTTATATTAGGGTTCGACGCAGAGTTGGAAAGATCGTTGAACTCAGTTCGACGATCCAGGCCTCTAAAGGAATCTGAAGAGTCTTCAACATCGTCGATCTTCGTTCGACGATATTGGAGAGCGTCGAGCTCCGTTCGACGATCGTTCAGAGAACAAAATCGTCGAGCGCCGTTCGACGATCGTTGACCGAAAGAGATAGTTCATACTATCTAAGAGATGCTGAACTCAGTTCGACGATTTCGGAAATCGTCGATCTCCGTTCGACGATCTTGGGGCAAATCGTCGAGCGCAGTTCATAGATCAGAAAAGTTCTAGACACTAAGAAAAATCAGAATGTTTGCCTAGTCTTGGTCAATTTTTAAGCTTTCAAAATCTTGGATATTATTTAAGACTTCCTCCATCTAACATTCCTAACTGATTTAGGAAGAAGGTGTGTTTCTTTTCATCCAAAGGCTTGGTGAAAATATCTCCCCTTTGTAAATCAGTTGGGATATATTGTAATTCAATTTTATTCTTTTCAACATTATCCCTTAAGAAATGATGCCTAATCTCTATGTATTTTGTCCTACTATGGAGGACTGGATTTTGAGCTATAGAAATAGCACTAGTATTGTCACAAAGGATTTTAGACTTCTCTAAGTTGTAGCCATAGTCTAGGAGTTGGTTTTGAATCCACAAGATTTGTGAACAACAACTGCCTGTAGCCATATATTCAGCTTCAGCAGTTGAAGTTGACACAAATGTTTGTTTCTTACAAAACCAAGAGACAAGTATGTCACCAAGGAACTGACAAGTTCCACTGGTGCTTTTCCTGTCAATTCTGCATCCAGCATAATCAGCATCTGAGAATCCAGTTAAATCAAATGCTGAATCTTTTGGATACCAGAGACCTAGATTTGGACAACTTTTAACATACCTGAGAATCCTCTTTACTAAAGTTAGGTGTGACTCTCTAGGGCTTACTTGGAACCTAGCACATATACATGTAGCAAACATTATATCTGGTCTACTAGCTGTAAGATATAGTAAAGAGCCAATCATTGCTCTATATGTTGTCTGATCAACAGGTTTCCCATGTTCATCAGCATCCAATACAGCATTACTAGGCATGGGTGTTTTCATACAAGATGCCTCAGACATACCAAATTTCTTAACCAGTTCATTTGCATATTTGGTTTGAGAAATAAAGATGCCTTCAGCATGTTGCTTGACTTGCAATCCTAGTAAGAAGGATAGCTCACCCATGCTACTCATCTCAAATTTAGAATGCATCAGGTTAGAAAACCTTCTGCACAATTTGGAGTCAGTAGAACCAAAAATGATATCGTCTACATAAATCTGTACTAGTAGGGTATGGGACTTATGGGTTCTAATGAAAAGAGTTTGGTCTACTCTACCCCTAATAAAACCATTTTCCAAGAGAAAGCATGCTAGGGTCTCATACCATGCTCTAGGAGCTTGCTTGAGACCATATAATGCTTTGTTCAGTCTAAAAACATAATCAGGAAAAGTTGGAGAGATAAAACCTGGAGATTGTCTGACATAAACTTCCTCTTTGATGTCTCCATTCAGGAAAGCACTTTTGGCATCCATCTGATATACTTTGAAGCCTTTATATGCTGCATAAGCTAGAAATATTCTGATGGCTTCTAATCTTGCAACTGGTGCAAAGGTCTGGTCGTAGTCGATTCCTTCTTCTTGAGAGTATCCCTGAGCAACTAGTCTTGCCTTGTTCCTTATAATTGCTCCTTGATCATCCCGTTTGTTTCTGAATACCCACTTTGTTCCAACAATGGAATGATCCTTAGGCTTTGGCACTAGTTCCCATACTTTGTTCCTCTCAAATTGATGCAACTCCTCTTGCATTGCAATGATCCAGTGTAGATCTTGCTCTGCATCTTGAATGGACTGAGGTTCAATTTGAGATAGGAAGCAGGTGTGCAACAGGTTTTGGTTGACCTGATTTCTGGTTTGCACACCAGCTGAGATGTCTCCAATTATTTGGGAAATTGGATGGTCTCTTGTTGTTACTAAATCAACAGGGGGTGTTGATTATTCACCAACCTGTGTTGTTGTTTCCTCTTGTGGTACAACAACTGGCTCTTCAAGTTGTTCTTCAATATGTTGAGCATTTCCTTCATCTTCACTGCTTTCATCCTCTTGAGTAACATGTAACTTGTTCAAGTCTTCAACTAGAGAATGTTCCTGCAAAGGTTCTATGGTAGAAGAAATCTTCTCCTTGAAAGACATGTTAGTTTCATCAAATGAAATGTGAACAGATTCCTCAATTTTAAAGATGATTTGTTATAGACCCTATAAGCCTTGCTGATCATGGAGTATCCCAGAAACACTCCTTCATCAGCTTTGGCTTGAAATTTTGCTAAATATTTCTTGTCATTATTGTGAATGTAGCAAATACAACCAAAGACTCTAAAATAGTCAACTTTAGGTTTCTTCCCTTTGAGTAATTCATAGGGAGTCTTGCCCTTTAGTTTATGTATCAGACTTCTATTCAGCACATAGTTGGAGGTGTTCACTACCTCTGCCCAAAAGGATAGAGGTAGATGAGCATCTGACAACAATGTAGTGGCAGATTCAATAAGGGTTCTATTTTTCCTTTCAGCTACCCCATTTTGTTGAGGAGTTCTAGGAGCTGAGAAAGTATGTCTGATCCCTTCACTCTGACAGAACTCTTGCATAAGAAGAGAATCAAACTCTGTCCCATGATCACTTCTGATCAGGGCAATGTGAGTATTGAACTCAATCTGTATGCATTTGAGAAACTCTGTCAAACACTTAAAGTTATCAGACTTCTTCCTCAGAAAGAACACCCAAGTGAATCTAGAGAAGTCATCTATAACTACTAAGGTGTAAGATTTCCCTCCTAGACTTTGTACTGTGATGGGTCCAAAAAGATCCATGTATAACAGATACAATATCCTAGGTGAATCACTCTTATTAAGTGACTTAAAGCTGTTTTTAGTTTGCTTGCCTAATTGACAAGCCCTGCAGAGTCCTTCCTTCTTGTAGGGGCCAGAAGGTAGTCCTCTAACAAGGTTGTCCTTGGATAGCCTAGCAATAGTTCTAAGGTTTAGGTGTCCTAATCTCTTATGCCATAAAATATTTGGTCTACAGACAGAATTAAACAAGCAGATATCTACATCAGTTGAAAGAAAATCTACTAGATAGATGTCACCTTTCCTTTTACCTGTCAACACAGTTGTGTTGTCCTCTGACTTGATTTTGCATAAGGCTTTGCTGAAGGTCACCTGGTAGCCTTCATCACACAGCTGACTGATGCTAATTAGGTTGTGCTTCAGTCCTTCCACATAAGCTACCTTCTTGAAAGTTACTGAACCAATATGGACTACACCATATCCTTTAGTTTGTCCAAAGTTTGAATCACCAAAGATAACTTTGGGTCCAAGCTTGGCTCTGAAGGATGTGAGGTTGTCCTTATTCCCTGTCATGTGCTTAGAGCACCCACTATCCAAATACCATTGCTGGTTAGATGTTGGATAGGTCTTCACCTGCACATAAGATAATTCATTTGTTTTTGACCCAGTTTACCTTGGGCCTAGGTTGATAACCTTTAAATTCTGAAATGAAAGACATCCTAGGTTGACTCTTATATCCTTCAGGATGATATCTCCTTGGAGGTAAAATCCATTCAGTATAAGGGTTAAAGATTTGGGATGAAGGACCCTTAGGATTCAATTTTGATTTGCCTTTGAAAAATTTTCCAGAGCTCTGACCTCTGTTCGACGATCTTGGAGCTGCGTTCGACGATCTTGGGTCAGATCGTCGAGCTCCGTTCGACGGTCGACTATGGCTGAGGTCAGGTATTTGAGATCGTCGACCTGCGTTCGACGACTTTGGCTGAGATCGTCGATCTGCGTTCAACGATTTTGCCTGAGATCGTCGAGCTGCGTTCGGCGATCGTCGATCTTCATTCGGCGATCGTCGATCTCCGTTCGACGATTTCTGCTGGAATTTAGTTTTCTGAGGCAGATCAGAATTTTTCCTAGCAACCTCTACAACTCACTTTCCTTTGTCAGAAATGAATTTGATTGGAGTTGTTAGGACTATAGGTTGGCTGGATGAAGCAGCCAAGCCCAGTGTGCTGTTGAATCTGGAGTTCACTGTGCTTGTGATGTCCATCAGCTTGATGCTTCTCCCATTGAGGGATTCTTCAAGCTTCTTGGCCTCAAAGAGCTCACTTTTCAGTGAAGTTATCTGTTCCCTACAACACTCCAACTCCTGAGAGAGTTTGAGGTTTTCTGACTTTAAAGTATTGTGTTCAGATAATTGATTTCTGAGAGAGATAATTTCTTTCTCAGACTTTAGCAGATCTAAACACAGTACTTTAAATTCAGATTTAAAATCCTCTGAACTAAAATCAAAAGAACCAATTACCTGATCTTCTTCAGGTTGAGTCTCTGAATCTGACTCTGACTCCTCTTCTTCTGAATTATGCTGTGAGGCATTGATTGCCATCATGCAGAACTCCTTTTCTTCTGCATCATCCTCATCATCACTGGAGCTGGATGAGGCTTCTGACTCTTCTTCAGTCTCACTCCAGGATTCAGCAACAAACCCTTTTCTTGTATGTTTATTTTTGCTTGATGAGGGTTTCCCATTACCATTCCTCTTGGAGTCTTTCTCCTTTCTTCTTTCTTTCATGTCTCTTCTGTCCTTGTTCTTGTTCTCTGGACAGTCAGGAACTATATGCCCTGGTTTCCTGCAATCAAAGCAAATAATGTCTTTATTATTATTATTACTGGACTTGTCATACCTTGGCTTATCCTGCTCCTTGTATGATCTCCTTCTGAAGTCCTTTCTGGCCATCTTATAAAATCTTTTGGCCAGCAGACTGAGTAGTTCATCATTGCTTGTGGCTTTATCTTCAGGCAGATCTTCAGTTGCCTTGAAAGCTATGGTGTTCTCTTTTCTTGTGGCTGGTGAAGCATCCTTCTGTTCTTCCTCTCTATTCTTGATGAGTAGCTCATAAGATTTGAGCTTACCCAACAGAGCTTCAGTGGTGATCTCATTCAGACTTCTGGCATCCTTAATTGGCCAGATTCTTGAATCCCAAGTGCTGGGGAAGCACATTAGGATCTTGTCATTAAGTTCAGTTAGTGAGATCTCTTTGTCCAATGTCCTGAGTTCACTGACAATTAGACTTAGCCTGTTGTACATGTCTCTCACTGACTCAGTCTCTCCCTTCTTGAAATTCTCATATTGAGAGATGAGATGGGATCTCATATCCTTTCTCTCATCAGCTGAGCCTGAGACTATTTCTGAGAGTTTGTCCCAAATTTCCTTGGCTGAATTACATTCAGCTACCTTTTGAAATATGTCATCAGACATTGTCTGGGCTAAGATGTTCATAGCCTTGACATCAGCTACCTTCCATCTCTTGATATCAGTATCTGTTCCTGATGGAGGTGGAACAGCATTTGTACTTGTGTTCTCTGGGGGTCTTGGACATACTGTCAAAATAGAGTTAAAGATATCTTCGTCAATAGAATTCATGTAAAGTCTAATCCTTGCCTTCCAGAGTGCAAACTTGGATAGATTGCACACTAGAGGTCTGGTGCTAGCATAATCTTTGTTTTGGGCCATGATTTGTGAAAACAAAATCTAATAATAAACTACAAAAGAAAAACAGATCTAACTTGGGATCTTTGGGTTCAGGTGTTAGCCTGTACTACCAATCAGGTATGGTATGTTTAACCAACCTCGCTCTGATACCAATTGAAAGTGCAGTTAGATCTGATATACTCTAGAGGGGGTGAATAGAGTATATGGTGATTTGAAACTTTTTACAACAACTGTTGTAATAAGAGTGAGCAGGGAAGCAATAATAAATCTAATCACAGCACTAAGTTAAACAAAAGCTAAGCACAGAAAAATCAAGGTCAGAAACAAACATAAACACAAGCAAAACCAGAAGACACAAGGAAATATAGTGGTTCCCCTAAACTTGGGTACATCCACTCTTCTACCACCCTAGGTAGGAATCCACTGCATGATGAGTTGATCAGGTGTCCTGGGCACCAATGAGCTTTTGATAAGATGCTCAAAAACCAAAGCAGATTTTTTGATCAGGTGTCTTGCCACCAATGAGCTTTTGACAAGGTGCTCAAAAACCAAAGCTCAAACTTTTGAAGGGAGTTTGAGAAACCCTTTACAGAGAGGGGGTGAGAGAGTGATGGAAGTCTTCTCTTTCTCAAACAACTGAGAAGACTATGTGGATTGTTGATGTCAAAGCTCCCCCTGAATCCTTGAGATCTTCAGGAAGAAAAGCTTTGCTGAGGGTGATAGGCCTTCAAAGATTGAACTCCAGCAATAAATGATTTCAGCAATAGCTGAAATGTTGAATGTCTGGAGTCTTGAAAATATGTTGGCCTTGAACACTTTGAAAACTAAAGAGATCTGAAGATTTGAGAAAGCTTGATCTCCTTGGATGTTTGTTCTTTAGAAATCTTTGAGACAGAATATTTTTGAATGTGTCTCTGTAATCTGTGTGTCTCTCTCTGTATTGTGTGTTCTATGAGAGATTCAAAAATTCTTGTCTATTATTCTCTGATGCAGAATAGAATAACATTCTCTTTCAAGTATAGCCGTTGGCCTGCATTAATTGTATCCTTAATTGCACAATCTCTTCTGGAGGAAAGTCCACAGAAATATTCCTTGAGAAATCCCTTGAAACTTGGTCCAGAAATAAATGAAAACGGCTAGGAAATCTCTGAATTAATTGCAGAATAACTCCTTAACTGATTTGAATTTGAATTAAGAAACATCCTTGAAGTTATCTGAAATCGTCGAACTGAGCTCTGCTATCGTCGAGCTGAGCTCAGCGATCTGGAAATATACAGCAGCAAAAAAACGTCAATCTGAGCTCAAAGATCGTCGAACTGAGCTCAGAGATAAAGATCCAAAGCAGAGTCAAAATCATCGACCTGAGCTCACCGATCGTCGAATGGATTTCGATGATATAATGAAGTTGAGCTCAGCGATCGTCGAATGGAGTTCGACGATCTATCGAAGTTGAGCTAGACGATCGTCGATCGGAGTTCGACGAATCGTCGTGCTGAGCTCGACGATATGACTTAGTCTCCAAACACAAAATCTTGGTCTTCAGGGCAGCTTCCAAACCTAGACTTCTAACCCTTAGACTCAATTCTAATTGACCTATTGAGCTATACAGGAGGTCAAGCAAAGGTTTCCTAGAGACATAGTGATCCTGACCCAAATTAGTAATAGGGTGTTCCAACATATCATCATCACCCTTAGCTTCTATGATGATACTCGACCCGGGACCTTTAAGAATGAAGCTTCAAATAAAGCATAGGCTCTCACATTCAAGTCACGTACTTGATGTCCCATGGAAGCGAACATTCTAAGGGTATCTATTATGTTAACATTTAACTATCATATAGAAAAACTCATAATAAAAGAACTTGTCATTAATTGTAAGAGAAAAACTAGGTACACTGTTCATCATATGAACAAATAGCCAACAAAATAGATGTTTACATGCAATCCACAAGATTCTAACTAGAGTTGATCATTTAGGTATCGTATACCCATCGATCTAGTATGACCATCATGCTTTCTCTGCGCGAGAGGCTTTGTCAGTGGATCCGCAATATTCTCCTCAGTCGGCACTCTGCAAATGTTCACATCTCCTCGTTCGACAATCTCACGAATAAGATGAAACCACCGAAGTATGTGCTTGGAGCGCTGATGGGATCTAGGTTCCTTAGATTATGCAAGTAGAGAACTACTGGACCAACAATGCTAGGAACTACATCAAGCTCGCCGATGAATTTCCTAATCCATACAGCCTCCTTCGCCGCATTAGCTGCGGCGATATACTCGGCCTCTGTTGTAGAATCAGCAACTGTCTCTTGCTTGGAACTCTTCCAGCTCATAGCTCCTCCATTCAGGCAAAACACAAAACCTGACTGAGACTTGGAGTCATCTCTATCAGTTTGGAAGCTAGCATCCGTGTAACCACTTACAACGAGCTCTTACTCTCCACCATACACCAAGAACACATCCTTAGTCCTTCTCAAGTACTTCAGGACATTCTTGACTGCAATCCAGTGACACTCACCGGGGTCTGACTGATACCTGCTAGTCATGCTCAAAGCAAAGGAGACGTCGGGTCGAGTACATAACATCTCGTACATTATTGATCCAATTGCCGAAGCATATGGAATCAATTTCATGCGGTCCTTATCTTCACAAGACTTTGGACACTGGTCCTTAGAGAGATTCACACCATGAGACATGGGCAAAAATCCTTTCTTGGACTCAAGCATGTTGAACCGCTTCAACACCTTTTCGATGTACGTACTCTGGGTCAAACCCAGCAACTTCTTCGATCTATCTCTATAGATCTTAATACCGAGTATATAAGTCGCTTCACCCAAATCCTTCATTGAAAAGCAGTTCCCTAGGTTGTTCTTAACAACTTTCAGGGTAGGAATGTCATTCCCAATCAACAGTATGTCATCTACATACAATATCAGGAAGACAACAATGCTCCCACTGATTTGCTTGTAAACACAAGGCTCATCTTCCTTCTTGATGAAACCAAACTCTTTGATTTTCTCATCAAAACGAAGATTCCAACTTCGAGAGGCCTGTTTCAGTCCATAGATGGACTTATTCAGCTTGCATATTTTAGTGGCTTCATCTGGGGATACAAAACCCTCGGGTTGTGTCATATACACTTCCTCAAGGAGGTTTCCATTAAGGAAAGCCATTTTGACATCCATCTGCCAGATCTCGTAGTCATAATACGCAGCAACAGCAAGCAATATCCTTATGGACTTTACCATGGCAATAGGGGAAAAGGTCTCATCATAGTCAATACCATGAATTTGCTTGAAACCCTTAGCCACCAGTCGCCCTTTGAATGTCTTTACATTCCCTTCCATGTCGGTCTTCTTCTTGAAGACCCACTTGCACCCTATGGGTCGTACCCCTTCAGGTGGTTCCACCAAGTTCCAAACTTGGTTTGCATATATGGAGTCCATTTCGGATTTCATAGCCTCAAGCCATTTGTCGGAGTCCGGTCCATTCATAGCCTCTTGGTAGGTTGCTGGTTCATCATCATGATCCATAAGCAACACATTACCTATTTGAGACACGAGAAATCCATATCTCTCAGGCTTAAACCTCGGTCTACCAGATCTACGTAGGACTTGTGTTCCTTGAGCAGGTTCTCTAGCTACAACATCTTGTAGTCCTATCTCAGAATCCAATTCCGGTTCATTCACTACATATGGCTCATGAACTTCTTCAAGCTCTACCTTTTCAGTCTTTCTTGATAAGAACTCTTTCTCCAAGAAGACACCAGTCCTTGCGACAAACACTTTGCCCTCAGACGGTAGGTAAAAGTAATACCCTTTCGTTTCCTTAGGATATCCCACCAGATAACATTTATCTGATTTGGGTTCCAGCTTGTTAGGCATTTGACGTCTCACGTATGCCTCACAGCCCCAAATTTTAATGAACGACATACTAGGATGCTTCCCAGTCCATATTTCATATGGTGTCTTCAGAACCGTTTTCGTTGGAGCGCGATTCAACGTCATTGCAGCAGTCTCTAAAGCAAAACCCCAAAAGGAAATAGGCAAGTCTGCATGACTCATCATCGAACGTACCATGTCTAACAGAGTACGATTTCTCCTCTCAAACACACCATTATGTTGTGGTGTTCTAGGTGGAGTGAGCTGTGATACAATACCACACTCTTTCAGATGATCACGGAACTCATGACTCAGGTATTCGCCACCTCGATCAGATCGGAGTGCTTTAACCCTTTTACTCAACTGGTTTTCTACTTCATTCTTAAACTCTTTGAACTTTTCAAAGGTCTCGGATTTGCACTTCATAAGATACACATATCCGTATCTACTGAAATCATCAGTAAATATAACAAAGTAGAAATACCCACCTCTAGCTATGGAACTCATGGGTCCGCATACATCACTATGTACAACACCCAAGAGATCCTCAGCCCTCTCAGTATAACCAGTGAAAGGAGCTTTAGTCATCTTGCCTAACAAACAAGATTCACATCGCTCAAATGATTCATAATCAAATGAGTCCAAAAATCCATCTCTATGGAGCTTGGATATGCGCTTCTCGTTGATATGGCCCAAACGACAATGCCAGAGAAATGTAGGGTTCGAGTTATTTGTTCTTAGTCTTTTATTATTTTCTACATTACAGATCAGATGGTCCAAGTTCAAAACATAAAGACCATTAAACAATTGGGCTACAGCATAACAAACATCATTCTTAAATATAGAACAACGGTTGTTCTTAATTATAAAAGAAAATCCAATCATGTCCAAACATGAAATAGATATAATGTTTCTAGTTATGGCCGGAACAAAATAACAATTATTTAGTTCTATTACAAGCTCACTGGGCAAAGAAAGACGGTAAACCCCTACGGCTACAGCAGTAACTCTTGCTCCATTGCCGACGCGGAGGTCCACCTCCCCTTTATTTAGCAATCTTCTCCTTCCCAATTCCTGCACATTTGTACAAATGTGAGAACCACATCCGGTATCCAATACCCAAGATGAAGGAGCAGAAAGGTTTATCTCTATAACGTGAACATTTGAAGCGGAAGTCATACCTCCCTTCATTTTCTGCAGACCTTCAATGTACGAAGGACAGTTCCTCCTCCAATGACCAACCTTGCCACAGTGGTGGCATTTCCCTTCCATCACCGTGCTTATCTTTTTCATCAGTGCAGAAGACTTGGGCTCAAGATATGACTTAGGTCCCACCTTCGTCTTCTTAGAGCCCTTGGCCTTGCCCTTGCCCTTATGCACCATCAGTATGGGGCTAGCAGGCTTGGCCTTCTTCATATTGATTTCGGCAGTTCTCAACATGCCTAGGAGTTCGGGCAGTGTCTTGTCTATTTCATTCATGTTGTAGTTCAAGACGAACTGCTCATAACTGTCCGGCAACGATTGCAGGATCAGATCTGTGGCCAACTCTTGACCAAGAGGAAAACTCAGCCTTTCAAGGTTCTCTATATACCCAATCATCTTGAGTACGTGAGTCCCTACTGAGTCTCGAACTCCCATCTTGCACTGAAACAACGCTTTTGTGACGTCGAACCTCTCTTGACGAGCCTGCCCTTGAAACATTTTGTTGAGATGATTGTCAATCTCCTTGCACCCCATGTTCTCATGTTGCTTCTGAAGCTCAGAGTTCATAGTGGCAAGCATAAGGCGTTCGACATCTAAAGCATCATCAGTATACTTCTTATAAGCATCCTTCTCAGCACGGGAAGAGTTCCCGGTCGGCACCTCGGGGGCTTCTTCTTCCAAGACATAGAGCTTTCGCTCTTGCCTGAGAACAATTCTCAGGTTCCTGTACCAGTCCATGTAATTAGTCTCACTGAGCTTATCCTTCTCAAGGATGGCTCTCAGAGACAACGTGGAGTGTGAAACACTTGCCATGGAATTCTACACGAATTTATGCAGAATAAAATCAGTACCAAAATTTCAAATACAATTTATTTTAATTTGGACTTCAATTAAAACACTCCCACTATTTTATTCGAAATGATAGCCCTCACTAACAATTCGGAGAGTTCATGCGAGCTACTCTCTTAGTGGACAAGATCCGTATTTCACCAACACAATGAGTCAGCTTTGGCTTTCCTCTCACGATGTAGTTATTTAGGTAGGCAACGCTTGCCAATTGCATCCTCATGCAATTCTTGTATGGTTGGTGAATAACTCCTTACTCGCATCCATCATATGGTGCATGCCAACTCTATGCCTCTAGGCACTCAACCTTTGAGGTCACCTAGTTAAGCTGGACCCGATGTCGACAGTGGGATATCACAATTATCCGCTCGCACCCTTACCAAGATAGATTAATGCACCTTGCTTTGGCAAGCCCACACTTCATCGATCGAGGCAGGAAGAGTGTCATCCATCGGAAGGCATCCGAACACTTAATATTTGATGAGGGGATTTTGATTATAGGTTAACAGTTAACCATGATCAACATTTGATCAATGTGCACATCCAAAGAAAAATAATTTTTCTAAAACCACATGCATCCCTTATGTGCACAACCTGACACCATCAACATTTGATAGAAGGAAGGGCTAAATCTGAACATCCGGAAACTTCCAAATCCTCAGATTTACATGCATTGGACAAAAGCAAAGACACCTCAACTTAAAGCAGTAGACAAGCTCATCTCTCTATGTTGGATTCAAAATCCAAAATAAAATCGAGGGATGGTTACTGCTAAGGAGACTACAATTTCTAACAATTAGAAATTTCCACGAAATTCCAGAAGTTCTTGGCGGGGTACCAAGACTAAATCTAGACATTTAGAACACTTCTAAATCCCTAGGTTTACACGCACTGGAATAACAAAACTTCCAATACAACAATCATGGCTGAAACCTCCCTCTGATACCACTGTTGGGTTTCTCTATGGGGATGACACAACACTTATGCACGCAGCGGAAGAATAAAACATCAAGAAAACCCAAAAGAGATGGGATCGGGCCATGGTAGTTGAATCAAGAAGTTAACATACAACTATGCAAAAATTACCTCGGTGGCGTTAAGTCACAACTCAACGGAGATGCTCCAAGCTTCCCGTTTTTGCTGGTGGCGAGTTCTACGTGGAATGGTATCCACGTCTCTGCAGAAATCCACACGAGCGGGAGAACACCGACCGTTCCGTCGCACGGATGATCGGGAAGGAGAGTGACCGCACCTTGCTCTTCCACGGACTGCTAGGTCCGCGCCAGGAATAGCAACACCAGCGACGATCGCCGGAGAGGAGGAGGTCGACGGAGCAAGCACGGCGGCGGAACCCTTCCGTCGGCGGGATTCGGGATCGGCGGAACGAACGAACGAAGAGCGGAACACTTCCGTCGCGACAAATTCGATCAGCGAGAGTGTGTCTTTCCCGAAAACCCTAAGTATCCATTTATACCAAAGGCATAAATAGACTTAGGAATATCGCTATCCGCAGACCACCCAGAAAATTAGGGTTCCAGAATCGGCGAGAATCACCTAGCAGATTCGGTGAGAATCAATCGGCGAGAATCACCTAGGATCGGCGAGAATCAGTTAGGATCGGCGTGAATCAGTCGGCGAGTATCACCTACGATCGGCGAGAATCAGAGTACAATACTCGACGATTCACGTCGATCGTGGGTTGACAATACTCGTCGATCGTCGACCGTGGGTTGACGATACTCGTCGATTCACGTCGAACGTGGGTCGACGATACTCGTCGATCGGCGAGAATCAGAGTACCAATCCTCGACGATTCTCGTCGACCCTCGGTCGACTATTCTTACCAATCCTTCAAGTCAACATTTGCCCAACCCGACGATCCTTTAAGGCAACACTTTGCCCAAAACGACGATCCCCTTTTAAAGGCAACACTTTGCCTATAACCCCATTCAGGTCGGTGATTGGTAACCTTTACCAACACAGTTAATCATCGAACTTCTCCACATCTCTTATGTGCGACCCTGCAGTCTCATATCGTGTTGGTAGTGAGATTACATGTTTGACCACTTCTAGATCACCATGGTAACTCCAACAGAGTGAGCTGTGATACAATACCACACTCTTTCAAATGATCACAAAACTCATGACTTAGGTATTCGCCACCTCGATCAGATCAGAGTGCTTTAACCCTCTTACCCAGCTGGTTCTCTACTTTATTCTTAAACTCTTTAAACTTTTCAAAGGTTTCAGATTTGCACTTCTTAAGATACATATATCTGTATCTACGGAAATCATCAGTAAATGTAACAAAATAGAAACACTCACCTCTAGCCATATAACTCATGTGTCCGCATACATCACTATATATTATACCCAAGAGATCATCAACCCTTTCATTAAAATTAGTGAAAGGGACTCTAGTTATCTTGTATAATAAACATGATTCACATCTCTTAAATGATTCATAATCAAATGAGTCCAGTAGTCCATCTTTATGGAACTTTGATATGTGTTTCTATTTATATGGCCCAAACGACAGTGCCAAAGATACGTAGGGTTTGAGTCATTCATTTTTAATCTTTTAGTATTTTTTATATTATAGATCAGATGGTCTAAGTTCAAAACATACAAACCACTAAACATTTGAGATACATCATAACAAACATCATTCTTAAATATAGAACAACAATTATTCTTAATAATAAAAGAGAATCCAATTATGTCCAAACATGAAATAGAAATGATGTTTCTAGTTATCGCAGGAACATAATAACAATTATCTAGTTCCAATATAAGCCCACTAGGCAAAGAAAAATGATAAACTCCTACGGTATCAACAACAACTCTTGCTTCATTGCCAACACGCAGGTCCACCTCCCCTTTACTCTACATTCTTCTTCTTCCTAGTTCCTGCATATTTATATAAATATGAGAACCGCATCTGGTATCTAATACCCATGATGAATGAGCAGAAAGGTTTATCTCTATAACATAAATATTTGAAGCGGAAGTCATACCTCCCTTTATTTTTTACAGACCACCCCCCTCAATATAAAAAGGACAGTCCCTCCTCCAATGATAGCCTTGCCACAGTGGTGGCATTTCCCTCCCTTCACTAAGCCTTTCTCCTTCAGTGATGAAGACTTAGGCTCAAGAGATGACTTAGGTCGGCCTTGCCCTTGCCTTTATGCACCGTCAGTATAGTGCTAACAAACTTGGCCTTCTTCATGTTGATCTCGACAGTTCTTAACATGCCTAGGAGCTCGGGTAAAGTCTTGTCAATTTCATTCATGTTGTAATTCAAGACAAACTGCTCGTAACTATCCGGCAACGATTGCAGGATTGGGTCTGTAACCAACTCTTGGCCCAGAGGAAAACCTAGTCTTTCAAGGTTCTCTATATACCCAATCATCTTGAGTACGTGAGTCCCTACTAGGTCTCTAGCTCCCAGCTTACACTGAAATAATGCCTTGGTGACATCAAACCTCTCTTGTTGAGCTTGCCCTTGAAATATTTTCTTAAGGTGCTCGTCAATCTCTCTACAACTCATGTTCTCATGTTGCTTCTGAAGCTCAGAGTTCATGGTGGCGAGCATGAGGCATTCGACATCCAAGGAGTCGTCTTGATACTTCTTATAAACATCTTTATCAGCTTGGGACACATTCTCGACTGGCTCTTCAAGGGAATCATTTTCCAAGACATAAAGCTTACGCACTTGCCTGAGAACAATTCTCAAATTTCTGTACCACTCCAAATAATTTGTCCCACTCAGTTTCTCCTTCTCAAGGATGGCTCTAAGGGACAGGGTGGAGTGAGATTCACTTTTCATATAGATTCTACAAGAATTTATGCAAAGAAAACTGAGTACTACATTTCAAAATACATTATTATTTTAATTAGGACTTTAATTAAAATTACTCTCACTATTTTAATCAAATTGATAGCCCTCAATATCAATTCAGAGAGTTTATGCGAGTTACTCTCTTAGTGGACAAGATCCGTATTTCACTAACACCATGAGTCAACTTTGGCTTTTCTCTCATAATGTAGTTGTTTAGGTAGACAACGCTTGCTGATTGCATCATCATGCAACTCTTGTATGGTTGGTGAATAACTCTTTATTTGCATCCATCATATGGTGCATGTCAACCCCATGCCTCTGGGCACTCAACTTTTGAGGTCACCCAGTTAAGTTTGACCCGATGTTGATAGTGGGATATCACAATGATCCTCTTGCACCCTTACCAAGATAGATTAATGAACCTTGATTTGGCAGGCCCACACTTCATCGATCGAGACAGGAAGAGTGTCATCCATCAGAAGGCATCTGAATACTTAATATTGCATAAGAAATTTTAAGATAATTGACTAACACTTAATCATGGTTAACAATTAACCTATGTGCACATTCACAAAAATACTAACAACACTCACAATCCAAATACATCTCAGATATACAAAAAAAATCATCAACAGTTGACAAACTGGGCTAAATCTGAACATTTAGAACACTTATAAATCTTAAGATTTACATGCATTGGACATGAGAACACCAACTCCACTTATACAGTAGACCGGCACGTCTCTCAATGTGAGATTCAAAATCTAACACACTTGGTTTTACAAACCAACAAGAAGGACAGTTACTGTTAAGTAGAAACAAAGACATCACAACAAAATCACATGCATTCCAGACGGTTTTCCAAGGGGCTACGCCCCTGGCGGTGTCTTCGGTGCAGAGCCCCTAACGGGGTCCAAGGGGGAGCGCCCCTGGCGGTGGTCTCGCTGACCGATCAACGATCAGGGTCAAGGGGCAGAGCCCTTGTGGGGTGGGGGGTAGCACCCCGACCAATTTTGAAAAAAACTACCACCGATTTCTCACAAAATTCCATCAACAATTGATGCTCCAGGACTAGATTTGGGCATTTAGAACACTTCTAAATTTCAAATCTACATGTAGTGGATTTAGCAACTTCTAAAACAATGATCAACGCAGAATCTAGCTCTGATACCACTGTTGGGTTTCTATAAGAGGCACATCACATGTGCGTAGCGGAATAAGAAATCAACAAAACCCAAAGAGAAATGGATCTTGCGATGATCATTGATCATGAAATAGGAAAAACAACTTTATATAAAAGTATACCTTAGCGGGATTGAGTTGGTACTCAACCAAGGTGCTCCAAAAGGTAAGTTTCTGACCGGCAAGTGAGTCCACGCAAAAACAAATCTGTGTTTCTATAGTGATCTACATGAACGGGAGAATGACGACACTTCATCAAACGAAATCCGGGAAGGATAATGGAAAGCACTTTGCGTCTTCACAGACTGCTAGGTCTGCTCCAGAAGAAGCCGTGGCAACGGGCGCCGGAGTCGGGCTGAGCGATGACGACGGGATCGGGACTTTCAGAAATGATTTCCGTCGGTCTTTTTCTTCTCGTTCTTTGCACAGTTCAACCATGTAAAACCCTAAGACATCTTTTATTTATACCCAAAGGAATAAATAGCTGAAAATCATCATTATCGACAGACCCATAACTAAAGGAATTTGCTCGAAACAGGCTCGTCGAGATGACTTAAGATGTCTCGACAGATCGTCGAAATGACACAAAATAACTCCACGAATTTCTCGAGATGACACGAGACACATTCGTCGAAATAACTCAAGATGATTTGACGAATTCGTCGAGATGACCTTGGCAGATTCGTCGAAATGACATAAGATAAATTTGTTGAGACAATACGAGATGTCTCGAGATGTCTCGACGAATTAGTTGAGATATCTCGGGATAACTCGACAAATTGACTTGTCCTTCTCGAATTCCAATTATGTCAAGTGCTTGGTCCTTCACTCATATCATATATGAGTAAGACCAACACAATCCATTCCATCAACTTCTCCAAAAGATCTTATGTGCGATCCTATAGGCTCATATTGCGTTGAAATTGAAACTACATGTTTGATTACTTCTAGATTATTATGGTAATACCAACAAGAAGATCCCGCTGTCCAAGCTCCCAATAGCTGCAGGGCTGAAAGTCACTTGGTGGCATTTGGTTAACGTTTAGCCCTGAGAAGATCCCGCTGTCCAGGATCCCACTAGTTGGAAGGGCTGGAAGTAACTCGGTGGCAGTTGGTTAAAGTTTAGCCCAAATAAGATCACGCTGTCCAGGTTCCCACTAGTTGGCAGGGCTGGAAGTCACTCGGGAGTTGATTAAGGTTTGACCCCGAGAAGATCCCGCTGTCTAATCTCATACTATCTAGTAGGGCCGGAATTCACTCGGTGGCTGTTAGTTAAAGTTTATCCCCGAGAAGATCCTGCTGTACAAGCTCCCACTAGCTGGTAGAGCTAGAAGTCACTCGGGAGTTGGTTAAGGTTTGACCCAGAGAAGATCCGGCTGTCCAGGCTCCCACTAGATGACAGTGCCAGAAGTTACTTGAGGGCAGGGGAAAGAGTTCAAAAACGCTATCTATGATATATCCAGCTAGATGAGGGAGGAAGTCGCATGTTGGTGAGCTACGGAAGGGCGAGTGGAGTCACTCCAAGTTGGGTCTTGCCACTCAAGCACTCACCAGTATCGTGAAGTGCTAGCATCAAATCAGCCTCCATGTCTGAGGGCAAGTCAGACCTAACTCTTCGCTCATGCCAAGTCTCTAGGAAGGCGAGTGATTCGGGTACGCGAGATGGCCTAACCATGCTATGCTCTAACCTAACGAGTTTTGCTTTGGAATAATCGCATCATGATAATCACATAGAGGGGCGAGTACGACATGATAAAGAAGCACACGAGAAACATAAGATTGAAAAAAATAGAGAAAATGATAACAAGACTTGAAAGAAGTATTTGTATTGAATAAAAGAACTGGTTACAAGAAGACTGCCTCACGGGCGAGTGAACTGTTGAATTCTGTGAAGTGAAAGTGGGTGAATGGAAGGCTTGGGCAACCTATCCGCGTGGATTGCGCGGACAGGGTTGGCGGACTGCTAAGTTGGCAGGGATGTTTCAGGCGGTTTGCTCTGTGGTGGCCTGGGCGGTCTATTCGCGCGGACTACGCGGACAGCAGCAGCGGTCTGTTAGGCCGGCGTATACTCAGCAGGCGGTTGAATCCCAGGAAGTAACTCGGAGGATAGAAACTCTATCCGCGGATTCCGACATGAAGCGGACTGAAGAACTGGAGCTCCGCAGACCGGTTTGGCAGTTGCCTTGGTCTTGCTCTGGTGCAGCGGGAAGTCGCGGAGATCGCCAGTCAGTGCGGACAGGTTCTGGAGGTCGCCCAGTTTGGCGGGCTAGATCCAGTGTCCTCCAGTAAGTGCGGACTGGCCCTTGTGGCCAGTGGACTAGACTTGGTGAGTTTTGGACCAAGTCCAGGTTGTCTCAGTCCGGGGAGATCGCGCAGTGTAGCGCGAGCTGTTTTCTCAGTCCGCCAATCTTAGTAGAAGTGTTGTTGCCTTGATTGCTAGCTTGGGGAGATGCGGACTGGAGAATTGCGTGTGCAAGAGCGTGCGGACTGGAGCTAGAGTCCGCTGAGTTCGGTTTAGCCTTGTGATGAGGCTATGGACTAAGGGAAGCGGACTGGAGTTTGCTGTGTAAGCAGACTGGATCTGCGTGTCCGCTGAGTCCGGTGATGCCTTGGAGATGAGGCAATGGACTCGGGATGTGCGGACGGAAGTCGGGTGTCCGCTGAGTCCGGTAGGTGCCTTGATGGCGAAGCTGCGGGCTCGGGTTATGCGGGATGGTGCTGTGTCCGCGGATTTACGGACTGGTTGCAGAGTCTGGCTGTGGTGGTCCTGGTTTGGCCCTTGGCGACAAGGCGGACTGGTATGCTGTCCGGCCTTGGTGATGTCTTGGCGGCTTGGCCTTTGGCGACAAGGAGGACTGGAGTTTGGAGTCCGTCCTTGGAGAAGCTAGGTGGGCTGGCTATCTGCACAGGAGCGGCGGACTGGAGTGTGTATCCGCGGGCTTGCGGATACACTTGTTCTTGCTGCGGGATGTGGTGGTGATCCTATCGGCTAGGGCGGTGACCATACTCATCATCGTGCCTATAAATAGGACCCATGTCACATCAGGAGTAGAGAGACCTCGGAGACCAAACCGAAGTAAGTGAACAGTAATTGAGCTCGCGTAAGTTGCTGCGGACTGGACTTGGGTGTCCGCGTGGTTTGTAAAAGTTGACCGGGTTGTGTTGTGCAGGTTGTGCGGATAACGCTGGAAAGCCAGGACTTGGCTCTGATTGCGGTCAGGGACAGTGCGGACTCTGCGGTTAAGCAACAGGCGGTAAACAGCAGGTCACGGGTAGCGACTAGGCGGTCTTCTCTTTGGCAACTTGGTTCGGGGTTCAGGAAGGCGCCCGCTTCAGGCGGACTGTTCTATTCAGTATCGCAGCGTGTACGGTCTGGCGGCTAGGCGACCTCGCGGTCAGGCGGCCTGCAGATCGGCGGTGAAGAGCTAGCATTGGAATAAGGGGTAGTCCGCGCGGCTTGGGTTGCGGTCTGGCGACCTGGCGGACTGGGCGGAATCCACAACAGTAGTTCGGCGGCTTGTTAATTAAGTCCGCGCGGCTTGTTTTGATTCTTGTCTTTGTAACTATCTCTGCTCTCCTGTTTTGGGTTTGTGGTGAAGCATGTCTCGCCATGTATGTCTCGCCTTGTAAAGAAGTTGGTTGTTGATCAATAAAGATATTTGCTTGCTGCATGTGTTGTTGGTTGTTACTGCTTTGTTGAGATAACTCTGCTTTGTTGAGATAACCCCTGCTTTCTCCAAGATCTGGGAAAACGTTCAACATATAAGTGGGGTGTTCTCCTCCGGTTTGTTGAGTTTCAACAGGGTATCCGAGGAGGCCTCTGCGGGTTTGTTGAATTTTAACATGGTATCAGAGGTAGGTTGGAGTGGTCTAGCAGTGCTCAATGGAAGTAGTTGCTCTTGTGAAGAGGAAACCAATGGTAGAACCATGGCAGCGGAAGATGCAAGTTATCTTGGAATTGATCTTCTTACAAAGACGAACTTTGAAAGGTGGAAGTCTTGTATGAAGAGCTTTCTTCTTGGCGAGGACCTTTGGGAGGTTGTATGCAGAGCAGGAAGACAAGAGGATACTGCTGGAAATGCTGAGGCGATGAGAGCTTGGAAGGAGATAAATGTGAAAGCAGAGTCTATTCTCAAGCAGGTGATCTCATCGGAGCTCTTGGACCACATCAGTGGATGTCGGTCAGTTGCGGAGGTCTGGACTTCCCTTGATGGGCTGTTCAGGAATGAGGTGAAGGCTGCTGCAGAAGATGGTCCCTCTACTTCATATCAGGAAGAAAGGAGTGTTTCTCCTAGGCTTGATAGGAAGAGGAAGGAAGGACCAAGGTGCTATAAATGCACGCAGCAAGGTCATCTCAGGAGAGAGTGCAAGGTTACCTTCCTCTCGGCGAACGTAGCTCATGTTGGAGGTAAGGAGAAGAACGTAGTTGGGACATCAACAAGTTCTGGAGCTAATCGGATGAAGGCCAGTGATAGTGCAACTATCTGGCATGAAAGACTGGGGCATGTAGGGATGGACAAGCTGAAAGCAATGGCAGGAAGAAGACTCGTAAGAGGGCTGCCTAGATTGTCATCCTATGGCGATGGTCAGGGGTGTGCGGGATGTCAGCAGAGTGAAGCTTATCGCTTCATGGTTGATAAAGCTCAATCCAGATGTAAAGCATAATTGGCGGTTGTCCATTGTGCTCTGGTGGGACCGACCGTCACAGCCAGTCTTGGAGGCAGCAGGTTCATGTTGTTATTGGTTGATGACTATTCAAGGTATACATGGATATACTTCATAAAGAAGAAGTCCAACGTGATGCACTTGTTTGTGGAGTTCAAGAAGCTTGTGGAAGGCCAGCTTGGCCTGAGGATCAAGGTGTTGAGGAAAAGCATCGGTGGTGAGTTTGGCTCAACCGTGTTCTCACACTTTTGCAAGAAGCAAGGGATCCGGAAGGAGCTTTCTTGTGGACATACTTCACAACAAGGTAGTGTTGCAGCCCGGATGATCCGTTGGTTAACGGAGACCTATAAGTGTTGGCTTCAGAGTAAAGGCGTTCCGAAGGCCCTTTGGGCAGAGGGAATGGCATGTGCTGCTCATGTCATCAACCGGATGCCTCTTAGTCCGATCATAGTGAAGACTCCTTTTTGAGCTGATGTTCGGAGTAAAGCCCAGCGTGAAGCACCTACGGGTGTTTGGATCTACCTGCTACATACACCCTCCAGGTGCTCTCAAGATAAAGCTAGTCTTTGTTGGGTATGATGAGCAGAGGAGAAGATGGAGGTGTATGGATCCTGCGACGAAGAAACTCATAGTGTCAAGTGACATTGTCTTCGATGAGTTGACGCCGTATTGGGGTAGCTCTCATGTGGAGCTAGAGATTAGCAGGTCATATGGTGGGCTGAAAGAGGCTGCTGCTAAGGAAGTGGAGCTATCTGAGTCACCAGGTGCTCCAGGTTATTCTAGCTCCGGGGCAAAGGCGTCAGGGTCAGGTAGTAGGGGGAGCGATGCTCCAAGTACTTCTGGCTCAAAGGCGGAGGCTTCCGGTTCAGAAAGCAGGGGGAGCGATGGTCGAGGTAGTTCTTGTTCAAGAGGGGAGTCTTCTGGTTCATGTAGCAGGGGGAGCGTTGCTCCAGGTGCTCTTGGTTCCAGTGAGGAGGCATCTTGTTCAGGAAGCAAGAGTAGCATTGTTCCGGGTTTGCCCGGGAACGGAGCTGGTTCAGGAGCAGCGGAGGTGGTTAGCCGTGATCCGGTTCTTCAGACATCGAAGAGGATCAGTAAGCCACCAGCTCGATATAGCGAAGGGAACACGACGGACTTGGTCCCGTGTTTCTTTGTTAGCCCTCAGGTCGAGCAAGGTACTTCTGGCTGTGATGACCCCACTAGAATCAAGGAGGTGGTTGACACCAAGGCTGAAGAGGTGACTTCTCTCAGAGGTAATGAGGCTTGGGCGTTTGTGCCCAAGGTAGTTGGTGATACTCCTATGATGCATGAGTGGAGGTTGAAGTTGAAGAAGGCAGAGGGAAGCATGACTCCTTTTGGGAGATGCTGGAGGGCTCTCTCATGGTCCATGATATGCGGGGCGAGGACTATGACTTGGACATCTCTTCGTAGATGCTATCGGAGGGACCAGGTGCATGGTTACGGGAGCTGCTGGAGTTATTCACCACTTCTCACTTCAAGGGGGAGTGTTGAATTCAATGAAGTGAAAGTAGGTGAATGGAAGGCTTGGGCAACCTATCTGCGCGGACTACGCGGACAGGGTTGGCGGACTGCTAAGTCGGCAGGGATGTTGCAGGCGTTTTGCTCTATGGCGGCCTGGGCGGCCTATTCGCACGAACAACGCGGACAGCAGCAGCGGTCTGTCAGGCCGACGTATACTCAGCAGGCGGTTTGAATCCTAGGAAATAATCAGGCGGATAGAAACTCTATCCGCGGAGTCCGGCATGAAGAGGACTGAAGAACTGGAGCTCGGCGGACCGGTTTGGCAGTTGCCTTGGTCTTGCTCTGATGCAGCGGGAAGCAGCGGAGATCGCAGTCAGTGCGGACAGGTTCTGGAGGTTGCCCTATTTGGCGGGCTAGATCCAGTGTCCGCTAGTAAGTGCGGACTGGCCCTTGTGGCCAGTGGACTGGACTTGGTGAGTTTTGGACCAAGTCCAGGTTGGCTCGGTCTGGGGAGATCGCGCAGTATAGCGCGGGCTGTTTTCTCAGTCTGCCAATCTTAGTAGAAGTGTTGTTGCCTTGATTGCTAGCTTGGGGAGATGCGGACTGGAGAATTGCGGGTGCAAGAGCGTGCGACTGGAGCTAGAGTCCGCTGAGTTCGGTTTAGCCTTGTGATGAGGCTATGGACTCAGGGAAGCGGACTGGAGTTTGTTGTGTAAGCAGACTGGATCTGCGTGTCCGCTGAGTCCGATGATGCCTTGGAGATGAGGCAATGGACTCGGGATGTGCGGATGGAAGCCGGGTGTCCGCTGAGTCCGGTAGGTGCCTTGATGGCGAAGCTGCGGGCTCGGGTTATGCGGGCTGGTGCTGTGTCCGTGGATTTGCAGACTGGTTACGGAGTCCGGCTGTGGTGGTCCTGGTTTGGCCCTTGGCGACAAGGCGGACTGGTATACTGTCCGGCCTTGGTGATGTCTTGGCAGCTTGGCCTTTGGCGACAAGGCTGACTGGAGTTTGGAGTCCGTCCTTGGAGAAGCTAGGCGTGCTGGCTATCTGCACAGGAGCGGCGGACTGGAGTGTGTATCCGCGGGCTTGCGGATACACTTGTTCTTGTTGCGGGATGTGGTGGTGATCCTATCGGCTAGGGCGGTTACCATACTCATCATCGTGCCTATAAATAGGACCCATGTCACATCAGGAGTAGAGAGACCTCGGAGACCAAACCGAAGTAAGTGAACAGTAATTGAGCTCGCGTAAGTTGTTGCGGACTGGACTTGGGTGTCCGCACGGTTTGTAAGAGTTGGCCGGGTTGTGCTGTGGAGGTTGTGCGGATAGCGCTGGAAAGCCAGGACTTGGCTCTGATTGCGGTCAGGGACAGTGCGGACTCTGCGGTTAAGCAACAGGCGGTAAACAGCAGGTCGCGGGTAGCGACTAGGCGGTCTTCTCTTTGGTAACTTGGTTCGGGGTTCAAGAAGGCGACCGCTTCAGGCGGACTGTTCTATTCAGTATCGCAGCGTGTACGGTCTGGCGGCTAGGCGACCTCGCGGTCAGGCGGCCTGCAGATCGGCGGTGAAGAGCTAGCATTGGAATAAGGGGTAGTCCGCGCGGCTTGGGTTGCGGTCTGGCGAACTGGCGGATTGGGCGGACTCCACAGCAGTAGACCGGCGGCTTGTTAATTAAGTCCGCGCGGATTGTTTTGATTCTTGTCTTTGTAACTATCTCTGCTCTCCTGGTTTGGGTTTGTGGTGAAGCATGTCTCGCCATGTATGTCTCGCCTTGTAAAGAAGTTGGATGTTGATCAATAAAGATATTTGCTTGTTGCATGTGTTGCTGTTTGTTACTGCTTTGTTGAGATAACCCTGCTTTGTTGAGATAACCCCTGCTTTCTCCAAGATCCGGGAAAACGTTCAACATTATAAGTGGGGTGTTCTCCTCCGGTTTGTTGAGTTTCAACAGGGTATCCGAGGAGGCATCTGCGGGTTTGTTGAATTTTAACATGGTATCAGAGGTAGGTTGGAGTGGTCTAGCAGTGCTCAATGGAAGTAGTTGCTCTTGTGAAGAGGAAACCAGTGGTAGAACCATGGCAGCGGAAGATGCAAGTTATCTTGGAATTGATCTTCTTACAAAGACGAACTTTGAAAGGTGGAAGTCTTGTATGAAGATCTTTCTTCTTGGCGAGGACCTTTGGGAGGTTGTATGCGGAGCAGGAAGACAAGAGGATACTGCTGGCAATGCTGAGACGATGAGAGCTTGGAAGGAGACAAATGCGAAAGCAGAGTCTATTCTCAAGCAGGTGATCTCATCGGAGCTCTTGGACCACATCAGTGGATGTCGGTCAGCTGCGGAGGTCTGAACTTCCCTTGATGGGTTGTTCAGGAATGAGGTGAAGGCTGCTGCAGAAGATGGTCCCTCTACTTCATATCAGGAAGAAAGGAGTGTTTCTCCTAGGCGTGATAGGAAGAGGAAGGAAGGACCAAGGTGCTATAAATGCACGCAGAAAGGTCATCTCAGGAGAGAGTGCAAGGCTACCTTCCTCTCGGCGAACATAGCTCATGTTGGAGGTAAGGAGAAGAACGTAGTTGGGACATCAACAAGTTCTGGAGCTGATCGGATGAAGGTCAGTGATAGTGCAACTATTTGGCATGAAAGACTGGGGCATGTAGGGATGGACAAGCTGAAAGCAATGGCAGGAAGAAGACTCGTAAGAGGGCTGCCTAGATTGTCATCATATGGCGATGGTCAGGGGTGTGCGGGATGTCAGCAGAGTGAAGCTTATCGCTTCATGGTTGATAAAGCACAATCCAGATGTAAAGCACCATTGGCGGTTGTCCATTGTGCTCTGGTGGGACCGACCGTCACAGCCAGTCTTGGAGGCAGCAGGTTCATGTTGTTATTGGTTGATGACTATTCAAGGTATACATGGATATACTTCATAAAGAAGAAGTCCAACGTGATGCGCTTGTTTGTGGAGTTCAAGAAGCTTGTGGAAGGCCAGCTTGGCCTGAGGATCAAGGTGTTGAGGAAAAGCATCGGTGGTGAGTTTGGCTCAACCGCGTTCTCACACTTTTGCAAGAAGCAAGGGATCCGGAAGGAGCTTTCTTGTGGACATACTTCACAACAAGGTAGTGTTGCAGCCCGGATGATTCGTTGGTTAACGAAGACCTGCAAGTGTTGGCTTCAGAGTAAAGGCGTTCCGAAGGCCCTTTGGGCGGAGGGAATGGCCTGTGCTGCTCATGTCATCAACCGGATGCCTCTTAGTCCGATCATAGTGAAGACTCCTTTTTGAGCTGATGTTCGGAGTAAAGCCCAGCGTGAAGCACCTACGGGTGTTTGGATCTACCTGCTACATACACCCTCCAAGTGCTCTCAAGATAAAGCTAGTCTTTATTGGGTATGATGAGCAGAGGAGAAGATAGAGGTGTATGGATCCTGCGACGAAAAAACTCAGTGTCAAGTGACATTGTCTTCGATGAGTTGACACCGTATTGGGGTAGCTCTCATGTGGAGCTAGAGATTAGCAGGTCATATGGTGGGCTGAAAGAGGCTGCTGCTAAGGAAGTGGAGCTATCTGAGTCACCAGGTGCTCCAGGTTATTCTAGCTCCGGGGCAAAGGCGTCAGGGTCAGGTAGTAGGGGGAGAGATGCTCCAAGTACTTCTGGCTCAAAGGCGGAGGCTTCCGGTTCAGGAAGCAGGGGGAGCGATGTTCCAGGTAGTTCTTGTTCAAGAGGGGAGTCTTCTGGTTCATGTAGCAGGGGAAGAGTTGCTCCAGGTGCTCTTGGTTCCAGTGAGGAGGCGTCTTGTTCAGGAAGCAAGGGGAGCATTGTTCCGGGTTTGCCCGGGAACGGAGCTGGTTCAGGAGCAGCGGAGGTGGTTAGCCGTGATCCGGTTCTTCAGAGATCAAAGAGGATCAGTAAGCCACCAGCTCGATATAGCGAAGGGAACACGACGGACTTGGTCCCGTGTTTCTTTGTTAGCCCTCAGGTCGAGCAAGGTACTTCTGGCTGTGATGACCCCACTAGAATCAAGGAGGTGGTTGACACCAAGGCTGAAGAGGTGACTTCTCTCAGAGGTAACGAGGCTTGGGCGTTTGTGCCCAAGGTAGTTGGTGATACTCCTGTGATGCATGAGTGGAGGTTGAAGTTGAAGAAGGCAGAGGGAAGCATGGCTCCTTTTGGGAGATGCTGGAGGGCTCTCTCATGTTCCATGATATACGGGGCGATGACTATGACTTGGACATCTCTTCGTAGATGCTATCGGAGGGACCAGATGCATGGTTACGAGAGCTGCTGGAGTTATTCACCACTTCTCACTTCAAGGGGGAGTGTTGAATTTAATGAAGTGAAAGTAGGTGAATGGAAGGCTTGGGCAACCTATCCGCGCGGACTACGCGGACAGGGTTGGCGGACTGCTAAGTCGGCAGGGATGTTGCAGGCATTTTGCTCTGTGGCGGCCTGGGCGGTCTATTCGCGCGAACTACGCGGACAGCAGCAGCGGTCTGTCAGGCCGGCCTATACTCAGCAGGCGGTTGAATCCCAGGAAATAATCAGGCGGATAGAAACTCTATCCGCGGAGTCCGGCATGAAGAGGACTGAAGAACTGGAGCTCGGCGGACCGGTTTGGCAGTTGCCTTGGTCTTGCTCTGATGTAGCGGGAAGCCGCGGAGATCGCCAGTCAGTGCGGACAGGTTCTGGAGGTCGCACGATTTGGCGGGCTAGATCCAGTGTCCGCCAGTAAGTGCGGACTGGCCCTTGTGGCCAGTGGGTTGGACTTGGTGAGTTTTGGACCAAGTCCAGATTGGCTCAGTCCGGGGAGATCGCGCAGTATAGCGCGGGCTGTTTTCTCAGTCTGCCAATCTTAGTAGAAGTGTTGTTGCCTTGATTGCTAGCTTGGGGAGATGCAGACTGGAGAATTGCGGGTGCAAGAGCATGCGGACTGGAGCTAGAGTCCGCTGAGTTCGGTTTAGCCTTGTGATGAGGCTATGGACTCAGGGAAGCGGACTGGAGTTTGTTGTGTAAGCAGACTGGATCTGCGTGTCCGTTGAGTCCGATGATGCCTTGTAGATGAGGCAATGGACTCGGGATGTGCGGACGGAAGCCGGGTGTCCGCTGAGTCCGGCAGGTGCCTTGATGGCGAAGCTGCGGGCTCAGGTTATGCGGGCTGGTGCTGTGTCCGCGGATTTGCAGACTGGTTGCGGAGTCCGGCTGTGGTGGTCCTGGTTTGGCCCTTGGCGACAAGGCAGACTGGTATGCTGTCCGGCCTTGGTGATGTCTTGGCGGCTTAGCCTTTGGCGACAAGGCGGACTGGAGTTTGGAGTCCGTCCTTGGAGAAGCTAGGCGGGCTGGCTATCTGCACAGGAGCGGCGGACTGGAGTGTGTATCCGCGGGCTTGCGGATACACTTGTTCTTGCTGCGGGATGTGGTGGTGATCCTATCAGCTAGGGCGGTGACCATACTCATCATCGTGCCTATAAATAGGACCCATGTCACATCAGGAGTAGAGAGACCTCGGAGACCAAACTGAAGTAAGTGAACAGTAATTGAGCTCATGTAAGTTGCAGCGGACTGGACTTGGGTGTCCGCGCGGTTTGTAAGAGTTGACCGGGTTGTGCTGTGCAGGTTGTGCGGATAGCGCTGAAAAGCCAGGACTTGGCTCTGATTGCGGTCAGGGACAGTGCGGACTATGCGGTTAAGCAACAGGCGGTAAACAGCAGGTCGCGGATAGCGACTAGGCGGTCTTCTCTTTGGCAACTTGGTTCGGGGTTCAGGAAGGCGCCTGCTTCAGGCGGACTGTTCTATTCGGTATCGCAGCGTGTGCGGTCTGGCGGCTAGGCGACCTCGCGGTCAGGCGGCCTGCAGATCGGCGGTAAAGAGCTAGCATTGGAATAAGGGGTAGTTCGCGCGACTTGGGTTGCGGTCTGGCGACCTAGCGGACTGGGCGGACTCCACAGCAGTAGACTGTCGGCTTGTTAATTAAGTCCGCGCGGCTTGTTTTGATTCTTGTCTTTGTAACTGTCTCTACTCTCCTGGTTTGGGTTTGTGGTGAAGCATGTCTCGTTATGTATGTCTCGCCTTGTAAAGAAGTTGGTTGTTGATCAATAAAGATATTTGCTTGCTACATGTGTTGCTGGTTGTTACTGCTTTGTTGAGATGACCCTGCTTTGTTGAGATAACCCCTGCTTTCTCCAAGATCCGAGAAAACGTTCAACATTATAAGTGGGGTGTTCTCCTCCGGTTTGTTGAGTTTCAACAGGGTATCCGAGGAGGTCTCTGCGGGTTTGTTGAATTTTAACATGAACAAAATGGGCAAAAGAAACTATTACAAGGTGAAAAGAAAAAAATACACAAGCGAGTCCCAGCCTAATCGGCTCCTACCAACTGATCATCTTAGCCGTCCTCCACCTTGTCGAAGAGTGAGTCGAATTCATCCGCCTCCTCGCCTGGAATGGAGGTGGGAACGAATAGCTCGGGGATGATTTCCTTGGCGGCGGCCTTATCGCAGTCGGGAGTCAGCACTCGAAGATCCGGCAGCATCTGTAGCGTATGGTTGGCAGCCTTGATGCAGGTTACCTTCATCATTTCATTGACCTCCGTCTCGCTATACATCCGTGATTTTCTTCCTTGACTGCTGGACTCGACGCGATACAGAGGGATGACGGTCTCAACCAGGCGAGTGACCTCGGCCTTGAGTTGTTTATTCTGCCCCTCCAGCTCAGCGACGCGGGCGCACATCCGGTCAGCTGTCTGAGCATCCTGCAAAAATCAGAAGGTTAGATACCGAGAAAGGAAAATGAAGTGGAAGTATAGCCGAGTTGGCACTTACCACCACATCGGAGTTCCTAGCAAGAAGGCCTTCGGCTATCTCGAGCTTTCGCTTCAAGTATGCCTCCATGTACTTTGCGAGAGCGTGCTCAGCATCGGACAACTGACGTTGAGGGAAAAGCCACGGCGGACAGCCATATGCGCTTGCTCCAGAGAGCGCATTTGAGCGCGTGCTCTCGTGGGTGAGCCTCTACATTGACATATCATCGTAAGCCTTTGCGTCCTCAAGCAAGTAGAGCCCGAAGCTGAGGGTGAAGGCATCCCTGCTTGGTGGTCGGCGCTCTGAACAGGAGGGGAGGAGCGAGGAGACCGAGATTCTATTGTCCTTCTTGTCCCATAGTACCATCGGCTCGCCAGCGCGATCCTTCACCTTCCTGCCGAGCCCGAAGTTGTGGTGCAAGCTCGGAGGTTCCACCTCGCGAACCTCGGGCTCCGTCCTGACAGGAGACGCAGGGGCATCTCCCTCACCCTGACCCTCCTCCGTAAGGTCTCTTTGGACCTGCTTGCCCCTGGACACCAACTACTTTTTTAGCTGCTTGTCGGACAACGTGGGGAGAGGCAAGTCGGAGCCGACGGGTGCTTTGCACTTCTTGCTGCTGGAGGGAACAACTATCTCTGGCTTACTCCTACACGCCGTCGCGACTAACCTCTATCAGGCGAGTGGGTCAGTGTCTAGCTCGGAATCCATGAATGGCGGGTGATCCGGGATTAATCTCTCCCCTACTGAGAGTTACTCGGTATAATCAGAAATATTTCATCATAGGCAAGATCAGGGCAAAACGAGATGGGAACATACATTCCCCCTGGAGAACTGGATTGAGTAGGTCAAGGCCCCTTCTCAGGAAAGCGACCTCAAAGTCTTTGTGGAGGAAGAATTGGTGGAGCGTGACATCGTCGCTCAAAACAGCAGGGGCTCGGTAGGTCTCCCGCTCCGTTGAATGGGCGAGTAGGGGATATTATCGAGGTCCCCTTGGTTGAAGACAAACTTTGTGATCCTATGGTCGTTTTTGTTGGCGGTCTCGTGCACCTTGAACTGCGAGCCGGCGAAGAAGGCGACCTCGTCATTAGTGGCTCGGTAGATGAAGAGCTTCCGGAAAACAGTGAGGTTGAACTCAATCCGCTCCTTGCAGAGGAAGCTTGCGAAGGCCACCACCATGGTGATCACGTTGGAATTGAGTTGCGTGGGGACGACCACGTAGTACTTCAGGGCCTGGCGGACCTCTGTCCATAGAGGGAGTCACAGCCCCACTTCAAAGTGCGAGATGGGGAAGGCGATCTCATCCGCGAGAAACATATTTTCACCTCACCCCTTTTCGGTCGGAGAGCGATAAATGTAGGAGTCACGTAGTCGGCCATGAAGGCGAGGTGCTCCTCCTCCGTCAAGTTACTGTCGAAGAAGGGATACTCGGCGAACTGCCTCACACATTTTCACCCCCCCGTCCGCATCAACTCTCGCCTTTCCCATCTATCTATGCGAAGTCTAAGGAGCGAGTGCTAAAGGCGAGTGGTTAGAGATCAAAGGAGTTGCACAAATAATAAATGCAGTGGGGAAGAGTAGGTGAGGGGTCCTATTTATAAAAAAAGTACGTGAGGGGTCCATGGTGGCGCGGGTCGTTTACTCATGACCACTTGCCAATTTTGTTGCGACCTAAACCTGTCCTACCACCAAGCGAGCCGGGCAAGAATTTATAGTGTGAGATATCAACACAATGATTCAAAGATTTGGCACCAACACGAACCGAACACGCCGATTATTACCTCAATTACATCATAAAATAAATACATGAGCAAGTTCGGGGAATGCTCCCCAAGCATAGGCAGGAAATAGAATTAACAGAAGCGAGCGCCGAGCCGCGGGGGACTGAAGGGTGAGCACCGGTAGGCTCAGAATGTGAGCCATTTCCACCTTCCCCGGCCTCGTGCCCCCGTCCCCGGGGGTCGGCGAAAATTGTTGAACTCGCAAACTGTTTTGAGGTCCCGGTGCACGATGCAGATATTCTCCTCAATGTGGTTGATGAGATACTCGGGGGAGGTCATCTCGCCACCTGTTCCTTGCCACACCTCGTCGGTCAACCATGGTAGGGAAGTGGGTGTTGCAATTTACCATACGAGGAGGAGGCCCGCAGGTGTTGGTGCTGACAGGATGAGCTTGGTTGCCCTTAGAAGGTTGGGCTGTGAGGGAAGGCGAGTGCCTTCCTATGACCTGGTCGGAAGTGGCTGGGAGCATAATGGAGGGGAGAATCGAGACGTGTGAGGCATCCATAGCTGGATCAGGATTTGCAGCGAGATCGAGTATTGGCTCTCGAACCGACGACCTCAGTAGCAGCGAGCCCAGGCCGGTGGTTCCGAATGGGGAAGTTGCGACAATGCGACACAAGTGACCTAGATGGAAAAATGGAACAAGATGAAAAAGGGATTAACGGGGGTTCTCGTAGGACCATCAGAGGTGGTACGAGGAAGCGTGCCTGAGGGGAGTGGGGTTTCCATAGATCTATGGGAGACTCGCATCGCCATGGGTAAAGGCATTCAGGTCGGATGGGGGCATGACGAAACCTCCTCCAGAATGGACATCCTTCAAGCTTACCGATGTTGGTCAAATCATAGCCGACCATTTCATGTCACAAAGGTGAGTAGAATTCTTCGGACCTGAGTCGAAGAGGGGGACACGTGTCCAGGGCCGTCCATGGCAGGCAGAACATTAAGAGGGGGCTCGCTGGCCACTGAGTCGGACCTCGCCTTCTTCGAAGACTTGCGCTTCAGCAGCTTGTTGGGGGATTGGTGGGTGAGCCAAGGCATGAGTTCTGCCATGTTAGTTGTATGAAGCTCCCTGACCATGGCGAGGCTATCTTGGAATTCCTTAAAAAGAGGCATGGCGTGATCTATAAAAGAAAAGGGGAGGGTAAGGATAAGCCTAATCCCACGAGGCATGACATGTATATATAACGCCTTATGGAGCCCACCATTAGATTCCCTAAGGATTACCCACCACTCGTTGAACAACCCGGGGTTGAACATTTCTTTCCAAGTTTGGAACAATCTCGCAAAGAGCGGGGATTGTGTACAACCTCGTGTTCACCGAGTGGATCTCTCCTAAGGTGGAACAAGGCAAGGAGAATAGTGTTAGGGTTGTGGCGAGTCGGACAGGCGAGTGGGAAATGAACTTCTTAGCTTGCGTGGGGTTTGGCCACCAGTCGTAGGGGGCGAGTGGAGCATGCAGGCTCGCACTCACCCCAGGGTCTTGTTAAGAGGAGGAGAGTGGGGTATCCGGGCCAGCACTCACCCTCTACCTCGGGGAAGTGGCGAGAGCCAGCCATATCAGGCACTCACCACACCATGCGATTGGTAGCCATATGAATCACTCGCCTAGTAGTGTATTTACCATAATGTCCCTATTGGACTGTTAATAACCCCTTTAAACAACGGTGTTTTGCTGTTGGCAGACCAATTTGGGATGTGTTTAGCAAAACCAAAAGGCGGGATTGCGCTATTGACATACTAGACTTAGAGAACTATAAATAGACCCTTAAGGGCACCTTTGGGGAGGGATCAATTCCTGACTTTCTTTCTCCTCTATTTTACTTTGGTTGGTTCCCAAAGCCCTCCAAGGTGCCCGACTCAGCTTTGGCTTGGGAGGGGAAGCTCTCTCAGATCTTCTGGATGTGTGGCAGAACCTTCTCGCTGTAGACCAGGGTTTGCTCCTTTTTCTAAGTTAGTGACCTGTAGTTTGGTTCAGGATAAGTAAGTGCAGATTACCCATGAGTCTGAACACTCTCTGAGATCGGATAACGGTTTCAATACAATCCAAGCAGAGCAATTTCAATGGAAATAACTATTAATTTTAATTTTTATTTGCTTTAAGTTAACCTTATTTCAACAAAAACAACAATTACGTTCCCCCGCAAAATGGAAACATTCATATTTTTTTTTGTTTTAATGGCTTTCGGAATTATCTATTAGGATTGATATGATTTTGTTTCAAAAGTTTAGGGACTTATTCCAACCATTTAGAGACTGATTTTACATTTATGCCAAAATTTTTTGACAAGCTGCAAAATGGATTTTACGCTTAAACTATTGGATTCTCTACACAAAAGAAGCATAGAATCATCTCAATGGGTTTTCCAACAATGATTGTGCATGGACATATCTGATGATAGAAAATATACTAGCGGCTATTTATTTCATCTTTGCTCAAAGAAATGCAAAGCCTGCTAACTCCTGAGCACAATAATCAAATTATGTATTTTGAATAGCACACAAGTTGAGGCAGAGAACTTTTTATTGCTTTTCTGTATATTTCTATTTTTCTCTGCTTTTGATCTTATGGGCTTAAACACATATATATAAAGCCCATTCAACACTTATCATATATCTGCGATTTGGGTTTCTAATCTGCAATATGTTAGTTGGATTTCTTTGTTTTCAACTAATTGTCGGAGATAATGGTGTCATATATTAATATGTTTGGTTCAGCTATGGAAAACTGGGTTGTGTGTTATTGCAATTGCCGATTGGCTATCAGAGTACACAACAATAGGGTTTTCTTTTCTCTGCTCTTCTTCATCTGCTTCTTCTTTTAATTTGTCTATTTCCTTCAACATCCACTTTAACCACATTGCTTGAGTAGCGGCATCAGCCAACACTACATATTCTGCTACTGCAGATGAAAGTGCTACTGATTTATGTCTCTTAGAACTCCAGGAAATGGGCTTAGTATCAAAGAAGAACACATAATCACTTGTGCTACTTCGATCTTCAGTGTCTCCACCCCAATCACTATCACAATATTGTGTTAACGCAGCATCGTCTTCCTTTTGATATTGTATACCCAGATCTTTTGTTCCTTTAAGATATCATAGAATTCGTTTTACGGCTATGAGATGAGTTTGAGTAGGATTATGCATATGCCTTGCTACAATGCTTTCAATGTCTGGTCTGGATTGGGTTAGATATATGAGTGATCCTACCAACTGCTGATGGTACGTTTCATTTGTTTTTTGTGATGGATCATCTCTATATAATTTTTCATATGTATTCATTGGACTGGATACACTGTGAGTTTGTTGCATTGAGAATCTGATAAGAAGGTCCTCAAGATACTGGGTTTGATTGATAAAGATCCTATTGGATTGTTGCGATATTTGTAAGCCCAGGAAATATCTCTTTTTCCCTAGATCAGTCATGTCATATTGCTTTATCATTGCTTCTTTAAATTGATACAAAGCATTTGTGTCAATACCTGTATACAGTATGTCATCAACATATAATGTTAGTAATAGAAATTTTTCTTGACTGCTTCTTATGATATATAATGAGGCTTCTAAAGGACTTCTGATGAAATGTTGGGATTGAAGGAAGGTATCTATTTGAGAATTCCAAGCTCGGGGAGCTTGTTTTAAACCATATAATGCCTTCTTTAAATGATAAATCTTTTCTGCTTCTTCTTGTTTCACATAACCTTCAGGTTAGGAAACATACACCTCTTCATTTAATGGGTCATTTAGGAATGCTTATTTTATATCTAGTTGATAAACATGTATTTGAAGTTGGGCATGTTGAAATTTCCCAGAACTTGGAGTTAGCAGGGGTTATCTCGGTCAAAGATAGTCACAATCAGAAACACATGCAGCACAAGTATCTTTATTGATTAGCAGCAATCTTCTTTACAACGCGAGATATACATGGCGAGACATGTTTCATCCAAACCACCAAAGGGAAAGCAGAGAACTACAAATACAAGACAAGACAAACAAGCCGCGCGGACTCAAACACCAAGCCGTCGGTCTACTGCTGCGGAGTCCGCCAGGTCGCCAGACCGCAACCCAAGCCTCGCGGACTACCCCTTATTCCAATGCTAGCTCTAGCCGCCGATCTGCAAGCCGCCTAACCGCGAGGTCGCCTAGTCGCTAGACCACACAAGCTGCGATGCCAAAAAGAACAGTCCGCCTAAAGCAAGCGACTTATTGAACCCCGAACCAAGTTGCCAAAGAGAAGACCGTCTGGTCGCTGTCCGCGACCTGCTGTTTTCCGCCTGTTGCTTAACCGCAGAGTCTGCACTGTCCCTGACCGCAATCAGAGCCAAGTCATGGCTTTCCAGCGCTATCCGCACAACCTACACAGCACAAACCGGTTCTCTATCAAACCGCGCGGACACCAAAAGTCAGTCCGCAACAATTGTTGCGGGCTCAAGTTACTGTTCACTTACTTCGGTTCTAATCTATTAGGTTACAGTTCCTGATGTGACATGAGTCCTATTTATAGGCACGATGATGAGTGTGGTCACCGCCCTAGCCGATAGGATTACCGCCACATCCCGCAACAAGAACAAGTGTATCCGCAAGCCCGCGGATACACACACCAGTCCGCCGCTACCTGTGCAAGATAGTCAGTCCGCTTATGCTTCTCCAAGGCCAGACACAACGCCAGTCCGCCTTGTCGCCAAGGCCAAGCCAAGACCACCACAGCCGGACTCCGCAACAACATTGTCCGCCAATTCGCGGACATAGCTCCAGCCCGCTTATCCCGAGCCCACAGCCTCGTCACAAGGCAAATGCCGGACTCAGCGGACACACCGCTCCAATCCGCTCATCTCGAGTCTACGGCTTCGCCACCAAGACAACTGCCGGACTCAGCGGACACACCGTTCCAGTCCGCTCAGACTGCGGACAGCTCTAGTCTGCATATCCATGCAGACAGCTCCAGTCCGCATACCCTGAGTTCATAGCCTTGTCACCAAGACACCTACCGGACTCAGCGGACACTGCTTCAGTCTGCTTACACAGCAGACACCTCCAGTCCGCATATCCCGAGTCCACGACCGTGCCATCAAGGCAGCTGTCGGGCTCAGCGGACCTAGCTCCAGCCCGCACGCAGTTGCCGACACAATCTCCAGTCCGCTTCTCCCAAACTCGCAACCATGACACACAGCTCTTCTGTCGAGCTCAGCGGACTGAGAAGCATTCCGCGCTCCACTGCGCGATCTCCCCGGACTGAGCCAAACATGGACCAGGTTCAGAACCAACCAAATCCACACCACTGGCCACAAGGACCAGTCCGCACTTACTGGCGGACGCTGGATCCAGTCAGCCAAACACAGCGACCTCCAGCACCTGTCTGCACTGACTGGCGATCTCCGCGTCTTCCACTTGTCGCTTCACCAGAGCAAGAGCAAGGCTTATGCCAAGCTGATCTGCCGAGCTCTAGTTCTTCAGTCCACTTCATGCCGGACTCTGCGGATAGAATTTCTATCCACCCGGTTACCTTCTGGGTTCCAGCTGCTTGCAGAGCATAAGCCGGCTTGGCTAACCGTCGCTGCTATCCGCGTAGTCCGCGCGAACAGACCGCCCAGGCCGCCACAGAACAAGCTGTCTGCACCAGCCCCTCCGACCTGGCTATCCGTCAACCCTGTCCGCATAGTCTACGCGGATAGGTTGCCTAAGTCTTCCATTCACCCACTTTCATTTCACAATTTTCAACACTCCCCCATGAAGTGAGAAGTGGTGAATAACTCCAGCAGCTCCCGTAACCTTGCACCTGGTCCCTCAGATAGCATCTACGAAGAGATGTCCAAGACATAGTCCTTGCCCCGCATATCATGGACCACAAGGGAACCCTCCAGCATCTCTCAAAAGGAGCCATGCATCCCTCTGCCTTCTTCTTCAGCTTCAACCTCCACTCATGCATCACAGGAGTATCACCAACAACCTTGAGCACAAGTGCCCAAGCCTCGTTACCTCTGAAAGTAGTCACCTCCTCAGACTTGGCGTCAACCACCTCCTTGATTCTAGTGGGGTCATCACAGCTAGAAGGTACTCGCTCGACCTGAGGGTTCGCAAGGAAACATGGAACCAAGCTCGTCATGTTCCCGTCGCAATATCGAGCTGGTGGGGTACTGATCCTCTTCGATCTCCGAAGAACCTGATCACGGCTAACCACCTCCGCTGCTCCTCCTGAACCAGCTCCGGTCCCGGGCAAATCCGGAATAATGCTCCCCTTGCTTCCTGAACAAGACGACACCTCACTGGAACCAGGAGCACCTGGAGCAACGCTCCCCCTGCTACCTGAACCAGAAGTCTATGCTCTTGAACAAGAATTACCTGGAACATCGATCCCCCTGCTTCCTGAACCAGAAGCCTCCACCTTCGAGCCAGAAGCTCTTGGAGCATCGCTCCCCCTGCTTCCTGACCCTAACGCCTTTGCCCCGGAGCTAGAACAACCTGGAGCTCCTGGTGACTCAGGCAGCTCCACCTGAACCTGAGCAGCAGCCTCCTTCAGCCCACCATCTGACCTGCTCATCTCTCGCTCCACATAAGAGCAATCCCAATACGGCGTCAACTCATCGAAGACAACATCTCTTGACACGATGAGCCTTTTCGTCGCAGGATCCATACACCTCCATCTTCTCCTCTGCTCATCATACCCAACAAATACTAGCTTTATCTTGAGAACATCCGGAGTGTGTACGTAGCAGGTAGATCCAAACACCCGTAGGTGCTTTACACTGGGCTTCACCCCGAACATCAACTCATAAGGAGTCTTCACATAGATCGGACTAAGAGGCATCTGATTGATGACATGAGCAGCGCAGGCCATTCCTTCCGCCCAAAAGGCCTTAGGAACGTCTTTGCCCCGAAGCCAACACTTGCAGGTCTCCGTTAACCAATGGATCATCCGAGCTGAAACACCACCTTGCTGTGAAGTATGTCCACAAGAAAGCTCCTTCCAGATCCCATGCTTTCTGCAAAAGTTCGAGAACTCGTTTGAGACAAACTCACCACCGATGCTTGTTCTCAACTTCTTCATCCGCAGGCCAAGATGGCCTTCCACAAGCTTCTTGAACTCCACAAACAAGCGCATCATGTTCGACTTCGCCTTCATAAAATATACCCAAGTATACCTTGAATAGTCATCAACAAATAACAGCAAGTACCTGTTGCCTCCAAGACTGGCGGTGACGGTCGGTCCAAACAGATCACAATGGACAACCTCCAAAGGTGCTTTACATCTGGATTGTGCCTTATCAACCATAAAGCGATAAGCTTCACCATGCTGACATCCCGCACACCCCTGACCATCGCCATAGGATGACAATCTAGGCAAGCATCTCACGAGTCTTCTTTCCACCATTGCTTTCAGCTTGTCCATCCCTACATGCCCCAGTCTTTCATGCCAGATATCTGCATTATCACTGGGCTTCATCCGATCAGCACCTGAACTTGTTGAAGTCCCAACTAAGTTCGTCTCCTTACTCCCAACATGAGCTACGTTCGTCGAGAGCAAGACAACCTTGCACTCTTTCCTGAGATGACCGTGCTGCTTGCATCTGTAACACCTTGGTCCTTCTTTCCTCTTCCCATCGCGCCTAGGAGAACCACTCCTTTCTTGCTGATATGAAGTAGAAGGACCATCCTCTGCAGCAACCTTCACCTCCTTCCTGAACAACCCATCAAGGGAAGTTCAAACCTCCGCAGCTGACCGACATCCACTGATGTGGTCTAAGAGCTCCAATAAGATCACCTGCTTGAGAATAGACTCCTCTTTCACATTTTTCTCCTTCCAAGCTCTCATCTCTTCAGCATTGCCAGCAGTAGCCACTTGTCTTTCTGCTCCGCATACTACCTCCCAAAGGTCCTCGCCAAGAAGAAAGCTCTCCATACAAGACCTCCACCTATCAAAGTTCGTCTTTGTAAGGAGTTCAATTCCAAGACAACTTGCATCTTCCGCTGTCATGGTTCAACCACTGGTTCCCTCTTCACAAGAGCAACAACCACTTCAGTTGATCACTACTTATCCACTCCAATCCAACTCTGATACCATATTGAAATTTCCCGGACCTTGGAGTTAGTAGGGGTTATCTCAACCAAAGATAGTCACAACCAGAAACACATGCAGCACAAGTATCTTTATTGATTAACAACAATCTTCTTTACAACGTGAGACATACATGACGAGACATGCTTCATCCAAACCACCAAAGGGAAAGCAGAGAACTACAAATACAAAACAAGACAAACAAGCCACGCGGACTCAAATACCAAGCCGCCGGTCTACTGATGTGGAGTCCGCACAGTCCGCCAGGTCGCCAGACCGCAACCCAAGCCGCGCGGACTACCCCTTATTCCAATGCTAGCTCTAGCCGCTGATCTGCAGGCCGCCTAACCGTGAGGTCGCCTAGTGGCGAGACCGCACAAGCTGCTATGTCGAAAATAACAGTCTGCCTGAAGCAGGCGACTTATTGAACCCCGAACCAAGTTGCCAAAGAGAAGACCGTTTTCCGCTTCTGCGACCTGCTGTTTTCCGCCTGTTGCTTAACCCCACCGCCAGAGTCCCCCCGCACTGTCCCCTGACCGCAATCAGAGCCAAGTCCTGGCTTTCCAGTGCTATCCTCACAACCTGCACAACACAAACCAGTCCTCTATCAAACCGCGCGGACACCAAAAGTCAGTCCGCAGCAACTGTTGCGGGCTCAAGTTACTGTTCACTTCGGTTCTAATCTATTAGGTTACAGTTCCTGATGTGACATGAGTTCTATTTATAGGCACGATGATGTGTGTGGTCACCGCCCTAGCCGATAGGATTACCGCCACATCCCGCAGCAAGAACAAGTGTATCCGCAAGCCCGCGGATACACACACCAGTCCTCCGTTTCCTGTGGAAGATAGCCAGTCCGCCTATGCTTCTCCAAGGCCAGACACAACGTCAGTCCGACTTGTCGCCAAGGCCAAGCCAATACCACCACAGCCGGACTCCGCAACAACATTGTCCGCCAATCCGCGGACAAACCTCCAGCCCGCTTATCCCGAGTCCACAGCCTCGTCACAAGGCAAATGCCGGACTCAGCGGACACACTGTTTCAATCCGCTCATCTCGAGCCCATGGCTTCGCCACCAAGGAAACTGCCGGACTCAGCGGACACACCGTTCCAGTCCGCTCAGACTGCGGACAGCTCTAGTCTGCATATCCCTGCAGACAACTCCAGTCCGCATACACCGAGTCCATGGCCTTGTCACCAAGACACCTACCAGACTCAGCAGACACTGTTTTAGTCTGCTTACACAGCAGACACCTCCAGTCCGCATATCCCGAGTCCACGACCATGCCATCAAGGCAGCTGTCGGACTCAGCGGACCCAGCTCCAGCCCGCACGCAGTTGCGGACACAATCTCCAGTCCGCTTCTCCCAAACTCGCAACCAAGGCACACAACTCTTCTGCCGAGCTCAGCGGACTGAGAAGCAGTCCGTGCTCCACTGCGCGATCTCCCCGGACTGAGCCAAACATGGACCAGGTTCAGAACCAACCAAATTCACACCACTGGCCACAAGGGCCAGTCCGCACTTACTAGCGGACGCTGGATCCAGTCAGCCAAACACGGCGACCTCCATCACCTGTCTGCACTGACTGGCGATCTCCGCGGCTTCCACTTGCCGCTTCACCAGAGCAAGACTAAGGCTTCTGCCAAGCTGATCTGCCGAGCTCCAGTCTTCAGTCCACTTCATGCCGGACTCTGCGGATAAAATTTCTATCCGCCTGGTTACCTTCTGGGATCCAGCTGCTTGCAGAGCATAAGCCGGCCTAGCTAACCGTCGTTGCTGTCCGCGTAGTCCCCGCGAACAGACCGCTCAGGCCGCCACAGAACAAGCCGTCTTCACCAGCCCCGCCGACCTGGTTGTCCGCCAACCCTGTCCGCATAGTCCGCGCGGATAGGTTGCCCAAGTCTTCCATTCACCTACTTTCACTTCACAATTTTCAACAGGGCAGTTATAGCAAGCAGTATTCTGACTGTTTCCATGAGTGAAACAGGTACATAAGTCTCCGTGAAATCTTTTCCTGGTACTTGGGCATACCCTTTTGCAACAATCCTAACTTTATACTTGTCAATTGTCCCGTTTTCTTTGTACTTTATTTTATAGATCCACTTAAGCCCAATAATAGCTTTATTATTGGGTTTGTTGACTAATTCCCAGTGTTGTTTTGATCTATCATTTTCATCTCTTGATCCATTGCAGCTGTCCACTGAGGTTGATTGGCTACTTCTATAAAGGTATAAGGTTCTTGAGCAGATGAGTAGGCAATGTGTTCATTAGTATAAAATTCAGAAACTTTTCTGTATTTCTTTGGGGGAGGAGATGATGAATCTTCCACATGAGAAACTTTCTTGGATGCATAAGGAGGAGATGAGCAGGAAGGTTGATTGGGATCAAGAGTCATAGGACTTCTTTCCTCATCAACAACCATTGTCCACCTCCATTGATTCTGATCCTCTTTTGATGTCCAATCCCATGATTGATCTTCTTTGAAGATAACATCACGAGATACTATTATTTTTGGGGTTATAGGGTTATAAAGTTTATAGCCCTTAGATTCAGAACTATAACCCAACATAATACACATTTCACTTTCTCTGTCCAATTTATCTCTTGCTTCTTTGCTTACATATACATATGCTATGCATCCAAAAGTTTTTAAATGAGATACCTGGGGTTTTCTTCCATAATACTTTTCATATGGCGTACTCAGAATAAGAGCACTGGTGGGAGCTCTATTTAAGATGTATACTGCACAGTTGACAGCTTCTGCCTAAAAAGTCTTTGGTAATGATTTAGCTTGTAAAATAGCGCAGGCCATCTCAACAATTGTGCGGTTCCTCCTTTCCACTACACCATTCTGTTGAGGAGTCATCTTGATTGTTAACTGTCTATGAATACCTTTCTTCCGGCAGAAATCTGAGAATTCTTTACTTAAAAATTCTCCACCTCTATCATTTCTTGTAGCTTTTATATTATAACCGCTTTGCTTTTCTACTAATAGTTTGAAGTACAAGAAGTATTGATAGGTCTCTGATATTTGCTTCATAAAATAAACCCACTGCATCCGTGAGCAGTCATCTACTATTAATAAGAAATACTTGTTACCTGATAAAGATGGAAAAGTTGCTGGCCCCCATAAATCCATATGAACTAGCTCAAGCGGTGAAGAAGCCCTCCAGTTAGTTTCTTTGGGGAATGGTAGATGATGTTGCTTCCCAAAGATACATTTTTCACAGCTATTGGTGATAGATTTGACAGATGGAATACCATGTACCATTGATTTATCTCCCAGTTGTTTTAAATCATGGTAATTTAAGTGGCCATGTCTTTAATGCCACAAAATAGTTTCAGCTTGTTCATTTGTTGAACATGTGAGGGAAGTATTGTACTTCATTGATAGAAGAAAGATCTTATTGGTAGCGGTTGGAATGCTAGAAATCAATTGTTTTGTTACTTTTTCCACAATATGACAACTGTGTATCAAATACAACAATATACCCATTTTCTATTAGCTGTCCCACACTCAATATATTCTGAGCTAATTGAGGTACATGTAGAACATCATGTATGACCTTTGGGATGCCTTGAGCACTTAATGCTGATACAATTCCTTTCCCTTCAATTGTTAGTGTCTTGCCATCACCAATGTACACTTCAGATTGTGAAATTGGTTTTAGTTCCAATAAACTATCTCTGTTATTGCTCATATGATTAGAGAATCCACTGTCCACTATCCATGTATCTTGTCTTGCTTCTTCTGTTGGTAGATATGTGTGAAATACTCTGTCAGGTTGAGTCAGGTCTACTGGAACAATTTCTGACATGTGATTGTTTATTCTTACTCCAACAATCTCTCTCAAAGTGATTGGGGTTCTACATGTTTTGCATTTGCTTTTAATTCATGATTCGTACGCTTACACAATACACAATATTGGTTGGGTTTATCTGAATAAGCTTGAATCTCTTTATAAACTGAATCCTCTTTATAAGGTAAACTTTCACCAGTTCTACCTCCGCTGTCATCACTTTCTCTACCTCTATAATTTCCTCTTCCTCTAAATATTCCTCTATTAGATCCTCCTCTGAAATTGCCTCTAGAAGTGCCTCTGGATTGTGAATTGTCTATGACAGTTTTTTATTTTTTTATGAACTTTGATTGAAAGGCCTGTTGAACGGACTCTATTCAATCGTTCTTCATTTGCTTGAAGTGAACTTTTGAGTTCAACTAAAGTATACTCATCAAAATCTTTACCCCTTCTTCTATGTCCATGCCAACCTGATTATATTGGGGTAAACATGCTGTGTAAGACCTTTAAGACAGTCTGTTTGTCTTCAATTTATATACCTAGTACTCGGATATCATTATATGAACGTACTACACGAGAGAATAATGCGGTAATATTCTCACTTTCTTCATCCGGAGATTATCAAAATCCGTCAGGCTGATTGTAGTTTGATCAACATAATTCTATCTGATCCTTTATATTATGTTTGTAGAATGATCCAAGCTTCTTGGTGTAAAGATTCAGAGCACCAAGAAGTAGAAATTCGATGTACCAGTTGAATAAATCAACACAAAAAAATACAGAGGTTCACCCCAAGCATGGGCTACTTCCTCCCCGCCACTGAAGAACTTCCTACACAAATAAACCTTCGTGTGAATCTCCAGAAGTTCAGCCGTTATCCCTCGAACGACAGCAACCCCCTTGTTTCCCTTATTCTATACCCTAAGCCCGGTAACCAGGACTTATATACCCCGTGAAAACAACCAGAAAACAAGAATCGGCGAACGCTGAGCCGCGTTTGACGATCGACGAGCTGCGTTCGACGATCGTCGAACGCCAAGCCGCGTTTGACGATCGACAAGCCGCGTTCGACGATCGACAAGCCGCGTTCGACGATCGTCGAACGCCAAGCCGCGTTCGACGATCGTCGAATGACGAGCCGCGTTCGAAGATCGTCGAACGCCCCGACACAGGAATGATCTTACGAATCGTCAGTTTCGCACTCCTGTTCCTCTAAGCTCACTTGGGCTAGCCCGGTGTGAGAAACAAGAGGACAAGAAGTGTTCCACCACTCCAACATTCTCCCACTTGGTGGACAACTGTCACACAATAAGGCAGCTCCTCCAGCTTTCCTCTTCAACCCCACGGCTGTTACACACCATTCAAATTTTGCAACAGAAACAACCTTGGTAAGAAAATCAGAGCTACTCATCTCAGTGTCGACTTTCTCCAGTCGTACCACCTGCTTCTCCACCTTCTCCCGGATGAAGTGATATTGGATATCAATGTGCTTTGTCCTAGCATGGAAAGTCAGATTCTTGGCTAACTGAATTGCCCCTTGGCTATCACACCACATTTTCACAGGACCCTGCTCAAAACTGATCTCCAGGCACAGCCTTCGCAGCCATATGGCCTCCTTACTAACATGAATTAGAGCCATGTACTCCGCTTCCGTCGACGAGAGTGCTACCACTCCTTGTCGCCGACTCATCCAACTGATAGCTCCACAAAATAATGTGAAGACATATCCACTGGTGGATCTCCTGCTATCCAGATCACCTCCCCAATCTGAGTCCACGTAGCCAACCACGTCTAGGACTCCTCCATCGCCAGCACCTTCAAAACAGATAGAAAAATTTGAGGTACCGCGAAGATACCTGAAAACACGCATCACAGCGTTCCAATGTTCCTTCCCGGGCTTAGCCATATACCGGCTCAACACTCCCACGGCATGAGCAATGTCAGGGCGGGTACAAACCATGGCGTACATCAAACTCCCCACTGAACTAGCATATGGAACATTTGCCATGTCCTCGATTTCTTCGTGTGTCTTGGGACACATCTCAGCAGACAACTTACTCCCAACAGGCATAGGAGCACCGATAGGCTTGCAGTCAGCCATGTTGAACTTCTTCAACACCTCTTCAACATACCTTTGTTGTCCCAACCAAAGCTTCTTCTTGCTTAGGTCCCTGGAGATCTGCATTCCCAAGATCACATTTGCTGGCCCCAAATCCTTCATTTCGAATTTGGTAGAGAGCATTTTCTTCACTTGTTGGATCAACTTGGCACTATTCCCCACGAGTAGCATATCATCTACGTAGAGTGTCAAGAAAGTATTATACTCCTCATTCCTCTGGAGATAGATACAGTGGTCAGAATTTGTCCTTTCAAACCCCACATCCAGCATGTAGGTGTCAAACTTCCCGTACCGCATCCTTGGTGATTGCTTAAGACCATAAAGGGACTTCTTAAGCTTGCAAAACAGATCTTCTTTGCCCTTGGCCTCAAACCCCTCTGGTTGCCTCATGTATATCTCCTCCTCCAGATTGCCGTGAAGAAACGCCGTCTTAACATCCATTTGCTCAACCTCCAAGTCATGCGCTGCCGCAATAGAGAGAAGCAACCTGATCGAAGTGAGCTTAGCAACCGGCGAGAAAATCTCGTCATAATCCACGCCTTCAACTTGGGAGAAACCTTTTGCAACCAACCTTGCCTTGTATTTCTCCACGGTGCCATCTGCCTTCACCTTCTGCTTGAAGACCCATTTGCTCCCAATGGCCTTCCTTCCCTTTGGAAGCTTGCACAGACTCCAAGTCTGATTCTTCCGCAAGGAATCCATCTCATCAACCATCGCAAGCTCCCACTGGTTCGCATCAACCCTTGACCTTGCATCCATGGCTGAAATGGGATCTTCACCAAGCATATTAAGGCAATAGTGTGCTCCACCTCCACTAAGAGAGTACCGGAGAGGTGCCCTCCTTTCTCTTGTTGAACGCCTCAGAAGTGGGACATCAGCAACCTCATCTTCTGACCCACCATCAATGTTCACCGTCTCTAAATCGTCTGATTCTGAATCAGACTCTGCACCAACAGTAGTAGCCCCTTGAGCATCAACCTGAGAATCAACTTCTATGCTTCTGGCTACTGTTTCCTCCTTTGCAGCCCTTGACTTCCCCGCTTGTGTGCTGACCTGTGGACTGACTTCATGAAACACCACATCTCTGTTGATCTTCACAGTCCTGGTCACCGGGTTCCAAAGCTTGTACCCCTTGACGCCTTCTTTGTACCCCACAAAAATGCACTTCTCGGACTTCATATTAAGCTTTCCACTTTTCTCTTTTGGGATGTGAACATAGGCATCACACCCAAACACACGAGCGTAAGACAGATTCGGCTTCTTCCTGAAAATGACTTCATAGGGGGTACACCCCTTCACTGCAGAGGTTGGGGACCTGTTCTTCAGATGGTTGGCTGTAGCCACCGCTTCAGCCCAGAACTCCTCCCCAAACCTGCCCAACTGCGCATGCACTTGCTCTTCTCCATCAATGTCCGGTTAAGCCTCTCCGACACTCCATTCTGCTCTGGGGTGTAGGGTGTGGTTTTCTGCCGTGCAATACCCTGCTCAGTACAGTACCGCTCAAAAGCATCGGAACAGTACTCGCCTCCGTTATCAGAAAGAAGGACTTTCACTTTTCTTTCCAACTGGTTCTCCACCAGGCTCTTGAAATCCTTGAACCTGTCTAGAACCTCTGATTTGGACCTGAGAAAATAGATCCAGGAATACCGTGAATAATCATCAGTGAAAGATACATAGTACCTAGCGCCGCCAAGAGATGGAGCTTGAGTCGACCCGAACACGTCGCTATGTATCAGATCCAGCACTCCAGTTGCCCTCGTGCCTGTTCCATGGAAGCTGACCCGGTGCTGCTTGCCAAGCAGGCAGTGCTCACAGAACCCAAAGCTCGTGGTGCACATCGGCACACCGTCCACCATCTGACTTGAAGCCACGATCGACATCGCCTTCTCACTGATATGCCCAAACTGATGATGTCATAGCTTGGACTGCTCCTCCTGGTCATACTTCTTGCCTTCAGAGATAAATGCCCCGCTTGGATCCACTGTATCAGCAAGTAGTTTATACAGTGTCCCATGCCTAACTCCGTTGGCAATCACCATTGCCCCTCTGGTCATCTTGCATGAGCGTTGTCACAACTGAAAGTCACTCCTGCATCCGCCATAGAACCCACTGAGAGCAAATTCCTGCTCATCCCAGAATGTGCATCACACCCGGAAGTGTCTTCGTGGTCCCATTTAACAGCTTCAGCATCACCTTGCCACGTCCTTCGATCTGCACTGCATTATCATTCTCAAACATGACGTCACCACCATCAAACCTCTCATATTCACAGAACCAGTGTCTATGAGGAGTCATGTGATAGGAGGCTCCCGTGTCAACATACCACAAATCAGAATCCATCTCAGCAACACATGCAGCCGCAATATACATGTCACTGCCGTCGGTCTCCTTCTTTGTACCTGAAGTTGACCCTGCATCCTTCTTCTGAATGGCCTTGTTGTGACATTGAGCCTTCACATGCCCAACCTCATTACACTTCCAGCACTTGATGGGCTTCTTCTCCTTGCTCTTGGATCTATCCCGAGACTTATCTCGAAATCTACCTTGCTTATTATCCCTCCATTGAGGGCGCGATCTGGATACACTCAAAGCACCCTTGCTAGCCTTCTCCGAGCCTCCTCTCCTGGTCTCCTCAAATAAAAGAGTAGCGCACACTGTCTCACTTGAGAGCGCCTTCTCTTCATTGCCTCCGATAGCAACAATGACGTTGTCCCAGGAATCGACAACGAACAGAGTACTGTGATGGCTCTGTCTTCATCCGAGATCTTCTCACCAATAGAGATCAACTGACTCACAACCGTGTTGAAATTGGTCAGGTGCTCTGAAAAAAAATTGCCTTCATGCATCTTCAAGTTGTACCATTTCTTACGCAACAACAGCTTGTTCACTAGGGATTTGCTCTGGTAGAGAGTCTCAAGCTTCCGCCATAACCCTTCCCCGGAAATTTCTTCCATAACATTTGTCAAGATTGAATCTGCCAGAAAAAGTCTGATTAAACCTTTGGCTTTCCGATCAGCCTTTGTCCAGGCCGCATCAGCATCCGCAGTCGATTTCTCAGTTGGCGGAGGATCAACTATTGCCCCCCACAAATCACGATCAACCAGAAGGTCCTCCATCTTCATCTTCCACAAATCAAATCTATTGCCATCAAACTTCTCTATCTCGACCCGCACTCCTCCTGAAGCCATGGAACCTGGCTCTGATACCAAATGTAAAGATTCAGAGCACCAAGAAGTAGAAATTCGATGTACCAGTTGAATAAATCAACACAAAAAAATACAGAGGTTCACCCCAAGCAAGGGCTACTTCCTCCCCGCCACTGAAGAACTCCCTACACAAATAAACCTTCGTGTGAATCTCCAGAAGTTCAGCCGTTATCCCTCGAAAGACAGCAGCCCCCTTGTCTCCCTTGTTCTATACCCTAAACCCGGTAACCAGGACTTATATACCCCGTGAAAAAAACCAGAAAACAAGAATCGACGAACGCTGGGCCGCGTTCGACGATCGTCGAACGCCAAGCCGCGTTTGACGATCGACAAGCCGCGTTCGACGATCGACAAGCCGCGTTCGACGATCGTCGAACGCCGAGCCGCGTTCGAAGATCGTCGAACGCCCCGGCACAGGAATGATCTTACGAATCGTCAGTTTCGCACTCTTGTTCCTCTAAGCTCACTTGAGCTAACCCGGTGTGAGAAACAAGAGGACAAGAAGTGTTCCACCACTCCAACACTTGGGCTGTCTCGACTGCTATAATATTAGGAAATATCTCTCTACTTATTCCTTGTTGGATATATAATAGTGCTTTAGCATCATTTTTCAAAACTTTTTCATAACCTTTTACAGCTATAGCTTCCCAGGTAGTAATTGGATGCTTTACTGTTGGCTTCTCAAATCCATTTGTAACTATGGTACATAAACCTTGGTAAAGAAACAAGGTCTTCATTTGAATTTTTCATTGATTATAAATTTCTCCTCCAAATATTGGAACACCGTTTGGAGTAAATTGGAAAGTGGACGAGGTAAGTGAAGAACTAGACGTCATATGAATGATATGATGTAAAAGAACAGTGTCAATTAATCAACTGATTTATGCACAAAGAACACATACTTAACTGATGGCGAACTTCCCTCTGATACCAATGTTAACTCGTGAGCACAATAATCAAAGTATTTTGAACAACACACAAGTTGAGTCAGAGAAATTTTTATTGCTTTTCTAGATATTTCTATTTTTCTCTCTTTTTGATCTTATGTGCTGAAACACTCATTTTTAAAGCTCATTCAACAGTTTTCATATATGTGGATAATTATGCTATTACATTTTTTTAACAGTAACCACTTGGCTTCATAGATATCTGGGGCCCGCGTGTTGCCTCACCATTCTTTGCCCGCGTTATGTTCTTTGCTTCATTAGTCAACTATGCATCATTCCTTTTGCCCATTTTTAACTTCGTCTTTCTCAGCTATATGGTCGGAGCTTTATCTTCTCCAGGTGTTGTTGTGCCTTCACTAGTACAGATGTTGCTTGCAAAATTATACTTAACAAAGTCATTGTAAAGGTATATTCGGACGAATAACGGGCTCGGGGGCTTTGAGCGTGGAAACCCTAGGTTTTGCTCTATATAAACCCAGCTGGGGGCAACGGGGAGAGAGTTCCGCTTTGACTCTCCTCCGGATGTTTCGAGCGCCTCTCACATTCTCGAAACAATCCCCGTTGCCTTCTCGCGTTCGATCGCGGTTTTAGGGCTTGCCGTCGGCGCTCGATCGCGGAACAAGGGGCTCATCGTCGCCGTTCTCTCTTCCCCGAAGTCGATCCCTCCTTCGCCATCGCTAGGTCGCCGCTGTAGCCGAAGCAACGTCGCGTCCTCTTCGAAGCCACCTGCTAGGACTCGTCGATCGCGTCTTCCCCGTCGCCGTCGACGCTCGATCGCGTCTTCCCCGTCGCCGATCGAGAAAGAAGGAAAAGCCTTGTTGCTCCCGTCGGCTCTCCGCTGCGATTTCCCTGTGCGAAATAGCGATTTCATCGCTCGATCGGAGAAGAAGACTGAACCGCTGCTGTAACTGCTCCCGTCCCGGCGCCGCTGTTGTTCTCCCATCTGATCGCTGGTGGAGGAGTTCTTCGGTCGTTGTTGATCGTATCTCGTCATCGCTCCCAAAGATCATAAATCGAGTCAACGATTGGAAGAAGGAAAAGTCGTCGTTGTTGGGTTCGGAGTTCGTCCCCGTCGCCGATCGGCCTCTTGCCGCTCTCTTCTGCGTCAGTGAAGTAGCAAAGGTCTGCCTCCGTGTTCCTCCGCCGCCTTTGCCATCTATTGGCCGCCGGTGTTCAGATCGGAAAGGTAGAGCCGCCGCATTTGACCTGATGCTTCCAGAGCTATCCAGTGAAGCCGATCCAGTTTGCTCTTCAGTGGTAGTCGTTTTCTCTTCCGGCAGATTCGGTGTTAGGGTTTGCAAGCAAGTAAAGGGATGAGGAACTCTAGCTTCTCCTCTCCAGTGCCCATGAACAAATTGGAGAAGTTCACGGCCACAGAGTTCAACGACTGGAAGTTGAACACCCAGTTCGGGATGAAATACCTGAACGTCTTCTACACCATCAAGACTACTCGTGCTGACGTTGCTGGGACTGAAGACGAGGCACATTGGATCGAAAACGAGGACTTCTGCAGGGATTACCTGCTGAACTGCCTCTCCTCCAGCCTGACCAAGAACTACATCAAGATGCAGTCTGCTAAAGAGATCTGGGAGGCACTAGAGGAGCACTTCAAGCAAGAGGAGGACCTCTCAAAGGCTCATCTGACGGACAAATTCCACTCCTTCAGCTTCGACGAGGAGAAAGTCATTCTCCCTCAGGTATCTGAATTTGAAAATTTAGTTGATTCCTTGCATAGTGAGTCTATTAGTCTACCAGATAGTTTTGTTGCGGGCACAATTGTGTATAAGTTGTCATTCTCATGGTACAATTTCAAAACGGAAATGTATCGCAAAAAGATGCAGGTTGGGCTGAACGACCTCAAGCGTTTCATACGCATTGAGGACAAGAACATGACGAAGCACGCCTTGGAAGCTGTTGGCAAGCAGAAAGCTGCTGCAAACATGATTTCAAGCTCTAAGCGTGCTCCTCCCCCTCACAAGACCAAAACATCTCGTAGTAGCCCCCAGGTTGCAGGACCAAGTAGACCCTCTAAGAAATTTAAGGGTAAATGTTTTAACTGCAACAAGTGGGGACACTGCGCATCTGACTGCTAGTTACCGAGGAAGGAAAGAACTAAAGCACCACAAGAGGGCAACCAGGCACATCTGGTTAGTCAAGTTGAGTCATCCGACTTTGTTGTCATGGTCGGACACGAGCAGGCCAACACAGAGTGGTTTCTGGATTCTGGGGCAACGTGCCACGTTTGCAACAATGTTAATCTTTTGACAGAGCTGAAGAATGCAAAAGAATCAGTGACTGTGGCCAATGGAGGAACAACTGGCGTATTGAAGGTGGGGAACGCAACTCTGATGCTCTCCTCAGGTAAGTCTTTAATTTTAAAGAACGTAAAATTTATTCCTTCTTTATCTGTTAACTTAGTGTCTATTAGTTTATTGTGTGATGCTGGTATGCCAGTTAACTTCTGTAGAGGTAGAGTGACTCTGTCAGTCAACTCTCACTACTTTGGATGTGCTTACGTCCGAAATAGGATGTACCATCTGAGTCTAGCAAATGAAGTAGTGCAACAAGTTCAATTGAATTTAGTTAGCCCTAGGACTCTACATGAGAGACTAGGACACGTAAACTACAGGAAAATGTTCTAAGTAGCTAGAACTCACAAGATCACATTAGACACTAAATCTGCTCTTGGAAAATGTGAAGTGTGTGCTCGGACTAAGATCACTAGGAAACCTTTTGGCACGGTTACTACGAGCACAACACCTCTTGAGCTTATACATTCCGATATTTGTGACTTTAAGAGTTTTGTCGCTAGAGGTAGAAGGAAGTATATGATCACAGTCATAGATGACTGCACAAGGTTTTGTCATATTTCGTTGCTTAAAACTAAAGACGAAGCGTTTGAAGAGTTTTGTCTTTTCAAAACCAGGGTAGAAAACCAATTAAGCATGAAAATAAAGAGATTTAAGAGTGATAGAGGAGGATAATATATGTCCAGTGAGTTCAGATGCTTCCTTGCTTCACAGAACATCATAGCAGAAACCACTGCTCCTTACTCCCCCCAATCTAACGGCATAGCCGAGCGCAAGAATATAACATTAACAGAGATGTTGAACTATATGCTGCTCACTGCAGGCATGTCTTCTGCTTATTGGGGAGAAGCAGTCTTGACTGTGAATCACATTCTGAATAAAGTTCCTCATGCTAAGTTAGAGGTTACACCGTACGAGCTTTGGTTTAAGAGACCCTCGTCTTTAACTAGACTTAAGACCTGGGGTTGTATAGTCTATGTCAGGGTTCCTGACCCTAGACGGTCTAAGGCTGGACCTAGGACCAATACGTGTGTCTACTTAGATTGTGCTGAAGATAGTGCTGCAGATAGATTCTTAGACCTGTCTAATAATATAATTATTGAATCTAGGGATGCTGTGTTCTTTGAGGATAAGTTCATTAAGGATAAGAACCTGACAATCTCAGGCATGCAAGCAACTATTACTGAGGAAGACCTTGAATCATTACCGAGCACCTCCTATTCAGTCCCGGTATACAATAATGTCCTAGAGTCTAGGAGGACTTCAATGAGAGAGAGAACCCCCAGAACCTTCGATAGTGATTTTGTCACTTACCACGTTGAGGATGATCCATCTACCTTTAAGGAAGCGATGAGATCAAGAGATTCCCTACTCTGGAAAGAAGCCATTGAGGATGAGATGAACTCTCTCTTTCAGAATGACACCTGGACGTTAGTTGATAAACCAAAATGGGCTAAAACTGTAGGGTGCAAGTGGATTCTGAAAAGGAAGCTAAATCCCGATGGTAGCGTAGCTAAGTATAAAACACGTCTGGTGGCTAAAGGTTTCACACAAGTAAGCATAGTAGATTATTTTGATGTATACTCACTCGTGTGTCACTTAGCAACCATTATGGTTCTTCTTGCTATTTCGGCCATTGAGAACTTTATTGTTCATCAAATGGATGTTAAGACTGCGTTCTTGAACGGAGATCTGACCGTAGAGATCTACATGAGTCAACCTGAAGGTTTCATTGTAGACGGCCACGAAAACAAGGTCTGTAAGCTATTAAAATCGTTATACAGATTAAAACAAGCACCGAAATTATGGCATGAGAAGTTTGACTATACTGTAAAGAATATGAGATTCATGTTGAGTCTCTCGGACAAATGTCTTTACATACGTCATAGATCAGACAAAGTCGTCGTAATATGCTTGTACGTGGATGATATGCTTATTCTTGGATCTGATCAATCCGAAGTGGATGACGTAAAATCAGGTCTAATTAAAGAATTTAGCGTGACAGACTTCGGTGTAGTTGACACTATACTAGGTATGCAAGTGAGCTTTGGGAAACATGACATTTCCCTAAGTCAAAACCACTACATCCAGTCCATGTTGGACACGTGGGGATACAATGAACGTAAAGCGGCTGAGACACCATACGATTATTCTAACCGCTTAAAGCCCAATGATGGAGCTACGGTTCGACAGTTAGATTATTCTAAACTATTTGGTAGCCTCATGTATGTTATGGTTTGTACGAGACCTGACATAGCCTTTACGGTCAGCATGATAAGTAGGTTCACTAGCAATCCTGGCCAAGATCATTGGGATGCCCTCGATAGGCTAATGAGATACTTAAAGCACACCCGACAGTATGCTTTATGTTATAGTGGTCATCCTTTAGTTTTGGAAGGATATTCTGATGCATCTTGGTGCTCAGAAGTAAACGACAGCAAGTCCACTAGTGGATTCCTTTTCATACTAGGAGAAACAGCTGTAGCCTGGAAGTCCAAGAGACAGTCGTGCATTGCACTCTCATCTATGGAATCTGAACTCTATGCTCTAGTTTCAGCTGGTGAAGAGGCAGAGTGGATAAGAGATTTGGTGATGGACATTCCACTGTCGAGCCTGAAGCTGAGTTCTGTTGCAGTTTACTGCGACCATCAGGCTACTAAAATGATTGCCACGAACACTTTGTTTAATGGCAAAAGAAGGCAACTTAGGATGAAACAGGTCTGGTTGGCCTCTCTCGCAAGTCAATGAATTATGACCCTGGTTGATGTGAGATCGAAAGATAATGTTGCAGACGCCTTGACTAAAGGATTAAATAGAGCTATCACAATCAAAACATCGGGGGAAATGAGATTAAAGTTCATAGAAATATGAAACTTTCCTACAATATTTATGTTTTGATACGTACGATTCTATAGCTGCCAACATTCAAACATCTAATAAGTAACAGACTGAAAACCCCAAATAATTTCTTGATGAAAACCCAAGATGGTTGGATGCTGGTTATTCCACACTTGATAACCTAACGTCCTCTCATTGTAAGTTGATTCAAGAATTATTCAACTGGGAATTGAAAGTCGTTGTAAATGTTAATCTAAACATTATTGGTCACAGCACATTATTCCATATTTGATAATGTTGCACGTGATGTGTGCTCACATGTGTTGGTGAGGTACATAGTAATCCGTAATGAGTAAGGTAACGTGACTAGTCCTAGTTAGACTGGATGAGATGCCGACAGAGTTACTTCATTGTTGCTAGAAGTGCTAAGCTCATTTAGTAAGAGCTAGTTTACTTTAAACGTTACTGCAGATGTTTGTGAATTCATAGAGTCTGACTCATGAAATTCTTTGCAGGCTACGATGGAGATTATGGAGGAGTATACCTGAACATGAATGATGATGATCTAGTAGATGAGTAGAATCATCAAACGTTTAATTCATGTTTTGTTTTGTTTTGTAATAACTATTCAGACTATGTTTTTGCGATAGAATCTGTGTGATGGTTTGCCGTTTAGGCAAAACCCTTTTATTTTGATTAATTAGTATGATCTGTCCTGAATGTTTTGTTTAGTTTGAATTATTATTTTGTGTACTCTCCAGCAGCCCGAAACGTTACCGTTATTTGTCACGAATATAGGAGGAGATTGTAAAGGTATATTCGGACGAATAACGGGCTCGGGGGCTTTGCGCTTGGAATCCCTAGGTTTTGCTCTATATAAACCTAGCTGGGGGCAACGGGGAGAGAGCTCCACTTTGACTCTCCTCCGGATGTTTCGAGCGCATCTCACAGTCATGACATTATCAACTGCCGAAGCAGAATTTATTGCTGCAATTTGAACGCTTGTGAAGGAATGTGGTTGGGCAAATTATTGCAAGAGTTAGAAGAAGAGGAAGACATAATAATCAGAACAAAAAGAAAATCCATTGTCGCTATCTATTGATAATGTATCTACCATTCAATTAGTCGGAAACCCCGATTTCAAGTCAGCCTTGAATCGCTCGAAATATGATTCGGATCAACTCAAATTAATTAAAAATATTATGTATTTATTAATATATTCTTATTTTAAAATTAAAAAATAATAAAATTTACACATAAATAAAAAAAATGAAGGTTTTAAGTGTTTCATTTGTAAAATTTATAGATTGTCAAATTTAATTTTGAATAAAATTAGAATAAAGAGAAAAATTGCTCAATTTCGAACCGAACCGACTCGTAATCAAGCTATTTTGATTCGAGCCGACTCAACTCGAAATCGATTTGAGTCTATTTTGAGAAGATTTTGAGTCAACTTCAGTCCAAAAAAACTCATACCTTTTTGATTTCAGTCCTAATTAAAATTTTTATTTTAGGATTTTAGTACCTAAAGTTTGTTAGCTTGTTTATTTCAGTCACTTTCGTTAAATCTACACACATAACGGAAAGCCATTTTGACTGCTTACGTTGGCACTGCTCGTCCTTCTCAAGGAAGATTTGATCTGTTGCGGAAGAAGAAGGTGGCGCTGTTTGTAGAAGCTTTTGAAATCGTGATTCCCCTGCACACGTGTGAAACTCCTCAGCCATTGAACAATGTTCTTCACCAATCTGAGCTTTATCCAAGCATGTTGTTAGTTCACTCAGAGGTAAGTGAATGACTCTGCTTTTGTTATGATTTTTTCTGGTCGCATGGTCATAACAGTTCACCTTCTTTTTTAAAACTTTCATCAAATTTTCCTGTTTTTTTGAGCAGGCAACTGTTGGTATTTAAAGTGCTAGCAAGATATATTGAGAAGACACACTTAAGAGCAGAGCAAAGAAGAACACTGCTTAAGTTGTTTTTCAAGCATGTTTGGGAGGGCTTTTCAGAAAGGAGGTGTTGCAGGTCGCCTGGTATTTTCCCAGTCCAGAGAAATCGGACCGGCTTAGCTCGGAATCGGACCGGGTGTGCAAACAGTCAAAATGAATCGCACCAAATGACAAGGGGCATTTTTTACGTGAAAACCCGGAAATGGTGAAAAACCACGTGGCTGGAACTGTGCAGAGTCAAAATTCACTATCTTCTTCAAGTTTTACAAATTTTAATTTGATCTCGGAGGCCGACAAACCGCTAGTCCATTATAGGTACAGGAAATGAGGAAAAAAATGGTTAAGTTCTCGGAGCCTCGATGGAAGCGCTCCAACCTTTGAATGTCGCTGAGCTTGCAGAACCTGGGTGGAAGCGTTCTGGCCGAGAAATTCTCTAAGTCCACGGAGCTTCTGCAGTGAGCGCTCTCGTTGATGCGGAGCCATGATGGGAGCGCTCTCGTGGAGACGATTGACGTGACTTGGGCTGTGTTGGAGCCTGAGCGCCAGGAGGAGAGCGGGGACAATTCCTGAGCGCAGAATTGGCCTAAATCTACGATCTCTCGGGAAAACCTCAGAGCGCTCTCTTGTCTCTGGAGATGCCTGCTCTCAAATGAAGGTCTGAGAACCTATTTATTGTTTTTTGGAGGGTCATGATGGTAATTGCGCTAGGGAGTGATTTGTGTTGCTGATGGCGTTGCTCCGTTTAGATACCTGGATCACCATTTCTACCAAAATGATGAGAGTGTCCCTCATTCCCTCTGAGCAGTTCAGGCGGCCCGAGCAAGGTGCCCGGTGGCGGCGGCGGCCATGTTATACAGAATACATAACCAGTGAAGCCTCTGAACTCCAGCGCCGGCTAACATCCAAAACCACAGCTGCGGTTAACTCCCAGACCGCTACTGTGGCTAACCATCAGACCACTGCTGCGGCAAACCTCCAAACCGCAGCTACGACTTGCCAATAGACTGCAGCTACGGTTAACTCTCAGACCACTACAGTTGCTAACCACCAGACAGCTGCTGCGGCTAACCTCCATACCGCAGCTGCGGCTTGCCAACAGACTGCTATTGCGGTTAACTCCCAAACCGCTGCTGTGGCTAAACAACAGACCGTTGCTTCGGCTAACCTCCAGACCACAGCTGCGGCTTGCCAACAGACCGTTGCTGCAGCTAACCAACAGACTGTTGAGTCAAACCGCCAGAATAAGGAGATTCCAAACCGCCATACCGGGGAGACAAGCTAACCGCTGCGGCTAGATATTAAACCGTCCGGTCTCTTCAAGCTTCAACACTCCCCCTCAAGCTGAAATATATATATATATTCATCATGCACAGCTTGCTACAAACCTCCCAAAAAGGAGTAACAGGTTTGGTGAAGAAATCAGCTAGTTCTCTCTATGAGGTAACAAACGGTGTGCAGATTTGATTCTTCAAAATTTCCTCTCTAACGAAGTGATAATCCACCTCGATATGCTTTGTCCTCTCATGAAAGACTGGATTCCTTGAAATATATATGGTCACCTTATTGTCACAGAACATATGTAGGGGATGATCATAAAACTCTCTCAGGTCAAGCAAGAGTGTCCTTAACCACTTCAACTCGCAAGCAGTCTGAGTCATACTTCTATATTAAGCTTCTGCACTTGACCTGTCAACTACAGCTTCTTTCTTACTCTTCCAGCTAAATAGGTTACCTCCAACGAAAGTGCAGAAACAAGATGTAGGCTTCATATCTTTCTTGTCATCTGCATAGCTAGCGTCAGAATACGCCTCAACCTTAAAATGTCCCTTTTCTGAAACAAGAGCCCTTTTCCTGGTGCATCCCTTATATACTCTAAGATCTTTAGAGCTAACTGCAGATGACATTCTTTGGGGGCTTGCATAAACGGTCTCACTTTCCCTACTGCATAACAAAGATCAGGTCTTGTGACTGTCAAATAAATGAGTTACCTACAAGACGTCTGTATCTGGTGACATCTTCAAGAATAAGAGAATTCTCACTCCAACATTTGTCATCTCCAACAAACATAGGAGTCCGAGCATTTAGGCCCAAGAAGACTTGTCTCTTTCAAGAGATCTAAGATTTACTTCCGTTGTGAAAGAACAATAAAACCAGGTTTTCGAGATAACTCAATCCACAAAAAGTATTTAGGATACCTCATACCCTTGATAACAAAATGCTGAAGCAGATGCTTCTTTGTCATATCAATGTCATTTCTATCATCCCCTGTAAGACGAATGTCATCCACGTATACTACAAGAACAACAAGGTCAGCCGAGGTTTTGCAAATGAACAAAAAATGATCTGCAGTACTCCGAACAAATCCAATAATAAAAATAACTTCATTGAATTTGTCAAACCAGGCCCTCGGGCTTTGCTTGAGACCATTGATAGCCTTCTGCAATTTATAGAACTGAGACTCCATCTGAGCAACATACTCAGGAGGTTGCTCCATATAGACTGTCTCATGCAAATCACCATAAAGAAAAGCATTCTTCAGATCCAACTGAGACATTTCTCAGTCAGTGTTGACAACCACAAAAAATAGAACATAGATTATAGTAATCCTAGCAACAAGAGAGAAAGTATTAAAAAAATCCACACCATAGGTTTGCGTAAATCCTTTGGCAATAAGCCGGGCTTCGTAACGATCAATAGTACCATCAGGAAGAAATTTGATGACAAAGACCCAACGATAAACAACCATATCAGCTCTAGGAGGGGTAGAAACGAGAGTCCAAGTACCCCGTTCAGTGAGAGTTTTCATCTCTTCATTCATAACAGCTTTTCAATGAGGAATGACAAGAGCATCTTCATATGAGGCAGGAAGAACATTTGTCGATATAGCAAAATCAAAGCTCTTAGACCGAGGAGACAGCTGCGCGTAAGAGACCACATCTCGATGGTGATGTTGAGTGCAAGATCAAACACCTTTCTGAAGAGCAATCAGAAGATCAAGGTCTGTCCTGTCAATTGTATCAGTTCCACCCGAAGGAGAGACAACTGGCTCAAGAGCTGTTGGCAGCAGCTCAGTAGAAGAATCAGAGACAATAGAAGAATCCGAAGTAGAAGGAGAATGAAGAAGTGCATGCTCTGGAAGAGGTGCCGACACAAGAGAAAAAGAAGCAAAATCATTGGCAGAAGGAAGAATAGAGGGAGAAGAAAAGAACAGAGCATCCTCAAAGAAAATTACATATGCAGAAATATATTGTTTCTAGAGGACGGGATAAAAACACCTATATTCTTTCTATGTCAAGCAATAACCCAAAAAAATGCACTTAACGGAGCGAGGAGACAGTTTGTCACAACCAGAAGAAGGTGAGTGAACAAACACTGTGCATCCAAAGACTCGAGCAGGCAAAGGAAACAGAGTCCCATCAGGATACAGGTTAGAAATTGGAGTCTTCTCATTGAGAACCGAAGACGGAACTCGATTAATGAGAAAACAAGAGAGAAGAACAACGTGAACCCAATAAGACCGGGGAACATGCATATGAGTAAGAAGGCTACGAGTCACATCGAGAAGATGACGATTTTTACGTTCAGCAACACCATTCTGTTGAGAAGTGTAAGGACAAGCAGTTTGATGGACAATGTCATGATCCACACAAAATGACGTAAACTGATGACTGAGATACTTATTAGCATTATCAGTGCGAAGATTTTTAATATGGGTATCAAACTGTATACGAATCTCATTATAAAACGTAGTGAAAATAGAAAATATTTCAGAGCATTCATGTAATAAATACAACCACGTATGCCGAGAGAAATCATCAATAAAAGTCACAAAATACATGCTATCCCTACCAACAGTCGGAAGGGGAGCAGGACCCCAAACATCCGAATGATTCAAAGGGACGAGAAGAACTACGATCCTGCTTAGCGGGAAAAGTAGACCGGTGATGTTTGCCAAATTGACACGCCTCATAATAAAGAGAAGAATTCTCTCGAGATAAATCAGGCAGAAGTAGATAAAGAATCCGAGGAGTTGGATGCTCAAGGCGAAGATGCCACCAAAGTAAAGAAGAGGATTAAAAAGCAGAAGCGGTATCAAGATAGAACAATCCAATGCTTACAGTCCCAGTATAAATCGACTCCTTGGAGTGAGGGACCCGAAAAGCAGAGGTAGAAGCAGTAAAAACAGCTTTACAGTTCAACTATTTTCAAAGAGCAGTGACAGAAAGAAGATTGCACGGAAAACTTGGGACATAAAGAGTGTCACGAAGCTCTAGATAAGGAGTAACATGCACCGTTCCAGACCCAGAAATTGGAGACGGAGTACCATCCGCAATAAGAATCGGAGGCAACCGGTTATTCCTGTCAAGAGAAGTGAAAAGACGACAATTTCTCGTCATATGATTAGTAGTCCCAGAATCAATGAGCCACCTTCCAGTAATAGACAACTGAACAGCAGTAGAAGTAGCAAGAGAAGGAGTGGTCATAGAGAACAACAACAAACCACACGGTTTAACAGAACAAATCGCTCGAACAAAGGGACACAAACATGCGACCAAGAAGAGCTCAATCCGAAAAAGAGTAGGTCGCAAAAGAGCAGATCGATTAACTGATGGACAAACAGGTTGCAGAAAGAATGCTAACAAGAAAAGAAGGTCAGCAGAGAGACACAAACCGCACAGTTGAGAGAGAAGCCGGAAGAACAGCTCGCAAAAAAAGAGAGATCACGCGAGTAGAGAAAACAACCCGCGCTAAAAGAGAAGAGAAGAGAAGATGGAGATGAAGAGACCGCGCGAGTAGAGAAAAACAACCCGCAGGAAGCATAGAAGAAAGACAGAAGCGCGAACAGCAGGGAAGCCGCGCGAACAGCAGGGAAGCCGCGCGAACACAACTCGTAAAGAAGGTGCGCAACAAGAAACCCGCAAAAGTCGCACGAACAAGCAGCCATAAGCAAGAAAGAGCAAGGCAGAGCGGCTTGCAAGGAAGACCGCACGAACAAACAAGTTTGCAAGGAAACAAGTCGGTTCGCTCTGATACCATGTGAAAAAGAGCTAAATAAAAGCAAATTTTATTCCTCTAAAAAGATAAACAATATATAGGTATGTTCCCTTATTTATATAAAATAGGGGAGGAGAGAGAATACAACATGCGATATGAAACTAAATACAAGCCGCGCGGCTAGGCGGTTTGACACAGTCAAACCGTCATGCTATACAAAATACATAATTATTGAAGTCTCTGAACTCCAGCGCCGGCTAACATCCAGACCATAGCTGCGGTTAACTCTCAGACCGCTGCTACGACCAACCACCAGATCGTTGCTGCAGCTAACCTCTAAACCGCAGCTGTGGCTTGCCAACAGACCGCAGCTGCGGTTAACTCCCAGACCGCAGTTGAGGCTTGACAACAGACCGCTGTTGCGGTTAACTCTCAGACCGTTGTTGCGGCTAACCACCAGACCACTGTTGCGGCTAACCTCCAGACCGTAACTGTGACTTGCCAACAGACCGCTGCTGCGGTTAACTCCCAGACCGTTGTTGCGGCTAACCACCAGACCACTGCTGTGGCTAACCTACAGACCGCAGCTACAACTTGCCAACAGACCGCTGCTGCGGCTAACCAACAGACCATTGAGCCAAACCGCCAGAACAAGGAGTCTAGCAGACCACTTAGCCAAACCGCCAGATCGGGGAGACAAGCTGACCGTTGCGGCTAGATATTAAACCGTCCGGTCTCCTCAAGCTTCAACATCGGAGGACTCGCCTTTCCCATCTCGCAGTTCGAGGTGGGGCTATGACTCCCCCTCTCACCGAAAGTACGCCAAGCCCTTAAGTACTTCAGGGTCGTCCCCGTGCAACTCAACCCTAACGCGATCTCATGTTGGTGGCCTTCAAGTGTTTCCTCCGCAAGGAGTGGATCGAGTTCAACCTCACCGTTTTCCGAAAGATTTTCATCTACTTGGCCACCAACGATGGTGTTGCCTTATTCGTCTGCTCGTAGTTCAAGGTGCATGAGTCCACCAACAAAACCACAATTGGGTTACGAAGTTTGTCTTCATTAAAGCGGACCTTGGGAACATTCCCAACTCGCCCGTTCAGCGGAACGATGCAACATACCGCACTCCAACAGTGTCATGTGATGACGCCAACCTCAAACAATTCTTTCTCCACATGGACTTCGAGGTCGCTTTCCTGAGGAGGGGTCTCGACCTGCTCCCTCCGGTACTCCCGGTCAAAATTATGGTTACTTCTCGCTCCATTTCGATCTTGCCGGTGATAAATACACCTCTTCTGAGAGCGCCGAGCCTTCTACCTACAGCGGAGAGACTGATCCTAGAGCACCCACCCAACACGGATACTGGACTAGACATCGACCCACTCAACCAAGAAAGGGCAGTCGCGGTGGCGTTCAGGAAGGAGCCAGAATCATCCGCTCCGTCCAGCAGCAAGAAACGAACTGCATTCGTCGTCCCCGACTCGCCTCGCTCCACGTCGTCGTGCAAGAAGCTGAAAAAGGTAGTTATGTCCTAGGGCAAGCAAGTCCAAAGGGATCTATGGGAGAAGGGACAGGGCGCGAGCGACCTCTCTGAACCATCTGCCAGGACTGAGCCCGAGTACCGCGAGGAGGAGTTGTTGGGTGCACATCGTAACTTCGGCCTAGGTGGGAAGTTCAAGGACCGTGTCCACGAGCCGATGGTACTTTCAGGATGAGAATGCCAACAAAATCTCGGTCTCCTCGCTCCTTCCCTCATGGTCGGAGCGTCGACCTTCCAGTGGGAAAGCCTTCGCCCTCAGCTTAGGGCTTTATAGGCGCAAGGACGTGAAGGCCTATGATAACATGACCATCCAAAAGCTCGCTCACAAGAGCATGCGAGTTCAAATGCGTTCTTTGGAGATCGCATACATGGATGTCCGTCGTGGCTTCACACTCAACCGGAAATGGAGTGATGCCTAAGAGGCGTAATCACTCGCGAAAGTCAAGGTGAAGGACTTGAAGCGGAGATTGGAGATCGTTGTGGGCCTTCTTGAGAAGAACTCCGGCGGGGTGGTAAGTGTTGATTCCTCTGGGTCTCTGCACTATTATTCTTAACATTTTTTAATCAACTGACTCTCGCAGGACGCTGAGACAGCCGACCGAATGCGCACACACGTCGCCGAACTGGAGTAACAGAACAAAAATCTCCACGCTGAACTCGATCGACTATTTGACACCATCATACATCCAGCCTGCGGCAAAACAACCAGCATGGGAGGTAGGCCGCAGATGTATAATGAGTCGGAGGTCAACGAGATGATGAGAGTCACCACCATCAAGGATGCCGACCATACGCTCAAGATGATGCAGGATCTCAAGGTGTTGACGCCCGATTGCGAGAGGATTACTGCTAAAGAACTGGTCCCCAAACTATTCCTTCCCGTCGCGAAATCCGATGAGGAGGATGAGTCCGACTCGCTGTTCGACGACCAAGACGACGACCACGATAACCAGTCCGGAGGGGCCGACTAGGAAGGTAATTTTTTATGTTTTCTTTTCCATGTAACATTTTGGGCTACGGTCCACGCTCACCGCACCAAAATGTTGGAATCGGAAGTCGGTGTCAACCAAAGTTCGTACCCAAGGGGTTTAGCCCTCACCTAATTCTCACTTGCTAGGACACCTGAATGATGGCTAAGAACTAAGAAATAGACTCATAGCTGCAACGAGGAGGTCCTGTCACACACCCAGAAGATCTAAGAGAGCTTCCCCTCCTAAAAAAAAGCTAGAGCTGGTCACCTTAGAGGGCACTAGAAACCAACCAAAGGAGGAGAAACCACCAGAAACCAATCTTCTCCAAAGGTGCCCTTAAGGGTCTGTTTATAGTTTTCCAAAGCCGGCCTGCGCATAGCGGAAACCCGCTTTTGGTTCTACTATACGCAGCCCGAAGTTGGTCTGCCAACAGTGAAACTCCGCTGATTAGAAAGGTTATTAGCAGACCAATAGGGACATTCTGGTAAAAACATTGTTGGGTGAGTTGTTCCTGCGGCTACCACTCGTCTGTGGCGGCAAGTGCCTGATGAGGCCAGCACCCGCTGCCACCCCGGGGCCGAGGGCGAGTGGGGGCCTGTTTACCCCACTCGCCTCTCCCTTGCCTTAGTTCAGGGGCAAGTGCGGGCCTATATGACCCACTCACCACCATGCGGATGACGGCTTGATCTTATACGAGTTGGAGGAATTCCATTTCCACTCGCCTAGACCGGCCCGCTTGTGCCGAAAACTGCTTCCTTTATCATGGTCTTCTTCCAAGGGGCCCACTCGATGAATACATGTTGTACAAATAGATGACAGAAGAAGTACCTGCGGCTACATCTTCTTTGACGGCCACAAACCAATTTCCTGGCCATCAAAAAAACCGCAAACTGTTGCTTTGAGTTTGGCCGAAGCAAAATACATGGCCCTGAGTTCTTCTGTAACTGAAGCCCTATGGTAAAAAAGATTGATGAAAGAGGTTAAGGAAGTGAAGAAGAACCTGTACACTATTTATTGTGATAGCACCTTAGCAATAGCCCTAGCAAAAATTCTGGTCTATCACAAACGCAATAAACATATTAAAATTCGCTTCCATCATATACGAGAAAACATTGAGAAATGAGAAATAAACATAGGGCAAATATCAACAAAGGATCAACTAGCCAATCTCTTAATTAAACCTCTACCAAGAATGAAATTTGAAGAATTATATTCTCGATTATGGGTTATAGATCTCTCTGTTTAAGAGAGGGTAAAGACAACTGTAAGCTTGAGAGATGTCATGTTGATGAAAGAGTGCTTGCACAGCTAGCTGAGAAGTAAGGAGATGCAGCAAAGAAAAAGAGGAGCAGTAAGAGTAGAAGAGTAGCAGAGAAACGTGAAGAGATGTTTTGCCTCCATGAGGATCGAGGCAAACCAGAAGGAAGAGGCACAAGGCGTTTCAGTCTCTTTTCCCTGCACTATGAAAGGAAGCATTAGTCTGTCTTTTTTTTAATCAATTGAAATGTGTGTTTGTAATGTGTGTGAACCCGTGTGAAAGTCACTTTACATACATTTCATTTCCAATTCTAATTTATAAAGACTTTCTTTTTTTTTTTGTTCAATATTTGACTTATCACGGTCACTGTCCCGTGCTTATTAATGCTCTATTTAGGGGACTTATTTTTACTCGTCAAACGGCTACGATCATTCTGATACCCTGAGTTGGAAGGAGAGAATATTTTCGAGAAGACTGCAGTGAGAAACGTGGTTAGACTGTAGTAATAGAATTCATACTATGCAAGCCGCAAGAGAAGGAGATGATAGAACCAGCGGTATCCAGGGACTGCCCCAAATTTTTCTTGATATCCTAAAGTAAAATTAACAGCCACACAAGCTTTCCGGTACATGCGTTAGCAAATTTAACGGAAGGGACTGATAAAAAATCTATCAAATCTTAGGGACTGAAATCCTAAAGTAAGAAACTTTTTGGGAAGGAAATCATAAAGGTAGGAGACCGACTTTTGAGATTGAAATCATAATTTTACCTTTAATTAATGTTTCTGTTCAGCCCACCCCCACGGCTTCCGCAAAATGCCGCATGGAGGAGAGAAGATTCAAGAATGCCTTTCCATCTCCAACCGCGCAATCCATCTCCAATGGCCACTGACAGGGTTGACCCCAATTTATAGAAAAAACTGGCCGCAAATAGCCCGGCTTCCCTCTTCCCGCACCAGCGTCATGGAAAGTTATGCATGTAATCGCCCGCGCAAGCGCGATCCACTGAGCCGATCCGCGCGATAAGTACCGCGCACGGGAACCCAACCGCCGCGGGGGGTCCCGTGCCTCGGGACTTCCGCTGCCAACCGGCGGCACCGACCGGCCCCGCAAGGCCGGCCGCCCCCTTCGGTTGCCCGAGCATGGGTGGTCTCGGTCGCAACCGGCCCTGCAAAGGCCAGCCACCCCCCACATTGGCTGCCCGGTCGCAGGTGGCCTTGGCCGCGTACGGGCCAGCATGGACCGGTCGTCCCCATGGCCTCCATGTCACGGGCAGCCTTGGCAACCGGTCGCCTACCTTAAGGTCTCCCGGTCACAGGCGGCCTCGACCACGGCCAGCCCTAAGGGCCGGTCGCCCCCCTGGAGGCCGCCCGATCACGGGCGGCCTCGGCCGCAGCCGACCCCAAGGTTCAGCCGCCTCCCTTATAGTCGCCTGGTCGTAGGAAGCCTCGCCGTGACCGGCCTCGCAAGGGTCGGACGCCTCCCGTCGAGTCCGCCCAGAAGCAGGCGAGCTCGGCCGCGGCCAGCCCCGAGGGTCGCCCCCCCCCCCCCCCCCCCCCCCCGAGCCCGCCCGGTCGTGGGCGGCCTGATGAGTCCCGTTTATATAGGGTTTTGCGGACTCAGCTGGGCTGGTTTTCATGACTTTGCACTTCACTTCTCGGTTGTTTTCATTGATATCTCATTCCTTCTGCATTTCACGTTTAGTGCACTTTTCTAGCCCGTGGGTGCGCAATTGCGCGTTCGATTGCTGGGGGTAGGCACTTGGTGCTCCCCAGGGCTCATTCCAGTAGTTTTTATTGCATTTTGTTGACTGTTGGAGGGTCCTCCTTTGTGAGTTTATATTTTGTGCAGGTGGTGCGTTTTCCCCCAAGGAAGGAATTCTGCCTCAAGGAAAATGCACGGTCGTGCGTTTCTTTCACGCACGGTTTGCGTGAATTCGTGCGTTGTAGTCGGCTGGAAGACCGTCGAACTAAGCTCGACGAATTTCCACTCGCACGGTTGACGCACGGTTTCTTCGAAACCGTGCGCGAAGGAAATGAACGCATTTCCTGTAGCTTCCCAGTTTATTCCGTTCTGTGGCTAATCGTGTGTGTTGTTCACGCACGGGCGGCTGCGCCTGTGCGCGAGTAAAACGCACGGTTTTCCTGTATGTTTTTATTTTCCAGCACTTTGTCGCTACCCGTGCGATGTCCTTCCCTCCCGTGCGCGAAGGAAAACACACGGGTCAACGCTTCTTCTTCCTCAGGCGTTTTCTGGATATTAATATTGCACGGTTCACGCACGATCGTGCGCCAGACCGTGCGTGACCATTTTTTCTGACTTTTACTATTTAAGCCGCAGATTTCTTCTGGACAGGGATCGATCTCCGTTTTCCCCCGCCATTTCCGCCCCTTGGAGCGGGAACTCGTCTCTCTAGCTGTCATTTTCTCTCTCCTCCTTGGAGGGTTGATCTTCCCACCCATTCTCCTGCAAAGAGCTTGCTAAAGCTTTGTCTCCGACCGCCATCGTCATTGCCGACCTCCAAGCTACTATTTGAGTTCTTAGTTACAGAACTTATGAAGCATTTCGCTCTGATCCGAATCAGTGACCACAACACGAAGAAGACGGGTGTGAAGAAGAAAGTGACAGCCCTTCGGGATCCCGGATACCTTCCAAAGACCGAGCTAGGACGAGGCTCGACAACCCTCGCTTCCGGCCGTGAATCTTGGAGAGCTTTCGAGTGCTTGGTTGTGTTTCTCCCCCTCTTTTCTTGGATTTTCTTTAACCTGAACTTGTGCTAGTATGCTTGAGGTTTAATAACCATGTTTTGCTCAAGGTCTTGCTATGATTTTGTGTGGTGATTTCTTGATCATATTGTGTGTTGATGAACTTCTTCTTTGTTAGAGAAAGTTGTGTTTGAGCCGTTCTAGCGACTGCTAGAAACGCGCGTTGCGAAGAGGTGTTTACGACCCTCAATAGTTTGTTCGTCTCCACTATTACTCTTTGGAGTAATTCACCCTGGCGACGCGGTGACGGCTACCCGCACTAGTGTATTGTTGCTTAGTGTAGGAAACCCAAAATCAAATCCCTCGTTTTTACTTAGCACTTTCATTCATTTCTCTGAAAGCGGAATCCATGCTCCCTACTTGCATTCCACGTGAGATTGATACTTGGGGAAGCTACTCCTCCCTTTTATTAATTGGCTGTGAACGGTAATCTTACCGCCAGCACATCAAGTTTTTGGCTCCGTTGTCGGGGAGTGCAACTGTTGCGTGGATTTTGTTTCTTTTGGGAAAGTTTTGTGAGTGTTTTAGTGTTTTTAGTTTTTTCTTTTTGTTAGTGTTGTATGACAGATCTGAACCCTGGTGGAAGGGGCGAAGATTTGGGTGTTGATCCTGAGACTGCACGAGCAAGGAGAGCTCGCTTGCGTGTTGCTGCTGCTGAGGGAAGGATGGATGACTTGGGCCATTTGGGAAATGGCCAAGGGGAACAAATCGTTGAGAACTAAGATGTGGACCAGCCTCGCATTAGGATAATGCGGGATTTCACTACCCCTACAGTGGGGAGTGTTTATCAAAGGTTCGGGCCAGTCATAGCCAATAATCATTTTGAGATCAAGCCTGTGATTTGAATATGATTAGGAACAATACTCAGTACTCGGGTCTGCCGAATGAGGATCCTCAGCTACATTTGGCTGAGTATTCCAAGATATGCGGTACTTTCCGCTATGCGGGCATTGCGGATGAAGTTGTGAAACTAAAGGTGTTCCCTTTTTCAGTAAGGGATAGAGCCAAGACGTGGATGTATACGATCGCGCCTGGCACCGCTGCCACCTGGGAAGCTTTATCTTCCATGTTTTTGGCTAAGTTTCATCCTGTTGATAAAATTATTAATGCTTGCAGGGAAATAGTCACGTTCAGACAGCTGGATCAAGAAACTCTTTCTGAGGCATGTGAGAGATTTGCCGACCTGCAGCGCCATTGTCCTCAACACGATTGTGAGCCTTGGAATTTGGTGGAGATATTTTATTTCGCCATTGAGCCAAATTTCAGGGAAATGATCGATGCGGCGGCGGGTGGCACGATCATGAACTTATCTCCTGAGGAAGCATTGAGACTCATTAAAGATACGGCCTCCCACAGCACGTACTGGACAGCAGGCATGAATGCTCCTAGAGGGGAGAGAAATTTGTTTGATGTAAATGCGGTGGGGCTGCACGTCGAATCGAGCCATCCTGCCTTGGATGGGAAGATGATGTTGACCCGATCGACCCCACCACCTGCCCCTGTGATGAGCATATCGTGCCAGGGTTGTGGTAACTCTGGCCATCACACTTATGAGTGCCTCGCGGGTGAGTTGTTTGCTGACCAGGCAGGTCTGGCTTGTTAAGAAAATGTTAATTTTATAAATAATCAAAATCGTGCTGTGCCTTAAAATAATACTTATAACCCTAACGCGAGAAACCATCCTAATTTCTCGTGGAACCAAAATGCGCCCGGTCAAAGATGGTAGGGGGCCAGCATCAATTTGATGCTCAGGCTGCTGGTAGCCAGCCGCGACCGTCTCAGCCGGGTTATAATCAGAATTTGCAAGGGACGTGCAAGAGCGCATTAGAGGAGATGATGGAAAAGTTTGTTGAAATGGCCCAGACGAATATGGCTACTCAGACTGCGTTCATGAGGAATTTGGAAAGGCAATTGGGATAATTGGCCCACGTATTTTCTGAGCGCACCCGCGACACTCTTCCTAGCGACACGGAGAAGAATCCCCGTGAGTAGGGGAAGAGTATTGAGGATGTGGGGGAATGTAATGCCCGTGAAACGACTGTTAAATGTGAGATTAATGCCATAGAAACTCTAGCGCTATGTGATTCTAGTTCATCTTGCAACATTCTTGCTTTGCAAGATGTTGAAAAGATGAATTTGAATGTCGAATCCGATGGAAGGAAATCCTTAATGCTAGCTGATGGATTTGTGGTTGAGACCAATGGAGAGGTGAAGGGTGTAGAAGTGGTTTTGAATGGGGCGGCTTTCTTCACAGACTTTCAGGTGCTTGGACCCAGGGGTAACATGTCAAAACCCATCCTTGGGGTCCCCTTCCTTAAGGCCAGTGAGACGACGTTGCATTTTGATGCTAGTGGCGTCACTGTTGCGCCCAAAGTTAATACACCTTACCACCTTCGCCTCCTCAATTAATTTTTGTTGACCTCGTAAAACCTGTGAACTTTACTATCGAGCCATCTAATGATGTTTATAGTGGTGCTAAGGCATATTTTCAATCGACGGGACAAGAACAGGTTGAGGAAGTTTTCAAAATGCCAATGACAACTAAAGGGAAAGAAGTGACACAGGTCCTTGATGTGATGCATGATGTTGCTGCAAAGATGGATGTGTTGTGCACGCCGGATGTGGGAGTGCAGAATTTCGATTTAAAAACTACAATTTGTTTAGACAAAGCCTGTAAAACTATGAAACAGGTAACATGGGCTGATCTTTCACCCTCAGCGGGTGAAGAAAGGATGCCCCCGGTTTTGGATGTTTATCTAGCTGCTGAAGAGCCGGGTGTGACCTTACCGCCCTGGCTCTCCTCTTCTGTGGAATTAAAATGAAAGGAGCTGCTTCTGCGCAAAGCGCAGAGTCTTGCCCGTAGGCGCGGGATGGAGGAGGGTAGGGGCAGGGGAGACTTGTCTTCCTTGGGCCCTAAATCTTTCCCCTCTTCCTCATCTCGCGTGTTTGAGGGGATGTATCACAAATCGGTGTTTAGCTGAAAAGTGAGGGATCTCCGGGGCCGTCACCGTTTGTCTTGTTGCTGCTAGTGTTTTATTTACTTAATGTTATGTGTGACTTTGAATTCTCTTTCTCTGCGTATTAAACTTTTGCTACCTAAACATTATATAAAACTGTTAATACATGTATTTGGTCCACCTTAAGGACGGTAAAGAAAAGGTCTTCTGGGAGACAACCCAATTTAGCTGCGTTTAATTTGTTTGTTTAGCCTTTTTGAGTGTGCATGCCTATTATTTGCTTGGTTGGGGATGTGCTTCTTGCAGGTGATTTTGTCTGGGTCGTGGGCTTATTGATCAAGTTTAAAGCCAATCTTTTGGTATGCTCATCTTCTGAGCATTGTGTAACTTCTCCACTTGTCTCATTTTGATTTTAACTTCAACATATTTTGTTGTGCTTCTTAGCTTAAGTCTGGGGGAGAGCTTGTCGATGTTACCTTTGCACGTGCACTTCATTTGCATACCAGTAGTTGTTTTTAATTTATTTGTTTAGTTCATTGCATTGCGCATCATTGCACCCATATGAGCGCGTACTTAACTTTTTGCGTACGGCGAGTCAAACTTGTTTCTTTCGTTAGATTTAGGAAAATTACCTTGCTAGCATAGGATTGTAAGATGGGGTAAAATGTTGACCTTGTTGTGCTCCTAGTCGAGTGCTCCCGTCTCGTGTAGAAATTAGAGTAGAATTAATTTTTCTTCATGCTTCTAGTTTTATATTTTTCTAATTGCGTAAATTCTTTTTATTCTACTCAAAAATTACTGAATCCGGTGTGAATCTGACGGTAGCTTAGGGATGTGTGTAGACAGCCGTTAGCTTCGTATTGCTCGAGTCGGGAGGATGGATAGTCTTTCTCGTTGGCTAAAAACTTGCCCCAAGCTACTCTCGAAGCATTGGTGCATGGTTAGTTAAGCGTGAGCATGATGTAGGCCATCATTTTTGCCAGGTTGAGCTTTGTACCCATTCCTAACATCTTTTTCTCGCTAGCCCCGTTGTGCCTACCCCTCCTTTGATTCAGCTCCATTTTTATTTCACCAAAGCCTAGTAACCGACCCTAGTCGCACACCCAAGTCTAGATTTACTGTTTTCTAATTTTAGGATGGGGGTGTTGATGCGGTGTTGTTCTTTGTGAAATATGTGGTTGTGCTCCCATGAATTTATTTGCTGGAATTGTGTAAAAGGAAAAAAAGAATCAAGAAGAAAATTTATAAAAAGAAAATTTGAAAAGAATGAAAAAGAGAAAGGAAAAGTATAGCTGAAAATCTGATTTGAGTTGATATATTTTTTGTAGTAGGCGGTACGCACACAAAGATTTTAAAAATTAAGTCTGGGAGTGTGGTGTACCCGCATGTTTTGTGGGTAGCGAATAGACTCTTTGTGTGCTAGCTCAGTTGGGTTTTGTGTGTAGCCTTCGTTTTTATCCTTGTTTACCTCGCCTTAACCCAAGCCCCATTACTACCCGAAGTCCTTCGGACTCACGCTTAAAGCAAACTAGTGTCGTGGAGAGAGTGTGAACGGGCAAGCATATGGTCACCGACATTGGTGGATTCCTTTGTAGGTTGTCCTGAATCCCGATCTTTGTCAATACTCGCTTTAGCGGTTAGTCTATTTTCTCCCTATGCGTGACCAGAGGATTCACCGCGATTCTGTTTTTGAGTAGTCATAGAATTTTTGTTACGCAGGCTGAAAAGTATAAATTATTTTGTATGCTTAAAAATTGTCTCTACTATATTTTTGTGCCCGCAAGCATGCGACTTCGAATGGTACTCCAGATCATAATTACTGTGTTAGTTAGTTCTTTTTCTAGTCTGCAAGGATCTTCTTTGCTCGGGACATGCAAATAGGTAAGTCTGGGGGTGTGATGAGTCCCGTTTATATAGGGTTTTGCGGACTCATCTGAGCTAGTTTTCATGACTTTGCACTTCACTTTTTGATTATTTTCATTGATATTTCGTTCCTTCTGTGTTTCACGTTTAGTGCACTTTTCTAGCCTGTGGGTGCGTAATTGCGCGTTCGATTGCTTGGGGTATTCACTTGGTGCTCTCCAGGGCTCGTTCCAGTAGTTTTTATTGCATTTTGTTGATTGCTGGAGGGTCCTCCTTTGTGAGTTTGTATTTTGTGCAGGTGGTGCGTTTTCCCCCAAGGCAGGAATTCTGTCTCAAGGAAAACGCATGGTCGTGCGTTTCTTTCACGCATGGTTTGCGTGAATTCTTCGTTGTAGTCGGCTGGAAGACCGTCGAGCTGAGCTCGATGAATTTCCTCTTGCACGGTTTGCGAAAGAAATGCACGGATTTCCTATAGCTTCCCAGTTTATTCTGTTATGTGTCTAATCGTGTGTGTTGTTCACGCACGGGCGGCTGCGCCCGTGCACGAGTAAAACACACGGTTTTCCTGTATGTTTCTATTTTCCAGCACTTTGTCGCTACCCGTGCGATATTCTTCACGCACGGGCGGAACCGCCTGTGCGCGAAGGAAAATGCATGGGTCAACGCTTCTTCTTCCTCAGGCGTTTTCTGGATATTAATATCGCACGGTTCACGCACGGTCGTGCGCCAGACCGTGCGTGACCATTTTTTCTGACTTGTACTATTTAAGCCGCAGATTTCTTCTGGACCGAGATCGATCTCCATTTTCCCCCGCCATTTCCGCCCCTTGGAGCGGGAACTCGTCTCTCCAGCCGTCATTTTCTCTCTCCTCCTTGGAGGGTTGATTCGGCCACCCATTCTCCTCCAAAGAGCTTGCTAAAGCTTTGTCTCCGACCGCCATCGCCATTGCCGACCTCCAAGCTACTGTTTGAGTTCTTAGTTGCAGAACTTGTGAAGCATTTCGCTCTGATCCGAATCAGCGACCACAACACCAAGAAGACGGGTGTGAAGAAGGAAGTGACAGCCCTTTGGGATCCCGGATACCTTCCAAAGACCGAGCTAGGACAAGGCTCGACAACCCTCGCTTCCGGCTGTGAATCTTGGAGAGCTTTCGAGTGTTTGGTTTGTTTCTCCCCCTCTTTTCTTGTATTTGCTTTAACCTGAACTTGTGCTAGTATGCTTGAGGTTTAATAACCATGTTTTGCTCAAGGTCTTGCTATGGTTTTGTGTGGTGATTTCTTGATCATGTTGTGTGTTGATGAATTTCTTCTTTGTTAGAGAAAGTTGTGTTTGAGCCGTTCTAGCGACTGTTATAAGGGCGCTTTGTGAAGAGGTGTTTATGACGCTCGATAGTTTGTTCATCTCCGTTATTACTCTTTGGAGTAATTCACCCTGGCGACACGGTGACGGCGACCCACACTAGATTATTGCTGCTTAGTGTAGGAAACCCAAAATCAAACCCCTCGTTTTTAGTTAGCACTTTCATTCATTTCTCTGAAAGCGGAATCCATGCTCCCTACTTGCACTCCACGTGAGATCGATACTTGGGGAAGCTACTCCTCCCTTTTATTACTTGGTCGTGAATGGTAATCTTACCGCCAGTGCATCACGGCCTCAGCCGCGGCCGGCCTCAAGGGCAAGCCATAGCCTTCCCCGGAAGGGGTGGCCCCGGGTGCGGCCGACCTCGATGGAGGCGGTCGCCCGTTGGCCGTCCGAGCTTAGGGTGCCACCCCCTCGCCCCCCCCCCCAACCGCCTGTCATGTGAGGGAGGGGAGACCGCCACCATCGTCGGTCTTCGGACGCCGTCCTGCTTTTGGCACACAGGCAGGATCGTCATTTTTGGGAAAATGGCAATCCACGTCCTCAAATTCAAGCATTCACATTGGCTGATCCAATAGCTATTAGGTGAAATTACAGGACCGGCCCTGTAAAAGTCTATAAATATACATGTTTTCTACTTCATCTGGATCTTTTTTTCCAGTTTTGAGAATTCTTTAACAACATTCTCTCTCTCTCTCTCAGACTACTCTTTCTCAAGTATGCCCAGAGGCGAGATGAGGTTGGGAAGTACGCTGACTCACGGTCGACGCATGGAACTCCTCGTCGTTCGCAAAGCTAGGAAGCAAACGACAAGTCCACACCCCATCGCGCCAAATCCGTCCGATGAAAAAGTTTTGTCGGCTTACCAAGGAGCGGAGGATGCTAGATTGTTGGAGGAGCACTGTTGCCTGCCACGCCCAGAGCAGTCCCATTCTTATCTCTCTAAATATAGCGAGGGGTGACCTGTCACCCTCGCCTTCGCCCAAGAAGCCTTGTAATAAACTCTGAAATAGTGAAAGTTAGGTCGAAACCGTACTGACTGCGTGGTTTTTCATCCCCGATTGTGGGTTTTCCACGTAATCAAGTCTCTATCTCACTACCATGTGAATCTTTGATTGTTTGTACGCTCGACCGCTCAGCGTGCTAAGACGGTTCAAAAGGCCCATTCTACCAAGAGCCTCGAGCGATACACAACAGTTGACGCTGTCTGTGAGAAAGTAGTTCCTATTATTCCTAGAAGACATAGAAAATAGTATCCTAAGCACATCCATAATCGTGATTAGAGAACATTTTAGGAAAAGTCGCCCGCACTACTGAAGGAACAGTCCTTGGGGGAATGTTAATCTTGTTCCCCCTCACTCGCTTGTCAACATGCCTGAAGAAGAGCTCCCCGGTGCAGCCAACTCAGTTCGAAAAATCCTCAGGACCAGAGAGACTAAAGATTATCGCTGCCACCACCCAGAAGTTGCAGGCCTCGAATCCATAGGATAAAAGTTCGTGTGCAAAGAAGTTTGCAACATAATTTCTGAAGAACGCGAATGAGTCGAGCAACATGCCGCTTTATCCGGCCGACCTCTCCATCAACGCTCACCATTTGCACCTAAGGTTCGGGTGCATCCAATCCCCCTTGGCTTCAAGCTCCAAAAAATCGAGACATATGACGGAACGGGCAACCCATTGGAGCACGTTAGGCACTTCGCAATCACGATGCAACTCCACAATGACCCAGATCTACTGTTGTGTCAAGCATTCTCGATGACTTTGAAAGGACAAGCTTGTACTTGGTTTCTTTCCCTAAAGGAGTGAGAAATCAAGAATTTCACAGAGTTTACTCAACAATTCACGGACCATTTCATCGTCAGACGACCGATAGTCAAAGATCTCTCCCACTTATCAGGGATCCACCAAAATGAAGGGGAAACCCTCAAAGATTGCTTTCATCATTTCACCACTGAGACACGACAAATCCCTAGGGTAAAACCAGAGCTCTTGCGAGGGTTTCTTCTCGGAGGACTCCACCCCGGTGGCTTCCACTCCGTACTAATATGGGAGGTTGTACCCAATTATCCCAATCTCGTTCGACGGATCCATGCCCAAATTGTTGTTGAAGATGCGGTTGAAGCACACCGCAAACAGTTTGAGAGGAACCTGAAAAGATAGAGAGTAGGAGTCATTACCATCGCTGGTTAATAAAAAGAATGACGTGCGGCGCAACAAACCTTGCCGAGATCGAGGCCCACAAAAACACCAGGATTACACTCCCCTCAACACAACTTGAACCAAAGTACTCCTCATCATTCGTGATAATGACACCCTTCGTAGGCCCGGGCCACTCACACCAAAAACGGTGATCAGTCACAATATTGTGACTTCCATCAAGGACGTGGTCATAGAGCGGAAGGCTGCCACATGCTGAACATGGAGATCGAGGTCCTCGTCAAGCAGGGACTTCTCGGGCGATCCCCACTGAACTAAGACTCGAACCTATGTGTGCCCTAGGAAGATAACTTAACAGAACATGACGCATCACCCTAGAATGGGTAAAATTAAGACCCCAAGGAAAGGGGCTCTCCCCCAGTAAAGCGCACAAAGCTTGCAGCCTCACATTTTTTTTGTATTGTTATTTCCCACTAGCAAACTACTATCGCGTGCATGTGAGCTTTGATTATTTATATTACTGCAACTACCTCTAACTTTGTTAAAAGTATAGATCTCCTGAAGTTAAATTCCCATATATAGAATTATATAACAAATTTCCAACACTAAGCAATAGGCTCTCTGACTTTAGGAAGCACGATTCACCCATAAAGAAGGATAACCCGCTCCAACATTGCAGGGCATCAAGCAACTGCGTTGCGGAGCAACAGCTCCCGCGCAGCAAGTTTTCATGCCCCAGCACTCCAGAGTACCTGCTCTAGTATTGTAGGGCTTCATGCACCCGTCTTGCAAAGCACCTCGCTCCCATGCATATGGATGCATGCACCCGTGCTGCAGAGCACCCGCTCCCATGATACAGGACTTTATGCCCCCATGCTGCAGTCACCCGCTCCCGTACTCTATGGCTTTATGACCATGTACTGCAGAGCACCTTGTTCCTACACTGCAGGGCTTTATTCCCCCACACTATAGAGCACCTCACTCCCACACTGCAGGGCATCATGCCACCGCATGGCAGGGCTCCTAGCCTCAGGGATCACTGTCGTCAATCAAAGGTTTTGCCCTTTTCCGTCGTAGTATAGTAGGTTGCGACATCACCAGGTCCTGCCCCCCTCACGTTAGCTAGGGTCTCAAAGTGTCTGAATCTTTACCGTCACTCAAGGCTCCAAGCCCCAGCGACCTCTCACTATCGCCGATCAAAGGTTTCGTCCTTATCTGTTGTAATAGGTTGTGGTGTCGCCAGGGCCTGCTTGTTGGAGCCGACGGTTCACATATCCTTAGTTTGATAATATCAACTCCAATGTTGTATTTGATTACATCTTGTGTTTGGTAGAGTGTGCAGTTTTACAGGTCCAAGAAATTCAAGGATCCCTTCTCAGGAACCTACCACCGAGCGGTAGTAGTTAACGCCGGATGGTAGCCTGAATTAAATGGACAAGGCGCTCGGGAATCTATCGTGTCGCACCAGTCCTACCGTCCTCTCTAGCTCGAGGAATTAATTCATCCGGACTCTCGGGAACCTACCGCGCATGCGCTAACTTGATACCGCGTCGCGGTAGATGTAACGCCCCTGGGCCGTCCGTGGGCCTCAGCCCACTAGGCCTCCGTTAGACCGTTACCGGGCTGCAGCCCAAGCACCCCAACCCCTCTCCATGGACTGCCTCAATCGGCGCCTCTGCCCACTGGCGGGTTGTTGGTGGCCACAGCCTCCCTTTGATGAGGTAAACTCGATAGTCAAGCCCGCACCACGGGGACTTCCCAGGAGGTCACCCATCCCAGTACTACTCCAGCCCGAGCACGCTTAACTATGGAGTTCTTTCAACTCTCATCACCAATTGAGCTAGCTCAATTGGTGATGAGAGTTGAAAGAACTCCATAGTTAAGCGTGCTCGGGCTGGAGTAGTACTGGGATGGGTGACCTCCTGGGAAGTCCCCGTGGTGCGGGCTTGACTATCGAGTTTACCTCATCAAAGGGAGGCTGTGCCCACCAACAACCCGCCAGTGGGCAGAGGCGCCGATTGAGGCAGTCCATGGAGAGGGGTTGGGGTGCTTGGGCTGCAGCCCGGTAACGGTCTAACGGAGGCCTAGTGGGATGAGGCCCAAGGACGGCCCAGGGGCGTTACAATAAAAGTGCACTTTTATTGTAACGTCCCCTTTGCCTTCCGTGGATCAACACCACTAGGCCTCCGGCGGACCGTTACCGGGCTGCAGCCCAAGCACCCCAACCCCTCTCCATGGACTACCTCAATCGGCGCCTCTGCCTACTGGCGGGTTGTTGGTGGCCACAACCTCCCTTTGATGAGGTAAACTCAATAGTCAAGCCCGCACTACGGGGACTTCCCAGGAGGTCACCCATCCCAGTACTACTCCAGCCCGAGCACGCTTAACTATGGAGTTCTTTCAACTCTCATCACCAATTGAGCTGACCTCCTGGGAAGTCCCCGTACGGCCCAGCTTAACTGTCGAGTTCGCTCATCAAAGGGAGGCTGTGGCCACCAACAACCCGCCTGTGGAGGGAGAGGGGTTGGGGTGTTTGGGCTGCAGCCCGGTAGCGTTGCCTAGAGCGGAGCCGTGACGCTGCAAGTTGGATCGGCTAGGGACGTTACAGTAGACCACTCAACAATCGTCGTGACTGATCGAATCGTGGAGACCAATTGATTCGTCGAGATAACTGGACTACCAACGGACGCTAGGTTGGTACCGCACCACAGTGACAAACTCAACGATCGTCGAGATGGAAGCGTCGAGATGACTGGACTACCGTCAGGTGCTATCTACCTACCGCGCCGCGCTTGCATTAAAAAAAAGAAAAATATTTGTTTTGACTATTTTTACAGATTTGGAGGACATCTATCAGGATCAAGCGCGTGAACCTACCGCCAGACGCTAGCCTTACCACCGGCGGTAGCCTATTTTTACAAAGACGTATAAAAAGGTGCCTCGTTTTTTGTGTTCCTTACCAAGATGAAAAGAGACTTAGATCTGCGACTCCCAGGGTTCAGTCGCCTCTCTGTGGTCCATTCTGCCATCTTCGTTGAAGGAAAAGAAGACCGCCTCCCTCCCGTTCGCGCATGAAGAACTCTGGCGAGTCAAGAACTACATTGACTACAAAGAGACAACCGGTTGCAAGCACACGAAGATCTCAACCACTGGCCGTGGATCGCTCGACGGAGGAATCGTCAAGAGGGAGATTCTAATCTTTTAAATCATTTAAACTTTTGTTGTAATCTTTCTTGTTTCTCTATATTCTTGTGGTGAGGGAAATCGACCGAGGAAGTTCGTCGGAATCCGGGAGGATTCCATGAGAAATCGTCTCGGGGAAAGGACGTCTAGATCGGGTGATCTAGCGGGGCTCTAAGACACTTCCTTGTGTGGAGGTGAAGAGGAAGACCTTTCTTGGAGGGAAAGGGAGAGGGCCAACCTGTCCGGGGAGCGGGTCGGTATAGAAAACTAAAAAGCTTTTTTACACACCGCCTTAGATCTCTGGCATCACGAGGATCAAGATTTTGTAATTGTTAAAACAGTTGTTGATTTAGTTTTTGCAATGAAATTCATTTCTTGCTTTATTACGCGTGCGTACTACTGTGAATGTTAGTTTGTGTTGTCCTAAAGAGTGCATAGATCTACAAGGGAGAATTTGCCCATAAAAATGAGTTCAGAAACATACCGCCGCGCGTTAGATACCTAACGCCTCGCAGTAGCTTCCTAAACTAGTTTTTCCTTGGAACGAAATAATTCGATTTTTTGATAAATAACACAAACCTTAATCACCCCCCCACTAAGGTTGGTCACTAGATCCAACAAGTGGTATCAGAGGAGGTTATTCCAAAAATAGTTTCACCACCGAAAATAATGGTCAACCCTGATCTCGAATCTACAAGTGGGGATGAAAAGTTATACACCGAAAAATCACTAGCGCCACCATTATTTTTAGGCAAAAACTCTGAAGGATGGAAAGTCTTGATGAGAAATTTTCTTATAAGTTTAGATATAGAAGTGTGCAACATAATGTGTATCAAGCCGCCAAATAACTTAACTAAGCATGAATGTCATATAAACGTTAAAGTTATGAATAGTTTATTTTGTGGACTTGGTCTGGAAATCTTTAAACCTATCTACATTCTGCCCACTTGATATGATATATGGAAATTTCTTGAGTCTACCTATAGTCCTCTTTTTGCAATTGATGAGACTGAGCAATTTCTCATAGATCCAAGTGAAGAGCCAGATGGAGATCTGCTCCTGGTGAAAGACATGGCAATCATATCACCAAAGAGAGAAGTTGTAATCTCAACTATGGATGAGGTAACTCACAAAGAAATCAAAGAAGTTCAATGTTCCAATCTTTCCCCATCCAAGAGCACTATAAGAAAGTTAAACTCCCCTCTTGTATGCAATTCTACTTTTACAGTGAATATGTTAGATCCTGCTAGACGTAGAATTAGGAAACTTGAAAGTATTAACTCAAAACTACGTCTAGAAAATAATAGTTTAAGAGCAAGTGTAAATGTAGAGTCTATCGCTATCGTGCCTAATTCTTCTGAATGCTTCTTAGAAAACACCCCTACACCCTGTATAGATCGTAATAGATTAAATAAAAAACATTGGGTTGTTGAAAAAGAACCAATCTCTGCAAAAGAACAAACAGAGAAATCCTGTCCAGAAGAATCACCTGTCAAAAGGGAGTGTTCTGGATGCTATGATTATAAAAACGAAATGAAGGAGATGAATGAGACTTTTGACGAATTCAGGAGTAAGTATGAAGCTCATATTGAATTCATTGTCTTCACCTTTAAAAATAACACAATCACGTACAATAGAGCTAGACAGAATCTCATAAGTAAAAATAAAGAATTAACTATAAAAATCAACATAGTTAAGGAAATTATGTTTAAAAGATCACAATACACAACTCCCAAGTTTCAAGAAAAATCTGAAGGCACGTTGAACACAAACGTTCATACAATAACTAAGTTGATCAGCGGGAGTAAAAAACGTCAAGTGTGTGTTAATGAAATTCTAAAACAAAAGAATCATCCTCATTTGCAAACTCTAGACACTCCAAAGTTTAGATCAAATGAACTTAAATTTTCTTCTAACAATCACTACACTATGAATCCTTACGTCATAAAATATAATCCTAACTCAGAGAACAATATTAATAAATCTAAACCTCCAATGCAATATTGTTCAACTGAAGTTCATCACACAAGGACTCGTAGAAATCTAAATGGGAATTTGCAACATAAACATGAGTTTAAACCGAAGTATGAGTGGAGGCTCATAGTTAAGAATGATGGACCTATACCACCTGCAAGGGCAAACTCACCAGTGACATTCCTATGTGTATCACGCGGTGTTTGGGTACCCAAGAGATCCGCCCCATCGGGTCGCACATGGATACTTAAACCACATATCCCATAATATCCATTATATGTGAGAAGTAAGTTCTAAACGAACTTCATTATATCTTACTTCACGATATGCCTACTGTTTTTTTTCTTCCGAGTTTTTTTTACTTTTAATAAGAAAGTTTATATCAATTTAAAATTTTTGTGGCATGATGGGCAGTTTTTTTATATATAAAAAAGGGATGACCGGTAAACAATCATGATAAACAGGGTGTCAACACTAAACTAATTAAGAGAAGTCAAATTGATCACATAGAGAGAATTAACTATTGATACACACGTTCAACCTGTTTATTTTACATCATGAAAATACGAATAAATAGCTCAGAAGGCTACTCCTTAGAAGAAGAGGGCGAAATGTTAAACTTGCTCATGATCTTCTTGATCATCTTCTTCAGGCCTTTCACCTCCCTCGTCGTCTGCCTGATCTCTTGACCATGTTCCTCCACCATGCTATAGATATACCAGTTGGTTTCCCTGACAGACCCTATACGGTGTAACTGAGGTTGTACTGCAGGCGGTCGTACTCGTGAGGTAGTAGTAATCTCACCTACTTTGTAGATCTGAGGGCAGCTATCGATAGGGTACGCCAACCAGTCGATGGAAGGGTACTTCTCCATCAGGATGCTCTGGATCACACCGCCCAAATGCAGTGTGTTCATCCACTTGCGGTTAGGGGATTTGAGATGATAGGTATAACACATCTTGGAGAGGATGAGATCTGAGACACTGTAGGCTTTCTCAACCAGGATACAGTAGGTCACCATTGAGAGCTGGGCAGTGACCTTGGTGTCCCCGGCCTTGAACATTAGAGAGTGATGTAGGACATCCTGGATGATGTGGGCATCAGGAGTGAGTGTATCCACTGCAGTGATGAGATCTGAACGCCCATCCACACCATGGAGAACCTCGTTTATATCTCTCCAGTTCTGACTAGTTTTGAAGGACTCCACGATGTTGAGAAATGGAGAGTTGGGCGTCCAGACATATTTCCTCTCGACATCTGAGTAGAGAATCATCACTATTTAAGTCCCGATATAGGACTGCACACCTCCACCTAGTTGCGTGTGAGAGGGATCTCTGTGATTATTGTAGAACTCCCGAGTGAGGACTGAGGAAAATGGAGCACCAGAAGAGATCACAGAGAGCACGCCCGAATTCTCCAAATACTCATAAATATAAGCATACCGATCATCGATATCTATGATCATCAGCATGCTCACTGACTCCTCATCTATAGTAGGAAAGGTCGAGGCAGACGCTTGAGAACGTTTTGAGAAACTACGACGAGGGGGTTGGGAGCTCGATGAAGCCATAACCTAAAAAAACACCACGAAATTTCAGTCAAAAATTGAAAAAAAGGAACAAAAAATCGGGTTCTAGATCCTACCGCGGAGCGGTAATCTGTTACCGCCGCGCGGTAGCTTGACAGACTGCAGCCCATCTTCTTCCGCTGGATCTCCCCCCAAACCCCATTTTCACTGATTTCCACTCAAAACGTGTAGGGGAGAGAGATCTAAGCTCATGTAAAGTAGATCTATGAAAATAAATGTGATCCATGGAGGGAAATCATGAATCAAACTTGGAAAACAGATAAAATTTCCCCGGATCATGCTCCAATTTCGGATCTCACAAAAAACTCAATTTTTAAGAAGATTGGTCACTTGAAAACGTCAAGGATGCGAGATCCAAGCTTACACAAGCTAGATCCATGAAAAATACCATGACCCATAGCAGAAAATCACAAATCAAACTTAAAATCATCGTGAAACCGAAGCGAATCGAGTCCAAAACAACTTGGAATCTACAACCTACACTTCCAAAACTCATCGCACAAAAATTAAAGGGAAAAAGGAGAAGAACGTACCTAGATCTTGGAAGTACCAGCGAAATACTGTAGTCGGAGGTATGAGAGCAACCGAGCAAAAGTGATGAACTGGGTCAGAACACGTCATATATATATCCTGACACTATCGCGGCACGATAACTATTCTGTCGGCAGTAACACTCTTTTTTGTGCTATATTCTGAAAATTTGAGCTAGTGTCTTCATTATCCCTGAGGTTGATACAAACGACAACAAAGACTCATTGTGATGAGTCTCACAATAGCGGGGGCGTAGGTGTGTCGTCATTAGGATCGCTAACCTATAATCCACGTCTTCTCCTTAACCAGATAGGGGTTCCAGCGGGTCCTTGTGTGATGCTGGGGGGAAAGATGTTAGGTTGAGCAGGTTCTTGTGCAGACATATGAGATTAACACCCCACCCTATGGAACTTGTGCAACTCCTCATACTCATCCATCACTTAGTACAGGGCTAGAGTGATGACACATTGCTTGGGTCAATTGTGGTTTTAGCATTCTCATGGGTTCTCCTTCATACCACGAATGTTAGTTTATGCCTCATAGTATTTAGTCTCATGCATAATACCCTATCGTGCTGCCATATTTCTTCTTGCTTTTGTTTTGGTTTTTTTGCTTGATTTGTTGTTTATTTCGTTTATTTTGTTTGCTAAATCAGAAAATACAAAAAAATACAAAAAAATTTATAAAACCCAAAAAATAAACAAAAAAACTATGGATTGATCATTCTTAGGACATACATGGCTAGAACTTAGAGCATGACGATTACGTACAATGTTGGACTTAGGCATATTAATCCTTGTGAACATTGTCTACATATGTCATAATGTGTTGAATCTATAGGTGCTTAGCTACTGAGTGCGAGTAGATATGTTAGTGTTCGTTGTACAACCCCATATTCGTTGGGTAGAACCAGGGTCCCCCTCAAGGGGCCGGATTGGACTAGCTTCAGGCCAGCTTTGGGCTTCAGAGAGGAAGAGCTCCGCCGAGACCCACTTCTATCCCAAGGCGGCGAGAAGGCTCGTGCCCCATGGAGGGCGGAAGCAGGCTCGGTCCAGGGGACCCTTCATCCTTTTTTTGTAGCTCCCGCCGAGTGAAAGGCGGGATGGTTCTCGGCATAGGGTTCTCGCCGGGTGGGGGCCAGGGCCTCGGGTGAAATTACCTAGTTGCCCTCGGGTAAATGACCTATATGCCCTCGGGGTCTGCATTTAGAATTTCATAACAGCGGGATTCGGGTCAGTTCTAGGTCCTTCGCAACCAGTCGAGGGTCAGGATTTGAGAGAAGTAGGTATTGGCTACACCCTTATTTTTGAACTCTAGTTGAGGTCAATTTTTGACTTCAATGGTTCTGGTGCGGTGAGCGTGGATAGTAGCCGGTGTTAGAAAATATCAAGTCAAGTCTCATGGCTGGAGGTGGAGGAGAAGGAGCTGGCTCGGGAGGTTCTCCCTCCCGGGAGGGTGGGGTGACGTTGGGCATGCTAGAGGACTTCAGGCGGGAGATTTTGCAGACAATCCACTTGGCCTTCTCGGCGAGAGGTGACTGGGAGACTCCACAGGTTCCGGTGGCAGCTGCTCCGTCGTTAGGCAAGAACGCTCCCGGACAGCATCCTGGGAAGGAGGCTCTGGCTGAGGTGGCAGAAAGGGATGTCCTTAGGCGGGAGCTGTTCCCGGGACAGGCCAGTGCAGACAGGGCCAGCGAGCTGAGTTTGCGGGAGGAGCCTTCTTGGCAGGTGGTGAGTGGGATCCCCTTTAGTGAGCTTATCATTTCAGCTCCAGTTCCGGAAGGGTTTAGGGAGCCGGACATGTCATATTACACCGGGAGGGACGACCCTACACAGCACGTGCAGTGGTTCGAAGATGTTGTTTCCATCAGACAAATGTCGGATGCATTCAAGTGCAGGCTTTCATTTTTCTTTAAACTCTCTAGTGCTTTCTGAGGAGCTTCCAGCCCAGCTTTTGGCTATGGAGGGGAAGCTCTTAGAGATCTTCCGGGAAAGAGGTGGGACCTCCATGTCGAGGCTTTGGGTCAGTTCTAGGTCCTTCGCATCTAGTCGAGGGTCGGGGTTTGAGAGAAGTAGGTGTTGTCTACTCCCTTATTTTTGAACTCTAGTTGAGGTCAATTTCTGGCTTCAACATTCGTTGAATATGCCTCTAGGTATGTGTGAGGATTTAGGTAGCGGAATGACTTTATTCACACATCCCTAGATGGAGCACTCTTGTAGAAAGTATATGCTTACAGGCTATAACTCGTGACATTGTGTCTACCACGTTAGAAATAACTTGAATAATCAATATCACGATACATATGCGTTTTTATAAAGGGTAGATATTTGCGGCAAATCTCTAGTGGTCAAGTCTTGTGCATACAAGTTAAAATGTATCTATCTATGTGGGTAGAATTCGATTGATTTGGGGTCCTTGAAATCCAAACAAAATAAAATTTTGAATTTGATAGCTCAACGCGTATAAATAACAAACAATGACTGCTATCAAGCCTTGAGTCAAGGATACCCCCCAAGCACTACTCACTCCTCCTGATAAATTTTTATGAGCATTATGAGGATGAGCACATTGGTCCAAAAATTGTTTCGATCTTGTGCACAGACTAGTACCTTAAGCTTATGCCCCCTAGTTCTAGTCTTGATTTATCGTAGATAGCACCGTGACGTGAATTTTCACCTTATTTCTCTCATGATAGCAGTTTTACTTACTGAGATAAAAACCATATAATGAATGTTCACTCTACTTAGTGTTTGTCTTCTGATGCTACACGTTCATACGCCATTGCTCTATCTAATATTTCCATGCATAAGAATTGGACTGACACGACACTATATGTCTATAACACGCAAGTTCGAGCACACGATTTCTATTCATGACTTGTACAATGTTCCTCTGTATTAATTTTATAACACTTGTAGCATTATATTCTACATCGTTATATGCTTAGTCTACTTATGTTGTCCAATATGTTGTAACTCTACACGGTTATTTAAAACTACTTCTACGTACTGAACTCATCTGTGTGACCTCTATGCTTAATATTCTCTGATTTCATGCTTGGTCACCCCTATTGTTTTTGTCTTTTGTTTCACTTTTTATAACGTGCACTGTTTAATTTCTTTCTCATGCTCATTATATACTGCATTCTATTTCTCCCGTGCATGTGTATGTTTGTGTATGGTCAAACCCATGCCCTTTCGATAAAATCAAAGTGGGAGAATAGATGGTTCATTAGTCATGGGTAAGTGTAGATCACATGTAGGGGGAGCTTGGTTCACTGTGTGCACATAGATAGGGGGATCATATAGAACACATATATAGGGGAAGCACGTGTGTAGGGGAGATATATAGAACCTGAAACCTGAGCTTTCAAGACTTTCGTGACTGATCGAATCGTCAAGACCAATTGATTCGTCGAGACAACTAGACTACCGTCGGGCGCTAGCTTGGTACCTCGTCGCGGTTACACACTCAACGATCGTTGAGATGGAAGCGTCGAGATGACTGGACTACCGTTGGGCGATATCTACCTACCGCGCCGTGCTAGCATTAGAAAAAGGAAAATATTCGTTTTGAATATTTTCTAGATTTGGAGGATAGCTGTCGGGATCAAGCGCGTGAACCTACTGCCGAGCGCTAGCCTTAACACCGACGGTAGCCTATTTTTACAAAGACGTATAAAAAAGGCGCCTCATTTTTTGTGTTCCTTACCAAGATGAAAAGAGACATAGATCTACGACTCCTCGGGTTCGGCCGCCACTTTACGGTCCATTCTGCCATCTTCGTAGAAGGAAAAGAAGACCGGCTCCCTCCCGTTCACGTACGAAGAGCTCCAGCGAGCCAAGAACTACATTGACTACGAAGAGACGATCGGTTGCAAGCACACAAAGATCTCAAGCACCGGTCGCGGATCGCTCGACGGAGGAATCGTCAAGAGCGAGATTTTAATCTTTTAAATCCTTTAAACTTTTGTTGTAATCTTTCTTGTTTCTCTATATTCTTGTGGCGAGGGAAATCAACCAGGGAAGGTCGTCAGAATCCGGGGATGATTCCGTGAGAAATCATCCCGGGGAAGGGACGTTTAGATCAGGTGATCTAGTGGGGCTCTAAGATCCTTCCTTGTGTGGAGGTGAAGAGCCGGCTCGAAGACCTTTCTTGGAGGGAAAGGTAGAGAGGCAATCGGTCCGGGGAGCGGGACGGTATAGAAAACCAAAAAGCTTTTTTACTCACCGTCTTCAATCTCCGACGTCACGAGGATCAAGATTTTGTAATTTTTTAAACAATTGTTTATTTAGTTTTTGCAATGAATTTCATTTCCTGCTTCTTTACACGCGTGCACTGTTGTGAATGTTAGTTTGTGTTGTCCTGAAGAGTGCATAGATCTCCAAGGGAGAATCTGCCTAGAAAAACGAGTTCAGAGACATACTGTCGCGCGTTAGATACCTAACGCCCCGCGGTAGCTTCCTGAACGTGTTTTTTCCTTTGAATGAAATAATTCAAATTTTTGATAAACGACACAAATCTTATTCACCCCCTCTATGGTTGGCCACTAGATCCAACACTGCTCCCCTCGCGTTCGCTAGAGGCTCAAAGTGTCTGAATCTTTCCCGTCACTCAGGGATCCCAGCCCCAGCGACTTCTCTCTACCGCTGATCAAATATTTCGTTGTTATCCATCGTAGTAGGTGGTAGCGTCGCCATGGCTTGCCCCTCACATTCGCTAGTGGCTCGAAGTGTCTGAATTTTAACCGTCACTCAGGGATCCCAGCCCCAGCGACCTCTCAGTGCCTCTAATCAAAAGGTTTTTCCCTTATCCGCCTCAGTAAGTTGTGACATCTCCAGGGCCTGCCTCCTTCGTGTTCGCTAGCCACACGAAGTGTCCGATATTCGTCATTTTTCTAGGACTAAGTCCCTGCGATCTCCTACTTCCACCGATCAAAGATTTCGCCATTTATCCTCCGCAATGGATTGTGGTGTTGTCAGGGCCTACCCCCTCGTGATTGCTTGGGTTTGAAGAATAGCCCTTCACCACGATCTTCAACACATCCTGACATTAGGAAAGGTTGACCTCTCACTATCCGTCTAGAAGGTTTTGCCCTTAGATTTGGTAGTAGGTCACGAAATTGAAAGGGGGTCAAGCCCCAACCTCAAACTTAAAAGGAATGTGTCGAGACAATCACAAAAAGCAAAGTAGCAAGTATTAAAAGCAAGCGTACAAAGTTATTAACAAACTACAAAAAGAGACAGAAGCCCGCAAGACAGTACATAATAAAAGTACAAGAATGTCATCAAGACAACAAATGTACAAAGCAACCTCAAGCACAACAAACTAAGAATCCTACTCCTCCTCATCAACATCAAACTCGACACACTCATCTTCAAAAAGGTCATCAAAGCCAAGATTAGCAACTTCACACTCATGCTTCTAAGATACCATCTAGAGTATCTTCACCATCCCGTGATGGAACGCCACCTCCTGTACGTCATCCAAATCCGGATCCACCTCCCTCGACCAAATCTCATCATGAATCTCCTCCAAAAGTTGGCAACGATCCTGCTTGAATTTAAGAGAGTCTTTATACTCCGTCACTTTGGTTGTCTTTAGTTTGGCATGGCGCTCCTGCGAAGAAAGACCCCCCACCTCGAACTGCAAGTGGGAAACCTCCTCCCGTGGACTCTCCAAAAGACTGGCATCTTCTCTGCCAAAGGCTTTCCTGGCTGGAGCTCTTCACACAACTGAGCCATCTCAGTCTTCCACGCAGATTCAGCCTGTCGAAAGCGAAAGGTATCACGATCTCGCCTTCTTCTCAAGTTAGAAAATGAATCTTTTGCATCCCAAGGCTTTCCCTAGAGAGACAAATACTCTTCCTTCAGAACGACATAATGATCGTTCTAAGTAAGGTCAATCTGAGCCAGAACTCCAATCTGCAAAGATGGAGCAAGAGTTAAGCCATAAACAACAAATCAGATTAGAGTTAAATGATCTACTCACCGCAGTATTCAGTGTTGCTAAGGATGAGGAAATCTCTTTCCCTTCGGATGAGACAGAGCCAGAGGCTCCTCCTAGGGGACTTGAGGGGCAGAGGAGCACAACACCTCGAGGTCCGGATCTTCGACAGGGAGGCCCAGTGCACAGTACATGCGGGCATTTCCCGGGCACACCCCGCACACAGTGCGGGCGGGCATGCCCTAGGCGAACCACGTGCGCGGGAGCGCCCTCCCACGCATAGCGCGCAAACGCGCCCCAACCGTATCGGCGCGCGATGGCATACCGCGCGCGCGGGCACACCTCGCCCCACACACCGCGCGTAGGTTGTGCCCGGGCGCCCGCTGTGCGGTGCGCACGCCCGTAAGTGTAACCCAAACACAACCTAGGTGCGTGCCGACGCGCTCCCCTTTTATGCACACATAGTCATTCTTGGGTGACCCCCTTCTCCACGACCGCAATCTCGTACCTGCATTGTCGAGACTATCTCTTTTTGCATTCCTTCGTCTGCTCTCGCCATAAGGATCAAGAATTCATCTAAGGCTAGAAACCCCATGCACTCCACTTGCTCCGACTCTCGTCTCCGGGAGCTTTGGCGTGCAAATGATGGAGTTGGCCCCAATTTATAGAAAAATGGGTTGCCAATATCCGGGCTTCCCTCTTCCCCTACTAGCGTCATGGGAAGTTACGCACGTAACCATCGTATGCGCAGTCCATTCACCCGATTTGTGCGATAACTAAGGGAAGAGATGCATATGAGATTCCCTCATCGCCGACTCCAATTCCCACGTCGCGCTCTCGACGTCTTGATTCCTCCAGAGAACTTTAACCATGGGGATGGTCTTTCTCCGCAACACTCGATCTTGAGATTCCAAAATACAGACAGGTTCTTCCATGTACGTTAGGTTGGGCTGAATCTGGGGCACCGATTCAAGGACTTGATGATCACCACGAACACACTTACGCAACTGGCTCACATGGAACACATCATGGACATCAGGGAAGATAGCAGGTAAATTCAATTTATAAGATGACACTCTGATGCGCTCAAGAATCTGAAAAGGTCCCACATATCGGCGGTCTAACTTGTGGTTCCTTCCAAATCTTTAACACCTAACATTAGAGAGACTTTCAAAAAAACCGAGTCCCCAACAACGAACTCCAGATCCACCCTTCGTCGATTTACATATTTCTCATAACGTTCTTGTGCTATACGGAGCTTCTCACGAATATGAGTTATAGCACAATTCATCTCTTCAAGGGCATCCGGACCTTGCAGCGGTCTCTCACCAACCTCAGCAAAAAATAAATAAGTCCTACAACGCCTCCCATATAAGGCCTCAAACGGGGCCATCTGCAGACTCTCTTGATGAGTATTATTATAATCAAATTTCATGAGTTTGAGACGCTCATCCCAAGCACCACCGTGATCCAAGATGTAACATCTGATCATATCTTCCATGATTTGATTTACCATTTCCGTCTAACTATTCGTCTGCGGATGATAGGCGGTGGAATACCTTAAATCGGTATTGAACTGCTTCTATAAACTCTTCCAAAAATGAGATGTAAATTTGGAGTCTCAATCTGATACAATACTAACAGGCACTCCATGTAATCTGATGATCTCATCAAGGTATAACTCAGCTATCTTCTTCATAGAATACCCAATCTTAAAGGGAATAAAGTGAGCATACTTTGTCAATCTATCAACTATCACCCAAACAGAGTCGTTCCCACGGAGAGATTTCAGTAAACTGGTGATGAAATCCATCGAAATGCTCTCCCACTTCCAAGTAGGAATATCAAGCAGTGTCAGTTTTCCACCAGGCCTTCCATGGTCAGCCTTACACGCTGACACATATAACATTCCGACAAAAACTTTGCTATATCATTCTTTATTCTCAACCACCAAACAATTTGCTTTAGATCTTTAGACATTTTGGTAGAACCAGGATGATAGGAAACACTGGAATCATGAGCCTCATAACAAATTTTAGCCCGAACATCACCAAAAGCGGGGATACAAAACCTACCCCGATATTTCAGAGTATCAAACTCATCCAAAGAGAAATCAGGTAGATCTCCCTTCTCAGTTCTATTCCAGAGATGCAACAAATCCGGGTCATCCTTCTGGTGCACTCTGGTAAGGGAAATCAAAGAGGGCTCTTCTGCTTCCAAACTGGCAGATACAGTACTACTCCCAACTTCAATGTCCATCAATAAGAATTCTTCCACCAGGGACTGTACAGATAGATTGAAGATTTTAGTGGTCTACCTACTCAAAGCATCGACTACTACGTTAGCCTTTCCCGGATGATAAAAAATATCCACTTCATAATCGGCCACATATTCTAACCACCTACGCTGACGCAGATTCAACTCTTTTTGAGTGAAGATGTACTTTGTTGAAGTTGGTGACCGGACGGTCTGGCGGTCTGTCTTGGCGGGTTGCAGACCGCGCGGTCTGGCGGTTTGTCTCAGCCGGCTTGGAGACCGGGCGGTCTAGCGGTCTACACTGCCAATCTCTCTTTCTCTCTGGTGGTAGCCGTGCGGTTAGCCAGTCTGTCTAACCGCGCGGCTTGTGCGGTTTGTTCTGTATAGTCCGCTTAGTCCTGTAAATTTTTAGTCCCACATCTCTTATTTGTATTCTCTCTTCTCTCCTCCATTCTATATAAGGGAGGGCATACCTTTGTAATAGATATTCTTTTTGGATAATAAAGTTTCAATTATTCAAAACTCTATCCGTTTGTTACTGCATGTTCGCTACTTTTAACATGGTATCAGAGGACACAGTCTTTTCCTCCTGATTGTGTGCGCTCTCTGCTTCTCGCCGCTTGTTTCTTCTTCTCGCGACCTATCTTCGTGGCTTGTCCTCTCTTCCGCCCGATACTCTGTTCGCGCAGCTTGTTTCCTCTCTTCCCTTCTCTTACTGCTCTTCGTCATCGCGACCTGTTTAGTTGTCGCAGCGACCTGTTTCCGTCTAGCTGCCTGTTTTTCCCCTAGCTGCGCAGCCTGACTCTGTTCGCCTGGCTTGCGACTTGTTGTTGTTGCTGCTGCTCCTTCTTCCTCTTCTCTTCTGTTCGCTCGGACTTTTCAGTCCGCGCGACCTCTTCCCCGCTGTGCCTTGTTCTTCTTCCTAGCCGCTCGTGTTCGCGCGGCTTCTTCCCTTTAAACCGCTGCAGTTTCGCGTGAGTTGCTCTCTTTTCCTCTCCCCGCGGCTTTCTCTCTGTTCGCACGGATTCTTCCGTGTTTGAGCGGCCTCTCTGCCGTTCTTCATTTAGCTGCTCCTGCTTGTTAGTCGCAGCGACCTCCTGTTTAGTCACGCGGCTTTTGCTTCCCTCTTCTTCCCCTTTTGCCTTGCTATGCACCTTGGTCGTGGCCCTTCTTGCCGCTGGTGTGCTGTCACCGAGACCGCTGCAGTTTCTTATTCCTCCCTTCATGGCTTTCATCTCCTCCTCCAAGCCGTTCGCCTCGGTTGTCACATCTTCTGGTCGTGCCCACGTTGTTACTCAGGGAAAATGGCTGATCGACATTGGTGCAACAAATCATATGATCGACAATCTCCAGTGTTTCTCTCTCCTAGAAAAACATGATAGGTTGCCCCCGGTTATTCTCGCTGACGGCTCTTCATCATCCGTCCATGGAACGGGGATAGTTCATGTCACTCCGTCTCTTCACTTGGTGGATACTCTATACGTGCCCCAGTTCCCGTGCAACTTATTATCTGTTACCTCTCTTTGCAAGCAATTACAGTGTTCCGTCATATTTACTTCTACTTCTTGCTCTTTTCAGGATCCGGACTCCCAACAGACGATTGCTACTGGGACTGAGAGTGGCGGCCTATACTTCCTGGACAACATTTATGCTTTTTCCACCTTCTCCTCCACCTCCACAGATATTCTCCAATGGCATCTCCGCCTTGGTCATGCTCCTCCCCGTCTTCTTCGTCAACTTTTGCACCACCTTCCTCCACAAAGTCCTCCGCTCAACTGTGATGCCTGTCAGCTTGGCAAGCATCACCGCTCCTCCTTCCCTCCAAAGCACGTTCGTGGCTCTACTCGTCCGTTTGATCTTATCCACTCCGATATTTGGGGTCCTTCTCCTACTCTCACCATTGGTCGGGGTAGTTCATATTTTGTCACGTTCATTGATGATTTCTCACGCTGTACGTGGGTGTATCTACTAAAAGATCACTCCGAATTATTCTCTGTCTGGACGTCCTTCTATCTCATGATCAAAACTCAGTTTGGTGTTTCTATCAAAGTTTTTTGATCTGATAATGCCAAAGAATATATCAGTCATGACTTTTCTACATTCTGCATGCAAAATGGGATTATTCATCAAACTAGTTGTGTCTATACTTCACAACAAAATGGTGTGTACGAACGCAAAACCGTCACCTCCTCGATGTCGCTCGCACCTTGATGACCCAGATGCATGTTCCTCGCTCCTATTGGGGCTATGCTGTTCTCCTTGCCTGCTACCTTATCAATCGCATTCCCTCCACGGTTCTCTACGGCAAAACCCCGTTCTCCATTCTGTATCCGGGCAAGGAGCCGTTTCCTCTCCCTCTCCAAATCTTTGGATGCACTGCCTTTGTGCATACCCCTTCTGCCACCCGTGATAAGCTCTCCCCTTGCTCCACCAAATGTGTCTTTTTGGGGTACTCCACCTCTCAGAAAGGTTATTGTTGCTTTGATCCCGTCCTTCGTAAGCAGTTCGTCTCTGCTGACGTCACTTTCTTCGAGAATACCTCCTACTTCTCGGATGACTCTTCTCCTCTTCTCCCAGCTTCTGATGCTCCTGTCGTTCCCTCGCCTCTTACTACAATCTCCACCCCTACACCGTCTTCATCCCCTCCTCTCCCTCCACCTCTCTCTGTCCCTTCTCCACCACCCTCTCCCTCATCTCCGCTGTCGTCGCTCTCTACTCCCGGGCCAGCTTTCTCTACCACGGATGCTCCGGATGCCGCGGGCCCGGCTGACCTAGATCTTCTTATAGCTCTTCGCAAAGGGGTGCGTACGTGTACCCTACACCCCCTTGCTGATGTTGTTTCCTATGATCGTCTTACCCCTTCTCGCAGGGCATTTGCACTGGCTATCTCTGCCACTGCCATACCCTGCTACTACCAGGAGGCCCTTGCTATTCCTCATTGGAAGATGGCCATGGATGAGGAAATGGTGACCCTAACTGAGCGGGGTACCTGGACTCTTGTTCCTCCTCCCTTCGGCACTGATGTTGTTGGTTGTCGCTGGGTCTTTGTGGTCAAATTTGGCCCCGACGGCACTGTGGATCGTTATAAGGCTCGCCTTGTTGCTAAGGGCTTCACTCAGACATATGAGGTTGATTACTTTGACACCTTCTCCCCCGTGGCTCGTCTCAGCACTATCCGGATCCTTCTCTCTGTGGCGGTAAATAAGGATTGGCCGATTTCCCAGCTGGATGTCAAGAATGCCTTCCTTTATGGTGATCTTCATGAGGCCGTTTACATGGAGCAACCTCCTGGGTATGTTGCTCAGGGGGATACACGCGTATGTCGGCTGAAGAAGGCAATCTATGGCCTCAAGCAGAGCCCTCGAGCTTGGTTTGACAAGTTCAGCGGGATCGTGGCGGCCGTTGGTTTTGTGCGAAGCTCTGCCGATCACTCTCTCTTTATTCGCAAAGCTCCTTCTGGGCTGATTGTTCTTGCTGTGTACGTCGATGATATTCTTCTCACTAGCGATGACCAGGAAGGGGTAGCCCTGACAAAGCGTCATCTTCGTCAACATCTAATCATAAAAGATATGGGCTCTCCAAAGTACTTTCTGGGGATCGAAATCTCTCGGAAGCCCGACTCTTTAGTTCTCTCTCAGCGTAAGTATGCCCCTGATCTTTTAAAAGAGGCAGGATTGACTGGAGCGAAACCTGCCCGATGACCCATGGCAACTAGAGAAGACAAAACCTGGACAGATGATTTGCCTCCTCTTTTAGATAGTTTGCGGTACAGGCGTCTGGTTGGTAAGCTCATATATCTCACAGTGAACAGGCCTAATATTTCCTATGTTGTGGGCAAGGTGAGTCAATTCATGCAAGCACCTAGGGAGTGTCATCTACAGTCTGCATTACGGATCTTGGAGTATATCAAAGCAGCGCCTGGGAAAGGATTACTGTTTCAGAGGAATGGTCATCTGAGGATTGAAGCATACTCAGATGCAAGTTATGCTGATGACAAAGGGGATCGCAAGTCAACCTCAGGTTTTTGCACCTTTGTTGGGGGAAATCTGGTGAGATGGAAGAACAAGAAGTAGTCTGTTGTCTCCATGTCCAGTACAGAAGCTGAGTATCGCAGTATGACATCGACCACTTGTGAGTTAAAATGGCTGCGGGCTCTCATGCTAGATTTAGTAGAGGTCTACAACCATCCTCTACATATGTTCTGTGATAACAAGGCCGCCATATAAATCTCTAAAAAATCCGGTATTCCATGAAAGAACAAAGCACATTGAGGTCGACTGTTATTTCATTCGTGAAGAGATCTTAAAGGAACAAATTTGCACTCCCTTTGTCACTTCTGATAAAGAGCTGGCTGACATCTTCACCAAGCCAGTTTCCGCCTCGTTTCTTCATGTTTGTGACAAGCTGGGCATGATTGATATATATGCTCCAGCTTGAGGGGGAGTGTTGAAGTTGGTGACCGGGCGGTCTGGCGGTCTGTCTTGGCGGGTTGCAGACCGCGCGGTCTGGCAGTTTGTCTCATCCGGCTTGGAGACCGGGCGGTCTAACGGTCTACACTGGCAATCTCTCTTTCTCTCTGGTGGTAGCCGTGCGGTTAGCCCGTCTGTCTAACCGCGCGGCTTGTGCGGTTTGTTCTGTATAGTCTGCTTAGTCCTGTAAATTTTTAGTCCCACATCTCTTATTTGTATTTTTCTCTTCTCTCCTCCATTCTATATAAGGGAGGGCATACCTTTGTAATAGATATTCTTTTAGGATAATAAAGTTTCAATTATTCAAAACTCTATCCGTTTGTTACTGCATGTTCATTACTTTTAACATACTTCAAGCTCTTGTGGTCTGTATAGATCTTGCACAGGGCGCCATACAATAAATATTTATAAAGCTTCAGTACATAAATTACAGCAGCAAACTATAAATAATGTGTAGGATAGTTTCTTTCATGAATTTTTAATTGCATTGAACCGTACGCGATCACCTTTCCTTCTTGCATCAAAACACAACCCAGTTCAATGTGTGATGCATCTACATACACAACGTACTCAACTCCTTCAGTATACAAGGTTAAAACTGGAGCAATACACAATCTCTTCTTCAGCTCTTGGAAAGCTTCTTCACACTTATCGCTCCAAATGAACACATTGTTCTTCTGAGTAAGTTTAGTTAGAGGAGCAAACAACACAGAAAATCCTTCCACGAACCTTCTATAATAGCCGACTAGACCTAAGAAACTCCTAATCTCCTTGGGTGTAGAAGGTCTCTTCCATTCCACCACAACAGAAATCTTAGTCGGGTACATAGAAATACTGTTCTTGCTTGCAACATGACCCAGAAAGGACACCTGAGGTAGCCAGAACTCACACTTGCTCAACTTCGCATATAACTTATGCTCCCTCACGGTCGATCAAACCAATCGCAAATGTTGAGTATGCTCTTCGACACTGCGGGAATACACGAGGACGTCATCTACGAACACAATCACAAAATGGTCCAAGAAATATTTGAACACTCTATTCATGAAATCCATGAAAGCAGAGGATGCATTTGTCAAACCAAAGGACATCACCAAAAACTCAAAATATCCATGCTGCAAACAGAAAGCAGTCCGCGGAATATTTGCCACACGAATCCTCAACTGGTTGTAGCCTGAATGAAGATCGATCTTTGAAAATATCGAGCTACCACGCAACTGATCGAACAAATCATCAATTCTCGGCAGGGGGTATCCATTCTTAATGGTTACCTTATTCAGTTCTCTATAATCGATGCAAAGCTTCATCGATCCATCCTTTTTCTTTACAAACAATACAGAAGCACCCCACGAAGAAGAACTCGGCCTAATAAATCCACAATGCAGTAACTCTTCGAGCTGGGTATGTAACTCATCCAACTCACGCGGAGCCATACAGTATAGTGCCTTGGCAATAGGACGAGTACCTGGCTCGAGGTTTATCACAAACTCTACCTCTCTCACTAGAGGAAGTCCTGAAAGACTATCAGGAAAAACATCTGGAAACTCTCGCACCACCGAGATATCCTCAAGACGTGGTGTAACAAAAGCTGTTTCCAAAGCAGAAATAGAAACAAGATATGCCTCACAACCAGTCTCTATAACTCGACATGCACGTACTGCAGAAATAATATGGGAACCCTTGTCCTGAAAACCATAGACACTCATAGGTTAGTCATTGTCCATCTTGAAGTCCAGTCACTTTGTCTTGCACTATATGACCGCATCATACTTGGACAGCCAGTACATGCCAAAAATGACGTCAAAGTCTGCCAGATCCAAAACCTTCAGATCCGCAAAGGCTAGGAATTCACCTAGACAAATAGGGCACCTCTAAATTCCTCGAGTTGATATCACCAAATTTAAGGAGGGAAGCTTGACGTTGAAGGAATATTCTAACTGATCCATGTCCAAACGATGTCTATCTACAAAACTTAGTGTTATGAAGGATTGGGTGGCACCCAAATCAAAGAGAACGCACGCCCACCTATTCCGCATCTTAAACTCTCTTATAATCGCAAAATGCGTAACTAAAGCGAACATGGAACTATAGCAACGATACAGATTAAAAGCTATACAGGAAGCTAACATGTTATCACTTCAGTAAAGGTCTGAGCTTCCTCCCTGGCCACCACATTCAGCTTTCCTTTCTCTTTGTCCTGCTTTGGTGGCGGCGACAGAGCCCGAAGCGGGGCAGGCTGTAGTGGGGACTGATCCTGGGGGCATGAAGACTTCAGGTGCCCCTTCTGCCCGCACTGGAAGCAAGTCCTTTTCTTCGACCAGCAACGACTCACGTCATGTCCTTTCTTGTACAGAATGTACACAACAGATCTCTCTTGGGTGCACCTTGGATGGCGAACACCTGATGCTGCTTTAGAGTGGAAGTCCTTTTGAAACACCTTTCGTAAGGGTGTCCAGATCGACCACAGAAGCTACATATTTCTCCACTTTTCTTCTTCAAAGAAGGGCCAGATGCCCTAAACCTTCCATCCTCATCGACTTTCCTCTTCTCTTTTCTCGCCACAACACCTCAATTCTTGGCGTTTTCAATCGCCTCAACTTTTAAAGCAGCTTCCACTACCTCAGCGTAACCTCCATCTCTATAAGCGCATGCCAACTGTTTGACATCGCTTCTTAGTCCTCCTAGAAAATGTATCACTTTTCCCTCATTTGAAGCTACCATATCAGGAGCAAATATGCTCAACTTACTAAAATCAATCTCATATTCGCTCACCGTGAGCTGTCTCTACTTCAGATGTAGGAAATTATTCATCAGACAGTCCTGCTCGACCGAGGGTAGAAACTTATTAAGCAGCATCTTCTTGAATCAGCATCTTTCCTTCAGACTCTCCCTTTCCTGAATCCACTAGCTTTTTGTCAGGCCTTTTAGCCGGTAGGCCGCAATCATCACCTTTTGGGCTTTTGCAATCCTAGAATATGAGAACATCTCCTCGATAGCCATGATCCAATCATCCAAAACCATAAAGTCGGCACTCCCGTCGTAAGTGGGAGGTCCCAATCGCTGGAAATACGAAATAAAATTCATCTCTGGAGGTAGCTTCACTAGGGGCATTGGAGGAGCATGAGTAACGGGTACGGCTTGACCCGCGACAGAATCTTGTACTAAGGATTATTATGCTGGAGCGGCAGACAACAAGGACTGAATTTGCGATTGCATCGCAACTGACTTTCTCGATAGAGCCTCGTTACTCTGGCGCAAACTTTTGATCACCGCATCGCTTTGCGCACCAGACGACTCGCCCTCTGACTAGGGAGTCTACCTCATCGCAGTACGTCTAGCCGCCATTTCTAGAAAAGTAATGAATGACTCATCAAAAATCTTAGATTACAACTAGACCACACAACTAGTTCAGACCATACTGAAAGACACTTGCTTAAGCTGCAACTTGCTCTGGAATTTTATAATGATGTTATGTCCTAATTAGGATGATATCCTCTCATCATATTAACTCATGTGCCTATGATATGAATGCATGGATTCTTTATTCTTATTTAAAATCATGTATGTACATGTGTCATCATGTAAACTTTAACTTAGCATGCGTGCTTATGCGATGATATGCTATGTATGCAGTGCTATGCATTATAAAAAGGCCTTAATACATATTATGAACGTCGTACACATGAAATGTTATGCATCTCATACTACATAACATCACATGCAATGAGAAAAGAAAAATGTGTTAATGGGCACCCATGTGGTGATGATTATGCATCTCATACTACATAACCATCACATGTTGCCACCTATGGTGGATCCATATACAAACACATATTATGCATCTCATACTACATAATATGTCCTGTATACTTATTATCATGCTATGAGTGTAGTGACTATGCTTCGGTTAATACGTACTGATGACATATCGGCGTGTGTATGCAAATGAATGAAGGGAAACAAACTATACGAGATTGGCTGGTTCGACCAACTTGTCAAACCAACCTCCCTCTGATACCAACTGTCACAACCCGCATTTTCACCGCCTTTAAAGATGTATCAGAGTAAGGGAAAATGCACGTCATGATGCGACGTCAGCAGGGGATAACTGCGGACGATCAGACAAAACTCCTACTTAACACATAAAGAAAGATCTTTAAGTTGTTTAGGGATAAATCCAGTTTAAGTAAAACAGTTAGTCGTATCCCTCGACTTAGTGGCTCATCTAGTCCACGAGGAAAAAAGAGTTATACGCAGTGTAAAATACTTCTTTTATAAATTAGACATCCGACATGAGTAAAAATGTCCCCAGAGGGCAACTCATGGTATGCAAGACAATAGGTTTATAATAGAAGTAAAAATAGCTTTTACGATTGTTAGATATAGTGATTTAGCATTTTAAAACATGCAATGCATGAAGTAATGATAATAGTTTTGTACTTAAAAATACCTATCATGTAATCATAGCATAAAATATCCCACAGAGCAAGTAATCCAAATAATCAGAAAGAGATAAACTAGTAGCTAACAAAAGTATCCAAAATCAACCATCATGTGGGCATCAACAATCTGACACGAACCCACACAAAACAAAAATATGTCTGAACTAGGTAAAGTAAACTAAAACAAAAAACTACATCGCAACGGCGAGGTAAAAACCACAGCCAATACTGCTGCTCAAGAACTTCAAAACCAGCTTCACTACCTGCTATAGCTCTGAACCTGAGGCATTCCAAAGACAGAACACCTCAGCAAGAAAGTACAAGTGATGGCAGAAATATAAACCAAGAAAAGCACGGGTCATAAGGGGTACCAACCCAAGACCAAAAGTACTGAAGTAAAGTACATAAGTAAGGTACAAAAATTCGGAAAGGAACACTTACGTAAATCGTCACGTACAATAAAAGTACCCCAGATGCACAAGACTATAAGGGGGAAAAATCACGGTTAAATCATCAGGAAGAATTGCAAAACTTTATTAGCCAATTAAATATGGTCAACTCTACCCAAAAACACGGGCGAGGTGGTCACTCATCCAGACACACCCCCACAGATATATTGTAAGACCCCCCCTCCCGGATCCCAAAACACGACACAAAGAGGGAGTCCTATGCCCGGAACAGCCACCTTGCGGTAGCATTAGCACACGGGCTAACCTGTACCACAAGACGCCTATTTCGCCGGCTACAACAATATCAATATATCATGCCAACCCAACCAAATAAAAAAGCAAGAGAAGTCAAAATCCACACTAAGTATATAATGTTCAAAACACCAATAAGGAGAAGCTAAACATGCTTCTACAATATATCAGAGTACAACTAATCATCGCCCAAATGGGCTACATCAGAGTAATCAAAATACTAACATCAGTAACCGACGGTATCGACGGCACCGTCACTTCAGGCCCTGTCGTCCTGGCCTGACTGTCCTGCTGCGTAGTCTGCGGCTGCTCTACCTGCGGTGTGACCTCCTAAAAAGGAAGACGTAGAAACCGTTAGTCGAAACGACTAAGTGGTTTCACATCCGCTCCCCCAGTGACTCCTCGGCACCGGGCGGGGAAGAGGAACAAGAGTACAGTATATAATAAGTATGCAAGTAAAGGAGTATAAGCAGGTGGCAAGGTACATGAGTATAATGTATAATCTAGCAGTTCTACAAGCTAACAACATATAACAGCAGGTGTAAGGAAATCTACAGCAGGTAAGTAACTTAACTTATAAGAATGCCCATACAAACTTATAAGTTAAGGATTGGGTTACATAAAGGTAACTCATCGTATAAGAGTGCACATACAAACTTATACGATAAGGATGTGCAATGTTATGAAATGCTATGAATGCTATGCAATGACTCACCTATGATCACACCCATGCAATTGCTATGTCGACACAGACTGTAGTTCCCACTTTTCGAGTAGGTAGCTAACCTCTCAGGCATCAGCCGCCGTGACCAGGCGGTGACAGTAGAACGAGCACTTCTACTACTAGGCGGGTATCCACACTACTTCACCTAGGCCTCCGTACGCCTCAATGCTAAGGACACAACAGCGGAGCCCATGCGTACTATGGCCCAGCGGGGTCTTGGGTAGATGTGCACCAAGAACACAGCCTGAACTGGCCTTGTGTGACCCGAGAGGGGCCTCGGAAGTAAGCACGAGGACACAGCCCAACCGTTCACTTGTCACGGAAGGGGCCCCGGGACGTGAACACCGAGGACACAGTCCAACCGCCCAAAGTCTAACTATCGACTCTCGTCGATGTGACGACTGGCGAGCCCGTAGACCTTCCACACTATCCTTAACCCAGGATTACGACATCGCGTGTCGACTCACACCACATGCAAATACCACATCAACATAACATGGAAGGGGCCTCGGAAGTAGGCATGAGGACACGACCCAACCATCCATCCACACCTTATCTCAACACAACCAAAACAAGTGACGGTCCACACCGTACTTACATCCCTTCACAATACTACCCGTAGGGAGACGACGCTCTAAGTATTGGACTACTATACTCATTTCATTAATCAAACATACTCATGACCATAATCTATTCATCTATATGACTTTCCAAATGATGACAACGTATTATAAAAATGATGCGCATATAAAGATCTATCACACTTTCCATTTGATAATGCCATAATATAAACATGAAGTGCACAATTATCAATCTTTCAATTTCTACCAATTCAAATCGTTTAAATAAGATTGCTTCACAATTTGATAATATGAAATTTGATTAATAAGCTACATCAATCATGCAACAAATGATTAATCATAAGGGTTCATCCAAACCAAGTATCTTGCAATATTAATTTCACTGAATCCAAATCCATCTTCCATTAAAGCCCAGAATTTAGGTGCAGGTTGAATCTGGACAGCAACTTCGACCGGAGATTCTCGAAGCTATAGGAATCCGGTGAAGACGTGTAACTCTACGATGGAAAGGTATTTCCGTGGTCTACAACTCTCGTATTCAGACCTCAACCCAGATTTGATATTATCCTATTTGAAATCGGACTTGAAGTCCGCTGCGTACAGGACACAGTTTCTGCGTGCAGGATTTATTGAACACCATTTGCGTTTAGACTTTCCTGAGGCTACAGAATTCGCCAGAAGTCGTGCAACCATTCGTTAGAAAGGTATTTTCAAGGGCTTCAACTTTCGTGTTTAGTCGAAAGCCCAGATCTTAACATATCATACTTAAAAATGGCCACGAAGTTCGTGGCGCGCAGAATACAGATTCTGCACGCATCTTAAGGCGGAATGAACGTCATCGGTTCATCTTCCTCCTCAAGGTGATCTTCCCAAATCATTCCAGAAAATCTCCTCCCTTATTAAACCTCAAGAGGCCTTTACTCTTCACGAAACCATCCCCCATCTCCACATAGAAGATCGGAGAGGTTGAAGACACCACTAACCAAGAGCACAAGCCCCGGATTGGCCTCACCCTAGAGAAAGCATCTCCTCACATGTCAAGACTCTTTTGAGTCGACGTCTCGCCAAGATATCTACAGATCTAGCACCAAGGGAGAGTGTAGGAAACTCACATCGATTCCAGCGGTTCCTCCATTTCCGGCCATGGATCTCGTGATTCTCCTTGGCAGCATCTTCTCCTTCACGGTGATGGCGGATTTTCTCCTGTAGAACTTGCTCCAGCAGTTTTCTCTCTCACCAGGAGTTCTCACAGGAAATAGGGAATGAAATGAGCATGAAAACGGCTAGGGTTTTCTCTCACCCTTATATATGAAAAGTGACACGGGTAGGGACACGGCCGTGTCCTTACCCGTGTGTTGCCTGGGCGAAGCGGCAATGACAGTTTCCATGTCGGTTCAATATTTGACATGGGTAGGGACACGCCCGTGTCCCAACCCGTGTCTCGATCCGTGTCCATATGACACGGCCGTGTGCCCTGGCCGTGTCCTTCTCGGGATGCATTTCGACGATCTCAACATTTCGTCGATCTCGATCAAAATCGTCGACTGGAGAACACAGGTAGGGACACGCCCATGTCTCTACCCGTGTCATGTTAATTCGTCGAAGTCGACGCGCAGTTCGTCGATCTCGACACCTCTCATCGAGTGTAACTCGACACACACAGGTAGTGACACGCCTGTGTCGCTACTCGTGTTTCATGGTGTCGACACAGCTCGACAGTCTCGACACGTCCTATCGAGTACAACACGACACACACGGGTAGGGACACGCCCGTGTCGCTACCCGTGTCACATGGTATTGACACAGCTCGCCAGTCTCGACATGCCCTGTCGAGTGTAACTCGACACACACGGGTAGGGACACGCCCGTGTCGCTACCCGTGTCACATGGTGTCGACACAGCTCGCCGATCTCGACATGCCTCGTCGAATACAGCTCGACGCACACACGCACACGGGTAGGGACACGCCCGTGTCGCTACCCGTGTCCATTCACAACACTGATTTCTCTACTCCACAAGTGCATTCCAATTCCCTGCACGTCCCAGGACTCGAGTCAACCTTCCTAACTCAAAAACACACACTAGGGGCCTAGAGCGATTCGGGACGTTACAAATCCTATAAACAAAATAAAAGATTTCGTCCCCGAAATCAGGCTTAGGCCGTGGGAAGAAAAGCATAACAGAGAATTAACATATGCTTTTAAATAAAATTACCTTGAGCAAACAACTCCGGGTAGCGTTGCTGCATCAAATCCATTGGCTCCCATGTGTACTCCTCTTTCCCATGATTCGACCATAGCACCTTCACTAATGAGACACTTTTGCGGCGCAAAGTTCTTGTCTCGCTGTCAACAATATGCACCGGCTCTAGTCGCACAGACCTATCTGACGCCACTGCACCATCAGTAGTGGGAATATATTGGTCGGGCCGCAACAGTGCTTTTCGAAGCGACGACACATGGAACACGTCGTGGAGATTCTCTAGTTCTGGTGGTAACTCCAACCGATAGGCCAACGGGCCAATCCTTTCTAGTATAGTATAAGGCCCAACATACCTTAGGCTGAGCTTTTTCACTCCACGCAACCGCGATACTCCATGCATCGGCCGAGTCTTGAGGAACACTTTATCGCCCACTTGGAACTCCACCATCCGGTGCTTTTTATCGTAATATTTCGCATGTCGACTTTGAGCCTCCAACATGTGATCCCGTATCAATCTGATCGCCGCATCAGTATCATCTATATATTCATTTCCCAATGCCTTCGGATCTTCATCCTGCACCCAAGACAAGGGGGTCCTGCACCTTCTTCCGTAAAGGTCTTCATGGGGCGCCATACCGATGCTCTCCTGATGGCTATTATTGTAGGAAAATTCCACCAGGGGCAAGAGCCTTTCCCACGGCTCTCCTCTGTCCAACACACATAATCTCAGCAGATCATCCAATGTCCTAATGGTCCTTTCAGACTGCCCGTCCGTCTGAGAATGAAATGCGGTGCTAAAGGTAAGGCGTGAGCCCAAATATGCTTGTACCGCCTTCCACTCCTTGGATGTAAACCGACCATCCTGATCCGAAACAATTGTCTTGGGCACACCATGATACCGTACAAATTTCTCCACAAAAAGGCGTACCAAAACATCCACGTGTGCTTCCTTCTTCATTGGAATGAACCGGGCCACCTTTGTCAGTCGATCAACAATAACCCACACTGAATCATTCCCGGAGCGGGAACGAGGTAGCCCATGGACAAATTCCATGGAGATATCCTCGAACTTCCATTCAGGGATGGGCAACGACTGCAACAAACCATCGGGACTCCTGCATTCAGCCTTCACTCTTTAACAAGCTACGCAATGTGTAACATAGTAACGAACATCCTTCTTCATTCCTGGCCAGCACATGGTCTTCCGTAAGCCGGCGTACATCTTGGCAATACCCGGGTGTACAGAATACTGAGAGGAATGTGCCTCTCTCAAGATATCCTCCCGGATTTTGTCACCCTTGGGAATATAGAGTCGGCCACGAAAATAAACGATGCTGTCTTTTAGTGTGTACTCATCGGTGGTCCCATCTTCAATTGTCTTGATTGTCGGGGCCAAGGCCGCATCCATTCCTTGCTCCACCCGAATCCGGTCCCGGATATCACAAACTATGCTCATGTTGGCCAAATATTCCACATACTCTGCCGAAGGAGCCTTGAATACTAGAGTAATATCCATCTCCTCAATCATCCGAGCCAAATCCATACTCATCAACCGAGACTCTGGGCTAGAGCCTGACACTTTTCTACTCAAGGCATCGGCTACCGAGTTCGCTTTCCCGGGGTGGTAGTTCATGGTGAACTCATAGTCGCATAGAAATTCCAACCACCGCCGTTGTCTCAAGTTCAACTCCTTCTGAGTGTGGACATACTTCAAGTTTTTGTGATCGGAAAAGATCTCGCAGTGGACGCCATATAGATAATGCCTCCAGACCTTCAAAGCGAACACCACTGCTCCCAACTCCAAATCATGGACCGGGTAATTAATTTCATGTTTCTTTAACTGTCTTGAAGCATATGCGATCACGTGCCCGTGGTGTATCAGTACCGCTCACATCCCTTGATACGATGCGTCAGTGTAAACTTGAAATTTTTCCTTCTCAGATGGAAGTGCAAGGATGGGGGCGGAGGTAAGCCTATCCTTCAGCTCTTGGAATGCCGCTTCACATTGTGGTGTCCACTCAAATGGCACACCCTTCTTCGTCAAGGAGGTAAGAGGAAGGGCAATCTTAGAAAATCCTTTCACGAACTTGCGGTAGTACCCGACAAGTCCAAGAAAACTCCTCATATCGGCCGCCGACTTCAAAGGCGACCACTCCTTCACGGCTCGCACCTTTGCTGGATCCACTGCTAATCCTGCTCCACTGATCACATGCCCCAAGAAGGCAACCTCCTTAATCCAGAATTCACACTTGCTAAACTTGGCGTACAAGGCGTGCTCCTTCAATTTCTTCAAAACCAAGGTCAGGTGCTCGACATGCTCCTCCTCCGTCTTTCAGTAGACCAAGATGTCGTCGATAAAAACAATGACGAAGATGTACAAATACGGTTCAAACACCTTGTTCATCAGGCTCATGAAGGCCGAAGGGGCATTTGTGAGCCCAAACGACATTACCGTGAACTCATACAAACCATATCTTGAACTGAAGGCTGTTTTCTGAATGTCCCCTTCTTGTATCCTCAACTGATAGTAACCAGAGCGCAAATCCAATTTAGAAAACCAATGTGCTCCCACTAATTGATCGAATAACTCGTCGATCCGAGGTAGCGGATAAGTTTTCCGCACCGTCAACCGATAGAGTTCCCGATAATCTATGCACAATCGCAGGGTTCCATCCTTCTTCTTCACGAACATCACAGGGGTTCCCCAAGGTGATGAACTGGGGCGAACGAACCCTGACTCCACCAGTTCTTGCAATTGAACTCTAAACTCCGCCAGTTCTTTCGGGGCCATTCTGTACGGAGCCTTGGATACAGGCTTGGCACCTGGTACTAAATTAATTTGGAAGTCAACCTCTCTATGCGGGGGCAATCCTGACAGCTTTTCAGGAAATACCTCGGGAAAATCCCGCACTACCCGTACATCCTTTAATTTCAATGCTTCTTCCTTCAACTCGAACCAGATCATGAAGACCTCGTACCCCTTCATATAAGCTTTTACAGCCTAAACAGAAGATAATATCATACGCGGCGCGAAGCCAATACCTTGGAAGATGACTTTAGAGTTTCCATGTCTCAAATAGATCCGCTTCTCCGCGCAGTCGATCCTCGTAAAGTGCCAGTCCAGCCATGCCATGCCCAAAATGATGTCAAACTCTGGCATTCTCAGAACCGTGGCCGGCGTATCAAAGGCTTTCCCATCAATAAATAACTCCAACTCGCACTTGGCGGTTGCGATCATCTCCGAGCCATCCGGAAGGCGTACACGTCGGGCTATGCCAGTGAAGTACTGTACACCCTCCATGTCTTTTATGAAATCCTCGGACACAAAGGAGTGTGAGGCACCAGTATCGAACAGCGCATAGGCCGTCTTCCCGCCAATAATCACGGTGCCTAAGTACCAGCAACCAAAACTTATTGCTTGGTGTCTAGTAAGTCTTAATCAATTCAAGTTAGACCATGAAAATATGTTAATTAATTAAATCATACCTGCAATCACATCTTGTGGGTTCCGTTCCTGCGCTATGTCAAGCGCGTACACCTGATCCCTAGCAGGGTCGGGGTTACCTCCTCGCGGTCCTCGTCCTCGACCATGCATGTATCCCCGTCCTCGTGGAGCTGCTGGAGGGAGAGCAGGAGGGAGAGCAGGAGGGACGTCCCCATATAGCTGCTGGCAGAAACGTCTGATGTGACCCGGCTGGTTGCATTCGAAGCACACAAGCCCACGACGCCCTTCAGGTTGTTGAAATTGTTGAGGCTGTGGGGGTGGAGGCAATGCAGGCGGCTGCGGAACCGGATGCTCCACCCTATAGTTTCGGTGGACACGCCCTCCACCTCTTTGATATCCTCTTACTCCTCTGAAGTCTCACCTCCTTCTATTCCATGGGTCGGCTTCCATCACATCCTCCGTAGGCCTCTTACTGCATCCCAACTGGTCCGCCTCCAGTCTTTTCTCCATATCAATGATCTCCGCCAAGCTTCCATCCGCTATAAACAAAAGGGACTGCCTTAGGGGATCTCACAGCCCTTTGTAGAAGCGCTTGGCATAACCTCTGTCATCCAACTCGTAAGAATCCGCAAACCTTGCGAGATGCTGGAATTCCCGCTGGTATTCTGTAACCAACTTTGATCCTTACTTTAGTAGAAGGAACCTCTGCTCAAGCTCATCTCGGGACGATGTAGGGATAAAGTGCTTCAAGAAAACACCCGAGAATTCACTCCAACTTATCTCTGTGTAGACCCGGCCTTGGAAGGTAGAGCCCATGAGGGACTTCCACCACCTCTTAGCATGTAAGTCCAAGACGGACACCGCCAATGTCACTGCCATGTTGGCCGGGCAACGGATACCAGCCAACAACTCATGAACCGTGTCTAGACATTCCTCTATATGTACGACTGACTCCGTCCCAAGGTAGGCGGGACGGGAGAGAGCCCGGAAGGTGCTCAGCCAGTTGGAGCTCGAGTCCTGTTGTTGCACCGGGGGCTGCTGCGCCCTAAAAGCATCGAGGATGGCAGTGAGCGTCAACCCCAACTCAGATTGTTGGAACTGAGTGGGAGTGGGTATGGAGGGCGTAGGAGTGCCTCTCACCTGCTCAACGAGCACTGGAATCTACACACAAAACGCAAACGTATGGTCAGGTTGGCTAATCTTAAGGTCAAAGTTGGACATACTTAGCGTGAATTACATATGGGCACACCACTGCTTCCGCTAAGTCAGTTTGTCCCCAAACTGACTAATCAAACGGGGGTGGCACCATTGTTGAATGACTTTTTTAGTTGAGGATCGTGGCAAACTGATACCATTTGTAAGACCCCCCTCTCCCGGATCCCAAAACACGGCACGAAGGGGGAGTCTTATGCCCGGAACAGCCGCCTTGCGGTAGCATTAGCACACGGGCTAACCTGTACCACAAGACGCCTATTCCGCCGGCTACAACAATATCAATATATCATGCCAACCCAACCAAATAAAAAGCAAGAGAAGTCAAAATCCACACTAAGTATATAATATCCAAAAACATCAATAAGGAGAAGCTAAACATGCTTCTACAATATATCAGAGTACAGCTAATCATTGCCCAAACGGGATACATCAAAGTAATCAAAATACTAACATCAGTAACTGACGGTATCGACGACACTGTCACTTCAGGTCATGTCGTCCTGGTCTGGCTGTCCTGCTGCGTAGTCTGCGGCTGCTGTACCTGCGGCGTGACCTCCTAAAAAGGAAGACGTAGCAACCGTTAGTCGAAACGACTAAGTAGTTTCATATCCGCTCCCCCGGTGACTCCTCGGCACCAGGCGGGGAAGAGTAACAAGAGTACAATATATAATAAGTATGCAAGTAAAGGAGTATAAGCAGGTGGCAAGGTACATGAGTATAATGTATAATCTAGCAGTTCTACAAGCTAACAACATATAACAGCAGGTGTAAGGAAATCTACAGCAGGTAAGTAACTTAACTTATAAGAATGCCCACACAAACTTATAAGTTAAGGATCGGGTTACATAAAGGTAACTCATCGTATAAGAGTGCTCATACAAACTTATACGATGAGGATCTTGTTGTGCAATGTTATGAAATGCTATGAATGCTATGTAATGACTCACCCATGATCACACCCATGCAATTGCTATGTCGACACAGACTGTAGTTCCCACTTTTCGAGCAGGTAGCTAACCTCTCAGGCATCAGCCGTCGTGGCCAGGCAGTGACAGTAGAACGGACACTTCTACTACTAGGCGGGTATCCACACTACTTCACCTAGGCCTCCCTACGCCTCAACGCTATGAACACAACAACGGAGCCCATGCGTACTATGACCTAGTGGGGTCTTGGGTAGATGTGCACCAAGAACACAGCCCGAACTGGCCTTGTGTGACCCGGAAGGGGCCTCAGAAGTAAGCACGAGGACACAGCCCAACCGTTCACTTGGCACGGAAGGGGCCCCGGGATGTGAACACCGAGGACACAACCCAACCGCCCAAAGTCTAATTGTCGACTCCCGTCGGTGTGATGACTGGTGAGCCCGTAGACCTGCCACACTATCCTTAACCCAGGATTACGACACCGCGTGTCGACTCACACCACATACAAATACCACATCAACATAATATGGAAGGGGCCTCGGAGGTAGGCACGAAAACACGGCCCAACCATCCATCCACACCTTACCTCAAGACAACCAAAACAAGTGACGGTCAACACCGCACTTACATCCCTTCATAATACTACCCGTAGGGAGACGACGCTCTAAGTATTGGACTACTATACTCATTTCATTAATCAAACATACTCATGACCATAATCTATTCATCTATATGACTTTCCAAATGATGACAACGTATTATAAACATGATGCGCATATAAAGATCTATCACACTTTCCATTTGATAATGCCATAATATAAACATGAAGTGCACAATTATCAATCTTTCAATTTCTACCAATTCAATTCGTTTAAATAAGATTGCTTCACAATTTGATAATATGAAATTTGATTAATAAGCTACATCAATCATGCAACAAATGATTAATCATAAGGGTTCATCCAAACAAAGTATCTTGCAATATTAATTCCACCGAATCCAAATCCATCTTCCATTAAAGCCCAGAATTTAGGTGCAGGTTGAATCTGGACAGCAACTTCGACCGGAGATTCTCGAAGCTACAAGAATCTGGTAAGACGTGTAACCCCACGATGGAAAGGCCTTTTTGTGTTCTACAACTCTCATATTCAGACCTCAATCCAGATTTGACATTATCCTATTTGAAATCGGACTTGAAGTCCGCTGCGTACAGGACACAGTTTCTGCATGCAGGATTTATTGAACACCATTTTTGTTTAGACTTTCCCGTGGCTACAAACTTCGCCAGAAATCGTGCAAGAATTCTTTGGAAAGGTATTTTCAAGGGCTTCAACTTTCGCGTTTAGCCGAAAGCCAGATCTTGCCATATCATGCTTAAAAATGGCCACGAAGTTCGCTGCGCGCAGAATACAGATTCTGCACGTATCTTAAGGCGGAATGAACGTCATTGGTTCATCTTCCTCCTCAAGGCGATCTTCCCAAATCATTCCAGAAAATCTCCTCCCTTATTCAACCTCAAGTGGCCTTTACTCTTCACGAAACCATACCCCATCTCCACATAGAAGATCGGAGAGGTTGAAGACACCACTAACCAAGAGCACAAGCCCCGGATTGGCCTCACCCTAGAGAAAGCATCTTCTCACATGTCAAGACTCTTTTGAGTCGACGTCTCGCCTAGATATCTACAGATCTAGCACCAATGGAGAGGGTAGGAAACTCACATCGATTCCAGCGGTTCCTCCATTTCTGGCCATGGATCTCGTGATTCTCCTTGGCGGCATCTTCTCCTTCACGGTGATGGCGGATTTTCTCCTGTAGAACTTGCTCCAGCAGTTTTCTCTCTCACCAGGAGTTCTCACAGGAAATAGGGAATAAAATGAGCATGAAAACGGCTAGGGTTTTCTCTCACCCTTATATATGAAAAGTGACACGGGTAGGGACACGGCCGTGTCCTTACCCGTCTCCTGCCTGGGCGAAGCGGCAACGACAGTTTCCATGTCGGTTCAATATTTGACACGGGTAGGGACACGCCCGTGTCGCAACCCGTGTCCCGACCTATGTCCATATGACACGGTCGTGTGCCCTGGACGTGTCCTTCTCGGGATGCATTTCGACGATATCAACATTTCGTCGATCTCGATCAAAATCGTCGACTGTAGAACACGGGTAGGGACACACCCGTGTCTCTACCCGTGTCATGTTAATTCGTCGAAGTCGACGCGCAGTTCGTCGATCTCGACACCTCTCGTCGAGTGTAACTCGACACACACGGGTAGTGACACGCTCGTGTCACTACCCGTGTTACATGGTGTCGACACAGCTCGACAGTCTCGACACGTCCTGTCGAGTGCAGCACGACACACACGGGTAGGGACACGCCCGTGTCGCTACCCGTGTCACATGGTATCGACACAGCTCGTCATTCTCGACACGCCCTGTCGAGTGTAACTCGACACACACGGGTAGGGACACGCCCGTGTCGCTACCCGTGTCACATGGTGTCGACACAGCTCTCCAATCTCGACATGCCTTGTCGAGTTCAGCTCGACGCACACACGCACACGGATAGGGACACGCCCGTGTCGCTACCCGTATCCCTTCACAGCACTGATTTCTCTACTCCTCCACAAGTGCAGTCCAATTCCCTGCACGTCCCAGGACTCGAGTCAACCTTCTTGACTCAAAAACACACACTAGGGGCCTAGAGCGATTCGGGACGTTACATATATTATCCGTCTAACTACGGGGGAGACTCAAACACTCCACCATTCACCGCAGATGCCTAAGCACTCGGTAGAGTTCCACAAGGTACTAATGGATGGATCAAACATTGCGGAGGTGGTTTTGTCTGCTAATAACACCCACAATGAAGAAAAATCATGATATATCAAAAATTGCGTCGATGGTTTCGTCCACTATTAACACCCGCAATGAAGAAAACCATGATATAAATCTCAAGACAACATTGCGACGGTGGTTTTGTCCACTAACACCTGCAACAAGGAAAACATGAAATCAATCTCAAGACTTGACACATCGGATTCTACTAAACATTTCTAGATTTTGGGAACGGTTGATCAGCCATTATGAAAGGTTTAAGATCTAGAATATACTCTAGCATGTCCTACTTGATGATTAGGGATGATTAAAAGCCAAGGAATTTAAACACATCATCCAAATCTCTAACAACGCTACAAGGTTGAGTTTATCATAGCAAAACCTTAATTACAATGGGATCTCAAGAACAAAGACAAAATGGCACTAATAATTGGAAAGCTAATCATGAAAACATCATTAGATAAAGAAGGTTAGCAATTTCATCCAGGTTGGAGGAGGGAAGAGGAGGAAGAAAACCACCACTTGCCTTGGTTTTGCCGGAGAATGCCTCCAAATCGCACCACAGCGTAGATCGGGACAAAGGAAGACGGGGGAAGTCGAAATCTGAACAAAAATGGCCGAAATAGAGGTTAGAGCCAAAAACCCTAACGAGAAAAACTCAAGAAACGGGAAAAACTTTACCACGATGGCGTAGCTCTCGTTGAGATCTTTCCAGATCTATATTCGGTTGAAAATTTCGAGCACCGGAGCACCGTCGACGGCCACTGAAAGATTCACGAACGGACATTCTCTCTCTCGCTCACGCCTCTCTGGTTCAGGAAGGAGGAAGTATGGCTTAAGTGAAGGAGGGGAAGAAGTTTTCTTATGAATTTATAAATGTCTATATATATATAATAAATATAATCTTGAAATCATTACACTTAAGGAGATGAACAAGGGGCGACTGAACCGGAAATCTCGAGATGAAGTATGGATTTCTCGAGTGGAATGAAAATTTCTCGAGAACAGAAGGAGGGTATCTCGAGAACTAACGAGGACATCTCGAGAACTAAAGAATGTTCTCGGGAACAGAAGAAAGGTTTCTTGAGAACAAGTAGAAGCACTTCTCAGGAACAACGAATAATTTTCTCGAGAACAAAGTAGAGCTTTCTCGAGAATAAGACAAGGTCTTCTCGAGAACAAGGGCAGATCTCGAGTACTAAAAAGGACTTCTCGAGAAGAGACTATGGACTTCTGGAGAAGAGTTTCTGGATAACTCGAGAGCTGAGAGTGGATTTCTCGAGTGCAAAAGAGGATTTCTTGAGAACTGCAGGACTTCTCGAGAACAAAAGGGCACTTCTCGAGAGCTTCAAGACCTCTTTGGAACTAGGGGAAGGATTTTTCGAGAAGAAGCAAGACTTCCCGGGAGCAAAGCATCATTTCTCGAGAAGGAATATAAAATTCTCGGGAATAGCTCCAGACTTCTCGAGAAATAAGGCTGATCATCACGAGTACAAAGCAGGGTTTTCCGAGAACTAATCAAGAAAATATCAGAAATCAGGTTTGACTAATATTCCGGGATAAATCGTTGACTCTATGAATTTAGCAGCGAAAACAACACTAGAATCCGACGCACCATTTTTGAGACACTAATATCAAATGCTTACTATAAGCATACATGCCACAAATTTAATTCTTCCAACAAGAAATCATTCAATCTCATCAAAAACTCCAAAATCTAGTCAAACGGACCCAACGGACGCGAAAACGCACAAACGGTGCAACGCCGTCAATAAGGTGTAAAAAAGTAACACCCTGACGTCATAATTATGAGGATACCAAATCAAATATTATCATCGAAATCGGGGGCATTACAGCCGCCGTCATCGCCGCCGGTCTCGGGCCACCGTCCTTTGCTGGCGGGCCCTCTTTTGGCCTTTGGGCAAAATCACCAATTTTCCAAAAATGACAATCCGCGTGCTCGGATTTGAGCACTCTCATTGGCCGGTCCGGTAGTTATTAGGCGAAATTAACGGTCCGCCCCATAAAAGTCTATCAATTGCCAGTTTTTTACTTCATTTGGATCCTTTTTCCAGTTTTGGGAATTCTCTAAGGGTCCGTTCGTTTGCACAAAATTAGAATTCGATATTGAAATTGAATATTGATGAATATTGTGGAATTAAATATTGGTGACGAGTTTCAATTTCAACGTTCGACTAATAAAGAATATTGTGTAATTGATCAATTCATTTGTTTGTTTATTAAATAAAATTCAATATAAGAATTGAAAAATATTATAAAGAAACTAATATAAATAAATGTGTGTTATGACCACGACTTTTTCGCTTGCGAGCGATGTTTTTGCCCGGGCGCGATTTTTGCCCGGACGCAATTTTTTCAACAGGGCGAGATTTTTTTTCACCTAACCGTGATTTTTGCTTGCGGGTGGGATTTTTTCACGTGGCCGCGATTTTTTTTTGCTCTGGCCCGTTTTTGTCGCCCGAGCGTGATTTTTTCGCCCGGAGACAAAAAAACGCGCTCGAGTAAAAAAGCGCGCTTGGGCGAATAACTCGCACCCGGGCAAATAAATCGCGTCCGGGCTAAAAATTCGCGCCCGAGACAAAATACCGCGTCTGGGTGAATAAGAGCGGTCGCGGGAAAAATTCGAGGCAGGGTGAAAAATTCGCACCCGTGCGAAAAAAGCGCGTCCGGGAGAAAAAAGTGTCGTCGGGTGAAAAAATTGCCGGGGCAAAAAAATCGCGCCAGGGCGAAAAATCGCTCCCGGGCGAAAAAAATCGCGTCCTGCTGAAAAAATCGTGCCCGGGCGAAAACATCGCGTCTGGGAGAAAACATTGCGCCCAGGCGAAAAAATCGGGCCCTGGCAAAATAATCGTGCCCCGGCGAAAAAAATTGGTCGGGGATAAAAATCGCGCCCGGACTAAAAAATCACGCCCGTGCAAAAAAACGCGCCCGGGCAAAAAAAATCTTGCCCTGACTTAAAAATGTGTCTCGCCCGGAATTGTCCAATTCTTATATAAATTGAAAAGAAATGTTTTTAGTTCAAAATGAATTCTACGGAATTCATTAAAATTTAAATTCCAAAGTCAGGCATGCAAACGAACGACGAAATTGGAATTATACCTTCAATTCCAATTCCAGGAGCTCAATTCCATACAAACGAACGAACCCTAACTGTTTTCTCTCTCACACACTACTCTTTCTCTCTCATCTCTCCCTCTCTACAGGACTTCCACCCAAGATTGCTCCCGCAGAATTCTGTCAAAGCCCATCAAATCAAGTGAAGTCTACTCAGAGGCAAGACGGGGTTGAGACGTACGCAGACTCGAACTCGACACACAGAACTCCTTGTCATTCGTAAGGCTAGGAAGCAAGAAACAAGTCCACACCGCCTCCGCTCCAGATCCGTACAAAAGACCAAGTTTTGTCTGCTTCCCAATGAGCGGAGGAAGCTAGATTGCTAGAGGAGCACAGAGGCCTACCATGCCCAGAGCTCTCTCATTCTCATCTCTTCAAGTATAGCAAGGAGCGGCCTATCGCCCTCGCCTTCCCCCAAAAAGCCTTGTAATAAAGTCTAAAATAGTGAAAGATAAGTCAATACCCTACTGACTGCGTGGTTTTTCACCCCGATTATTGGTTTTTCACGTAATCAAATCTCTGTCTCACTGCCCTTTGAATCTTTGATTGTTTGCACGCTCGACCGCTCAGCGGGTTAAGTCTATTCAAAAGGTCCGGCCTACCAGGAGTCTCGAGCGATCCGCAAGAACCACCATCCCATCACACCATCAAGTTCAGAATAAGACGAAGGTGGTGTTGGAATAATTTTCCTATTTATTCTAAAATAATATATATATATATATTTACGTTTCGAAAATAAGACATAATAGCTGTAAAATATAGATCTGGAGAATTTTGATCTTTAAAACTGATCTAGATAGAGAATGAGAGAAATAAAATTTTATAGTTTATAATCGAGCCTGAGTAAGGCGTGTGATCACTGCCCTAAAGAAGTTGCACCACCCTCCGGCAGGGCTTTCAACTGATGCTCACTCCTCCAAGGTACAACACACGGCTAGATCCCGAAACTCCGATGTGCTCGGACACTGAAGAAGCACAGAGCACCCCGAGCCACCACTTGATGAAGCAAATGTAAAAAGAAGATGAAAACAAATCAGCCAGTGTTTTTCGCATCTGCTAGAATGAAAATATATATCGTCTCTAAAACGATTCCTGAAAAGGCGTTAACTCAAATCTCGGTAAATAGAACAAATAAATTCGTCATAAATTTTGACGTTTATGAATGGTAAGTAAATAAAAGAAAGCAACGTTGGAAACGTTAGCGTAATAAAAGCTCGACGAAAAAGGCGCTCGACGAAAAACCGGTCGACGAAACCGCTGGCGAGAGCGGTCGACGAAAAGGCGGTCGATGAAACTGCTGGCGAGAGCGGTCGACCAAAAGGCGGTCGACGAAACCGCTGGCGAGAGCGGTAGACGAAAAGGTGGTCGACGAAACCGCTGGCGAGAGCGGTCGACGAAAAGGCGGTCGACGAAAGACCGGTCGACGAAAGACCAGTCGATGAAAAGGCTGTTGACGAAAGACCGGTCGACGAAACCGCTGGCGAGAGCGGTCGACGAAAAGGCGGTCGACGAAAAGCTCGGCGATAAGGCGCTCGACTACTGCGCAGCCGAGTCAAAACAATTTGGAGCAAAAATAACAATTCAATTCAATTATTCCCCAATCCCGAATCCGAAACCGGTCCGGTGCGTGCGCGCGCGCGTGTGTGGTGCATAGTTTCTCTTTATGTTCTTTTGAACATACTGAGACGAGGAACTTAACTTATAAACATTCCTACATGAAAGGAGGTAGGCAATGTGGGACAAAAGGATTTCATCCTTTGGGAAAGAGGGGTTCCCTCCAAGATTTTGGATTCCCTCCAATATTTTGATTTTGGAGCTTTTTCATTTAAAGTAAGGAGCCCAAACACCAAACTCCGAAAGGCTCCAATAAAATTATATATCTTTATTATATAATACAATATACATATCTCCAATCACACTATCAAATAGATCTGGACCGTCCGATCTCCAAAAGTTGGCTTCTGGCCATTGGATCTATACATAGTGGCCTGCCATTATCCAGATCCTAAAAAAAATTACTGTTCATTTCCAAATCATCCCTGATACCCCTCCTCCCGCATCCCGCCACTCACGGGCTCACCCCGCCGCCGGCGGTGGAGCCGCCGGCGCCCTGCCCGCCGGCGGGGGGATGCGGCCATGAGGGGCGGGATGCAGGTGGGGTTTTTTTCTTTTTTTTTTATTTAATAATTATTTTAATATTTAATATGTTTTTATAATTAATAAAGTTATTAAAATGCTTTTAAATAACTTTAAGCCCGTCGGGGGGTTAAGCGGGCGAAGCCCGCTTGATTGCTGGCGAAGCCCGCAGCGACGCATCGAGAACGGGCGGAGCCCGTTCAAAGATGCTAGTATATATATTTTTATTATATAATACAATATACATATCTCCAATCACACCATGAAATGCATCTGAACCGTCCAATTTACAAACAAATGCTTCTTACCGTTGGATCAAAACAAGGTGGCCTGCAATTATCCAAACCATGCAAAATTTAACTGTTCATTTTAATGAAAACCCCGATACCCGCTGTCCCGCATCCCGCGCCCCCCGGCCTCACCCCGCCGGCGGCGGCTCCTAGAGCTCACGGGCAGGGCCACCGCCGGCGGTGGCCCTGCCCGCTCGCCGCCGGACAACCCCCGGCGGGTTCGTCGGAGGGAGGCGAACCCGCCGGTGGGCGGCGGGCAGGCCGCCGGCGGCTCCGCCGCCGGCGACGGGGTGAGGCAGGGGGGCGCGGGATGCGGGACAGCGGGTATCGGTTTTTTTTTCTTTTTTTTTAATTTAATAATTACTTTAATAATTATTATATTTTTATAATTAATAAAATTATACTTTTAATTTAATAATTATTATACTTTTAAGACTGTCGGGGGCGGGCGAAGCCCGCCGGGGGGGGAGAAGCCCGCCGGGGGGCGGGCGAAGCCCGCCGGGGGTCAAGGGGGCGAAGTCCGCTTGATTGCGGGCGAAGCCCGCAGCGACGCATCGAGAACGGGCGGAGCCCGTTCGAAGATGCTAGTATATATATCTTTATACTATAAGCAAACTCCAACAGAGTCATGGTGTAACATTCGTCTTCCCAAAATACCCCCAAGTCATGATGTAACTTTTTAATGCCAAAATAACCCTCATTTTTCTTATTCCTATACTCATTTGCATGGTTTTTTTGTCATTTGATCATAAATTTTCTTATTCTTCTACCCATTTGCATAGTTTTTTTTCTTATTCCCCTACTCGCCGCCCCGCCAATGTCGCCGCCCTCGCCAATGTCGCCGCCCCCGCACAATGTCGTCACCCCGACCATTGTCGCCGCTCCCGATCAATGTCGCCGCCCCCGACCAATGTCGCCGCCCCCAACCAATGTCGCCGCCCCCGACAAATGTCGCCGCCCCCGACAAATGTCTCCGCCCCAGACCAATGTCGCCGCCCCGCATGGGGTCTCCCGTGCACGACTGCTTGTACATATATATATATCAAATTTCTAACCGATGGCGCAATCAAAACTTCTCGCCGTTGAAAAACTATGCCTCGATCAAAAGAGGTGCAGAAGATTACTTCACCGGGGGTCTTCTTTGTTTTTCCTATAGGCTATATAATAAACTAAGAATATATATAGCCCCCAAAAGCACAACGAGCCGGCCCCCGCAGGAAAAAAAGTCACAGGATAGTTTGTTTTATTCCAAAGTACGTAATAGTATTTATGCTATTACATAATTATCACCTACATGATTAATTAGCATTAGTACAAAACAAGTATAATGAAAAACGAAATAAAAAATAACAATTTATTTCGTGCAACTAAAGTCTATAAAATTAACAACATTTTGGTGTGATATATACAAGCAATCATGACAAATATCTTTCTTCTAATGAATGAACTAATTAAAAGCACAACATAAAATACATCCATACATAAATACACTATCAATCTGCATTTAAAAAAAATCATTCACTTCCATCACTTGAGATCATACCCAAATCCCAGTTCTTCCAAGCTCATGATCTCATGGCCGTGATCCAGCTCCACGTCCCACAGGTTCTCATACCGTTCTTCGTCCCCGCACCGCGGCCCCATCTCGATCTGGCCACCGTACGTGAAATCATGAAGAAAGTTCTGCATCAATGAAGCGTTTTGGATGTAGTTTTGAGAGCTGTTATTCCCGTCTTCTTCCTCGCAAGCAATAACTGCGGAGAATGAGCATCCGTTCACTTCTTCAGTAGTGTAAGGGGCTGTGTCACATAGTGATGGAAGAGTACTGCTAGATTCCTTCTCCTCTTCCCGTTTTCTCTTATGAAAAACTCTGCAAAGTACCCAATCTTCCTGCCATAGAAGAAACAAAAAAGATGTGCTATGGTTGCTGCTGATAATAAGAGCCCTATTAATATTACATTTCTCAATCAAATTCATTTTTATTTAAGCAATGAATACTCATGTTGTACAACCCCGTATTCGCCCCTATATAGTTTTAAGCTTTTGGGAGATTTTGCACTCTCGGTGGCCAATTTTGGCTCTAGTTTGGAAACATACTAGTAGGGGGAGGAAAAATCTACCTCCCCCCGGTGGCCCTCTTTTGGGGGGCGGGTGCGACAAGTTGTCTAACACCAGCCCCCGTCCTTATAGGTGCCTGGCGGACTGGTGGGGCGAGACCGGCCGGGGGCGGGGGTCTCGCCCCTGCTCCTTCTAGCCTGGCGGCCTGGTGGGGCGAGACCGGCCGGGGGCCGGGGTCTCGCCCCTGCTCCTTCTAGCCTGGCGGCCTGGTGGGGCGAGACCGGTCGGGGCCGGGGTCTCGCCCCTGCTCCTTCTAGCCTGGCGGCCTGGTGGGGAGAGACCGGCCGGGGGCCGGGGTCTCGCCCCTGCTCCTTCTACCCTGGCGGCCTGGTGGGGCGAGACCGGCCGGGGGCCGGGGTCTCGCCGCTGCTCCTTCTAGCCTGGCGGCCTGGTGGGGCGAGACCGGCCGGGGGCCGGGGTCTCGCCCCCTGCCCCTTCTAGCCTGGCGTCCTGGTGGGGCGAGACCGGTCGGGGGCCGGGGTCTCGCCCCTGCCCCTTCTAGCCAGGCGGCCTGGTGGGGCGAGACCGGCCGGGGGCCGGGGTCTCGCCCCTGCTCCTTCTAGCCTGGCGGCCTGGTGGGGCGAGACCGGCCGGGGGCCGGGGTCTCGCCCCTGCTCCTTCTAGCCTGGCGGCCTGGTGGGGCGAGACCGGCCGGGGGCCGGGGTCTCGCCCCTGCTCCTTCTAGCTAGGCGGCCTGGCGGGGCGAGACCGGTCAGAGGCCGCGGTCTCGCCCTTGCCCCCCTGCAGTTTTACCTTCTTGCCCTCGGGGGGAATTCCCCCTTTACCCCCCGACGTGGCTGTTCTCTATTGGCCCGAGGCCTTTTGCCCGTAGGGGTATTTTGGTCATTTCACCCCCAGGACTTGGAAAAACTATAAATAGACCCCCTTGGGTGCCTTGTAGAGGATCCTTTTCTTAGCTTCCTCCTCCCTTAGCTTCTTCTTGGTAGAGTGGAGAGAGCTCTCAAAGGCGCCTAGCCTAGCCCTTTGGTGAGGGAGGGGAAGAGCTCGGGTAGCCTTACGGGTGTGAGGTGGGACCTCCGCGCTAGAGCCGAGGGTCTGTTCATAGTCTCCTAAGTCTCCGGTCCGTGACGTTCTCTCGAGTGTAGTAGGTGTGAGGTCACCCCTTTCAGGGACCCCGAACTCCACAGAGGTCAAATTTGGCTTCAACACTTTTAGTGTGGTGAGCGTGGAGAGTGACCATCACAGAAGATCTCAGGAGAGTATCATGACGGGAGGTCAAGGAGGTAGTGATGATCTCGGCGAGCTCCCCACCCCAGGACCCTTTGTGGGGAGGCAAGAGTTCATGGCCTTCATCCAAGGCATCATGGAGATGCTGCGAAGCATTGCTCCTCAGGGTGGCAGCTCCACCCCGACCCCCTAGGAGCTAGCTCCCCCCCCTCGACGAGTCGACTCCCAGGGGTCTAGGCGGGATGACCCCAGCAGGGGGAGAAGGAAGTGCACCAGGAAGAAGGCCCGGGAAGGAGAGGATGGGAGATGGGGTCGAGCGAGACCTCACCGGTCGGGAGCTGTTTTCCACCCCGGCGAGTGCCAACCTCCCAGGCGAGCAGGTCGCGCGAGTGGAGGTGGCGAGACCACCCCTTAGGGGGTCACCCTTCAGCGAGCTAATCATCTCAGCTCTCGTTCCCGAGGGGTTCAGAGAGCCAGACATGGCTTACTATACGGGAAAGGATGACCCCGTCCAGCATCTGCAGTGGTTCGAGGATGCCGTCTCCATCAGGCCGATGACGGATGCCTTCAAGTGTCGCCTCTTTGCGATCACGCTGAAGGAGAAGGCAAGGGACTGGTTCCATCAACTCCCTCCAAGGTCGATCTATGGGTTCGAGGACTTGAGCCGGAGCTTCCAGCTCCGCTTCTCCACCTCCAAGAAGCGGAAGAGGAGTCCTGAGTCCATCTTCTTGATAAGGCAGGGGGCCGAGGAGTCGCTGGCCCGCTATGTAGACAGGTTCCAAGAGGAGATCTTGGAGGTCCAGGAGATGCCAGGGTATGCTCTCCAGATGACCTTCACCGTTGGGCTGAAGGAGGGCTTCTTCAAGATGAGCTTGACCCGGAAGGCCCCCCTTTCCTTAGAGGAGCTGATGGAAAGAGCGGCAGAGGAGATAGCCATGGAGGCGGCCAACCCGGTGTTTGTCAAGAAGTTGGCAAAGCTGACAGAGACAGAGGCAAAGGAGCAAGGTGGCTCGAGGCCCCAGGAGAGAAGAAGGAGAGAGGAGCGGAGAGCTCAGGAGGGTCCGGAACCAGATTGGAGGCAGCAGGGAGGACCCGCTCAGGGCCTGAGAAGAGGTTACGCCCACGATGGGGGAAACTTCCATGGGGGCCAAGGAAGGTTCAACTTCCAGAGGCAAGCCCCTAGGCAGCTCCTGCCCCCACCCCAGCAAGCGATGGAGATTGGTCGAAGGGAGAGGAGGAACCGCCAGGGAAGGAGAAGGGTCAGGGTAGAGTTGCCGTACTGTGACTTCCACCAGGTGGAGGGGCACGCCACAGCTACATGCCCCGAGTTCCTGGAAGTGAGGGGGGCGAGAGACCCTGCCCAGCCACAACCACCAGTGCGGGTTGAAGAGGTTCTGCCCAGAGAAGGAGGGGATGATGTGTGTGAGGACCGGGTTGATGTCGGACCCCGAGGCGGTATAGCGGTGATCCATGGTGGAGTGGGGATTGAGGCCACTCGGAAGGCAAGCCTCCATATCATGTATCGAAGGAGTGTTGCCTCAACCTCCCAGACACCGCCCCAGGAGGAGAAGGTCACCTTCTCGGTGAAGGACCTGCCGGATCATGAGGATCCATTTTGCGATGCGCTGGTCATCCAGACGGCCATCGAGGGCTACAGCGTCTCCCGAATCTTGGTGGACAACGGGAGCTCTGTCAACGTCGTTTTCAGGAAGGCGTTTGATGAGATGAAGGTAGAGCCAAGGAGGGTGTTGGCCTCGGACGGACCCCTGTTCGGATTTTCAGGGGAGAGGAAGGAGGTTGAGGGTGGAGTGGGACTCCAAGTCAAATTGGGGGGAGTCTCAAGGAACTGCCGGTTCGTCATTGTGGACGCTCCAAGCAGCTATAACGCCATCTTCGGAAGGCCCCTCATCAGTGCCTTCCGTTGCGTGCCATCTTCCTTCCACCAATGCATCAAGTTCAGCTCCGGGGGGATCCAGGTCAGAGTCAAGGGAGACTCCAGGATGGCAAGACAGTGTTATGTCACGGCCGTCAACACCATCTCTTGGTTGGCCAAGGCAGAGGAGATGGAGAAGATCATGGAGAGCCTAAGCAGGATGGAAGTGTCCGGCGAGCAGGAAGCGGATGGCGACCACCAGGCCCAGACCCCCTGAAGAAGCCTCGTCCTGGTAGAGTACTATATTCTTCTTATGTTGTATTGAGTCCAGCCCCCGACCAGCTGAGTCGAGGGGGTCTTGTAACTCATCTTTTTCCCCATTTGAGGATGTAAGATTTGGTAAGGACTGATTGAGATGCTTAGTTCTTTTGCTCCGAGACGGTCCCGCTGCCCAGGCTCTCACTAGCTGGGCAGGGCCGGTGGTACCTCTCGTTGATGCCTAGTTGTCTCACCTCGAGATGGATTCCGCTGCCAGGCTCTCACCTAGCTGGCAGGGCAGGTTGATCTCTCGGAGGGTGGGAAGGTCTCACCTCGAGATGGATTCCGCTGCCAGGCTCTCACCTAGCTGGCAGGGCAGGTTGATCTCTCGGAGGGTGGGAAGGTCTCACCTCGAGATGGATTCCGCTGCCAGGCTCTCACCTATCTGGCAGGGCAGGTTGATCTCTCGGAGGGGGGGGGGGGGGGAAGGTCTCACCTCGAGATGGATTCCGCTGCTAGGCTCTCACCTAGCTGGCAGGGCAGGTTGATCTCTCAGAGGGTGGGAAGGTCTCACCTCGAGATGGATTCCGCTGCTAGACTCTCACCTAGCTGGCAGGGCAGGTTGATCTCTCGGAGGGTGGGAAGTCTCACCTCGAGATGGATTCCGCTGCCAGGCTCTCACCTATCTGGCAGGGCAGGTTGATCTCTCGGAGGGGGGGAAGGTCTCACCTCGAGATGGATTCCGCTGCTAGGCTCTCACCTAGCTGGCAGGGCAGGTTGATCTCTCGGAGGGTGGGAAGGTCTCACCTCGAGATGGATTCCGCTGCCAGACTCTCACATAGCTGGCAGGGCAGGTTGATCTCTCGGAGGGGGGGAAGGTCTCACCTCGAGATGGATTCCGCTGCCAGGCTCTCACCTAGCTGGCAGGGCAGGTTGATCTCTCGGAGGGTGGGAAGGTCTCACCTCGAGATGGATTCTGCTGCCAGGCTCTCACCTAGCTGGCAGGGCAGGTTGATCTCTCGGAGGGTGGGAAGGTCTCACCTCGAGATGGATTCCGCTGCCAGGCTCTCACCTAGCTGGCAGGGCAGGTTGATCTCTCGGAGGGTGGGAAGGTCTCACCTCGAGATGGATTCCGCTGCCAGGCTCTCACCTAGCTGGCAGGGCAGGTTGATCTCTCGGAGGGTGGGAAGGTCTCACCTCGAGATGGATTCCGCTGCCAGGCTCTCACCTAGCTGGCAGGGCAGGTTGATCTCTCAGAGGGTGGGAAGGTCTCACCTCGAGATGGATTCCGCTGCCAGGCTCTCACCTAGCTGGCAGGGCAGGTTGATCTCTCGGAGGGTGGGAAGGTCTCACCTCGAGATGGATTCCGCTGCCAGGCTCTCACCTAGCTGGCAGGGCAGGTTGATCTCTCGTGGAAGCCTAGTCCTTAGCTCCGAGATGGATTCCGCTGTCAGGCTCTCATCTAGCTCGCAGGGCAGGTTGATCTCTCGTGGAAGCCTAGGGCAGGTTGATCTATCGTGGAAGCCTAGTCCTTAGCTCCGAGATGGATTCCGCTGTCAGGCTCTCATCTAGCTGGCAGGGCAGGTTGATCTCTCGTGGAAGCCTAGTCCTTAGCTCCGAGATGGATTCCGCTGTCAGGCTCTCATCTAGCTAGCAGGGCAGGTTGATCTCTCGTGGAAGCCTAGCCCTTAGCTCCGAGATGGATTCCGCTGTCAGGCTCTCATCTAGCTGGCAGGGCAGGTTGATCTCTCGTGGAAGCCTAGCCCTTAGCTCCGAGATGGATTCCGCTGTCAGGCCCTCATCTAGCTGGCAGGGCAGGTTGATCTCTCGTGAATCCTAGTCCTTAGCTCCGAGATGGATTCCGCTGTCAGGCTCTCATCTAGCTGGCAAGGCAGGTTGATCTCTCGTGGAAGCCTAGTCCTTAGCTCCGAGATGGATTCTGCTGTCAGGCTCTCATCTAGCTGGCAGGGCAGGTTGATCTCTCGTGGAAGCCTAGTCCTTAGCTCCGAGATGGATTCTGCTGTCAGGCTCCCATCTAGCTGGCAGGGCAGGTTGATCTCACGTGGAAGCCTAGCCCTTAGCTCCGAGATGGATTCCGCTGTCAGGCTCTCATCTAGCTGGCAGGGCAGGTTGATCTCTCGTGGAAGCCTAGTCCTTAGCTCCGAGATGGATTCCGCTGTCAGGCTCTCATCTAGCTGGCAGGGCAGGTTGATCTCTCGTGGAAGCCTAGCCCTTAGCTCCGAGATGAATTCCGCTGTCAGGCTCTCATCTAGCTGGCAGGGCAGGTTGATCTCTCGTGGAAGCCTAGTCCTTAGCTCCGAGATGGATTCCGCTGTCAGGCTCTCATCTAGCTGGCAGGGCAGGTTGATCTCTCGTGGAAGCCTAGTCCTTAGCTCCGAGATGGATTCCACTGTCAGGCTCTCATCTAGCTGGCAGGGCAGGTTGATCTCTCGTGGAAGCATAGTCCATAGCTCCGAGATGGATTCCGCTGTCAGGATCTCATCTAGCTGGCAGGGCAGGTTGATCTCTCGGGGAGATCAAGTCCCAACCCCGAGAGGATCTCCTCAGCCAGGCTCCCACTAGCTGGTTGGGTCGAATGTGCCTCGGGGAGATCAAGTCCCACCCCCGAGAGGATATCCTCAGCCAGGCTCCCACTAGCTGGTTGGGTCGAATGTGCCTCGGAGGGAGTAAAAGTCCCTTTGCTCCAATGAGGATCCCGCTGCCAGGATCTCACTAGCTGACAGGGCCGGTGGTACCTCTCGTGGAGGCTAAGTATTTTTTACCTGGAGGGGGTCTCGCCACCCAGGCTCCCATAGCTGGCGTGGCAGGTTGACACCCTGGAGAGGCGCGCAAGGAAATTGCACTCAGCGAATACGTTGGGTTGGACATTTCTTTCCGAGTTTGTGCCAACCTCGAAAAGAGCGGGGATTGTGTACAACCCCGTATTCGCCCCTGTATAGTTTTAAGCGTTTGGGAGATTTTGCACTCTCGGTGGCCAATTTTGGCTCTAGCTTGGAAACATACTAGTAGGGGGAGGAAAAATCTACCTCCCCCCGGTGGCCCTCTATTGGGGGGCGGGTGCGACAAGTTGTCTAACACCAGCCCCCGTCCTTATAGGTGCCTGGCGGCCTGGTGGGGCGAGACCGGCCGGGGGCCGGGGTCTCGCCCCTGCTCCTTCTAGCCTGGCGGCCTGGTGGGGCGAGACCGGCCGGGGGCCGGGGTCTCGCCCCTGCTCCTTCTAGCCTGGCGGCCTGGTGGGGCGAGACCGGCCGGGGGCCGGGGTCTCGCCCCTGCTCCTTCTAGCCTGGCGGCCTGGTGGGGCGAGACCGGCCGGGGGCCGGGGTCTCGCCCCTGCTCCTTCTAGCCTGGCGGCCTGGTGGGGCGAGACCGGCCGGGGGCCGGGGTCTCGCCCCTGCTCCTTCTAGCCTGGAGGCCTGGTGGGGCGAGACCGGCCGGGGGCCGGGGTCTCGCCCCTGCTCCTTCTACCCTGGCGGCCTGGTGGGGCGAGACCGGCCGGGGGCCGGGGTCTCGCCCCTGCTCCTACTAGCCTGGCGGCCTGGTGGGGCGAGACCGGCCGGGGGCCGGGGTCTCGCCCCTGCTCCTTCTAGCCTGGCGGCCTGGTGGGGCGAGACCGGTCGGGGGCCGGGGTCTCGCCCCCTGCCCCTTCTAGCCTGGCGGCCTGGTGGGGCGAGACCGGTCGGGGGCCGGGGTCTCGCCCCTGCCCCTTCTAGCCAGGCGGCCTGGTGGGGCGAGACCGGCCGGGGGCCGGGGTCTCTCCCCTGATCCTTCTAGCCTGGCGGCCTGGTGGGGCGAGACCGGCCGGGGGCCGGGGTCTCGCCCCTGCTCCTTCTAGCCTGGTGGCCTAGTGGGGCGAGACCGGCCGGGGGCCGGGGTCTCGCCCCTGCTCCTTCTAGCTAGGCGGCCTGGCGGGGCGAGACCGGTCAGAGGCAGCGGTCTCGCCCTTGCCCCCCCTGCAGTTTTACCTTCTTGCCCTCGGGGGGAATTCCCCCTTTACCCCCCGACGTGGCTGTTCTCTATTGGCCCGAGGCCTTTTGGCCGTAGGGGTATTTTGGTCATTTCACCCCCAGGACTTGAAAAAACTATCAATAGACCCCCTTGAGTGCCTTGTAGAGGATCCTTTTCTTAGCTTCCTCCTCCCTTAGCTTCTTCTTGGTAGAGTGGAGAGAGCTCTCCAAGGCGCCTAGCCTAGCCCTTTGGTGAGGGAGGGAAGAGCTCGGGTAGCCTTCCGGGTGTGAGGTGGGACCTCCGCGCTAGAGCCGAGGGTCTGTTCATAGTCTCATAAGTCTCCGGTCCGTGACGTTCTCTCGAGTGTAGTAGGTGTGAGGTCACCCCTTTCAGGAACCCCGAACTCCACAAAGGTCAAATTTGACTTCAACACATGTGTTTCATCTTATATGTATGATAAGTGAAAAAAAATCGTTTTCACCAAATTCTATTTCATTTCATTTTGTATGCATTACTATTTATGAATGTACAATAATTATATATATATATATATATATATATATATATATATATATATATATATATATATATATATATATATATATATATATATATATACCATTTAATTTGAAAATGAACCAAATCAATGTAGATATAATTCTTTGGTTTTTAATCCGGCCTCTTTCTCTTTTTTTGTAAGAAAAATTATGAGGGGTAAATTGGGAAGAGGCCGTGTTTTACAAAAAAAACTTGTCTCTTATTATGGCCTAATTTTTTCGTCCGGAATCCGGACTCCGGGTGATCTCCAGGAGATCAAATATGATCTCCTGGAGATAAAATATACCTGAGATCAAAATTTGATTTTCAGGAGTCCAAATATGATCTCTGAATTTCTCCTTATCATGTCGCATGGCATGAATGTGTGGAGATCATTTTTGAACTTTTGGAGATCATATTTTGATCTCAGATATATTTGATCTCCAGGAGATCATATTTTGATCTCCAGGAGATCATATTTGATCCTCAGGAGATCATATTTGATCCCCTGGAGATCATATTATTTGATCTTCTGAAGATCACCCGGAGTACGAACTCCGGACGGAAAAATTCCACCTTATTATGTACAAACAATATGCAAGAGTTTTCTACTACCTTGATGCCACAATACATTTTTCATTCATCTATTAAAAATAGTTGTCATTGTGAATTCAAAATACAAGAAAAAATACGAAAATGATGACAAACTTTATAAAATTTTTAAAATGCAAACAGACTAAATTCATTTATTAAAAATTTTAGAAAATTTGTAATAAAAAAAATGTAAAACTGAAAAGATGAATGTTTGATCAAAAAGAGTTTTTTTCCTATATATAATATATAGGTATTGATAAAGAAAATAATACCACATAGGCATTTATGTATAACAGTGCTCAATGAAAGCATGTGTTTTTAGGCATTCATTTTCAATGCAATTATAATTTGTTAAATATAATATAATAATTGAAGATTATATTTAGGATTCTTTAATATTCTTGTTTATCTATATTAATTAATTTCAGTCAAAACCAAAACAAATATTTTTGAAAAAATAGACAACTCTATATATAGAGTGCATAAAGAATAACAAACCTTGGGAGGAGAATGTGGGTTCTCAAGGCGAAACTCATGCATGATCCAATTAGTCTTGACACCATTTGGAGCCCTTCCAAGATAGAACACAAGGGTCTTCCTCATCCCTATCATAACATACTTTTTGGGGTTGTAGATGGTTCGATCCTTCCCGGTGGCTTTCCAATACCCCGACTTGGTCGCTCTATTTGTTCGAGATCCCGTTGCATATTTGCGATCTCGAAAGCTGAAGAAGTACCACTCATTTGCGCTCAGCATGGCTACCTCTGGCAATAACATGAACATAATCACCTCATGGCTGAATTATATCGGAGAGAATGCAAATGTAATTTATTTCATAACTAAGGTATTGTATGTACTATAGGTAATAATTATATGCAGTCCCATTTTGATCATGTGCAGGTCATGTATTTGAAAATGATTATATGCAGGTCAATTCCTGAACGGGTTCACAAGTTCTATGTGCCTTTAGTTTGGGCATCATTTATCCGTGGACTCTATACATTTAAAACTGGTCTGCATATAACATGACCCAAAAAGAAAGACAATATATTGTAGTTTTATTACATCAAGTTAATTAAAGTTTTCCCTTATTGCCCTCTATTTGATACACACATTCTCAGATAATTTGGGTAACATTAGTAATCATTGCAGCCTCTCGTTCTCTTTCGCGCATTTATGTTCTTTCGCCCTACTCCTCTTTTTCTAATATTATATATTATAATATTCCTATTCAAAACATTCCTAGATTGGCTCGAGGATGCTACTTGAGAGCCGTGAGCACCATCAGTTGGATTGAAGAGACAGAGGAGGCGAGTAAGGCGATGGAGGGAATGGCCTGGCTGGAGGCGATGTCAGAGGGTGGAAGGCCCGGGATACTAAGGATCAGCGGATCCCCGAGCGCGGTGAATAAGATGAAGATAGTGGCATGTCTGGAGGAGAACGTCCACATCTTCGCATGGAGTGCGACGGAGATGCCAGGGATTGTTGTCCTTCTGGATATGCGAATTGGAGATCTTGACGATGACGTCGACTGGGGGCCGCCGACAAAAAACCCTAGAGAGAGTGAGGCTGTGGAGAACTCTAGAAGAAACCTTCTCCGCCAAGCATTTCAGTGGAAGGAAGATTTATAACCAGAGAGGGACACCGTGCATATGCCTCAGCCGCTGGTACAGAATTATAATTATTTGCCCTCAAAATATTGATAAATACAGATTTTTTAGGGGTATATAATTAATTATTAGGCAAGCAATTTAAATAAAGAAGAAATATATATTTTAAAAAATAATTGGTATGAGTTTGATGCTGGTGGTTGGCCTGTGGGAGTGAAGATGAGTGCAAGCATAACTCATTGGAGAATTTCTCCTGCAAGAAACAAGTGGGCCTGCTCTGGCCTCATCCCAATATTATTATTATTGCAACCTGAAAGGAATATTACAGCTACGCAAGCCACGCCCGTGATCTACAGTGATCAATCAACGTGTACATGTTGATTAAATGCACGTTAATTCATTGTCATTCACATTACCAAATTAATTAAATTATATTAATCAATAATTTTTGAATATTAAAATGGAACAAAATTAGAAGGCATGCAGGTGTAGTACCTTGAAGGATGAATGGAGATGGCAGCTGGTGGGGTAAAAGCTTGATTTTGATATTATATATGTATAGAGAGAGAGAGAGAGAGAGAGAGAGAGAGAGAGAGAGAGAGAGAGAGAGAGAGAGAGAGAGAGAGAGAGAGAGAGAGAGAGAGAGAGAGAGAGAGAGAGAGAGAGAGAGAGAGAGAGAGAGAGAGAGAGAGAGAGAGAGAGAGAGAGAGAGAGAGAGAGAGAGAGAGAGAGAGAGAGAGAGAGAGAGAGAGAGATGAATAAAATTGTATGCATAAACTAATAGTATATTAATTAAGGTAAAACTGGGAGGATAAAGTTAATTAATTGTATAGAAAAAAAAGCATGAGTGTGTTGACTCACCTGGAAGCTCCCAAGGCTCGCGAGTGTGCAAATCGACTTCCACCATGGTTCCCTGAGTAGCTTTCTGGTTTGCCACCTTCTTGTAAAGATAGTAGTTTACTAACTCTTCATCACTTGGATGGAATCTAAACCCAGGTGGTAAAAGAGACACCACCTCTTTTAATCCCATATCCCCCCTCTCTTGAAAGATGGCTGAATAGAGAGAGACAGAGAGAGAGAGATGAAAAAGTTGTGATGAGTTTATGCAATGTCAAGGGAGCTAAGAGCTGAAATCCTTACCTATTTATCTATGTGCATATCTCTCTCTCTCTTCTCTCTCACTCTTCTCTCTATCTCTCTATGTTTATATAAATGAAAATAAAAGAGATATTAAGAGCGCGGAAACTAACTAGTTAGGCGTATGATATGGCTGTATAGTTGAAGGTTGTATATATCCTCATAAAGCTTGTAGCGCAAGAATAAGTAGTAAAGAGGAGAACAAGGGTGACAAGTAAGCACTGAAAAGGGATAATAAGTTAAAGCCCTCCGCACAGTTTTTGTTTCCACCGTGCAACCTAAAGAAAACATTTAGAGCTTGAAGACAATTAAGGTTTGTTATGTTCATGCATCTGCCCGTAGATTTCATGCTTGTCATCATTGGATTACTGAAGTTAACAAAACTCATAGGCATGATTGATTACATGAGTTTCGCAATAATTGGCTGCTCAGCATGTATATCTTCAATGGAGTGTATAAAATTGCATCCAACATATCTTTATATATATATCTTTATATATATATATATATATTATATAAAACAATATAGTATTCTTGAAGCAAACTATATAAATATATATATATCTTTATTATATACAACAATATAGTATTCTTGAAGCGAACCAAATTTTCATTTTCAGCCATTGGATCATCAAAATATTAGTTTTGGACCGTTCGATCTGTTGCTCTTTAATATATCAGTGCTTCCCGTTGGATCCGTTGCTGCTTTCCCGTCTCTCAACCCCGATAAAATCGCTTGCATGTTCTCCGCGTCGCTTCCGTCCCCGTTCCTCTTCGCCTCTTTTCATCGTCTGCCTATTCTACTGTGCTTCATCGTGCCTCTTCAAAGCTTTGTTGTCACTCCTAGGGCAGAACTCGCCGCTCCTCGTTGTGCCTGTTGGATCCGTTTCTGCTTTCCCGTCTCTCAACCCCGATAAAATCTCTCCAATAGGGCATCGCGTGCCTGTTCTCCGCGCCTCTTTCGTCCCCGTTCCTCTTCGCCTCTTTTCATCGTCCGCCTCTCTAGGTAATCTACTGTGCTTCATCATGCCTCTTCAATGCTTTGTTGTCTCGCCTAGGGCAGAACTCGCCACACATGTTCTCCTCCAATTACATCACACCTTCACATATAATATCACCTTACGCAAGTTCTGTTTAAGTTTTTTGGTTCTAAATCTGTTTTACGCAAGTTCTGTTTAAGTATGTATCCACACGGTGTTGAATCTACATGGTGTTTAATTCAATTGGATCTACCTTGGAAGTTTAATGTCATTGTGGCTTTTATTCGAGTTCAACAGAATTGTCTGCGTTCGATTCTGATGAGAATCAAAGAAAATACAAAGCGTACGCGAAATAAAATAACGCTTTAGGGAGCATAAAATGTGCAAACAAACTCGGATCTAACCACAGATTATTTCGGTGGATGTGTGTTAGCGAGACTGTCGTAACGAGTCATTCCTGAACAATTTTTGAGTCCTCTAGGGCTATATAAATGTGTTTGAATGTAAAGAGTTACATTTTAAATAATACTAATATATTCATGTGTGTGTGTGTGTATAACGCTTCGGGGAGCAAAAAATGAGCACCCCCCCCCCCCCCCCCCCCCGTGCAGTGTCTGATTGAATGTTGTAGGTTGCCTCTGTATGGACAGAATCAAATTCAGCATGCATCCTCACTGTTGAAGTATTAGACCGGGCGGCTTAGCAGTCTGATCCAGCGGTTTGTTGACCGAGCGGCTTAGCGGTCTGATCCAGCGGTTTGCAGACCGGGCGGTCTATCGGTCTACCTCTGCGGCCTGTTCCATCCTGCTGGAGTTGCCGAGCGGTTATCCCATCTGTCTAACCGCGCGGCCTATGCGGTCTCCATTATTCTAGCCGCTCAGTATTGTAAATGTTTAGTCCCACATTGTTTGTATACTCTCTTTCTCTTCTCCTCCATTCTATATAAGGGAGGTCATACCTTTGTAAATGATATCTTTTTTGGATAATAAAATTTCAATTATTCAAAAGTTTATTTGCTTGTTCTCTACTTTTCGCTACTTTCTAACATGGTATCAGAGCACACGGTCATTTCCTCCTGATTCTGTGCGCTCTCTGTTGCTCGCGGCTTGTTTTTCGCGTTTCGCGACTTGCCTTCTCTTCTGTCCGCGCGGCTTGTTTCTATCCGCGCGGCTTGTTTCTGTCCGCTGCCCTGTTCGCGCGGCTTGCTTCTTCTTGGTTCTCTTCTCCTACTGCTCTTTGTCGCAGCGACCTGTTTCCTTGTCGCCGCACTCCTTGGTCTTTCCTGCCGCTCCGACTTCCTAGTCGTTGCGGTCTGTCCCTGTCCGCGAGTGTTGTCCCTCTACTCGCGGTTCGCTGCTGTGATCTGCCTGACCGTGCGGGTTGTTCCTTTCTCACCCGCATCTTGGTCACGGTCACCAGCTCTTCTCCTCTTTTCTGTTCGCTCGGCCTTTTCAGTCCGCGCGACCTCTTCCCCGCTGTGCCTTTGACCGCCTTCTAGCAGCTGCTGTGATCTGCCTGACCGTGCGGGTTGTTCCTTTCTTACCCGCATCTTGGTCGCGGTCACCTGCTCCTCTACTCTCTTCTGTTCGCTCGGCCTTTTCAGTTCGAGCGACCTCTTCCCCGCTGTGCCTTTGCCTCTTTCTAGCCGCTACTGTTCGCGCGGCTTCTTCTGTTTTCTAACCGCTACTGTTCGCGCGGCTTCTTCTGCTTGCCGGGTTCTATGACTACCTCCGGTCTCACCACTACTCCTGCCGCTCCTTCTCCTCCTCCTCCTTCGGGCAACCTTGGCACCCTTTCCAAGCTTGTTGGCTCCAACTATCCCGATTGGAGCGTGTCTTTCACCTTTCTCCTTCGTTCTCAACGCAAGCGTCATCACCTAACCGATGACCCTCCTCCTCGCACCTCTCCTGAGTTTGATGACTGGGATGCGAGTGATGCTCTTGTTCGCACCTGGCTGGCCAACAGCCTTTCTGATGAGTGCCTTCCCGTCATTCGTCATGATGAGACGGTCAAGGCCGCCTGGCTTCACCTCGCTGCTCTCTATTCGAAGGGGGGCCAGACATCCCGCATTTATACTCTCTATGCGGACCTCTTCGCCCGCCCTTCCATGTCACCGGCTGCGGCCTATCAGCAGGTTCAGGCTCTTGGTGCTGAAATCCTCCAGAATCGCCCCTTCTCCGCGGACTTGGCCGACCAGCACAAACACTTCCAGGAACTCCTGGTTGTTTGTTATCTTCTTCGTCTTCCCGACTCTTATGATATGATCCGCCAGCAGATCTTGGGTGAGGCGGAATCTCCTACTTTGGATGCCACTGCGGCTCGCATTGCCGCCGTTACTTCGCTCCTCCAGCGGCCTCTGTTGGCCTCCCCCCCTTCCCAGGACTCCTTTGCTCACCAAGCTCAGCGGGGGGGCCCTAGTGGCCGTGGCTCCTCTGGCGGCCGGAGTTCATCCCGGTTCCTCTGCTCTCACTGTGGTCGTACTGGCCATACTGTTGACCGCTGCTGGCAGAAACATCCTCATCTTCGCCCTTCCGGTGATGCTCCTTCGGCCTCCGCCTCTTCTAGGCCGTCTGCCTCTGTGGCCACGACGTCAGGTAGTGCCCACGTCGTTACCCAAGGTAAATGGCTGATTGACTCCGGTGCCACCAATCATATGACGGGCAACCCTCATTGCTTCTCCCGTCTTGAGACCCATGACCGCTTACCCCCAGTTCATGTGGCGGATGGTTCCCCGTCCCCGGTTCATGGGACGGGCATGGTTCAACTCACTCCATCGCTTTGCTTGGAGGATACCCTCTATGTCCCGAAGTTCCCGTGCAATTTGTTATCAGTTACTACTTTATGTCGGCAACTTCAGTGCTCCATTTTATTCACTCCCACTACTTGTTCTTTTCAGGACCCGAGGACCCAGCGGACGATTGCTACTAGGACTGAGAGCGGCGACCTCTACTTCCTCGACGATGTTTCCGCTCTTTCTGCCTACTCCTCCTCCACCGATCTCCTTCAGTGGCATCTTCGTCTTGGACATCCTCCTCCTCGGCTTATTCGTCAGCTTCTGCCCCACTTACCTCCTACCAGTTCTCCGCTCAACTGTGATGCGTGTCAGCGTGGCAAACATCATCGCTCCTCCTTCCCACCGAAGCAAGGCCGTGGCTCCTCTCGCATTTTTGATCATATTCATTCTGATGTATGGGGTCCTGCTCCTACCCTCACTGTTGGTCGGGGCAGTTCCTATTTTGTCACTTTTATCGATGATTTTACTCGATGTACCTGGGTGTATCTATTAAAAGATCGCTTTGAACTATTTTCTGTTTGGCAATCTTTTTACTTTATGATTAAGACTCAATTTGCTATTTCCATTAAAGTCTTACGTTCTGATAATGCCAAGGAGTATCTGACTCATGAGTTCTCCGCGTTCTTTCACAAACATGGCCTCCTTCATCAAACGACTTGTGTTTACACCTCCCAACAAAATGGGGTGGCGGAGCGTAAAAACCGTCACCTGCTTGATGTTGCGCGTACTCTCATGACGCAGATGCACGTCCCTCGCTCCTACTGTGGCTACGCTGTGCTCCTCGCTTGCTATCTCATCAATCGCCTTCCCTCCACGGTCCTCCACGGCCAGACTCCCTCTCCCTTCTCTACCCCCACCAGGAACCTTTTCCTCTTCCTCTCCGTGTCTTTGGCTGTACGGCCTTTGTTCACGCTCCCTCCGCTACCCGCGACAAGCTTTCCCCCCGTTCCACCAAGTGTGTCTTTTTGGGGTACTCTACCACTCAAAAAGGCTATTGCTGCTTTGACCCCCTTCTCCGCAAGCAGTTTGTCTCCGCAGATGTGACTTTTTTCGAAAATGCTTCCTATTTCTCTCCTTCCTCTTCTTTTCCTTCTCTTCCTTCTGATATCTCCGTTCCTTCCACACCTCTCCACGTTTTCCCACCTTCGTCTCCTCCTCCACCCACTCCTTCCCAGTCCGTCTCCCCACCCACCCCTCCACCCTCCTCTCCGCCGCCGTCTCTCTCTAGTACCGGGCCAGCCTTCTCCGCCACGGACGCTCCGGTCGCTGACGCTCCCGTCGCCGACGCTCCCGTTGACCTGGATGTTCCCATTGCCCTTTGCAAAGGGGTGCGGGCGTGTACTCAACACCCGCTCACGGCTGTTGTTTCCTATGATCAGCTTTCTCCTTCTCGCAGGTGTTTTGCCTTGGCTATCTGTGATACTTCTACTCCCCGTACATACTAGGAGGCTCTCGCTCTCCCTCATTGGAAGTCTGCCATGGATGAGGAGATGGCTACTTTTACTGAACGGGGTACCTGGACCCTGGTTCCTCCTCCCGTGGGCACTGATGTGGTTGGCTGTCGCTGGGTATTCGTTGTGAAGTTTCGCCCCGACGGCACTGTGGATCGCTACAAAGCCCGGCTGGTGGCCAAGGGCTTTACTCAGACTTATGGCGTTGATTACTTTGATACCTTCTCTCCGGTTGCTCGCCTCAGCACCATCCAGGTTCTCTTTTCTGTGGCTGTTAACCGGGCTTGGGCTATTTCCCAGCTTGATGTGAAGAATGCCTTTCTCTATGGCGATCTTCAGGAGGACGTCTATATGGAGCAACCTCCTGGGTATGTTGCTCAGGGGGAGACACGTGTCTGTCATTTGAAGAAGGCCATTTATGGCCTAAAGCAGAGCCCTCGGGCATGGTTCGAAAAATTCAGTGGTATTGTGGCTACCATCGGCTTTCAAAGGAGTTCGGCCGATCACTCCTTATTCATTCGCAAAACGGCCTCGGGACTGGTGGTTTTGGCCGTATATGTGGATGATATTCTCCTTACTGGCGATGACCGAGATGGGGTGGACTTGACGAAGAAGCACCTCCGTCAGCACTTGGTCACGAAGGATATGGGCTCCCCAAAATACTTTTTGGGGATAGAAATCTCTCGGAAACTTGACTCCTTGGTTCTCTCTCAACGGAAGTATGCCCTTGATCTTCTTCGAGAAGCAGGCTTGACAGGTGCCAAACCAGCTCGTTTTCCCATGGCTGTTGGAGAAGACAAAACGTGGACGGATGATTCGCCTCTTCTATCTGATGTCACACGGTACAGACGTTTGGTAGGCAAACTCATCTATCTCACGGTGACTAGACCCGACATCGCCTACGCTGTAGACAAGGTCAGTCAGTTTATGCAAGCTCCCAGGGAGTGTCATCTTCAGTCAGCCCTGAAGATTTTAGAGTATATCAAAGCAGCACCGGGCAGAGGGTTACTCTTTCAGAAGAATGGCCATCTAAGGGTTGAGGCCTACTCAGATTCAAGTTATGCGGATGACAAAGGCGATCGTAAATCCACGTCAGGTTTTTGTACCTTTGTTGGAGGTAATCTCGTGAGTTGGAAGAGCAAGAAACAGTCTGTTGTTTCCAGATCCAGTGCTGAAGCAGAATACCGGAGTATGGCGTCAACCACGTGTGAGTTAAAGTGGTTGCGGGCTCTCATGCTTGACCTGGGCGAGGTATATGACTGTCCTCTCCCTATGTTCTGTGACAACAAGGCCGCTATACACATATCCAGAAATCCGGTCTTCCATGAGAGAACGAAGCATATAGAGGTTGACTGTCACTTCATTCGGGAAGAGATTTTGAAGAAACAGATTTGCACTCCTTTTGTCACCTCTGACAAGGAGTTGGCAGATATCTTCACCAAGCCGGTTTCTACTTCCTTCTTCCGCATCTGTGACAAGCTGGGCATGATTGATATCTATGCTCCAGCTTGAGGGGGAGTGTTGAAGTATTAGACCAGGCGGCTTAGCAGTCTGATCCAGCGGTTTGTTGACCGAGCGGCTTAGCGGTCTGATCCAGCGGTTTGCAGACCGGGAGGTCTATCGGTCTACCTCTGCGGCCTGTTCCATCCTGCTGGAGTTGCCGAGCGGTTATCCCATCTGTCTAACCGCGCGGCCTATGCGGTCTCCATTATTCTAGCCGCTCAGTATTGTAAATGTTTAGTCCCACATTGTTTGTATACTCTCTTTCTCTTCTCCTCCATTCTATATAAGGGAGGTCATACCTTTGTAAATGATATTTTTTTTGGATAATAAAATTTCAATTATTCAAAAGTTTATTTGCTTGTTCTCTACTTTTCGCTTCTTTTCGCTACTTTCTAACACTCACCTCTCCTGCTTTCACTTCTAGCTATTCTTCCGCCTTTATCAAAACCAACAGCCCGTTCAAGCTTTAGAGTGATTTTTGGATGTGAGCTCCATTTCAACTGAAGAAATTGATTTTTTTAGTGATCTGCAACTTTGTCAAAACCAACTGCCTCTTCAATCTGCCGACTGATTTCCCAATATGAAGAGAATGATAAAAACGAATCATAATCATAGATCACTTAGTTTAACCCATAAAACATAAGTTCAGAATTACTCAAACAATATCTGAATTAAATGTGAATGGTGCAAGTTCACTCAAGAATTTATCTGACTTAATTAGAATCTGGAAATTGCTGAAGTCTGTTGTTGGGTACATTGGTTTAAATGTACCTGATTTGAAGAAGCCTCACCCTACTCAATGATATACATCAAAATGTATTTGATGTATTTTTAAGTTACCTTGTGCAGGTTAAGTATTTGCAGGGAAAGCAGAAAAGATTCTAAGTCCATGTGTCGACACCCAGAGGGAAAGTGTCGACACTTAAGAAGACTTGTGTCGACACCCAGGCAAGCAGTGTCGACACTTGGAGTACTTGTGTCGACACCAGGGATGCAGAGTCAACACCAGAGAGAAAGTGTCGACACAAGGAGCTATGTCGACACTCAATGAAGAAAAGTCCAGTGAAGCTGTGTCGACACTTATAAGCAGTGTCGACACCCAGAGGATTTGTGTCTACATCAGAAAGTGTCGACACTTGGAGGCTGTGTCGACACTCAGCAAAAGTCAGCAGAGTCTAAGTATAAGTGTCGACATGATGAAGAATGTGTCGACACTCTGCAGAAGACTCGACACTTGAAGTAAGTGTCGACACAAGAAATAATATGTCGACACTCAGCAGAAGACTCAACACTTGAAGAAAGTGTCGACACAATGAGCTGTGTCGACACTTAGCAAAGTTCAACAAAATTCTAAGTACAAGTGTCGACACAAAGGAGATGTGTCGACACTCAGCAAAAGTCTCAACATAAGAAGATGTGTCGACACAAGGAGCTGTGTCGACACTCAGCAAATATCAACACAGAAGGCATGTGTCGACACCAAGAAGAAGTGTCGACACTGAACAAGTTCAACACATGAAGATGTGTCGACACAAAAGAGTTGTGTCGACACTTACAGGAATTCAACAAAGTACTGAATAATAAAGAGTTGTGTCGACACTCAATATCAGTGTCGACACATGATGAAGAAGCTGTGTCGAGAAGTGGATTCTACAACACAAGGAGTTGTGTCGACACCTTGAAGGCTAGTGTCGACACTTAGTCAACTTGTGTCAACACTTGTTCTATAAGTGTCGACACTTAAAGACAGATTGTCTCGACACTTTCAGACAGTTACAGATTTTTCAAGAACTGACTGGATGACTTGACAGCTGCCATTCCAGCCGGTCTACTGCACCTGTCAGAGTTGTCAGAAATCAGTTAGAAACCGGACCAGCCGGTTACCATGAAGAAGGCCTATATATAGGCTTATACTGTCTATAGAAAATGATGATCAAAGTTGTTGAAAAGCAATTCATTGAAGACTTTCAAGTGAAGTTCTAAGTAGTAGGAGAGAGAGAGCTCCATCCAAGAAGACAGCCGTTGGAACCAGGCCGTGAAGAAGGATTCAGACTTAGTTCTGAATCTTAAGTTGTAGAGATCAAAGATCAGCTACAGAGAAGATCAACCCTATTGTGTTCTACATTCAAGAAGCTTTGAAGAAAAGCCAAGTGAGGTTGATCTCAGCAGAGTTCTTCCAAGAACTCATCAAGAACCTATCAACTCATCTCTCTATTCAGAGTTGTAGGTATATAAACTTTGTATTTTATATTTCTTGTAGGATCCTTAGGGATCTGAGTTGTAATTCTGCAATTATAAAGGCTGAGTGGTAGGGCCTGTGTGCCTGAGTGTAGGAGATCTGTTTCTCTGAGTGTAGGCCTGTTGTGGCTGAGTGTAGGCCTTGTGGCTGAGTGTAGGCTTTGTGAAGAAGCTGAGTGTAGGTCTTTGAAGAAGACTGAGTTGTAGGGCCTTGGGCCTGAGCTGTAGGAACCTGGTTGAGGTTCTGAGTGTAAGATCTGAGGATCTGAGATAGTGGAGGAGTTTGGCCGAATCTAGTACACTACTAGATAGGCGAAGGGGGAAAGTGGATGTACCCAAACCTTGGGGAACCACTATAAATCTGTGTGTCCACTGTATGCATGTGTAATTCTGTGATTGCTGAATGATTTCTGTGGTAAAGTACTTATAACTCTGTGATATAATCTGAATTCTGCCTAAAAAGTATAAAAAGATTTAGTCACCTATTCACCCTCCCACCCCTCTAGGTGATTAGGTACAATTTCTTTCAAGTGGTATCAGAACCAGGTTACTCAAAAAGGGACATAACTGTCTGAGTAGATCCTGTTGGCAGATTAAGTGAAATCAAGAAAATCAAGAAACATGGGTTCAACAGAGAATCATAAGGAACTTGGATCCATGAAGTTGCCCATTTGCAGAAAAGAAATTTTTGGCATCTGGAAGGAAAGGGTGAGACTATTTATGGAAGCCTCAGACCCTAGAATATATATCACAGTTAAAGAAGGGTCATATGTGCCTATGAAGGTTTCAGTCTTGGATGCAAATCAGAGAACACCTAAAGACTTCTCTGAAATTACAAAAGATGAGCTAATTCTACCCACAATAGACAAGAGGGCTCAAAATATCATTGTGAGTGTCATAGATGATGCTAGCTTTTAGAATTTAATACACTATAGGACATCTAAGGAGATGTGGGATACCTTGATAGTGTATATGGAGGGTTCTAAAGAAGTGAGGCAAGACATAAAGTTTTTGCTAAACCAAGAATATGAAAGTTTCAGGCAAGGTAGGACTGATAGCATAACAAAATGCTATAAGAAATTCTATAGGATTGTGAATGAGTTAATGTCCTATGGAAGGGATTTCAGTAATTATGAGCTAAATGATAAGTTCTTGAGGTCCCTAACAAAGGATTGGGACACCAATATATGTGTCATTAGGGAAATGACCAAGTTAGCAGATATTCCCCCTCCAACTTTGTTGGGAAAACTGTTGTCCTATGAAATGCAGTTGATGGTAAGGAAGGAGAAGGAGAAGACAACCAGAAGTGAGCACAAAGAAAGAACAGTGACATTCAAAACAGAAGCCACCAAGAAATACAGAAGTAAGTCTCCATCTCCACCACCAAAGGTTACTGAGACTGAGTCAGATGAGACAGCAAGTAGAAATTCTGAGAGCAGTGAAAGTGATGAGGACTTTGCAGCCTTCACGAGACACTTTCAGAAGTTCTTAAAGAAAAAACAGTGGAGGACAAAGCCATCCACTTCACAGGGTAAAGATGACTATTATCAGAACAAAAAGTCATCAAAGAAAGACAGGAGAAAGCCCAAGTCTAGCAAAACAACTCTATCAAAAATTGTATGCTATTGCTGTAACAGACAAGGACATGTTATTGCAAACTGTCCAGAGAAAAGGAAGGAGTCTAATGATAAGAAAAAGACTCTATTTAAGGGCAAGAAGGAAAGGTCCTTTGTTGCCAAGAAGGACAAAGGCCTGTCAGACATATCTTCATCAGAAACTGAGTCAGAAGCTGAAGCATACATAGGACTGTTTGCTGAACAAGAAGAAGAAGAAGAGTTCATCCAGATAATGAACTCTATATATGAACAAGAGGACACTCAGTGCCAAGGACTGATGGCCTTAACAGAAGGTGACAAAATCCTAGAGCAGCCAGGACCTAGTAAGGTACAAAATTGTTCTTTAAGTTCAATTTCTAGTACTAGTTCAGATTCAGTTACATCAGCATCAAGTGATGCCAGTGGATCTGAATCTGAAGGGGATGTTCATCAATTGATTGATGAATATAGAGTTCTGTTGCAGGCATATAAGAAAAACAAATCCTTGGCCAAGAGTCAGGCTAAGGAGATTGCAAGTCTCAAAATGGCTGCAACTGATTTTGATAAACTGATTGATCAAAAGTTGAATGAAGTAGCCAGACTGAAGAACATAACTGTTATTCAGATGGGGACTATAACATTCAAGAATGATCAAATCAAGAGTCTGGAGATTAGTCTTCAGAAGGAGAGAGACATTGTTGCTAGGTTTTCTAAACCTAAGTCTGTTATACCCTTAATTGATGAATTTGTTCATCATAAAGCTAAAACTGGATTAGGGTTTACTAAACCTGCTAGGACTGTTCAGTCCAAGTCTAAGGGCAAAGCCCCAGCTCTCAACAAGCCAGCTGTAGTTAAAACAGCTAGGGATGTACCTAAGCAAAGGTACAGTAGGTTTGAGTGCTGGTGCTGTAGCAAGGTAGGCCACTATGCCATAGACTGTTGGCACAATGCTAGTGCCAAGTTGAGTAGCAAACTGCCTGTTGGAAGACCTGCAGGTAGCCTTGTTAAGAGGCAAACTAACCAGCACCAAGGACCCAAGAATTCTTTGGGTTCTAAGGTCAACTAATCTGTTTTGCAGGTGAGTCCAAGTGGCCATGCCCCAATATGGTACTTGGACAGTGGATGTTCCAGATATATGACTGGAACTAGGGGATTGCTAAAGGACTTCACACCAATCAAGGATGGTCCTAAAGTCACCTTTGGTGGTTCTGAAAAAGGAATCATCAAGGGTTTTGGTAACATTTCTAGCACCCATATTACTATTACTCAAGTGGCTTATGTTGAAGGTTTTAAAGATAACCTTATTAGTATAAGTCAATTGAGTGATTTAGGATATGACATCTCATTTGTCAAAGATGGTTGTCATATCAGGAGGTCAAATGATCAAGAGATCATTTTGATAGGTTATAAAAAAAGAAATGTCTATTGCCTAGACATTATGTGTGAGACCAATGGTTCTCCAGTGTGTCTTGTAGCTGATGAGAAAGTCTCTCATTGCGTCAAATGACACAAGAGGCTAGCCCATCTTAACTATAAGATAATTGACAAACTCTATAACAAAGTGTTAGTGAGGAATGGTCCTCAAGTTAAGTGTATTAAAGATGAGATATGTTCAGCTTGTCAAAAGAGCAAGTAGACTAGATCCAGCTTTAATAGCATTGAAAACAAAGATGCTGTGAGGTGTTTATACCTCTTGCATATGGATCTCTTTGGTCCTATGCCAGTTCACAGCCTAGGTAGGAAGGTCTATACCTATGTGATTGTAGATGACTACTCAAGGTTTTCCTGGGTGTTCTTCCTTAGACAAAAATCTGAAACACCTAGTATCTTCTATAGCTTTGTCAAACAAATTCAGAATGAACTAGACAGTACTGTGGTCAAAATAAGAAGTGACCATGGTACTGAATTCCAGTCTGATAGTATGACAAAACTATGTGAAGAATTTGGGATATTTCAGGAGTTTTCTTCACCAAGAACACCTCAGCAAAATGGCATTGCTGAGAGGAAAAATAGAACCTTGATTGAGGCTGGTAGAACCCTTTTAAGTGATACATCTCTCCCAGAATATTTCTGGGCTGAGGCAGTGAATACTGCATGCCATGTAATTAATAGGGCTACCATTACTAAAAGTCACAACAAGACCCCCTATGAGATTGTGAAAGGCAGAAAACCAAACCTATCCTATTTCAGGATCTTTGGTTGTAAGTGCTTTATACTTAACAATGGTAAGTCTTACTTGACTAAGTTTGCTGCTAAGTCCCAAGAGGGGATCTTTGTTGGGTACAACAATAATAGTAAGGCTTATAGAGTCTACAACTTGACTACTCAAGTTGTAGAAGAGTCTGTACATGTAGTATTTGATGAAGCTAGACTTATTAACCATGAGTTGTCTAGAAGTATTTGCAGCTCCTCAGGTATAACTAAGAAGATGGACAAGCTCACTATTGAAGAAGGACCTACTGCAAGTCAGCATGTAGATGATAGTGGCTGTTGTCCAGGGGGAGTACTACATGTACCTAATGCAGAAGAAGACCAAGGAATACAGCAAGTTGAAGAAGCTGAAGGAGTTCAACCTGAAGCCAGGATGCCTCCAGCAAATAGATATCTAAGAGATCATCCAGCAGATCAAATCATTGGTGATCTAAGACAAGGGGTACAAACAAGGAGCAAAAATCTGAATGCAGTACTCTACTCCAGTTTTCTATCCCAAGTAGAGCCAAAGAAGTTTGAAGAAGCCATCCTAGACCCTCATTGGGTTGAGGTAATGCAAGAAGAGCTAAATCAGTTCAAGATATGTAAAGTCTGGGAGCTTGCTCCTAAACCAAAAGACCACAACATAATTGGAACCAAGTGGATCTTTAGGAACAAGATGGATGAATATGGAGTGATTATTAAGAACAAAGCTAGACTGGTTGCTAAGGGATATAGGCAGGAAGAAGGTATTGACTTTGATCAAACCTTTGCTCCAGTAGCCAGACTGGAAGCCATAAGAATGTTCCTGGCCTATGCAACATATCAAGGCTTTAAAGTATATCAAATGGATGTTAAGTCAGTCTTTTTGAATGACAATCTGAAAGAGGAAGTCTATGTGGAACAACCATCAGGTTTTGTTGATTCAACTCAACCTAATTATGTCTATAGACTTAGGAAGGCTTTGTATGGGTTAAAACAAGCCCCTAGGGCTTGGTATGAAACCCTGTCTAGTTTCCTCATTGAGAATAAATTCACAAAGGGGAAAATAGACAAGAATCTATTCCTTAGGGAATCCAGAGGCAAGATCATACTAGTCCAAATATATGTAGATGACATCATATTTGGGTCTACTGAAAGTAGTCTTTGCAAAAAGTTTGCAAAACTAATGCAAGGACAATTTGAGATGAGCAGTATGAGGGAACTTAAGTTCTTCTTGGGTCTCCAAGTTAGACAGACTGAGAATGGTTTATCCATATGCCAGTCTAAGTTCACCCTAGAACTGATAAGGAAGTATGGTATGGATTCATCCAGTACCATGAAGACTCCTATGGTGTCAAGTATGTCTCTTAGCAAAGATGATGCAGGGAAACCTGTAGATGAGACTTTGTATAGAGGGATAGTTGGCTCCCTTCTATATTTGACTACAAGTAGACCAGATATCATGTATGATACATGTGTCTGTGCTAGGTACCAAGCATGCCCTAAAGAGTCTCATTTGACAGCAGTCAAAAGGATTCTGAGATATCTAAAGGCACTCCTTATCTGGGCCTTTGGTACCCTAGGAATGGAGACTTTGAACTAACAGGTTATTCAGATACAGATTTTGCAGGCTGCAAAGAAGACAAAAAAAGTACAACTGGAACCTGTCAATTCTTAGGTGGAAGAATGATTTCTTGGAGTAGCAAGAAGCAAACAAGTGTGGCTATCTCCACAACAGAATTAGAATATGTGGCTGCAGGAAGTTGTTGTGCTCAACTTCTATGGATACAACATCAGCTTGAGGATTATGGTATTCAAGTAAGTAGAACACCACTGTTTTGTGATTCTACTAGTGTTATATCTATTGCTAACAATCCTGTTTCCCATAGTAGAACTAAACATATTGAGATAAAATATCATTTTCTAAGGGAACATGTAGAAAAATAAGATATATCACTAGAGTATGTAAATACAGATAATCAACTAGCTGACATGTATACTAAGCCCCTAGAAGAAACCAAGTTCAATAGGTTCAAAATTGAATTAGGTATGATAAACTTAGAATAAGTTTACAGAAATGGCTAAGTAAAAAGGTGTCGACACACAGAGTTATCTGTGTCGACACAGAAAAGTGGTGTCGACACTTCAAAGAAAAGGTGTCGACACATCTAGGAAGTTGGTGTCGACACTTCAGAAAATTAGTGTCGACACATTCAAGGTCAGTGTCGACACAACCAAGGTGGTGTCGACACTTAGAATTTACTCAGAATTATCTAAGTAAAGTCTCGACTAAGTGTCGAGTTAAGTGGTGTCGACACATAAACAAGTGTCGACACATATAATCTGTTGACTAAACTTGTGTCGACACAGTCTGTCGAGACATTATAAGTCTGTGTCGACACTTTTCAACAATGTCGACACAATTTAAGTTAGTTAACCCGCCCTTTCATCTTCAAACCTAGAAAGGTATAAATAGGATTTCTCCATTGTCTGTCGACACGCTCACCAAAGTTTCGAGACCAAACTTGTGTGTCGACACCTCTCTTCTCTCAGTTCAAATTCTTCAAACCCTAATGGCGCCAAAGCTTGAAGAGAACGTGAACGAAGGATATGAACTGGTACGACATGCGTTTGATGACGCAGAATCGGAAATCAAGGATGTGGTAACCCTAGTTGCAGACTCGGGGTTAGATTTTCTTGTTTCAGAGCCCACAAAGATTTGGAAGAAAGAAATTTTAGAATTTCTAAATGGAGCAACCCTAGACGACTCTGGATTCAAGATCAAGTCAAGGGTACATGGAGAAAAGGTGAAGGTCTCACCAAAGAGTTTAAGAAATGTTCTAAACCTACCAAGGACAAAAGAAGAGGATGAAGTTACTGCTTCTAAGACCAGAGAAGCATTAACATGGTGTGGACTGGATTCAAAGATGAAAATTGGATCAGTCTTCAATAGAAAGGGGATGAACAACCAGGGAAAATTTCTCTCAGAAATTGTTGGCAAGGTGATCTTGAGTAAGCCTGGAGGGCATGACAGGGTATCAGCCCATATGTTCAATCTTATGACAAGGATTATCTTCACCCTGCAAACTGATTGGTCTGTTATTGTCTTTGATAAGATTAAAAAAGTATGAAGAAGCCCAATTTGGGTAGGATATTAAGTCTTTACTTGGCTGGTAGTATACCAGAAGTAATGAGTCAAGCTGCTGGATCTAAGATCAATCATATGAGAAAAATGGACATGAGACTCTTCTCCAGATGGGATAGGGTCTTGTCTAAGGAGATGCCAACACCAGAGAAAATAACTCCTCAAAAGAAGAAGAAGAAGACATCCCCAGTGGATCAGGATTCATCTAGTAGCTCTGAGGAGCAAGTTGTCTTTACTCCTGATGAGTATGTAGAAGGAAATGCTGGGAAATCTCCTGCTCAACAAGATACTGCAGAGAGGCAGGGGGAGCTACCACCAGCTAGCCCCATACACCAGGATCAAATCCAGGGGGAGCCTCTAGTGGTGGAAGAGCCAACTCCTCTTGAAAGTGAAAGAGCCACCCACATCATCCTTGAGCAACCTCAGATTGATAGTCAACTCCTAGATGTTATCATGGAGGACACATCTGTTGCAGCTCATGTTGTATCTGATCAAGTTGTTGATAAGCCAAGAGAATCTCCATCTCTTCCTCAACAAGAATTTACAATGGAAGATCTCTTCCTTAATCTGGATCAGACAGACTTTGACAAGGAAAGTGCTGCTGCTGAGGGGGAGAAGTCCCAAGTTGAGGGGGAGCAAGTAATACTTGATGAAGAACCTGCAAGGAAAGAGCCTGAGAAGCCAAAAGCTGTTGAGGAGCTACCTAAAGAGAGGGTAGATATTGCAAGCACATCAGCTTCAGAAGATGAGGAGGCTGCCAGAGCAAAGAAAAGAAAATTTCAAGTATTCAAGAGGAGGAGCCAGACTTATAAGAAAGCTCTGCAAACTGTAGTACCACAGCAAACACCACAACCAGCACCATCAACAGATTTCAGTTCCTTGATGGTTGCTATGCAAATCAAGCTTGATGAGCAAAGGAAAGCTCTTGAAAAGTATGTGGATGAAGGGCAAAAATCTCTACAGTTTGATCTGGCCTAGGACATTAAGTCCATAAGATTTGAGATGAATCTAAATAAAAAGGAAATGACTGACTGCTTCCACAAGGGAGGGAATGTAGTGGTATACTTGGCTACACATCAAGAGAAAATAAAAGCTCAAGTAGATGACATTACACTGAAGCAAGGGTATGTTCTTGAGAAGCAGATCAGAATGAATGACAACTTAACAGCTTCACACAATGCCATTATCACAGAGATGAAGAACATAGCTGCTGGACTGACTACTTCTACTGCTACTGCTAAAGCAGAGTTTGATAAAGTATTGCAACAGAGTTTAACTGATGTTACTTCTGCAATTCAAGACTCTCAGAAGTTGATAACTGAAAAGCTTCAAAGGTTGAAACCTTTCTTTAAAGATGGAGTCAACTATTTGGATGCCCAAATCAGATTTCAGAAGGATGATCTAAGAGATCACATGGAAAGAGAAGTCATAAAGGGGGAGAGGGTGTTAGTCAAAGCCAGCTCTGATCATGCCAAGTGGATTTCTAATTCTATCAGAGCTACTCTTGGTTATCCTCCTTTATGTGATGATGATAATGTGGCAGAATCTGGAATTAATCCTGCCTATCTTGGAGGTGAGCAACCTGAAGTAGCTCAAGTAATCTATCCTCCACCAGATTTTGATATGATACAAGCTGATATTCAGACTATGTATAGCCCACCTGAGGGAAAGCACAATGTTATAATAGAAAAGGTGGTTCAGCCAGTATCTGAGGCCATATTGAAAGAACAAGAGGCTTTGCTGCTCAAGGAACAAGAGACTATGTTGTCTAAGAAAAGGTTCAGAGAGCAAGCTGAACAAAGACCAGATTTTTAACAGTGGAGCCTCACTTCAAGGAACATTATCTTAACTGCATGAAAGGCTGCCAAAGACAATATTCAAGACAGAAACAAATGGTATTCTGAACTAGAATGGAGAAAGCATGAAAATAGGCAAGAAGCCATAGTGCAGTATAGAAGAAAGGCAAAGATGGGAAAGCTACCTCCTACTGCCCAGGAGCCTAGCAAGTACTTTCCCAAGCCATATCATTACTTTGAGAGGGAAAAGATTAAAGCTGAAGAGCTAAAGAAGAAGGATCTGAAAGGGAAAAAGACTGCTGATACTGAAGTTGCTGAAGCCCCTGTACAAGCCAAGATACAATCAGGAAAAGGAATTGTGATTAAGGAGGCTGATCAGAATTAGAATAGATTTATCTTAAGTTTACAGTTGTAATATTTTGATTTTAAAACACTCTGTAAATTTTTGTATAATGAATATGACAAAGTGTTAGAACAATGTGATGTGTTATAAATCTATTTCATAATTGTTCTGAGATGATATCTGTGTATACATGTTTTGTTTAATACATGTTTATGTACTTTCCCTGATTATATAATCCTGTTTACATCATACTGTAATTTTGTTTTGTATGGTGTATATCATTGACTAAGGGTTATGACTTCTCCAAATAGGGGGAGATTGTTGGGTATATTGGTTTAAATGTACCTGATTTGAAGAAGCCTCACCCTACTCAATGATATACATCAAAATGTATTTGATGTATTTTTAAGTTGCCTTGTGCAGGTTAAGTATTTGCAGGGAAAGCAGAAAAGATTCTAAGTCCATGTGTCGACACCTAGAGGGAAAGTGTCGACACTTAAGAAGACTTGTGTCGACACCCAGGAAAGCAGTGTCGACACTTGGAGTACTTGTGTCGACACCAGGGATGCAGAGTCAACACCAGACAGAAAGTGTCGACACAAGGAGCTGTGTCGACACTCAATGAAGAAAAGTCCAGTGAAGCTGTGTCGAGACTTAGAAGCAGTGTCGACACCCAGAGGATTTGTGTCTACATCAGAAAGTGTCGACACTTGGAGGTTGTGTCGACACTCAGCAAAAGTCAGCAGAGTCTAAGTATAAGTGTCGACATGATGAAGAATGTGTCGACACTCTGTAGAAGACTCAACACTTGAAGTAAGTGTCGACACAAGAAAGAATGTGTCGACACTCAGCAGAAGACTCAACACTTGAAGAAAGTGTCGACACAAGGAGCTGTGTCGACACTTAGCAAAGTTCAACAAAATTCTAAGTACAAGTGTCGACACAAAGGAGATGTGTCGACACTCAGCAAAAGTCTCAACATAAGAAGATGTGTCGACACAAGGAGCTGTGTCGACACTCAGCAAGTATCAACACAGAAGGCATGTGTCGACACCAAGAAGAAGTGTCGACACTGAACAAGTTCAACACATGAAGATGTGTCGACACAAAAGAGTTGTGTCGACACTTACAGGAATTCAACAAAGTACTGAAGAACAAAGAGTTGTGTCGACACTCAATATCAGTGTCGACACATGATGAAGAAGCTGTGTCGAGAAGTGGATTCTACAACACAAGGAGTTGTGTCGACACCTTGAAGGCTAGTGTCGACACTTAGTCAACTTGTGTCGACACTTGGTCTATAAGTGTCGACACTTAAAGACAGATTGTCTCGACACTTTCAGACAGTTACAGATTTTTCAAGAACTGACTGGATGACTTGACAGCTGCCATTCCAGCCGGTCTACTGCACCTGTCAGAGTTGTCATAAATCAGTTAGGAACCGGACCAGCCGGTTACCATGAAGAAGGCCTATATATAGGCTTATACTATCTACAGAAAATGATGATCAAAGTTATTGAAAAGCAATTCATTGAAGACTTTCAAGTGAAGTTCTAAGTAGTTGGAGAGAGAGAGCTCCATCCAAGAAGACAGCCGTTGGAACCAGGCTGTGAAGAAGGATTCAGACCTAGTTCTGAATCTTAAGTTGTAGAGATCAATGATCAGCTGTAGAGAAGATCAACCCTATTGTGTTCTACATTCAAGAAGCTTTGAAGAAAAGCCAAGTGAGGTTGATCTCAGCAGAGTTCTTCCAAGAACTCATCAAGAACCTATCAACTCATCTCTCTATTCAGAGTTGTAGGTATATACACTTTGTATTTTATATTTCTTGTAGGATCCTTAGGGATCTGAGTTGTAAGCCTGCAATTGTAAAGGCTGAGTGGTAGGGCCTGTGTGCCTGAGTGTAGGAGATCTGTTTCTCTGAGTGTAGGCCTGTTGTGGCTGAGTGTAGGCCTTGTGGCTGAGTGTAGGCTTTGTGAAGAAGTTGAGTGTAGGTCTTTGAAGAAGACTGAGTTGTCGGGCCTTGGGCCTGAGCTGTAGGAACCTGGTTGAGGTTCTGAGTGTAAGATCTGAGGATCTGAGATAGTTGAGGAGTTTGGCCGAATCTAGTACACTACAAGATAGGCGAAGGGGGAAAGTGGATGTACCCAAACCTTGGGGAACCACTATAAATCTGTGTGTCCACTGTGTGCATGTGTAATTCTGTGATTGCTGAATGATTTCTGTGGTAAAGTACTTATAACTCTGTGATATAATCTGAATTCTGCCTAAAAAGTATAAAAAGATTTAGTCACCTATTCACCCCCCCTCTAGGTGACTAGATACAATTTCTTTCATCTGTTCTTATACAGAAGTCTCTGCACTCTTACTTTGTATTCATTGAAATTATATCCAAGGTTTTTTGTAACTAATTGTTTAGGATCATAAATATTATGTGCAGATGTATACTTGGTAGTCATATTTTTTTCTTCACTAGGATTAATTGTTCAGGATGAATGTATTCTTGGTATTCCTATTTGATTGCATCATATTTTACATCCACTGTTGATAGTTTCTATATTTTTATTGCAAGAGCTTTATTACACATTTTAACAAGGTGGTTTTATTTTATTGTTGCATGATCTTGATAGCAAAATAGATGGCATTGAAGGATTTAGATTGTGATGGAGTTTGCATGGATGGCTTGAGGCTACCAGGTACATCTCCTAAGATCCATATTGAAGGATTAAATTTCACTGTTAAATTCCTTAGAAATGGATGTCAGTAGCAAAATCTTTTACCTAATAAAATAAACTTTATGATTTGAGATCCTCTTTTGAATGCTCTGTTTTCAAATTAGTTGTAGTGCAGTTATTGGAGACTCTTGAGAACAAATACATGTGCACGTATCGAGAACGGGTGAAGCCGGGGGAATTGAGTGGACACACAACGCCTGGGCAGGCGTGCACTCAACGTCGAGTGGCGGGCGAAGCCCGTTTGAAAGCCAAGCGGGCGAAGCCCGCTTGGTTGCGGGCGAAGCCCATAGCGACGTATCGAGAACGGGCGAAGCCTGTTCGAAGATGCTAGTATATATATATATATATCTTTATTATATAAACCAATATGCATATCTCAAAGTCACACCGAACTTATAATTTCAACCGTCCGATCAAACTATCAAAAGAATTTGCCACTGTCCGATCAAATTTGCTTTATTGATCTCATTCCCCCCCCCCCTCCGATCAGCACCGTCAGATTTCCAACCTTTGATCAAAACTAATTCTCATCGTCTGATTGATCGGGCAAAAAAAGGTCAAACTTCTACAGCCAGCTTTATCACCCCCACCTTTATCGGACAAGAAATCACGAGTTGTCTCCTCCGCCAGCTTTATCACCCGCTACGCCCCGACTCCTCTCACATCTCCTCAGCTCCTCTACTGCCACGCACCGACTGTGTTCCTCCCTCCAACTCTATTGCCCGACTTTTCATTCTTAAAACCATACCCGATTAAAACCCTACTCCAATTAATCTTAGCTTTCGCCGGATTTGATGGAAGCGGGTCCAAAAGCTGGCCATCAGATGAAGACCTTGCTGGCGGGATTTGCTTCCGCGGGAGATCAGGGACAGGATTCAGGAGATAAAGATATTGATTATATCCTCCCGCAAGGCAGCATCGACACGCCGAGAGTGCCAATCTTCAATCTCCCGCAGCGACACACCGAAAGCATCGGCAGCTAGCAGTCACATTAACTCCTTCGCTCCTCAACTCCCTAAACCATTTCTCCCTCCCGCTTCATACTTCCTCCCAGAAAGGCTTAAGGAATCACAGAGCACGCTGCTAAACCTTCATCCTGCAGAAGCCAAGGGCATCATCGATTGGCACATCCGGTAAGCTCCTATTCTGTGTTTTGATTAATGCCGCTGCTCTAATGCTTCCTCTGTTTTTTCACTGTGACTGCAGCTTCCTTCACTATGAATTCAGAAAGCTTCCTTTTTCACTGTGAAAAAGGCTTCCTCTATTTTTTGTCCTTCTCCAACATGCTGCTGCCCGGTTTTGACGAGCAAACTGTTGGTATATAATGCGGAAACTATCCCCCAAGCACAACCAAATATTTACAGGGTGTACAAGAACATATAAATCTGAACAAACTCTACAAACATAAATTAATGTAATTGCAATGATAAACCATGAAGAAATGTACCGACGTCCGTTATAGAAAATACCGCGGAGGAGCCGGACTCGCTCGATCCGGGGGAGAGATAATAATCTGGACTGCAATCCGCTAGCACAGCGGACGCACAAGGTTCGTCGAGAACCTTCGTCCTCGGATGAAGACCAAACCACCAGCCACCACCGGAGAAACACCGTCGAGGTCAACTGCACTCACGCACGCCATCGACGCCAAGCCACACCACCGGAGAAAACCACCATCAAGGCCACTGCACTCCCGCAAGCCTTCACCGCCATGTCCGCATCGCCGGAGAGAAACTCCGTCAAGGCCACTGCACCACCGCAAGCCTTTGCCACCACGCCTGCACCGCCTCATCTACTCCAAGACCGGTAGAGATCCTCCTCCAAGACCGGTGGCTATTTCCTCCAAAACCGGTGGATATGTCGAGAGTCCCTCACGAGAGAAATGCTTCGCTGCCATCGCACGGTATTGCACCAACTGCAACCACCGGCGGCATCCAACAGGGGTCTCCCACCCCTTGCGGCACCAAGAGTGAGACGGCGGCGGCGACGACGACCTTCTTCACGCGGCTTCTCCCTTCGGTGATCAATAGAGACGGCTTATCTTCTTCACGCGAACAGGAGGATTTTTCCTCAGGCGGTTGTTTCTCATCCGTGAACAGTTATCAAATTATATATCTTTATATATAATAATCATGGTGGTTTATTTCTTAACCAGGTGAGAGAATCTCCTAAAAAAGGAACAATATTAAAGGATGGCTGTGATTATTTTTTTTCCTTTTTTTTAATTCCTTTCCATAAGCCCATTCATGGCGTTTCCAAATAATTGGATTCGAACCAAAAACAACATTCACCACCTTGGTTCGGCATCCGGATCCACCACCTGCACGAAGCACTCCCCTGTATAAAGCATCAACTGCACCAAACATCTCTACACGTAGCACCGCCTCAGTCCGAGGCATCAACCGACCTGCTCCAGTCGATTCATTTCTGTTCCTGCCTCAACCCGTGAACATCGTCGCAACCTGATCGTAGAAATTGACTCGCAAAACACAAGTCCTAGAAGGATGATCCTGTTGAAGTTGGTGACCGGGCGGTCTGGCGGTTTGTCTTGGCGGGTTGAAGACCGCGCGGTCTGGCGGTTTGTCTCAGTCGGCTTGGAGACCGGGCGGTCTGGCGGTCTACCCTGGCAGTCTCTCTTCCTCTCTGGTGGTAGCCGTGCGGTTAGCCCTGCTGTCTAACCGCGCAGCTTGTGCGGTTTGTTTTGTACAGTCCGCTTGTCCTGTAAATTATAGTCCCACATCTCTTATTTGTATTCTCTCATCTCTCCTCCATTCTATATAATGGAGGGCATACCTTTGTAATAGATATCTTTTTTGGATAATAAAATTTCAATTATTCAAAAGTTTATTCGCTTGTTCTCTACTTTTCGCTTCTTTTCGCTACTTTCTAACATGGTATCAGAGCACACGGTCATTTCCTCCTGATTCTGTGCGCTCTCTGTTGTTCGCGGCTTGTTTTCCGCGTTCTGCGACTTGATTAGCGGCTTGCCTTCTCTTCTGTCCGCGCGGCTTGTTTCTATCCGCGCGGCTTGTTTCTGTCCGCTGCCCTGTTCGCGCGGCTTGCTTCTTCTTGGTTCTCTTCTCCTACTGCTCTTTGTCGCAGCGACCTGTTTCGTTGTCGTCGCGCTCCTTGTTCTTTCTTGCCTCTCCGACTTCCTAGTCGTTGCGGTCTATCTCTGTCCGCGTGTCTTGTCTCTCTACTCGCGGTTTGCTGCTGTGATCTGCCTGACCGTGCGGGTTGTTCCTTTCTCACCCGCATCTTGGTCGCGGTCACCTGCTCTTCTCTTCTCTTCTGTTCGCTCGGCCTTCTCAGTCCGTGCGACCTCTTCCCCGCTGGGCCTTTGCCGGCTTTTTAGCTGCTTTATTCTTCGTCTGCCCGCGCGACCTGTCCGCGCGGCTTGCCCCTTCCGCGACCGTTTTCGCGACCTCTTTTCCGCGACCGTTTTCGCGATCTCCTCTATTCGCCGCGATCTCCTCTATTCGCCGCGCTCTGCTTGATAGTCGCCCCGGCTTCATCTTTGGCCGAGCGACTTGTTCTCCTCTGTTCGCCCGACTTTTTCAGGCCGTGCGACTTCTTTCCCTCTGCTTTGCTCTGCTTCTTGGTAGCGGCCTTCCTAGCCGCCCGGCCTGTTTTCTGTTCGCCCGGCTTGGTGCTCTTTTCTCTTCTCGCGGCTTGTTCTTCTAGTCGCGGTTTGGTCCTCTCCTGCTTCCATGGCTTGCCTCTCCTCCAGTCTGTCCGCCTCCGTGGTCACCTCTTCTGGTAGTGCTTATGTTGTTACTCGCGGACGATGGCTCATCGACTCTGGTGCAACAAATCATATGACAGGCAACCCTCAATGTTTCTCTCCTCTTGATACACAGGCTCAGTTGCCCCCGGTCATTGTTGCTGATGGATCTCCCTCCCCGGTCCGTGGGACGGGCATGGTTCAAGTCACTCCCTCTCTCTGCTTGGCTGATACCCTCTATGTGCCCAAGTTTCCGTGCAATTTATTATCGGTTACTTCTTTATGCAAGCAACTACGGTGTTCTGTCATATTCACCCCTACCTCTTGTACTTTTCAGGATCCGGACTCCCAACGGACGATTGCTACTGGGACTGAGAGTGGTGGCCTCTACTTCCTCGACAACGTTTCTGCTCTATCCGCCTTCTCCTCCTCCTCTACAGATCTTCTCCAATGGCATCTTCGCCTTGGACATGCTCCTCCCCGAATTCTACGACAGCTCCTGCCGCACCTCCCTCCTCATCATCCTCCTCTAAACTGTGATGCATGTCAACTTGGCAAACATCACCGCTCCTCCTTCCCACCAACGCAAAGTCGGGGCTCTTCCCATCCGTTCGACCTCGTTCACTCTGACATCTGGGGTCCTGCTCCTCACCTCACCATCGGTCGGGATAGTTCCTATTTTGTCACCTTCATTGATGATTTCTCTCGCTGTACGTGGGTATATCTTCTCAAAGATCGCTCCGAGCTGTTCTCTGTTTGGACCTCCTTTTACTCTATGGTTAAAACTCAGTTTGATACGTCTATTAAACTGCTTCGTTCTGACAATGCTAAGGAGTATCTTAGCCACGACTTCTCCTCCTTTTGCTCTCATCATGGTGTTATTCGTCAAACCAGCTGTGTCTACACCTCACAACAAAATGGGGTGGCGGAACGCAAAAACCGTCACCTCCTTGATGTCGCTCGCACTATGATGACTCAAATGCATGTTCCTCGCTCCTATTGGGGCTATGTTGTCCTCCTCTCCTGCTATCTCATCAATCGCCTTCCCTCCACCGTTCTCCATGCTGCTACCCCCTTCTCCATTCTTTATCCGGACAAGGATCCCTTTCCTCTTCCTCTGCACATCTTTGGGTGCACCGCTTTTGTGCACTCTCCCGCTGCCACCCGTGATAAACTCTCACCCCGTGCCACCAAATGTGTCTTTCTGGGCTACTCTCCCACTCAGAAAGGATATTGTTGCTTTGACCCTGTTACCCGCAAGCAATTTGCCATAGCGGATGTCACCTTCTTTGCCAATGCATCTTACTTCTCTCCCGCTTCCTCTTCTCCTCCTCCTGCTCCTACTTCTCATACCAACCCATCCATTCCCTCTGCTCCCACTGATGTTCCGCCCTCTCCACCCACTCCACCGTCTTCCCCATCCTCCTCATCTCCACCCTCTAATCCGCTTTCTCCCTCCACTCCGCTGCCATCTCTCTCTACTCCCGGGCCAGCTCTCTCCACCACGGATACTCCGGATACTGAGGCACCTGCTGACCTGGATCTCCCGATTGCTCTTCGCAAAGGGGTTCGGGCCTGTACCCACCATCCGCTTGCTGCGGTTGTTTCCTACGATCGCCTTACCCCTGCTCGCTGAGCCTTTGCCCTGGCTATCTCGGGCACTACCACCCCCCGTTCCTACCAGGAGGCCCTTACTATTCCTCACTGGAAAGTTGCCATGGATGAGGAGATTGCTACTCTCACTGAACGGGGTACCTGGACCCTTGTTCCGCCTCCTTTCGGCACAGATGTTGTTGGTTGTCGCTGGGTCTTCGTGGTGAAGTTTCTCCCGGATGGCAGTGTGGATCGTTATAAGGCTCGCCTGGTTGCCAAGGGTTTTACCCAAACTTATGGGGTTGATTACTTTGACACTTTCTCGCTCGTGGCTCGCCTCAGCACTATTCGGGTTCTTCTCTCTGTGGCTGTCAACAGGGATTGGCCCATCTCGCAGCTAGATGTTAAGAATGTCTTCCTCTATGGAGATCTGCAGGAAGATGTTTACATGGAGCAACCTCCTGAGTATGTTGCTCAGGGGGAGACACGGGTATGCCGGCTAAAGAAGGCTATCTATGGCCTCAAGCAGAGTCCTCGTGCCTGGTTTGACAAGTTCAGTGGCATTGTTGCGTCCATTGGTTTTACATGAAGCTCAGCAGATCACTCCTTGTTTGTTCGGAAAACCGCCACTGGTCTTGTTGTTCTTGCGGTTTATGTTGATGACATTCTTCTTACTGGCGATGACCAGGATGGGATACTGATGACCAAGAAACACCTTCGTCAACATCTGGTTACAAAGGATATGGGCTCCCCGAAATACTTTCTGGGGATTGAAATCTCTAGAAAGCCCAACTCCATGGTTCTTTCACAACGGAAGTATGCTCTTGATCTTTTAAAGGATGCAGGACTCACTGGTGCTAAACCTGCACGTTGTCCTATGGCTGCTGGAGAAGACAAAACTTGGACAGATGACTCACCTCTTCTCTCTGATCTTACGAGATACCGGCGTCTGGGGGGCAAGCTCATATATCTCACGGTAACCAGACCCGACATCTCCTATGCTGTTGGCAAGGTGAGCCAGTTTATGCAAGCTCCGAGGGAGTGTCATCTACAATCTGCTCTGAGGATATTAGAGTATATTAAAGCTGCTCTAGGGAAAGGACTCCTATTTCAGAAGAATGGTCACCTAAGGGTTGAAGCTTACTCTGATTCAAGCTATGCGGATGACAAAGGGGACCGCAAATCGACTTCAGGTTTCTGCACATTTGTTGGAGGCAATCTTGTGAGTTGGAAGAGCAAGAAACAGTCTGTCGTTTCCAGGTCTAGTGCAGAGGCGGAATATCGTAGCATGGCATCGACTACATGTGAGTTGAAGTGGTTGCGGGCTCTCATGCTTGACTTAGGAGAGGTTTACAACTATCCTCTTCCTATGTTCTGTGACAATAAGGCCGCGATACACATTTCCAAAAATCCGGTCTTTCATGAGAGAACAAAACACATAGAAGTCGACTGTCATTTTATTCGAGAAGAAATATTGAAGAAACAGATTTGCACTCCATTTGTCACGTCCGACAACGAGTTGGCAGATGTCTTCACCAAGCCGGTGTCCGCTTCCTTTTTCCACATCTGCGACAAGCTGGGCATGATCGATATATATGCTCCAGCTTGAGGGGGAGTGTTGAAGTTGGTGACCGGGCGGTCTGGCGGTTTGTCTTAGCGGGTTGAAGACCGCGCGGTCTGGCGGTTTGTCTCAGTCGGCTTGGAGACCGGGCGGTCTGGCGGTCTACCCTGGTAGTCTCTCTTCCTCTCTGGTGGTAGCCGTGCGGTTAGCCCTGCTGTCTAACCGCGCGGCTTGTGCGTTTTGTTTTGTATAGTCCGCTTGTCCTGTAAATTATAGTCCCACATCTCTTATTTGTATTCTCTCATCTCTCCTCCATTCTATATAAAGGAGAGCATACCTTTGTAATAGATATCTTTTTTGGATAATAAAATTTCAATTATTCAAAAGTTTATTCGCTTGTTCTCTACTTTTCGCTTCTTTTCGCTACTTTCTAACAGATCCACTGCACCACCACGATAATCCACCATGTCGGTCGCTGAAATCATGGGCACACCACCATACGCCGTGATCCCCATCAGCCGGTACAAACTACCGCACAACACAACTCTCCTGAGCATGGTACGCCCTCACCCCACCATCAAGACTCTACTTCGGGCCACCCAACTGTAGCCACCTGAATCCAATCCGCTCAGTGTGTAAAAATCTAGTTGTCAGAGTCACACGGACTCTCAGTGATGGTGAGGACCTCATCACTTTGCACCCTGACCCAGCTGTCACACTATTCGCACACTGGTCTCGAGACCCTTTTGCACACTGCGAACTCAATCTCCTGTGTGACTACACTGTCTGCACTGGTAAAATACCATACCCTCCTTTTGCCCGGATCGAGATCGTGCTCCACTCAATCCCTTGCCAAACTGCCTCACCTTACCCATCCGTTGATGCCAAGATACGACCGCCCTCAGGACTAGGGCCCACTAACATCTGTCTGGATAGCACTGCGATCGTGACCTCCACTAGCTCCACCGTATCCTTCTCATACAAGAGCATTGCCACTAAGGCCGGGTAAAAAAAGTGAGCGAGGTAAGAGTAAAACGGGTCTTCACGTCTCCATCTATCTCTGCAACAGCTGCCTCAAACTTACACAGAAACTGTCTGAACACACATCATGTACCACAGATAATCTTCTCTCTGTAACATATCTGCGGTTATCATGACCTTCTCATGCAGTACCATCTGTCATAGGTCAAATCCGCCACTGTCGCACTTCTTCAAAAACACTGTCCAGATTCACGTTCTTCCCTGTCATGGTTGTCCTACGGCACGACTTAGGAGACCTGATTAATTCAAAGGTCGGATTTTAAACAATGGGGAGCGGACCTAGTCGTCACCCACCGCAGTCAAATCGTTCCTCGAATGTCCAATCAGTCGCCTACAGAACCTCCCTCTGATACCACTTGTTGGGATATAATGCGGAAACTATCCCACATGCACAACCAAATATTTACAGGGTGTACAAGAACATATAAATCTGAACAAACTCTGCAAACATAAATTAATGTGACTGCAATGATAAACCATGAAGAAATGTACCGACGTCCGTTACAGAAAACACCGCGTAGGAGCCGGACTCGCTCGATCTGCGAGAGAGATAATAATATGGACTGCAAACCGCTAGCACAGCGGACGCACAAGGTTCGTCGAGAACCTTTATCGTCGGATGACGACCAAACCACCAGCCACCACCGGAGAAACACCGTCGAGGTCAACTGCACTCATGCACGCCATCGACGCCAAGCCGGACCACCGGAGAAAACCACCATCAAGGCCACTGCACTCCCGCAAGCCTTCGCCACCATATCCGCATCGCCGGAGAGAAACTCCGTCAAGGCCACTGCTCCACCGCAAGCCTTCGCCGCCATGCCCGCACCGCCTCATCTACTCTAAGACCGGCAGAGATCCTCCTCCAAGACCGGTGGCCATTTCCTCCAAAGCCGGTGGATATGTCGAGAGTCCCTCATGAGAGAAATGCTTCGCCGCCATCGCACGGTGTTGCACCAACTGCAACCACCGGCGGCATCCAATAGGGGTCTCCCACCCCTTGCAGCACCAAGAGTGAGATGGCGGCGACGACGGCCTTCTTCATGCGGCTTCTCCCTTCGGTGATCAACAGAGATGGCTTATCTTCTTCACGCGAACAGGAGGATTTTTCCTCAGGCGGCTGTTTCTCTGTTCGGGAAAGACACATGAGGCAGCCAAGTTGATAGCAGAAAATTTCGGACGGGAACTCCCAGCTTTTGATATTGATACCGCTTAAAATAAAAAGCTGTGTACAATACCTATAAATACACACACTCCAGATAAGGCCACAATAAAGCATAAAACTAAGCAGGAAAGTTATGAAAACAAAAACATTATTACAGCATATAAGTTTAGCTTATAAATTTAACACTCCCCCTTAAGCTAAACTTTTCTAACTCCAATCTTATCCTTCATTTTACACAAATCCGCGGGCTTTAATGCTTTTGTAAACATATCTGTGGCTTGGTCTTTTGTGCTGCAAAACATAACTTCAACCTCCCCATCCTTGACAAGCTCACGAATGAAATGATAGTTCATCCTCACGTGCTTAACTCGTCCATGAAACATAGGATTCTTTGTCAAGGCTATTGCAGCTTGATTGTCACAATTCAACTTCGTAGGCCCATTCTGTGACTGCAATAATTCTTCAAGCATCATTCTCAACCAAACAGTTTGACATCCTGTTATGGTGAGTGCGACATATTCTGCTTCAGCTGTGGAGAGGGCAACTACCTTCTGCTTCTTTGACTGCCATGCTATAGCACCAGATCCAATGCTAAACACGTATCCAGATGTGCTCTTGTTATCATCAAGACTGCTTCCCCAATCACTATCACTGAACCCCACCAGTGGATAATTCTCAACCTTCTCATACACGATTCCATGATCAAGTGTACCAGCCAAGTAATGAAGAATTCGTTTACCTGCTTCCCAATGACTCTGCTTTGGGTTCTCCATAAAGCGGCTGATCAAGCTAACAGCAAACATAATATCTGGCCTTGTTGCCGTCAGGTACATGAGGCTTCCAACTAGGCTTCTGAATAATGATTAGTCGACAGTCTTCTCTTCTCCATCCTTACTCAGCTTCAACCCAAACTCCACGGGCGAACTGATGGGAATCGCGTTCTCCATCTTGAATCTCTTCAAGATCTCTGTAGCGTACTTGGTTTGGGAGATAGAGATCTTCCCAACACCATACTTGACTTCAATCCCCAGAAAATAGTGAGCATGACCAAGATCGGTCATCTAAAATTCCTTATTCATCATCTTCTTGAAGTATTCACATAGGCTTTCAGAGTTGCCGGTGAAAATTAGATCATCGACATAGAGGCAAACGAACGGAAATTTACCTCCTTCTTCCTTGATATACAAAGTGTGCTCATACAGGCATTTTCTGAACCCGTTCTTCTCAAAGTAGCTATCAATTCTTCCATACCAGACACAAAGAGCCTGCTTCAACCCATATAGGGCTTTCTTCAATTTGCACACCTTATTTTCCTCACCTTTCTTCACATATCCTAGAGGCTGATCAATGTAAACTTCTTCGTCTAAATCATGGTGGTTTATTTCTTAATCAGGTGAGAGAATCTCCTAAAAAAGGAACAATATTAAAGGATGGCTGTGATTATTTTTTTCCCTTTTTTTTAATTCCTTTCCATAACCCATTCATGGCGTTTCCAAATAATTGGATCCGAACCAAAAACAACACAAACTCTCTTTTCTCTGTTTTGCTCACTAATTTAGGGTGTTTTGTTAATCTATTTCATTATTTTAATGGTAGAAACTAATTGCAGCTTGCTCTGTTTTGTTTATTTAATGGTGGCACCGTGTAGATTAATGATGATATGAAGTTAATTAGTATGGTTATATAAAAAATTTAGCATGTGTATAGGCCATTTGGAAAATTAGTTAATAATGCCATATCACTTGCTTGATGTATTGGCTAAATGAAAATAGAAATAAACCTTTTTAACTACAGGTAAAAAAACAGAGATAAAAACATAAAAAACTGCACTCACAAGGATTCCTTGCATTCTCAAATTTATCCTTTGCATTTTATTGGTTCATTTGTACCTCCATAAAATTTTATCTATTTTATAGACATGAGGCTTAAATTGTTCCATCCATTCATATTTTGGATTTGCTACAGGAGAGACAAGAGGCTGAAAACATACAGTTGACAAAGAGTTTGACATTTAGGGCTATCTGGTAGTGCCAGTTTTTTTATCAAAAACCTTCTTCTCCCAAAGTTGAATTGAAGAAGGTAATTAGTTTATTTTTTACTCATTACTTTCTCCGCCTTCATGAAGAATGTGTGTTCTTATTAATAAGTATTCTGAGGTTGATGACGGAGACTAGAGATAAATCAGTGAGGCAGTTCGAAACTGCAAAGCTTGTGATTTTAAAAAAACTACAAGTATGTGATTTCAATGGAACTGCAGCTTGCATTTTTTTTTAAAACAGCAGCTTGCGGTTTTAAAAAATTGCAGCTTGCTTGAAAGAGGCCTATACTTTATTAGCATTTATTCTATTGTTGTTTAATTAATTTATTATAGTTTCAATAACTATTGGCTAAAATTCTACAAATAATCCAGCACAACTTTAATATAAAACACAGTTATATAGAGTTGATCTATGATACACAACTTTAAAAAACTGCTGCTTGTTGTTTGTGCACACAAATCTCTACAATTATTTGTGATTTATGAAATCAAATTATTCCTTTGTAGAAACAGGGAAATCTTATGAGTTTTTATTTACTCTTTAGTACTTTATTAGCTAATTAGTGTTTTGTGTCTGTTTTGCTTTTTCTTAAATAGAGATGTTCTGGATGAGATTTCAATTATGGACCTATTTTATTACACCTTGACTATGGTATGTTGTTGTGCTAGATGAGATTTTTCGAAAAAGAACCACTAATAAAGTAATTGATGCCCTAGGAATCTCTATGTCCTTTTGAAGTTATTCAACGACTTGAATCTCTCTTAATTGGTCTACATCTCTCTGCATAATATCATACAAAAGTTTTTATATCTTTGCAAATTGAATGAAGGGATGGATAAGAAGTAGAGATTCAATTATTTCCTTTAGGTAATCAGAACTCATTAATGCCATCAACAATATAGGAAAGGACAACGTCACCGCCCCGGAACAATGTCCCCCCCCCCCCCCCCCGAAAAATGTCGCCTCCCCTGCACTATGTAGCCACCTCCGAACATTATCGCCGCCCCCGAACATTGTCGCCGCCTCCGACCATTGTCGCCGCCCATGAACAATGTCGCCGCCAATGAAAAATGTCGCCATCCATGACCAATGTCGCCACCCACGACCAATGTTGCCGCCCACGGCCCATGTTGTTGCCAAGCGGGCGAAGTCCGCTTGGTTGCGGGCGAAGCCCGCGGCGACGCATCGAGAACTGGCGAAGCCCGTTTGAAGATGCTAGTGTGTGTGTGTGTGTGTGTGTATATATATATATATATAGTTTTTGGTAGATCAGATTAATTGAACCATCTTAATCTGCAGAGCAGTCGAGTGTGCAAATAGTCACAAAAAAGAGAGCTAACAAGACAATTTTTAACGTAAAGAACTCGTGAGTTGAGTGAGAAACCACGTGGGCGGATTGGTGTCAACCAAACTTTCACTATATGGTGTTGCTTTACAGAGCTCTTAGGAGAATGCGATGGTGACATGTCGCTCCTTATTACTATCTGTTGGGGGTGAGAGAAGGAGGTGAATGGAGGGTGACAGATCGCCGCTCACGAAGTTATGTATTTGCTCCTGCCCACGACAGAGAACGTGCGTGCTCAGAAGATGTTTGACTAATGAAAATTACATCATTTCATTATGCGATTTGAGAACTTAAAAAGTATGTTAATTCTTCAACTAAGCTCAATTCAATTTCATTTCGCATCACTAATATTACATCATTACACAATTCTTCATTAGTGGCTCCAAAAAAAATAGAGCAATGTTATAAGCACACCAATTTACGCTATTGTCACACCAATTCTAACTTAAAAAATACATAAAATCCTAACTCACATCCGTTAACCGCACACCAGTCCGTTTCGCTCTTCCCCTTCCGCGATATTCCTCTCCTTCCGCCAAATGACGCCGACGCCAAACCATGCTCTCCTCCTCCCCGACGCCGACGCCAAGCCCTCTCACTTTTGCCACAAGTCACTGGAATCCCTAGTCGGGGATGCCGGAGAAATCGAGGAAACCAAGGATCCAGGGAAGCAATCCCTGCACTGGCTCAACTCCGTTTTCCCCCTTCTCTCTCATACAGATCGATTCGGCGCACCAAGAATCAGGCAACGACGCCTATAAGGCCGCTGACATCCTGGGCGCCGAGCTCGTTGATCCGGAGAAAAGCCCAATTCGTACAGGAAGAAGAGGAGCGCGCATAAGAAGAAGAAGAGGGTCGCGGCGTCGACTGACATGGTCTCTGGTGTAATTGGGAAGGACCATTGGAAATCAGCCTCATCTTGCAGCGACAGGAGAAGAGACTGGGGTGATCCAATGAAGGCGAAGGAGCAGCAGGCGGTTTGGGCTTATAGCTGTGAGGGGGCTGAGGTGTTTTTGTGTTCTATGCTTTCTAGGGATTCAGGCTTGGGCATGGGGGTCGTAAGGGATGTTTTAAATGAGTTGCTGTTTTTTTTTGCTGCAATTTTCAACTTTGATCCTGTTTGGTTATTTGTTTATACAAGTGAGGGGAATTTAGAACCATAGGATCTCATTAATGGATGAAATATATGGCATAACCAAAGTAGTTCTTTAGCATCAGGAAGGAAATTTGTATATTTATCATAACAGTAGTTATTTGCTCAAAAGAACATCACATACATACTTAATGATTTTATGTTATTAAACAATAATAATTTTGGTACAAAAATAACATATAGAAAGGAAAGTAGATTTATAGTTATTTTGGTGTGTCAATATCGATTTAAAATTTGGTGTGACAATAACGTGTTGGTGTGAAAATAAAAGAATCTGGTGTGTCAATAAAATTTGGCTGACAATAGCGTAAATTGATGTGCTTATAACATTGTTCAAAAAATATCAACGTAAATTTGTAAATTAATTAAATTGTGATTAATATGTTTAACAAAGAGTGTGATGTCGCCACTTCCCAGTGCTTTAATAAGATGAATTTTAGATGATGTGGTCCCCGAGATATGATCCACTTTGCGGCTAGCCAAACCGCCCACCTCCATTGATGGAGAAAGTGGGGTCGACCAAGTCAACCCCACTACCGCCAAAACCGCAGCGGCAGTCGCCGCCATCGCCCCTCTCTTCCTCGGACGTTGCTGTCGTCACTCCTCTCTCCTGCGGCCGCCGCTGTCGTCGCTCACGTGCTTCTCTCTTCCTCGAACATCGTCGTCATCATCTTCATCACCGTCACCGTCGCGGAAACGGCCGCCATCACCGTCATTGTCTTCATCACCATCATAGTCGTCGTCATCGTCGCCTCCATCGTCGCGGCAACTGCCACCGTTGCCGCCATCGGCGTGGCAACCGCCATCGATCGTCGCCACCATCGTCGCGACAACCGCTGCCATCACCATCATTGTCTTCTTCACCGTCGTCATCACCGCCATCATCGCGGCAACCGCCGCCATCATCTTCATCACCGCCGCCGTCGCACAAACCGTCATCGTCGCGCTAACCGTCTTCGTCTTCCTCGCCATAACCACCATCGCCGCGGCGACCGCCGTCGTCTTCCCCGCCAACGTCGTCGCGGCTTCTCTCCGTCCGCCCCTCTTCGTCCGCGCCTCCACGTCGATTCACGCCGCCACCCCCGTTAAGGGGCAGTCTCCCTTCTGCCAAAAACGGGCGGCCATCCGACAGCCCGTTTCCTGCCGCCCCTCCCGTTAAGGGGAGGCCTCCCTCCCGCCGAAAACGGGCGGCCATCCGGCAACCCGTTTCCCGCCGCCTCCCCCGTTGAGGGGCGACCTCCTCTTTTCCCGGGCAGCCAAATTGGCTGCCCGACCTTGGCCACCGACCGTCTCTGGCCGCCGCCCATGCCGGTCGCTCCTCACTCGCGGGAGAAGTGGTTATTTTCCAGCAAGGACTGTTATTTTTTCGGCCGGGGGAGGTCTTGTCTTTTGCGAAAATATGGCGATCTGTGTGCTCTAAACAGAGCATTCCTATTCGACCGTCGGGTAGTTACCGGGTAAATTTACCGGCTTGCCCCGCTCAAAATCTATAAATATAGCTCATTCATTTTCCATCTTTTCCCCGTCAGAAAATGCTGCTACGGATTTTCCCTCTCCTCTCCTCCTATGAATTTCTCTCCTCATTTTCTCTCCCTAGCGCGCTTTAGCGCTCGTTTGTTCCTTGGGCGCTCCCGCGCATGTCACTTCCTTGAGCGCTCCCGCGCACGTCTCTTTCTTGAGCGCTCTCGCGCGTCTCTCTTCCCTGCGCCTCCTCACGCAATCCAGCGCGGGCCGCCCACTTACGCGCCTTCTCGCACCCAACTTCCATGTGCTCCCCGCACGCTCCCGGCCAACTAGCGTCCAGCGTGCTCTCCTTCTGCAAGCGCTCTACGCGCTCTCCTCCATCAAATGCCCCGCGCACTCTGCTTTAGCAGGTGCTCTGCATGCTCTCTGCCAACAAGCGCTCTGCGCTCTCAATTAGTAAGTGCTCTGCGCGCTATCTTCCAGCAAGCACTCCGTGCGCTTTCCGACAACAAGTACTCTGCGCGCTCTTTACCAGCAAGTGCTCTGCGCGCTCTCTGCCAGCAAGTGCTCTGTGCGCTTTCCTCCAGCAAGCGCTCCACGCGCTCTACGTCACCAAGTGCCCTGCGCTCTCAAGGACAATCGCTTTAACGACTGACATGCCTACCATCTCAGGCTCCTCTCAACATAACAGTAGACAAACCATAAAGGATGAGGCGCGCAAACCGTGCCGCACTAGCTTCCAAGACACAAGAATTGGGCTGGGAAAAACGAGTCGCTCCTGCTTCTGAGCTTCAACAGAAGACTTCAAAGAACAACAAGTTCATCCCTCGCAGCACAAGAAGAAGTTCATAGCTCCGTGGGAGGTGGCCCATCATCCTCCAAGCCCAGCTACCTCTCTCCCTAATAATTGTAACGAGAGGCGGCTTGTCGCCCACGAGATGTTGATAAGGCCTTGTAACAACACTTAGATCTAGTGGAAGTTTGGCCGGCACAGATTCGACCATGTCGTTATTCACCCAATTGAAGGTTTTTGCACGTTAAAAAATTATCTTGTCAGCTTTTCCTTTCTTTGTAACTGTTTGCGTGCTCGACCGCTCCCGGGCTATGACAGTTCAATTTAGTCTGATCTACTGGAGCCTCGATTGATCTGCAACAGTTTGGTGCTTTTTGTGGGAATACGGTTCTCAGCGTTCCTAGAAGACAGTACCCTTATCATAGCGGTACTCGTGACTAGAATGCATGGCAGGAAAAGCCGCCCTCACAACCGAAAGACCGATCCCTAAGGGGCATATGGATCCAGTTCTTCTTCCCTCGCGCAACAACATGCCTGAAGCAGTACTGCCCAGCGCAGATATTCAAGGTCGTGGAGCCCCTCCTGACAGAGGACCTGAAGCTCAGTGTACAACCCCGTATCCGGCGAGTGGGGTGAACCAGGAACCAGACTGGCCGGCTCAGATCACCTAGGCCCCAGGCGAGCTCGGCAGAGAAACCCGAGCCTGAGCTCGGCATTCGTCGATCGCGAGCTCGGCATTCGCTGAGCTAAGTCGGGATTCGTCGACCTGAGGCCGACTAATGGAGGCCGACCGATGGGCGAGCTCGTCGTCCCAGCTCGCGCTCATGCAAAGGAGCTCGGCAACAGCAGGCGAGCCGATCTTCAGGGGTGGCCAAGCTCCCCAGCTCGCCAGATATATGAGGTACTTTTTACTGTTTTGCCCCCGCTGGTCTGCCCATATTCCTTCAAAACAGCGGAGTCTGGCTGTTGGCAGGCCCAACCAAGGGTATTTTGGTAATTTCAGGTCAGTTTAGTTTGGTTATTGGCAGTTCAAATTCTGAAATCTATAAATAGGACTCAAGGGGTATCTCAGAAGGCAGACTTACCGTGCCCTCTTGCTCCAATCTTCAAGTGCTTTCTAAGGGTACCTTAGCTCGGCCTTTGGCTAAGGAGGGGAAGCGCTCTCAGATCTTCCGGGTGTGTGGTGGGTCCTCCCCGCCGAGCACTTGGGTCAGTTCTCCCTTGTTTCTTTTGTTGTTTTTATTGCAGGAGTGAAGTAGGTGCGCGATCACCCCTTCCCCAAGGGTGAACTCCACAGGAGACCAAATTTCGGTTTCAACATTTTGATGCGGTGAGCGTGGAGCGTGGTCAGTACAGAAAAGCTTCAGAGAGCACGATGATAGGAGGACAGGGATCTGACAGGACGGACTCGCCGCCCCCCCACCTCTGGCCATGGTGGGGATGTTTGAAGATTTCAGGAACGAGGTGTTGGGCCTCGTCAAGTTCGCACTCGACACGCGGGCCGAGTGCTCGACGCCGGCAATCCAGATCGCAGCCGCCCCCTCACTGGGCGAGAACGCCCCCGGCAGGCGAGCTGGGAAGGAAGTGGTCGAGGAGGGCCGGGGGTGCGAGCTCCCCGGGCGCGAGCTCTTCCCCGGCTCGGCAGGCAGAGGCCGGGTCAGCGAGCTGAGCCCGCGAGATGCGCCAGCTCGCCCTGTAGGGGGAGGCAGCCCCTTCAGCGAGTTGGTCTCTTCAGCTCCAGTTCCAGAGGGGTTCAAGGAACCCGAGATGTCCTACTACACCGAGAAGGGAGACCCGGTCCAACACGTCCAGTGGTTTGAGGACGTGGTCTCGATCCGGCAGATGTCGGATGGGTTCAAGTGCTGACTCTTCGCCAGCACCCTCAATGAGAAGGCAAGGGAGTGGTTCCACCAGCTGCCGGCCAGCTCTATCTATTATTTCGAGGACCTGCGCCGGGGGTTCATGCTGAAGTTCACTACCTTGAAGCGGAGGAAGAAGAAGTCAGAGTCCCTGTTCCACATCAAGCAGGGAGTGAATGAGACGCTGGGAAGCTACGTGGACCGGTTCCAGGAGGAGGTCAGCCAAGTCCAGGAGATGTCAAGCCACAGTCTGATGATGGCCTTCACCCTAGGGCTGCAGCAGGGATTCTTCAGGATGGAGCTGAAGAGAATCCCCCCTCTCCTATGAGGAGCTGATGGAGAGGGCGGCGAGAGAAGTTGACGGGGAGGCATCAAATCCAGAGTTCGCCCGGAAGCTTGCCAGGTGGTCCACGGAGGAAGAGAAGGAGTCAAGGGGAGGAAGAGGACAGGAGGAGAGGAGAGTCGAGCCCCGGCAGAGGGAGCAGAGGCAGCTCCAGGGGCAGCAGCAGCCCAGGTGGGGGCGTCAGGAACCTGACCGTCGACTGGACTGGAGGCCCGAGTGGCAAGGGTAGGGAGCACAGAGAGGGTACCAAGGAAGGGACCACCACCGAGGGGGGGGGGAGGTAAGATCAATTCCACCCCCCGGACTGGAGGCAAGCCCAGAGGCCTCGACTCCCCGATCAAGAGGAGGTTATGGCCATAGCCACGGGGTAGAGGAGGAGAGTAGCAAGGAGGAGGAGGAGAGAGGTTAGGGTGGAGTTTCCCTACTGCGACTTCCATCAGGAGGAAGGGCACGCCACAGCCACGTGCCCGGAGTTCCTCGAAATGAGGGGAAACAGGGAACAGCAGCAGCAGCAGGGGCGTAAGGAAGTGAGGATCAAGGAGGTCCTGCCTTGGGCAGAGGAGCACCGTTGCGAAGACCGGGTGGATGTCGGGACCCGAGGAGGGATCAGAGTGATCCACAGGGGGTGTGGGTTGAGGCTTCCCGGAAGGCGAGCCTCCACACCATGTATCACCGGAGCGTTGGCTCCACATCCAAAACCCCGCCCCCGGAAGAGAGGATCACCTTCTCAAGGAGAGATATGGCGGATCACGAGGATCCTTTTTGCGATGCGCTGGTCATCCAGACGGCCATCAAAAATTTTACCGTCCCTAGGATCCTCGTCGACAACGGAAGCTCCGTCAACGTCGTCTTTAAGAAGGCATTTGACGCAATGAAGGTCTAGGCGAAGAGGGTGTTGGCCTTGGATGGGCCCTTGTTCGGATTTTCGGGGAAGAGAAAGGAGGTCGAAGGAGGTGTGGGGCTCCATGTCACCCTGGGGGGGGGGGGCAGTCCAGGAACTGCAGGTTCATCATCGTGGATGCCCCCAGCAACTACAACGCCATATTCGGGGGGCCCCTCATCAACGCCTTCCGTTGCATCCCCTCATCGTTCCATCAGTGCTTGAAGTTCAATGCCGAGGGGATTCAGATCAGGGTTAGGGGGGACCCCAAGGTGGCGCGAGAGTGCTACCTCACCGCCATGAACTTCATTTCTTTGCAGGAGGGAGCTGGGGAGATGGAGTGAAGGATGGAGGAGGCGGAGTAGGAAGCTGGCAGGGAGGAGCTGGAAGAGAAGATCTGCGCCGAGGTTGAGGTGGCAGGAGGAGATCAGGAGGAGTCGGTGGAGGCAATGGCCGTGGAAGAAGAGGTGGGGGCGGAGGTCCTCATCCCAGAGGAGAGGGATGTTGAAGAATGGGGGGAGCAGTCCAGGTTGGAGGCTGCGGAAGAGATGGTGGAGTTAGAGGTCCTCACCTGTGAAGACAGGGTGGAGAAGGTCTGCGTTAGCGGAGGGCTGACCCCGGAGGCTCAGGGCAGGATGCTGGAATGCATCCAGAAGAATGTGGACATCTTTGCATGGAGCGCAGCGGAGATGCCGGGGGTTGACGCGGATGTGGCTTGCCACCGCCTCAACTTGGACCCGGGAACACGCCCTGACCAACAAAAGAAGAGCTCTACCGCGGACAAGCTGACAGAGCCCATCAGAGAGGAGGTGGCAAAGCTTCTCAAGGCTGGCTTCGTGTCCGAGATCCAATACCCCGGCTGGGTATCCAATGTAGTCATGGTTAAAAAGGGAGACGGCCGGTGGCATATGTGTATCGACTTCTCCTTGCTTAATAAATCTTGTCCTAAGGACTGTTATCCCTTGCCTCGGATCGACGCGCTGGTTGACTTAGCCATTTGGTTTTTTCTGTAATGAGTTTTCTAGATGCATTTTCAAGTTATCATCAAATCAGGATGCACCCTCCGGACGTCAATGATGTCTCGTTCATCATGGGGGATAGATGCTACTGCTATAAAATGATGCCCTTTGGGCTGAAGAATGCAGGGGCGACCTATCAAAAGATGATGGATAGGGTCTTTAAAGAATAGAAGGGGAGGAACCTAGAGGTGTACGTGGATGATCTCATGATCAAGAATCAGGATGTGGACTCTCACCTCCAGGACCTAGAGGAGACCTTTGCTACCCTGTGCAAGTACAAGATGCGGCTGAACCCCCTAAAGTGTGTCTTCGGGGCCAGCAGGGGGAGTTCTTCGGGCACCTCCTCACCCCTGCATGGGTTGAGCCGAATCCTGATAAGGTCAAGGTTATCAAGGAGCTGGGGTCGGCGCGGAATACTAAGGAGGTGCAGCGGCTGACGGGGAAGCTGACAGGGCTAAGTAGGTTCCTCTCCCGGGCTGGGGAGAAGTGCTCCCCCTTCTTCAAAACACTGAGGGGGGGGGGGGGTCAAAAATTTGAGTGGACCAAGGAGTGCGAGGAGGCATTCCAGGCCCTCAAGATGCAGTTGACTCGGGCCTCATTGCTTCAAGGGTCAAAGGAGGGGGAAGACCTGTTTTTGTATCACGGGGTCGGGGCAAAGGCCTTGAGCTCTGTCCTAGTTCATGAGGAGGGGAAGAAGCAGCTCCCTATATATTACGTAAGTCGGGTACTGAGGAAGGCCGAGCTCCGGTATCCAATTTTGGAGAAGCTGGCCTTCGCCCTGATCGTCTCAGCTCGAAGGTTGTGGCCCTACTTCCAGGCACACTCAATCTGAGTGGTGACTGACCATCCACTCTACAACATGTTTGAGGGGGTGGAGCATTCTGGCAGGCTGGCCAAGCGGTCAGTGGAGTTGAGTGAATTTGACGTCTCCTTCGTCCCCCGCCTCTCGATCAAAGCTCAAGCGATGGCCGACTTCTTAGCCGATTATGCGATTGAGGTGGCAAAGGAAGAGCTCACTCGTCCGACTCCTTGGAAGGTGAAGGTAGATGATGCCTCGTGGAGGCATTCCCTAGGAGTGAGGGTGATCTTGGAGAGCCCCCAAGGGACTAGAATTGAGCAGACGGTGGTGGTGCACTTCCCCATCACCAACAATCAAGCCGAGTATGAGGCCGTGATAGCAGGGCTGCACCTGGCCAGGGAGCTGGGGGTGTTGGACGTGGAGGTCCTTACTGACTCCATGGTGGTAGCTTCCCAGATCAACGGGGAGTTCGAGGCGAGAGAGCCTACCCTACGGCTATACTTAGCCAAAGTAAAGGGTATCATTGGCACGTTCCAAACTTTTTCCATCCAGCACGTGCCCCGGGTGGAGAATGAGCAGGTAGATCAGCTAGCGAAACATGGTCCCCGGATGGGTGGTACTATCAGCGACTTGTTCCGCCCTTCCATCAAAGAGGGAGAGCTTATGGAGATAGATCATCGGCCTTCGTGGATGGATCCGGTCATAACTTTCCTTTCCACGGGAGAGTATCCGGAGGGGGTGGACAAAAAGAGGTATAGGTACAAATCGGCATACTACCTCCTCCGGGACAGACAATTGTACAGAAATACTCTCTCAGGGATGATGACTCGATGCGTGGCCGAGGGGGAAGTACAAAGAATCTTGGAAGACGTCCACTCCGGGGAGTGTGGGAGCCACTCCGGGAGTCGGACCCTGGAAGGGAGGATTGTCAGGCAGGGGTACTTCTGGCCCACCCTAGGCCGTGATGCGATGGAGTTCGCAAGAAGGTGCCACAAGTGCCAGCTATTTGCCCCTCTCCAGCTACAGCCGGCTCAGCGACTCAAAAGTATCACAGCCCCCTAGCCCTTTGCCATTTGGGGGATGAACTTGGTTGGACCGTTCCCCCATGCCAGTGGGCAGAGGAGGTTCCTGCTGGTAATGATCGATTATTTCTCCAAGTGGTTGGAAGTGAAGGCGCTGGCCAAGGTGACTTCCCAGGTCATCAGGAACTTCATTTGGGGGGAGATCATCTGCCGCCATGGGCTGCCCCAGGCCATTATCGTGGACAAGGGGCCTCAGTTCACCAGTTTATCAGTTTCTGCGAGCAGCTTGGGATCGACCTCAGGTTCTCCTCGGTCCACCACCCCAGGAGCAACGGGCAGGTGGAGGCCGCGAACAAAATCATTGTTAACCTCCTAAAAAAGAAAGTGGAAAATCTGAAGGGGAGCTGGGTGGAACAGCTTCCAGCGGTTCTCTGGGCCTTGAGGACCACCCCCAACACAGCTACAGGAGAGACCCCCTTCAAGCTCTCTCATGGGTGTGAGGCAGTGCTCCCTGTGGAATTTGAAGTTCAAACACCTCGAGTTATTGCGGCCGGGGAAGGCAGGGAAGAATGACAGGCTGAGAACGAGGAAGAGCTGCGGATCTCCCTTGACATGGTAGAAGAACTGCGGGACCTTTCCGCCGTCCGACAAGAAGAGGTGAAGAGGAGGATGTTCAAGTACTTTGACAAGCACGTTAGAGTCAAGCAATTTATGGAGGGAGACTTGATGCTGAAGAAGGTGAATGCAGCAGGGAGGTCGACAACCGTCGGGAAGATCAACCCCAGCTAGGAAGGTCCATTTATTGTAAAAGAGGCTCTAAGATCAGGGGGATATCGACTCCAAAATGTGGAGGGCGAGACCCTAAGTCTCACCTGAAGTGGTGAGGACATAAAATGTTTTTTTCCCTTGAAACATGAAAGTGTGCTTTGATTTTTAATAAAGTTTTTTAATACATCAATGCTGTCGTAATAAGTTTGTATGAAGAAATTAAGTGTATTTGGACCCCGAGCAAATCCCGTTGTCAGGCTCTCACCTAGCTGGCAGGGCTGAAAGTCACTCGGTGTCATCCTTAGACCTCGAGCAGGTCCCGCTGTCAGGCTCTCACCTAGCTGACAGGGGAGGGGGTCACTCAGGGGAGTCTTACACTCCCCAGGTAGTGCCTAACAAGCTTATCCCTTCTAAGAATAAGAGAGGAGAGCTCGGTATATGCGAGCTCGGGCTCGCCAATTCAGCACGGCCTCGATAGAAGGGTGGCAAGCCAGACACTTGGACCTCGCCGAAGGGAGGCGAATCCCGCCAGAACACCTCGCCCCCCCCCCCCCCCCCCCAATTTGTTTTACTTGGGAGAATTTAGAGAATTTGGCCTTATATTGATGAGGTAATGGGCTGCTCGCAAGCGAGCTGGGGCGAGTCCTGAGAATTGGCGAGCTCTCAAAATGTGCTCTCAAGGGTAAGTCCTAACGACTGTCCTACTCGTAAAACCTATCTACGCGAGATCGCCAAGGGAAGGGCTCGCGGGCATGCAAAACACAGCAAAGACAGCAAAGAGATGGAAAAAAATGGCCAAGGCTATAATCAAAAATGTATTTCATTAAACGGTAATGTTTACAGGTGGAGCTCTCCTCGGCGAGAAAACAAAAAAAGTAGTCGTTTGTATACAATTAGCCCTTTCCACCCTCGCCGGATTTATGGTCGTCCTCCCCTCCACCGGACGGGTCCTGAAAGCTTTTCCCAAAGAGCGCGTCCAAGCTGTCCTCCTTCTCACTGGGCGGCATCGCCGGGAACAACCTTGGCATCAGGTCCCTGACCGAGATCTCCTCGCACCCGTCCACCAGCACTCCAGTGTCCTTCATCATTTGGAGGGCGCATTCGGCGGCCTGGATGGAGTTGATTCGCAGCCTCTCGGCGAGGTCGGCCTCGCCAAAGATCCTCGGCCTCTTATATGGGAGGGTAGGATCGGCGTCGCTGGCCGGGAAGAAGATCTCCGCTTGGCGGCGGACCTCACAGCTGATGTTTTGATTCTCCTCCTTCAGCCTCACATTCTCCCCCTCCAGCTCGAAAACCGGGCGTGCAGCTGACCGATCTCCTCCCCCTGCTCGGTATTGCGAGCCCACAACTCCCCGGCGGCCTTGACATCCTGATAAAAAAGGAAAAGTTCAATAACAACGGCGCAAAATGTTTTAAGTAAAAGAGGGAAGAGGAAGCTTGATACTCACCAATCCATCGGCGGCCTGGGCGAGAAGACCCTCCGCGATGCCGAGCTGCCTCGCCTCGACGCCGACCTTGTCTTTGGCGACGTCGCGGGCCTGCTCGGCCTTTTGAAGTTGGTTGCTGAGGCCGTAGCTGCGGCGGACCAGCATGTGATGGAGCTCCATGGCTCGCAGGTGGACCTGCAGGCCCTCATGGCCGAGCTGCCGCATGTTCATACCCTTGTAGGTCTCGGCGTCCTCCCAGCCATAGAGGCCGAAGTCGAGGGCGTAAGCGTGACCTGTGGCGGGCTCGCGGTCATGCCAGGAGGGGTGAAGGGTGGAGATGGAAACTCGTTGGGCCAGCTCATCCCACTGCACCATTGGCTCGCCCGCAGAGTCTTTCCACCACCCCCAAAGCTGAAGAGGGGATGCTCTTTCGGTGCGCCGAGCTTGCGAGCCATCCTCTTCGCCAAAGGAGTTGGAGAGCTCGCCGCAGGATGAACAGAATACTCGCCTTCTTTTCGCCCATTACTGGTGATTTCCTTCAGCGGGCTCTCCGGTGACGCGTCGGGGATGACTTCGGGCGAGCTCATGTATTTGGGGCTGGATTGATGTTGTTGATGTTGTTTCCCCCGCAAAGCCGGTACGGCTTTCTTCATCTTTTTGGGTAGTTGTTGGCAATGGGGCAGGCTAGACTCTGCATCCTCAGGCCGCCTCTTGCTGGAGGAGGGTTTGGAGAAGGACGCCTCGTCTCGGCAGGCCGCCGTCGCTGCCTTCTCGCGAGCGAGAGGGTCCGGGTACAATCCCGAGTCCACAAATGGCGCGTTCACGGGGATTAGCCGCTCCCCTGCAAGAAAAACTTGGAAAACTTAGAAAGGTTTCGCTGACAAATATGATGAGCTGAGCAGCAGAGTAGACAGTACCTTCGCTGGGCAGGACGGGGCGGAGCGTGTCGAGGCCCCTTCGCAGGAAGGCGACCTCGAAGTCCTTGTGGAGGAAGTACTTGTGGAGGTCGGCATAATTGCCGGACACGGCCGGGGGGTGGGGGGTGGGGGGGGGGGTGGTGGACGGTAGACCTCCTCGACCTTCTGCTAGGGGGAGTAAGCGATGTTGCCGAGATCGCCCTTGATGAAGGCGATCTTGGTCATCCAATTGTGATGCTTGTTCGCGATCTCGCGAACTTTGATCAGCGAGCCCATAAAGTAGGCGACACCATCCGGCGTCGTCTTGTAGGAGAAAAGCTTCCTGAACACCGTCAGGTTGAACTCGATCCTCTCTCGGCAGAGGTAGCTGGCGTACGCCACCATCATGGCGATGGCATTTGAATTCAGCTGCGCGGGCACCGCGCCATAGTATTTCAGAATCTGCCGGATCTCCGGCCAGAGGGGGAGGCGCAGCCCCACCTCAAAGTGCGAGATGGGGAAGGCGAGATCGTCATCATAAAAAGTGTTGATGGCCTCCCCCTGCCTCGACCGGCGCACCTCGAAGCCTGGCGGCACATGGTCACCAACAAATTCAGCGAGCTCGGCCTCGCTTGTGTGCCTCTCAAAGAAGCAGTAATCAGTGAAGTGCTGGGCGCACTTGGAGCGGCCATCGGCGTCAGGGTTGGTCTTGCCCATGCTCGCAGAAGAAGGGGTGGAGCGCAAGCAGAAAAGAGAAAAAGCGCAGGAAGAGAGGGAAAAGTAAGCAGTTAAGGCAGTAGTACGGGGGTTGGTGGTGGGGGCGGGGGGCTATTTATAGAAAAAGTAATCAAGGGGCCAAGCTGTCCAATCGGCCCAGCTCGCCATCCCAGCTCGCCAACCCCCAGCTCGCCGACTTCCGGCGCGTTCCAACCAAGACTAAGTCAAATGAGAAGAAATATAATTACTATTATTCAAACGCAAGCCACACCTAAGAATGTTTGAAGTTGTTGGGTACATTGGAATAAATGTACCTGATTTGAAGAAGCCTCACCCTACTCAATGATATACATCAAAATATATTTGATGTATTTTGAGTTTAGTTGTGCAGGTTAAGTATTTGCAGGGAAAACTGAAAAGTTTCTAAGTCCATGTGTCGACAGCCAGAAGAAAAGTGTCGACACTTAAGAAGACTTGTGTCGACACCCAGAGAAGAAGTGTCGACACTTGGAGTAATTGTGTCGACACCAGGAATGCAGAGTCGACACCAGACGGAAAGTGTCGACACATACAGGCTGTGTCGACACACAATGAAGAAATGTCCAGTGAAGCTGTGTCGACACTTAGAAGCAGTGTCGACACCCAGAGGAACTTTGTCGACATCAAAAGTGTCGACAGTTGGAGGTTGTGTCGACACTCAGCAAAACTTCAACAAAGTTCAAGTATAAGTGTCGACACAAAGGAGATGTGTCGACACTCAGCAAAGTTCAACAAATTCTAAGTACAAGTGTCGACACAAAGGAGATGTGTCGACACTCAGCCAAAGTCTCAACACAAGAAGAATGTGTCGACACAAGAAGAAGTGTCGACACTCAGCAAAAGTATCAACACAGAAGGCACGTGTCGACACCAAGAAGATGTGTCGACACTGAACAAGTTCAACACAAGAAGATGTGTCGACACAAAGGAGTTGTGTCGACACTTAGCAGAATTCAACTAAAAACTGAAGAACAAGGAGTTGTGTCGACACACAATATCAGTGTCGACACATGTTGAAGAAGCAGTGTCGAGAAGCAGATTCTACAACACCAAGGAGTTGTATCGACACTTACAGAATTCAACTAAGTACTGAAGAACAAGGAGTTGTGTCGACACACAATATCAGTGTCGACACATTCTGAAGAAGCAGTGTCAAGAAGTAAATTCTACAACACAAGGAGTTGTGTCGTCACCATGAAGGCTAGTGTCGACACTTAGTATACTTGTGTCGACACTTAGTCTATCAGTGTCGACACTTAAAGACTGACTGTCTCAACACTTTCAGACAGTTACAGATATTTCAAGAAGTGACTGGATGACATGACAGCTGCCATTCCAGCCGGTCTACTGCAACTGTCAGAGTTGTCAGAAAGTCATTAGAAACCGGATCAGCCGGTCACCGTGAAGAAAGTCTATATAAAGGCTTATACATTCAACAGATGATCAGTTGTTGGAGATCAAGCAATTCATTGAAGAATCAATTCAAGTGAAGATCTAAGTAGTTGGAGAGAGAGAGCTCCTTCCAAGAAGACAGCTGTTGAACCAGGCTATAAAGAAAGTTTCAGATTGAGATCTGAATCTTAAGTTGCAGTGATTGAAGATCAGCTGCATAGAGTATCAACCCTACTGTGTTCTACATTCAAGAAGCTTTGAAGGAAGCTAAGGGAGGTTGATCTCAGCAAAGTTCTTCCAAGAACTCTTCAAGAAACCAGACAACTCTTCTCTCTCATTCTGAGTTGTAGGTTTACACATTGTATTTTTAATTTCTTGTAGGATCCTTAGGGATCTGAGTTGTAAGCCTGAAATTATAAAGGCTGATTGGTAGGGCCTGTGTGCCTGAGTGTAGGAGATCTATTTCTCTGAGTGTAGGCCTTGTTGAAGGCTGAGTGTAGGTCTTTGTGAAGACTGAGTGGTAGGGCTTTTGAGCCTGAGTTGTAGGAGTGGGATCACTCTGAGCTGTAGGAACCTGTTTGGGGTTCTGAGTGTAAGATCTGAGGATTTGAGGAATAGTGGAGGAGTTTGGCCGAATCTAGTACACTACTAGATAGGCGAAGGGGGAAAGTGGATGTACCCAAACCTTGGGGAACCACTATAAAACTGTGTGTACTCTGTGTGTGTATGATTCTGTGGTTGTTGGTTTATGTCCTGTGAAATCTGTGATTAAATCTGCCTACAAGTTTAAAAAGATTAAGGTCACCTATTCACCCCGCCTCTAGGTGATTAGGTACAATTTCTTTCAGAAGTTATTTATTACAACAATCTAGTGCAGGAATAAAGAAGCGGGGCATGCGGGCAGGGGGAACTAGGAGGCGAGTCCCGGTCGGCTCGGCAAGGGAGCCGCCTTTTATCTACCTCGGCCTCGTATCCCCCGTCCCCCAGGCTGCCGCGCGCGGAGCAGCTCGCAAATCCTCCCCGAAATCCTCTGCGCCACCGAGAGGTCGTCGTCTATCTCATCTAGGAGCCGGGAAGGAGACGTCATCTCTCCAGCCTGGCCGCTTCGCACCTCGTCAGCGAGACGCGTGTAGTCGCGTTGAAGCACCTCATTGACCTCCTGCACCTCGCGGACCCCGCGCACGAGCTTCTTGAAGAGCTTGATCCCCCTCCTCGTCAGCTCATCGTTCTCCACTTCACGGCCTAGGTAAGAGTCCAGTGAGCTCGGGGAGGGGAGGGGAGAGTAATGGCTGCCCGCGAAGATTCCTCGGCAGCGGATTGGCTGGGGGGAGCTGTAGAAACAGAAACATCAGCAAGGGGAGATGTGCTGGAGAATCTCATGACAAGAATGCAAGGCCAAATTTACCTGACGAGCTCGGCAACTCAAAGGAGATACGTGGAGGGACAAACCTCAGGTCCTTCCCGCGACCTGGGCAACGCATTCCCAGAGAGAGAAGCTCAAATCCTGGGATGAGGATGGTCTGCACACCCGCCCCATGGTCACAATTGCTCACTGAGGAGAGGGGGCGCGCACCGACGAGTTCGGCCTCTGCGAGCTCACCCCAAGGTTCCAAAGGGAGGAGACGGGTCCCGGGGACGGTTCTCCGGAGTGATGAATCGCGAGTCCCCAAGAGTGGTCTTGGCTCGCGGGGTGGTGTCTCGCGGCGCGGCGCCCCCATGCCATCAAGCGGGCTATCCGGGCCATGGCAAATTTCGACAATATTCTTGCCCTTTTCACGGGCAGGCAGAGTGGAGGAGCCGGTCCCGTGCTCCAGGGTGGTCCTCAGGTCATCATAAATGGGCTCGGCCGCTTGAGGAAACGGCTTCACCCTCTTGGAGCTGGACTTGGCAGAGCCGCCCTGCGGGATAGCGGGCGGAACCGCAGTCAGGGCAGCTATGCGAGCAGCTGAGACCTGGCGAGCTCGATTAAGGCGCTCTTGGATCTCCTTAGGAATCGACATCTCGGCAGGGCTATAACAAAGGGAATGGCAAAAGTCAGGCAGGTATGCAGGTGTATATATATAGCCACAGGTGGACCCCACCCGAATATTCCCTCTGATCCACCTCGCACTCGCCGAACACTTGGGGTTGGATGTTTCTTTCCAAGCTTTGCCAAGCTCAAAAAGAGCGGGGATTGTGTACGATCCTGTATCTGGCGAGTGGGGTGAACCAGGAACCAGACTGGCCGGCTCGGATCACCCAGTCCCCAAGCGAGCTCGGCAGAGAAACCCGAGCCCGAGCTCGGGATTCGTCGACCGCGAGCTCAGAATTCGCCGAGCTAAGTCAGGATTCGTCAAGCTGAGTCCGACTAATGGAGGCCGATCGATGGGCGAGCTCGCTGTCCCAGCTCGCACTCACGCAAAGGAGCTCGACAACAGCAGGCGAGCCAGATCTTCAGGGGTGGCCGAGCTCCCCAGCTCGCCAGATTTATGAGATACTTTTTACTGTTTTGCCCCCGCTGGTCTACCCATAGCTCTTCAAAACAGCGGAGTCTGGCTGTTGGCAGACCCAGCAATGGGTATTTTGGTAATTTCATGTCAGTTTAGTTTGGTTATTAGCAGTTCAAATTCTGAAATCTATAAATAGGACCCAAGGGATACCTCAGAAGGCAGGCTTCCTGTGCTCTCTTGCTCCAATCTTCAAGTGCTTTCTGAGGGTACCTTAGCTCGGCCTTTGGCTAAGGAGGGGAAACACTCTCAGATCTTCCGGGTGTGTGGTGGGTCCTCCCCGCCGAGCCCTTGGGTCAGTTCTCCCTTATTTCTTTTGTTGTTTTGCTTGCAGGAGTGAAGTAGATGCGCGATCACCCCTTCCCCAAAGGTGAACTCCACAGGAGACCGAATTTCGGTTTCAACACTCAGTATCACTGCAACCTCCCTGAAGCAGCAAGCCTCGATAGGAGGATCACGCATGAAGAAGTTCGTGGCATAATCGCTGAAGAGTGCGAACAAGCCAGACGACATGCCACTTCGGCACCCCCGACCATTCCACCATCACTCACCATTCGCACCTGAAGTCCAAGAACATCCGATCCCAGGCGGCTTCAAGCTCCCAAAGATCGATACATACGGAGGGACGAGAGATCCATTGGAGCACGTCGGGACTTTGTGATCATGTTACAACTATGCAGTACTCCATATTCGTTGTTGTTTCAAGCCTTCTCAGCAACCTTGAAAGTACAATCTTGCACCCGCTTCCTTTCCTTGAAGGATGGAGGAATCAAGAATTTCACGGAGTTGACTCAACAATTCACATACCAGTTCATCACCAGCCGACGAATAGTCAAAGACACTTCTCACCTGTCTAGGATCCGCCAAGGGGAGAGGGAAACCCTTAGAGATTTCTTCTATCATTTCACCGCAGAGGCACGACAGATCCCTAGGGGGCACATGGATCTAGTTAATCTTACCTCGCTCGACAACATGCCTGAAGCAGTACTCCCCAGCACAAATATTCAAGGTCGTGGAGCTCGTCCTGACAGAGGACCTAAAGCTCAGTATCACTGCAACCGCCCTGAAGCAGCAAACCTCGATGGGAGGCTCACGTGTGAAGAAGTTCTCGCATAATCGCTGAAGAGTGCGAACAAGCCAAACAACATGCCGCTTTGGCCCCCTCCCTCTCCATCGTCGCTCACCATTCACACCTGAAGTCCTGGAACATCCGATCCCTCGCGGCTTCAAGCTCCCAAAGATCGATACATACAGAGGGACGAGAGATCCATCAGAGCGCGTCAGGCACTTTGCGATCATGTTACAATTATGCAGTACTCTAGATCCGTTGTTATGTCAAGCCTTCCCAGCAACCCTGAAAGGACAAGCTTGTACTTGATTCCTTTCCTTAAAGGATGGAGGAATCAAGAATTTCATAAAGTTAACTCAACAATTCACAGACCAGTTCATCGCCAGCCGACGAATAGTCAAAGACCCTTCTCACCTGTCTGAAATCCGCCAAGGGGAGAGGGAAACACTTATAGATTTCTTCTGTCATTTCACCACAGAGGCGCGACAGATCCCGAGAGTCAACCTCGAGTTCCTAAGAAGTTTCTTCTTAGGAGGCCTCCGTCCCGACAACTTCTATTCAGCATTAATGAAAGAAGCAGCTCCAAGCTACCATGACTTAGTACGATGAGTCAAAGCCCAGATCGTCGCTAATGAAGCAATCGAAGCACATCAACAACAGTTTGACAGAGGCATGAAAAGGCGGAGGGAGCAGGAGGCTTCATCACTCTTAAGAAAGAACGTTGAACGATATGACAACTGACAACCTCGACAACACTATAGATGCACGCCCCTGAGTACCTTCATAGCAGACATACTATGCACAATCCAAAGCAGTGAGGCGCTCCGCATGCCCAGACCCCTTGCCAAAAATACGGAGGACCAAACAAAGTACTGTGAGTTCCATCAAGGATGGGGACACAACACAAAAAAATTGCTCAAAGCTTAAGAATGAAATTGAGTGCCTCGTCAAGCAAGGCCTTCTGGGGAAATTCTTAAGGAATTAGGCGCCGAGCCTACCAATAAGAGGTCAGCCAATGGTACACCAGGAAGGACTGGGGGGCAATCCCTAAGGCAATCATCCCAGGAAAAAAACTTCATACCCAACAACGAGGCTCTACCAGCTCCACCACAATGCTTGCATGAAGCAAACATTGTATGCGCTGATAGAGCTACGTACTACATTCGCTCAAATAGAAGGACGCCTGTTTATATGAACATCAACTGTCTCCGGACAGCGCACTATGGAAAGCAACTGCCTCCGGGCAGCGCGCTATGAACAGCAACTGCCTCCGAGCAGCGCGCTATGAACAACAACTGCCTCCAGACAATGCGCTATGAACAACAACTGTCTTCGTGCAACCCGCTATGAACACAAACTGTCTTCGGGCAGCGCGCTCATAGTGGCCACTTTTCCTGCGATCGAAGGTTCGCCCTTCTCTCACAATTGGTCACGGTGTCTCCAGGGCCTACCCCCTCGCATTCGGTAGAGGTTAGTATGTTTTTGAACTTCACCGTTCCTTCAGGGCCCCTAGCCCTTGTGGTCAATCTTCCTGCGATCAAAGGTTCGTCATTCTCCCACAATTGGTTACGTCATTGCCAGGACCTGCCCCCCTCGTGTTCGCCAGCAGTCTGCAAGTTTCTGAACTTCATTGTTCCTTCAGGGCCCCTGGCCCTTGTAGCCACTCTACCTGTGATCGAAGGTTCTCCCTTCTCCCGCGATTGATCACGGTGTCGCCAGGGCCTACCCCCCTCGCGTTCGCCAGTGATCTGCAAGTTTCCAAACTTCACCGTTCCTTCAGGGCCCCCAGTCCTTGTGGCCACTCTGCTTGCGATTGAAGGTTCACCCTTCTCCCGCAATTGGTCACAGCGTCGCCAAGGCCTGCCCCCCTCGCGTTCGCCGGCGATCTGCAAGTTTTCGAATTTCACCGTTCCTTCAGAGTCCCCAGCCCTTGTGGTCACTCTACCTACGATCGAAGGTTTGCCCTTCTCGCGCAATTGGTCACGGCGTCGCCAGGGCCTACCCTCCTCGCGTTCGCCAGCGGTCTACAAGTTTCCAAACTTCATCGTTCCTTCAGATCGCCCAGCCCTTGTGGGCACTCTTCCTGCGATCGAAGGCTCTCCTTTCTCCCCCAATTGCTCACGGCATCGCTAGGGCCTCCCCCCTCACATTCGTTAGCAGTCTGCAAGTTTCGAAACTCCACCGTTCCTTCAGGGCCCCCAGCCCTTCTGTCCACTCTACCTGCGATCGAAGGTTCGCCCTTCTCCCGCAAATGGTAACGGCATCGCCAGTACCTGCCCCCTCGCGTTCGCCAGCGGTGTGCAAGTTTCCAAACTTCACCGTTCCATCAGGGCCCCTGGCACTTATGACCACTCTGTCTGCAATCGAAGGTTTGCCCTTATCCCGTAGTAGGTTGCAGCACCACCATGGTGTGCCCTCGCTCATAGTGGCCCAGGCTGTAGGCCTTCACCACCACACTCAGCGACATCCCCCAGCATGGTGAAATTGACCTCTCACTACCTGGCTTGAAGCGTTCACCCTTCACCCTGGTAGTAGGTCGCGAAACCACCTGGGTATCGTCCTTCAACAGTCAAACTAAAAGGAGTGCCTCAAAGTTGCCCGCGCAAAGATAGCGGCGCCTACACTGCAACTTTCACAAGAGCTCAAAGCTGCAATGCAACAATCAGTCCAAGACAAAATGCATGTAGCTACTACAACGATATAAGGATGTAATATCCAATCAACAAACACGCATACAACACAAGTATAACCAAAGTAAGAAACAACAAAGCTGGAGTATACTCCTCTTCAAACTCCGAATGAATGTGCTGGAGATAAATCATCGAAAGCAAACAATAGCCATTGCAAGAAAAAGCATAAAGCTAAAAAAAAGAAGGCAGAAGCCTGCGAGCCATTGCATGATACGAGATCAAGCATGCCACCAAGGCAACAAACACATCTGGATTGGATCCGAAGACTCGCGTCTCGTCTTCGGGGAGCTCAGGAGACTTCTTTCATGTTTACTGTTCTAGCTTAAGAGAGATGTTGAGGCTTAGCTCGTACGACATCGTCAAGCTTCAATCGTTCGACGTCTCCGATTTCCACGCTTGGAAGCTGCACGTCCAGCTGGGAATGAAAGAACATGAAATATTTTACACCGTTCTGAGCGCTTCGCCACTGCCGAAGAGGATGTGGAGGAATTTCAATGGAGAAAGGACGAAGATTTCTGCAGGGACTACCTCCTAAATTCACGGAACTCTAGGCTCGCCCTGACCTACAACGGATATAAGACCGCAAAGGAGATTTGGGATCGCTTGAACGCGAACTTCCAGACGAAGGAGGGGTTGTCGAGGACTCTCCTTGGGGAGAGACTCTTCAATTTAAGATTCAATTTAAACTCGTCAATCACCTCTCAAATAATCAAACTGGAAAGTCTGCGTCTCAAGCTGGCGGACGATAAGTCTGATATTTCTGATAATCTCTTTGTGTGTCTGATTATTAGCAAGCTACCTCATAATTGCTTGACCTTAACCTAAAACAAAATACAAGATGCAGTAAACTGAAGCTGAAGTTAGTAGTAAGCAAACAATATAATACATTTTTCTCACCTTGAGTAAAGATGTATTTTTGCCTAAGAGAACTTTTTGACAAACAGTGCATAACAACCCAATATGGAAATTTATCAATAGAAAAAGCATGGAGAAATGGATAAAACGATCGTTGAAAGGCATATCGGCAGTAGTAAACATTTCTCCTGCTTTATCAAGGGCCTTTTCACTACAGTCACAAGCATAAATAATGATATCCTGCTTTGATCCGGGATAAAGGTAAAGATACAAATATCACAATAAAGAAAGCATCTTGGACTTGTAAAATTCCACATTCATGTTTAGCATTTATGAGTTAAAAAGGAATAATGATCAGGATGATGCAGATAAATAAAACAATACAATACAAATTTTCTGCAAGTGCTAGAATATTTATATTAGAACTATTACACTTCAAAACTATAAATAAAACAATTGCTAAGTAAATACAGGTTCTTCAAATGGATGGTGAACAAGCTAGTGGTAAGCATATCACGAATCATGCACATCAATCCCCTCGCACTCACTCCTTGTATATGGTTCTTTGTCGGTAATGTTAATGTTAAGCCTGGGCACATCAAGAGGTGTTGATGACGTATATGCATCCTCATTATATAAATCCTTGTCATAAATACCCCTCCGAGGCACTTTCAGCAAGACATACCAATTTGATTCATCATTGTCTCTTGAATAGAAAACCTGTTTTTCTTGTGACGCTAAAATGAAAGGATCACTTTCAAAAGTTTTTAGAACTTGGTGTAGGTTGACTAATATGAAACCATCCTCCACTTTGATATCAGTTCCTGGGTTGGCCCAATCACACCTAAAAAATGGGCACTTTGAATGAATAATAGTCTATTAAAACAATATATCGTATAACCCCTTTGTATGATAGTCTTCCTCTTGTATGTGAGTTACCATTGCCACTAGATTGACAAAGAGTATCAACTTCAATTGAAACACCACTATCTTGCGTCAACCTCCCAACATCAATTGTGTGGAAGCGGTGCCCATTGATAATGTAACCTGAATAAGATAAAACATCTTTCATTGGACCATGTACTAGCCATTGAATTTGGCTTGAGAAACTATCACTGCCATGTTTTGATAACCATTGAGCAAAGGTTTCCATATGTTGTTTTTGTAACAACGTTTCATTATTTGATAAACGTCTGTCTGTCTATTTGAGTTCCTCAATATGCATCCTAAAATCATTGAAATTTGGTTTTACAATATGTAGATAATATAGTAGACTAAGTGTACTTAATTATGTATTTAACTAAACTCACTATAAGTAAGATTCAACTTCTGCACTATTGAACAACACATAGTGATGTGCGGTTTGCAACACTTGATCATCCAAAATCTTCTCTTTATCTTGAGAAATTGGACATCCATCTTGTACTAATTCATTCTGTAATCCTCATTCCGACTACACCGAACCCCAATATTAGCAGCATTTTAATTTTAGCACTACAAAATCACATTCTTTCTTCTACAAGGTAACACTCAGCTATGAACCATCTAGTCTTGCTTGGTTCCTTACATACCCTTTAAGCATTTGCATAAATCTAAATCATGTAATGAAGTTCATATCAAAGAAAGTGTTGAAAAGAAAATCTAATTTGTATTATATCATACAATTGGTAAAAAAAGTTATATTAATATATATTACCTTTCGAATGGATACATTTAACGAAAATGAACTAACTCACACAAACGAGCCTCTCTTACCAAATGGATTGTCAAATGAACTGAGATAGTAAAGAAATGAGGTAGAAAGTATCTTTCCAACATGCATAACGTTATAGAAATATCCTCCTTGATTTGTTCCAAGTGATTCTTGTCTATCACTCTTTGACACAATTCATTATAAAAACACCTAACAAAAACGAAGCATTATGTGAGCCTTTCGGTAAAAGATCTATCAATGCTACTAAAAGAAACTATTGCATCAAAATATATCGATCATGAGATTTCAGCAAAATCAGCTTGCACTCCTCGAAAGAAACACAATTATCAATATTTGATCTATAGCCATCGTGTAACTTTATCTTCTTCAGCCTAGCACAAAATACATCAATTTCTCTCTTAGACAAGGTATAAGGAGCCGCAGGCAAGTGATATACATTTTCTCATATTTCTTGAGGATGTAATTCTTTTTGAATTTTAAAAGCAATCAAATCCTTGCAAGCATTAACATCATCTTTGGATTTGTTCTTCAAGTTCAACAATGAACCTATAATATTCTCGTAGACGTTCTTTTCAACATGCATCATGTCCAAGTTATGGCGCAATAGAAGCCCCTAGAAGTAACAATGAATACATATGTTATGAAATTAGTTCAAGATTGCCGAATAATTGATGAAAAAAGTACATTCATAAAAGCTAATAAAAAATAACTTACACTCCAATATGGTAAGTCGAAAAAAATTTACTTCCTATTCCACATTTGAACAATTGTTGGTGCCTTATCAGAACCACTCCCTGATTCTTTATCTTCCTCTTCGTGGTATCGATAATCTCACTATTTGACTTTTTACCCAGACATTTTTATTATCTTTCACTGCATTGAGTAATTCTGACCCATTTAAAGATTTTGATTTTCCTGATGTCACTTTCTTTCCATCAAACCAACTCTTTTTCTATTTAAATTCATGGTCGGGAGCAAGAAATCTTTTATGGCCCAAGTATGCAAACTTTCTACTATATTTAAGTCACACAGAGCATAAGCCTACACCATATATAGGGCATGAAACGTTTTCTTTGGTGGCACATTCGACTCGATTTCAATAAGCTCGAAAATCATTGATTGTTCATGCCAAAATAGCCATCAAATTGAACAGCAACTTGCTAAATGCATCGTATGCCTCCACATCTTTGTCCCACAACTCCTTCAAATCCTAAATGATGAGTTCCAAATAAATATCTATATCATTGCCTGGTTGCTTTGGTCTTCAGCGAACCCTAAACGGGAGGAGCTAGGGTTCATAAAACAGATCACCTGCTAGGTCCGCGACGAACCCTAAACCAGAGAAAAATGAAAAATTGACGGTGGAGTTGAGGAATAGAGCTGCGCCGAACCCTAAACTAGAGCGAAGTCGAGGCTGGAGTGCGGGTGTGAAGCAGATTGAAGTAGCAGAAGTGATATGAAAGCCTGAAATCGTGGATAATGAACCATATGGACATACTTTATTATAGCGTGCCTTCCACATGTGCTATTAAAATTGGTATTGACGGGGTGATTTTAATGCACGCCGGCATTTGTATAAGCTAAAGCACTATTGACAACACTATTGGCAGCATGCACCATACAATACACCGTCAAAGATACAACTTGTGGCATGCTTTTGATGCACACCATTGATCCTGCGCATCGAAAGCCCATTTTTCTTATAGTGGACATTTATGTACAACACACATTCAACACACATTCACATTCCAAACAACACACACACAGGGGCGTGCAAAATGAACCAGAGGTGTGCAAAATGAACCAGAGAATCGAAGAAAACTGATCAATTCAAGACGGTTCTAATCAGTGACGGAACTAGGATTTTAAAGTCGCACGGGCACAATCTAAGTACTGTCAATTCGGGGGGTTCGGGGGCAGCGCCCCGAAATTTTTTTTCATGCTCTGAAAACGTGAAATAATAGTTTCTGTTTTAATAGTATCGGCAAAGATATGGTCTGTTGTAATTTCTAAAGATAGAGGGATGCAACATGTAATTATGCTAACTCCTAAGGGAGATTTGGGTAATTAATAGTAATAAAAACATCAAAAGAAAAAGGAGAAAAGCTACCAAGAAAGCTACTGTTTTGTCAGTTCCTGTACTAGCTTTTGCAAGAACATCTTTGCCTAAAAAGAACACGATAAATAAAATAAAATACTACAATAAGAAGAGCGTTACAGTTATTCATAATGCTTTAATGTAGAAAACAGTAATAAACAATTAAAAAAGAAAAGCAGAAGGGTGTATACACATGCACTGATCATAATTATAAACAATCATCTCGTCCCAACTAGTTGGGATTAATTTTATGAATTCTCATTTTCCATTCATTCACATTAAATGATAGAGGTGTTAAATCTAAATTACACAAATTAATTCAAACAACTTCTATCCACATTACCTTAGGTCTACTCCTTCACATATATCATACTTCTAAATTAATTATATATACTCACCTAAGTGGTATGTTTTCTAAATTTTGTGGGGCATACCAAAACAAGTTTCATTATCATAATGGGCTTCATCTCATCGCTAAAAAGTGAAATTGTGCAAATATATTTGATAAATGTCAGATTATTATAGCTTTCACTTGCTTTAAATTTTTTTTTGACACTTAAATAAAGGCAAATGTTGCTATGGTTGAAAGAATAAAAGTTCTCAAAAAAATAAAAGATCAAACATAATTGCATAAAGTATTTGTCAATGCATCCCCTCCAATATGTTACTTAAATCATCAAATGGAAAAGAAATTGGAAAAAATTAGAATTCGTTTCTGAAATCAGGAACAAAAAACATGAATTGAAAAAAATCTGAATTAGGAATTGAAAATATCTAGAATATGTTTCTGAAACGAGCAATGGGAATTGAAAAAAAAATTGGAATTGAAAAAAAAATTGAAATCTGATTCTGAAATCAACAACAGGAAACAGAAATTGAAAAACAAGACAGGAATTGCAAAGAAGAAGAAGAAGAAGGCAAAGAAGAAGAAGAAGAATAATAAGTAGTAGTAGTAGTACCGACGAGAGCCGGAGCCGGAGCAGGGAGCGGCGTCGCGGATCGGGAGCAGGAGGAGCAGGGAGTGATAATTTAGCGATAAAAAACCCAAAAACCGGTCGGGCACGTGCCCTACCGTGCCCAGGGCTAGTTCCGCCCCATGGTTCTAATGGTTCTTGGTTTGGGTAAGGTTCTGTAAAATGCAAGAACCAATATTTTGGATCAGTTCTCGGTTCTTACGGTTGGGTACCTGAGAACAAAATTGAGAACCGAATATCTAATACTTGTTTCATAAATATTAATTAAAAATAAGATAATCTTTTTTGATTACCAGTATATAATGCAACAAAAACTTATGTTTATATAAATATTTTATAAATTTATTATTGAACAAGCACAACATATAAGAAAATAGGATTTTGTCAAAAAAACTGTAGAAAAATAATATTTGTTTAATAAAATTTATAAGCATTTTTTGGTGTAATTATGTCATCGAGAAGAATCGAGAATCGAAGCAAAATCGAACTAAACTCTTTAGTTTGATTATGGTTCTAGATTTTTAATATATGGGTTGGTTATGGTTCCAAAAAGTGGAACCAAAGCAATATGGCGAAATTTTTTGGTCCGGGCCCCGGACGAAGATCATCGTTCGGGACCCTCCTGATTCTGACGTGTGGCAATGTAAATAAATAAATTATTTCGACGCAGGACGAATAACAGCTTTCGAGACATTTCTTTTTGTCTCTCAGACGACGAACTTTTCTCTCTTGCCCACGCGTTTTTTCTCCCAGGCGACGGCGACGACAGTTTTTCTCCCAGGCGACGGCGAGGGCGGTTTTTCTCCCAGGCGACGGCGAAGCTTCTCCCCCGAACTCGCTCTCTTCTCCTTGCCCATCATTTTAAGCTTCACATCCTCAACTTCGGCAGACACTGGAGGTACATTTTCAGACATTGAAGCAACCCTAAATCTTCATCTTCACTCTTTTGATTTTCTCTCATGATAGTGTTTATTGTGTTATTTTGTTTCGGTGATTATCCCAGCTGTAGCCATTAATTAGTGTGCTGAGCCCAGAGCACTTTGTTGTATCCTAGAGATTTTTTTTATCTGAGATTATACTAGTTCTATCCTGAGCTATTATTTTTTTATTTGAGATTATACTAGTTGTATCCGGAGCTATTACAATTTTGTCTTAGGAAATTTAATTGTATCTAAGATGGTAATAGTTGTATTTCAGATCAGTATTTTTTTGGTATGATTGCAAGTTCTAAAGATGGTGAAACCAGCCACCAAACCTCATATACTAAGCAACAATGTTTTATTTCTTCATTTGTATCTCTTGTTTCTCTCATTATCGACAAGATGGATAAGAAGTTATATCAAAAACTCAAATCAGCTGGGATAATTCATCTTTTTAATATTTCATCTGCCTCACAAAATACTCTGATTCTATATGCTATGGTACAACATTATAATTCTTCAAGTAAAACTTTCAGTGTATGCTCAAGAAAGTTTAAGTTTACAAGAAATGAAGTTGCAATGATAATTGGGTTGCCTAACCAAGGGCACAATGTGGAGTATCATGTAACAGCCCAAAGTGCAGAAACAGACATTTTTGGGTGACACGGCCTGGGACACGGGCGTGTCCCAGGGCGTGTCAGGTGACACGTCCTGCGACACGGGCGTGTCGCAGGGCGTGTCGAGGTTGTGTCGACGATTGGGTTTTGTCTCGACGATTTTTCCCTCGACGATGCGTCGAGAGGGAGGCACACGGCCCAGGACACGGGCGTGTCCAAGGCCTTGTCGCATGCTCGACGATTTTTACTCGACGATCGTCGAGTGTCGAGAAGTGAGTGTCGAGTGTTGAACACGACCTGTGACACGGGCGTGTCACAGGGCGTGTCAAATCAGGCGACGAACTCAGCCCGCCGAGGTTTCGACAGGGCGTGTCTTTGTGCCGTGTCTGGGCACACGGCCTGGGACACGGGCATGTCACAGGCCGTGTGAAGTCTCGGGATGAATTGGGATTTTTTTTCACCCAGGTACACGGCCACAGACACGGGCGTGTCTGAAGGCGTGTTGGTGACACGGCCCATGACACGGGCGTGTCCCGTGGGCGTGTCACTGGTTTGGATAAGTCAGTTGACCACCGCTTGAGGCACACGGCCTGGCACACGGCCGTGTTCGAGGCCGTGTCGGGTCAAAATTTGTGTTTTTGGCAGAATCGTGGTCGTCCATTCCTTCAGTCTGGATCCAAGGGCTGAAGCTTCTTCTTCTTTTTCCTTAAGGGCCGAAATCAGAGAAGAATCCTCACTTTGATTTGGCCTTCATCTTTCTTCAAGAGAGAGAAAGAGAGAGAGAAAGGAGGAGGAAGAAGGAAAGGGGGCTGCCGCTGGTGGTGCTGCGGTTTACCGACGAGAGATCCGAAGCCAGAGTTGCGGAGGAAACGCTCTTGCGAGTCTTACAAGCTAGCTTGGAGTCCATGGCACCGAAGCGATCGTCAAGGGTAACGACTTTTCTTCCTAGCCATGTGAAGGCTTCCTTTTTGGCATATCTTGTGATTTCCCCCACCAAGAGGTGGCTGATTTTGGGAATCTTTGGGTGGATGCTTGAAATCCCCTTTTGTTAGCATATAGATCCGGAAATGGAGTACGGAATAGGCATGCTGTGTGAAGCCCATCTGGACAGGTTAGTCTGGATTGGTGATGTTGCATACGAACCGGAGAAGACTCCGTGATAAACGTGTAGTGTAGGAGTCTACGGGTTATGCCTGCGAAAAGGAGTAGCAGGAAGTACTGGGGTGGTAGCCCAGGAAAATAGCCATGTGATGTTTTTGGGTCCAACCTGTGGATGAGGCACATGAAGTACTGGTGGGACCAGGAAAGACCCTTTTGTGATGCTTGATGTTTTAGGGTGTCCACCTGTGAAGCGAGTAACAGGAAGTACTGGCAGGATAGCTAGGAAAGACCCCTGACATTTGTAATTGGCGGTGTCCACCTGTGAAGCGAGTCACAGGAAGTACTGGTATACCCAGGAAAGACCCGCTATTGCTGTAAGGAAATGGGTATAGATAAATACCCAGGCTTGAATGCCAGAACAGGATCGGTGAGACCTACCCGCGCCTTTGATATAGCCATGAGTACGTTGTACTCGGAGAAGGCAAGGCGATTTGAGCAACGGGGGATGGAGGATCCGACCTGCGCTATGTCCGTCCGACGTGAGACCAAAAAGTGCGGTCTATTGGAGCGCATAGCAAGAGTCTTCGGCCTGCGCGCCATGACACAACGGGGGGCTACGGGCCATCCGGGTGTCCGAGGACTAACTCCGACTGCACGCCATGGAGTAAATGCTCAAGAGATTTACCGTTTGGTGATAACCCTGATACGGTGGTGGGCAAGAGGTTGCCAGAACACCAAGAATGTGCCCTGAGTGCACGGACCGTTGGGCCGGGTGGCGAACGGTTGTGATGGCTTGTGTGCGTGAAAGCACCTTTTGATGATATAGCTTGCCATACTTGTGATATGATATGCCTGCAAGGAAAAATACCGCTGCCCCGAGAGAAGGGGTAGGGTCGTTATAATTTGGTCAGCTGAACGCTGACCGTTGCTTTTGTTTGCCACCGTTGGGTGGATTGTCCTTGCACAGGTGCTGGAGAGCCGAGCGGGATGCATAGAGGTTGATGCTCCTGCTGGTGTTGTTGCCGCTGCTAGCCCTCGAAGGCTAAGTGTGTCCTTTTGTGTGTTTTCTTCCTTGTGGCCGGCCTGCGCGCCAATTTGTTTAGGCCACTATATGAAAGCCATGTAAGGCCATAAGGCCAACTCTTTGTATATGTTGTAAGACATTCCTATACTTTATAAAATGTGGAGTTTTATGTTTGGACATTCATGAGGAGTTCCAGTTGTAGTCTAGGCTTCCGCTAGAATGCTTATGATAGGTGCGATGCGCTACTCTGGTATCATCCTGTACCTTCACCGACTGTTTTGTGGTATATCCTGTGGGGCCCCGGCCGGACCTTCTAGAATATATCATATGAACGGATGGGGTTGTTACATTTTTGGTATCGGTTGTCTTGGTCTTTCCCTCTCGAAGTCGTGGTCGACTTCTTTTGTGGGGTGGCGAGCACGTGTTTGTGCACACCAAAGTCTACGAATGAACTCCTGAATGTCCATAATAAGAATACAAAGTTTTGTGTTTGAGGAACCTGTGTGTTCCTATCTTGTTGCTTACTTGTGTCATTTTCCATTTGTAGGCGACGAGTGCGATGGCTTGGCAGCAGGAACCCCAACACTCGTTAAGAAGCATGACGTCAACTGTGGTACCAACCTCTCCTTCATCGATAGAAATAGCTCGACTGATTGTCGAGAGGGCTTTTGCAACGCTCAAGGCTTACCATGAAGGACAAGTTTCACCCTCTGATCCGGTGATGCGTTCCATGCCGGGTAGGGAACTTGAGCAGTCGGCAAGGGGAAGTGCCTCAGCTTCATCGGGACATATGTGTTTGAGCCAAGGAGAGGACACGGTTGCAGAGTATTTTCATGCATTTGTTGCAATGAGCCAACAACCCGAGTTTGTGTTTGAGACCGAGGAGATGAAGATCAATCGGTTTTATGATGGGCTACGTCAGGAACTCCGTTTCTTGTTGATGAGTCCTAAGTTCTTGGGCTTCCAACCACTGGTGGAGGCAGCGAGACTGTTGGAAATCGACTTGAGGAGAGCCCAGCAGATGCCTGTGACTCGGAAAGTGCGCACTCCAAGGGTTGGGAAGTCGGCTCACCGGAAGAGGTGGAGACAAGAGAAGCGTACTTGTTATGCGTGTGGTCTGGTGGGACACCTCGCTCGTGAATGTGGGGATGGTGTTCAGCAGCCAAAGAAGCAGTACAAGTGTTATTCGTGTGGGAAAGCAGGACATAAAGCCCGAGATTGCCGCGTTGGCTCGTAGCAGGCAAGAAATGTCGATAGCATGATGTAGATAAATAATGAGGCTCCTCATGTATATAAGTAAGGGTGACTTATACATGTTCGATGTACAGTAAGCCGTTTTGGATGAAAATGCTATGAGGGCCTGTGTCCGATATGGATGTGTGGGATCAACGTGTGTTGTCAATTGTTGATGTTGTCTACCATGGGGACATGTGTGCCCAAACTTGGCAATAGTCGTCGATGTTTACGATAATCGTCTTGCTTGTTTTGGTTTGCATCTTGTGAATGTTGTTTGTATGTGTTAGGTGCACCACAGGCACCGTTTAAGAAGGATGTTTTGTCTTCTTTTCTGTCTCGTGAGTTTCTTACGCGGCTTGGGATTCCCAGGATCGCAACGACAGATAGCGTCAGAGTGGTGTTGCCGAATGGTTGGTGGATACTTGCGAATCAAGCTTGCGATGTGGCGGTTCAGTTAGGAAGTCGGGATTTCAGTTTAACTGCATTTGTTTTGCCAATATCGGAATTGACGTGATTTTTGGGTTGGATTGGCTTGCGGAGCAGCACGTTATGCTTGATTGCCAGTCCAAAGAAATCACGTTGGGCCAGAATACCGAACAGAAGACCAAGTTCGTGGGTATGCGAGGAGTGGGCGGGACGTTGATGTCTGCACTCCAGGTAGTCAAAGCTGTTCGGAAGGGTGCGAAGTGTTACTTTGCACTAATTCAGGCTGTTGAGCCTAAGGCCACTTTGTGCGGGGTTCCGATTGTGGCAGAAGTTACAGATGTGTTTCCCGCAGATCTCCCTGGGCAACCACCCCAGCGGGAGATTGACTTCACAATTGAGTTGGTGCCAGGTGCGAAACCCGTGGCCCGCTCGCCATATCGCGTTGCGCCTAAAGAGATGGCTGAGTTGAAGGTTCAACTACAAGAAATGCTAGAGCAAGGCTATATCCGCCCAAGTATGTCACCTTGGAGCGCGCCTGTGCTTTTTGTAAAGAAGAAAGATGGTGGGTTACGGTTGTGTATTGATTACCGTGACTTGAATAAGCTGACCGAGAAGAATAAGTATCCTATACCTCGGATTGATGAGTTATTCGATCAGCTAGTGGGATCTACCGTCTATGCGAAGTTGGACCTGAAGTCTGGTTATTACCAGTTAAGAATTCGGGAAGGTGACATTCCCAAAACCGCATTTGGAACGCGTTATGGGCACTATGAGTTCACAGTCATGCCCTTTGGATTGTGCAATGCGCCCTCGGTGTTTATGGATTTGATGCACCGTATTTTTCGTGAGTACCTGGATCTGTTTGTGATAGTGTTCATTGATGATATCCTGGTATACTCGAAGTCCAAAGCTGAGCATGAGATTCATTTGCGGTTGGTGTTGAACACGTTGAGGCAAAATCAGCTATATGCCAAGTTCTCGAAGTGCATTGCAGTGGATCCAGCGAAGTTAAGAGCCATACAAGATTGGCCAATGTTGTCTTTCGTGGCCGAAGTCAGGAGTTTCCTTGGACTCGCGGGCTACTATAGAAGATTTGTGGAAAACTTCTCGCGGATCGCTTTGCCGCTAACCACACTGACGCGAAAAGATCAGAAGTTCGTTTGGACGCCAGAGTGCGCACGAGCTTTTGAAGAGCTGAAGGTTCGGTTGACCACGACACCAGTGTTGTCTTCGCCATGTGGAACCGATGGATTTGTGATGTATCGTGATGCCTCAGGAAGCGGCTTAGGCTGCGTTCTTTTGCAGAACGGAAAGGTGATTGCTTATGGCTCACGCCAGCTGAAGGTGCACGAGCGAAACTATCCCGTCCATGATTGGGAACTAGCGGCAGTGATTTTTGCACTCAAGCTGTGGCGACACTACCTTTATGGTGTGAAGGTGGAGATCTATACCGATCATAAGAGCCTAAAGTATCTTTTGGAGCAGAAAGATTTGAACATGCGACAACGAAGGTGGTTGGAGTTCCTTGGGGACTACACTTTCGAGAGTCACTATACACCCGGGAAGGGGAATGTTGTCGCAGATGCCTTGAGTCGGCAAGTTCCGGCTAGAGCAAATTGGTTACAAAGGCATGATGAACGTCTTATCCAGGAACTGGAAGCACTAGAGATCTATTGTGTTGACAAGAATTCCACTTCCATTGCATGTTTGAACTGGACCGAGGTGCAATGTGACCTTGCGGACCGAGTTCGACGGGCAACGGAGTTGGATGACGATCTCTTGCGCTATGTGAATGAAGGGCCAGAAGGCAAATTTACCTGGAATGACGGTCTTTTGCGCAAAGAGGGCCGTTTGTGCGCCCCAAATGTGGGGAAACTGAGGGAAGAATTGATGTATGAAGCACATTATACCAAGTATTCCATTCACCCCGGGAGCACAAAGATGTTCAACGATATGAAGAAACTTTTCTGGTGGCCAGGGCTCAAGAAAGATGTTGCCCTTTATGTCTCTAAATGCCAAACATGTGCGATGCTGAAAGCGGAATGCCAAAAGCCGGGCGGTTATTTGACGTCACTGCCGATCCCAGTGTGGAAAGTTGATGATATTTCCATGGAGTTTGTGCATGGATTGCCAAGAGCGCAACGAGGAACTGATTCCATTTGGGTAATTGTTGACCAGCTAACAAAAGTAGCACATGTTCTCCCGAACAGGCGGGAGGATTCGGTTGAAAATTTGGCAAAGTTATATGTTGATCAGATTGTGCGGCTTCACGGTGTTCCTCGGAGCATAGTAAGTGATCGAGATGGGCGATTCACGTCAAATGATTGGAGGCTAGTTCACCGACTGTTGGGCACGAAGTTGACTTTCAGTACGGCCTTTCATCCCCAAACGGATGGCCAAACTGAACGTACCAACAGAACAATGGAGGACATGCTCCTAATGTGCGCCCTTGACTTTGGAAAGAGATGGGAAGATCATCTCTATATGGTAGAGTTTGCTTATACTAACAGCTACCAGGCAAGCATTGGGATGGCACCATATGAAGCCCTATATGGAAGGAAGTGTCGTACTCCCTTGGCTTGGGAAGAAGCGGGTGAAGCCCGGGTTGGTAAACCAAATGAGGTGGATGAAGCAAACTCAACCATTCGGACGATTCGAGAGAGATTGCTTATTGCTCAAGATCGACAAGCGAAGTACTACAACGCCAAGCACCAGAATGTTGAATTTGCGGTTGGCGATTGAGTCTACTTGAAGATCAAGCCATTCAAAGGTGTCTCCAGGATTCGACGATTGAAAAAGTTGAGTCCAAGATATTTAGGTCCTTTCGAAGTAGTTGAGCGAATTGGCGAAGCGGCTTATCGGCTAGTTCTGTTGGCGGACTTGGGTGGGTTACATGATGTCTTTCACATTTCGGTGCTTCGGAAGGCCGTGAAAGATCCAGCTCAAGTGATCGCGGATGATCGGGTGCCGGTGGAGTATGGGCTAACGATGAGAGTTAGACCCATTCGTATCGAAGATCGAGCCGAGAAACAGTTGCGGAACAAGACGGTCGGTATGGTAAAAGTCCGGTGGGACAACTACGGCCGTGAAGAGCTGACATGGGAACGCGAGCAGACCATGCGAGAAGAATTCCCTGAGTTGTTTCTGTAACTTATATCGAGAATGTTGTAACATAAAATGTTAGATGTTGTAACATTTTTCTTGCTGGTTTCTGTTATGTTCCTGTCTCTAAATTTCGAGGACGAAATTTCTTGTAGGAGGGGAGGATTGTAACAGCCCAAAGTGCAGAAACAGACATTTTTGGGTGACACGGCCTGGGACACGGGCGTGTCCCAGGGCGTGTCAGGTGACACGGCCTGCGACACGGGCGTGTCGCAGGGCGTGTCGAGGTTGTGTCGACGATTGGGTTTTGTCTCGATGATTTTTCCCTCGACGATACGTCGAGAGGGAGGCACACGGCCCAGGACACGGGCGTGTCCAAGGCCGTGTCGCATGCTCGACGATTTTTACTCGACGATCGTCGAGTGTCGAGAAGTGAGTGTCGAGTGTTGAACACGGCCTGTGACACGGGCGTGTCACAGGGCGTGTCAAATCAGGAGACGAACTCAGCCCGCCGAGGTTTCGACAGGGCATGTCTTTGTGCCGTGTCTGGGCACACGGCCTGGGACGCGGGCGTGTCACAGGCCGTGTGAAGTCTCGGGATGAATTGGGATTTTTTTTCACCCAGGTACACGGCCACAGACACGGGCGTGTCTGAAGGCGTGTTGGTGACACGGCCCATGACACAGGCGTGTCCCGTGGGCGTGTCACTGGTTTGGATAAGTCGGTTGACCACCGCTTGAGGCACACGGCCTGGCACACGGCCGTGTTCGAGGCCGTGTCGGGTCAAAATTTGTGTTTTTGGCAGAATCGTGGCCGTCCATTCCTTCAGTCTGGATCCAAGGGCTGAAGCTTCTTCTTCTTTTTCCTTAAGGGCCGAAATCAGAGAAGAATCCTCACTTTGATTTGGCCTTCATCTTTCTTCAAGAGAGAGAAAGAGAGAGAGAAAGGAGGAGGAAGAAGGAAAGGGGGCTGCCGCTGGTGGTGCTGCGGTTTACCGACGAGAGATCCGAAGCCAGCGTTGCGGAGGAAACGCTCTTGCGAGTCTTGCAAGCTAGCTTGGAGTCCATGGCACCGAAGCGATCGTCAAGGGTAACGACTTTTCTTCCTAGCCATGTGAAGGCTTCCTTTTTGGCATATCTTGTGATTTCCCCCACCAAGAGGTGGCTGATTTTGGGAATCTTTGGGTGGATGCTTGAAATCCCCTTTTGTTAGCATATAGATCCGGAAATGGAGTACGGAATAGGCATGTTGTGTGAAGCCCATCTGGACAGGTTAGTCTGGATTGGTGATGTTGCATACGAACCGGAGAAGACTCCGTGATAAACGTGTAGTGTAGGAGTCTACGTGTTATGCCTGCGAAAAGGAGTAGCAGGAAGTACTGGGGTGGTAGCCCAGGAAAATAGCCATGTGATGTTTTTGGGTCCAACCTGTGGATGAGGCACATGAAGTACTGGTGGGACCAGGAAAGACCCTTTTGTGATGCTTGATGTTTTAGGGTGTCCACCTGTGAAGCGAGTAACAGGAAGTACTGGCAGGATAGCTAGGAAAGACCCCTGACATTTGTAATTGGCGGTGTCCACCTGTGAAGCGAGTCACAGGAAGTACTGGTATACCCAGGAAAGACCCGCTATTGCTGTAAGGAAATGGGTATAGATAAATACCCAGGCTTGAATGCCAGAACAGGATCGGTGAGACCTACCCGCGCCTTTGATATAGCCATGAGTACGTTGTACTCAGAGAAGGCAAGGCGATTTGAGCAACGGGGGATGGAGGATCCGACCTGCGCTATGTCCGTCCGACGTGATACCAAAAAGTGCGGTCTGTTGGAGCGCATAGCAAGAGTCTTCGGCCTGCGCGCCATGACACAACGGGGGGCTACGGGCCATCCCGGTGTCCGAGGACTAACTCCGGCTGCACGCCATGGAGTAAATGCTCAAGAGATTTACCGTTTGGTGATAACCCTGATACGGTGGTGGGCAAGAGGTTGCCAGAACACCAAGAATGTGCCCTGAGTGCACGAACCGTTGGGCCGGGTGGCGAACGGTTGTGATGGCTTGTGTGCGTGAAAGCACCTTTTGATGATATAGCTTGCCATACTTATGATATGATATGCCTGCAGGGAAAAATACCGCTGCCCCGAGAGAAGGGGTAGGGTCGTTATAATTTGGTCAGCTGAACGCTGACCGTTGCTTTTATTTGCCACCGTTGGGTGGATTGTCCTTGCACAGGTGCTGGAGAGCCGAGCGGGACGCATAGAGGTTGATGCTCCTGCTGGTGTTGTTGCCGCTGCTAGCCTGTTGAAGATGGAGACCGGGCGGTCTGTCTTGGCGGGTTGGAGACCGCGCGGTCTGGCGGTTTGACTCGGCGACTTGTAAACCGGGCGGTCTAGCAATCTTCACAGGCAACCTCTCTGCTTCTCTTATTGTAAGCCGTGCGGTTAGTCCTTCTGTCTAACCGCACGGCCTGTGCGGTTTACTTTGTACAGTCCGCTTAGCTTGTAAATTTTTAGTCCCACATCTCTTATTTGTATTCTCTCTTCTCTCCTCCATTCTATATAAGGGAGGGCATACCTTTGTAATAGTGATCTTTTTTGGATAATAAAATTTCAATTATTCAAAAGTTTATTCGGCTTGTTCTCTACTTTTCGCTTCTTTTCGCTACTTTCTAACATGGTATCAGAGGACACGGTCATTTCCTCCTGATTCTGTGCGCTCTCTATTGTTCGCGGCTTGCCTTCTCATCTGTCCGCGCGGCTTGTTTTCTCTCCGCACGGCTTGTTTTTGTCCGCTGCCTGTTCGCGCGGCTTGCTTCTTCTTGATTCTCTTCTCCTACTGCTCTTTGTTGCAGCGACCTGTTTCCGTGTCGCCGCGCTCCTTGTTCTTTCCTGCCGCTCCGACTTCCTAGTCGCTGCGGTCTGTCTCTGTCCGCGTGTGTTGTCTCTGAACTCGCGGTTTGCTGCTGTGATCTGCCTGACCGTACGGGTTGTTTCTTTCTCCCCCGCATCTTGGTCGCGGTCACCTGCTCTTCTCCTCTCTTCTGTTCGCTCGGCCTTTTCAGTCCGCGCGACCTCTTCCCCGCTGTGCCCTTGACCGCATTCTCGCAACTGCTGTGATCTGCCTGACCGTGCGGGTTGTCCCTTTCTTACCCGCATCTTGGTCGCGGTCACCTGCTCTTCTCCTCTCTTCTGTTCGCTCGGCCTTTTTTTTTCAGTCTGCGCGACTTCTTCCCCGCTGTGCCTTGATCTGAATCCTAGCCGCTCGTGTTCACGCGGCTTCTTCCCTTTTGTTCCCGTCGCGGTTTCTCGCGGATTCTTCCTTGTTTGAGCGGCCTCTCTACCCTTCCTCCTTTAGCCGCTCCTGCTTGTTAGTCGCCGCGACCTCCTGGTTTAGTCGCGCGGCTTGTGCTCTGCACCTTGGTCGTGGCCCTTCGTGCCGCTGGTGTGCTGTCACCGAGACCGCTGCAGTTTCCTCTTCCTCCCTTCATGGCTTTCATATCCTCCTCCACGTCATTCGCCTCGGTTGTCACGTCTTCTGGTCGTGCGCACGTTGTTACTCAGGGCAAATGGCTGATCGACACTGGTGCTACGAATCATATGACCGGCCATCTCCCGTGTTTCTCTCTCCTAGAAAAACATGCTCGCTTGCCCCCAGTTACTCTCGCTGACAGCTCTTCATCATCAGTTCATGGAACAGGGATAGTTCATGTCACCCCGTCTCTTCACTTGGCGGATACTCTATACGTGCCCCAGTTCCCGTGCAACTTATTATCTGTTACATCTCTTTGCAAGAAATTACAGTGTTCCGTCACATTTACTTCTACTTCTTGCTCTTTTCAGGATCCGGACTCCCAACGGACGATTGCTACTGGGACTGAGAGTGGCGGCTTATACTTCCTAGACAACATTTCTGCTTTTTCCACCTTCTCCTCCACCTCCACAGATCTTCTCCAATGGCATCTCCGCCTTGGTCATGCTCCTCCCCGTCTTCTTCGTCAACTTCTGCCCCACCTTCCTCCTCAAAGTCCTCCGCTCAACTGTGAGGCCTGTCAGCTTGGCAAGCATCACCGCTCCTCCTTCCCTCCAAAGCACGTTCGTAGCTCTACCCGTCCGTTTGATCATATCCACTCCGATATCTGGGGTCCTTCTCCTACTCTTACCATTGGTCGGGGTAGTTCCTATTTTGTCACGTTCATTGATGATTTCTCTCGCTGTACGTGGGTGTATCTGTTAAAAGATCGCTCCGAATTATTCTCTGTATGGACATCCTTCTATCTCATGATCAAAACTCAGTTTGGTGTTTCTATCCAAGTTTTTCGATCCGATAATGCCCAAGAATATCTCAGTCGTGACTTCTCTACATTCTGCATGCAACATGGGATTCTTCATCAAACTAGTTGTGTCTATACTTCACAACAAAATGGTGTGGCCGAACGCAAAAACCGACACCTGCTCGATGTCGCTCGCACCTTGATGACCCAGATGCATGTTCCTCGCTCCTATTGGGGCTATGCTGTTCTCCTTGCCTGCTACCTTATCAATCGCATTCCCTCCACGGTTCTCCATGGCCAAACCCCGTTCTCCATTTTGTATCCGGGAAAGGAGCCATTTCCTCTCCCTCTCCAAATCTTTGGATGCACTGCCTTTGTGCATACCCCTTCTGCTACACGTGATAAGCTCTCCCCTCGCTCCACCAAATGTGTCTTTCTGGGGTACTCCACCACTCAGAAAGGCTACTGTTGCTTTGATCCCGTCCTTCGTAAGCAGTTCGTCTCTGCTGACGTCACCTTCTTCGAGAATACCTCCTACTTCTCGGATGACTCTTCTCCTCTTCTCTCAGCTTCTGATTCTCCTGCCGTTCCCTTCGTTCCCTCGCCTCCTCCTACACTCTCCACCACTACACCGTCTCCACCCCCTCCTCTTCCTCCACCTCTCTCTCTCCCTTCTCCACCATCCTCTCCGCTTCCGTCGCTCTCTTCTCCTGGGCCAGCTTTCTCTACCACGGATGCTCCGGATGCCGCGGGCCCGGCTGACCTGGATCTTCCTATAGCTCTTCGCAAAGGGGTGCAGACGTGTACCTTACACGCCCTTGCTGCTGTTGTTTCCTATGATCGTCTTACTCCTTCTCGCAGGGCATTTGCACTGGCTATCTCTGCCACTGCCACACCCCGCTCCTATCAGGAGGCCCTTGCTATTCCTCACTGGAAAATGGCCATGGATGAGGAAATGGCGACCCTCACTGAGCGGGGTACCTGGACTCTTGTTCCTCCTCCCTTTGGTACTGATGTTGTTGGCTGTCGCTGGGTCTTTGTGGTCAAATTTAGCCCAGACGGCACTGTGGATCGGTATAAGGCTCGCCTTGTGGCTAAGGGCTTTACTCAGACCTATGGGGTTGATTACTTTGACACCTTCTCCCCTGTGGCTCGTCTCAGCACAATCCGGGTTCTTCTCTCTGTGGCCGTCAATCGGGATTGGCCAATTTCTCAGCTGGACGTCAAGAATGCCTTCCTTTATGATGATCTTCACGAGGCCGTTTACATGGAGCAACCTCCTGGGTATGTTGCTCAGGGGGAGACACGAGTATGCCGGCTGCAGAAGGCAATTTATGACCTCAAGCAGAGTCCTCGAGCTTGGTTTGACAAGTTCAGCGGTATTGTGGCGGCTGTTGGTTTTGTGCGAAGCTCTGCTGATCACTCTCTCTTTATTCGCAAAACTCCTTCTGGGCTGGTTGTTCTTGCTGTGTACGTCGATGATATTCTTCTCACTGGCGATGACCAGGAAGGGGTAGCCCTGACAAAGCGACATCTTCGCCAACATCTGATCACTAAAGATATGGGCTCTCCAAAGTACTTTCTGGGGATCGAACTCTCTCGGAAGCCCGACTCCTTAGTTCTCTCTCAGCGTAAGTATGCACTTGATCTTTTAAAAGAGGCAGGATTGACTGGAGCTAAACCTGCCCGATGCCCCATGGCTATTGGGGAGGACAAAACCTGGACAGATGATTCGCCTCCTCTTTCAGATAGTTCGCGGTACAGGCGTCTGGTTGGTAAGCTCATATATCTCACAGTGACCAGACCCGACATTTCTTATGCTGTGGGCAAGGTGAGTCAATTCATGCAACCGCCTAGGGAATGTCATCTACAGTCCGCCTTGCGGATCTTGGAATATGTCAAAGCAGCGCCTGGGAAAGGATTACTGTTTCAGAAGAATGGTCATCTGAGGATCGAAGCCTACTCAGATGCAAGTTATGCTGATGACAAAGGGGATCGCAAGTCTACCTCAGGTTTTTGCACCTTTGTTGGGGGAAATCTGGTGAGCTGGAAGAGTAAAAAGCAGTCTGTTGTCTCCAGGTCCAGTGCAGAAGCTGAGTATCGCAGTATGGCGTCAACCACTTGTGAGTTGAAATGGTTGCGGGCTCTCATGCTAGATTTAGGAGAGGTGTACAACCATCCTCTACCTATGTTCTGTGATAACAAGGCCGCCATATACATCTCCAAAAATCCGGTATTCCATGAAAGAACAAAGCACATTGAGGTTGACTGCCATTTCATTCGTGAAGAGATTTTAAAAGAACAAATTTGCACTCCGTTTGTCACATCTGATAAAGAGCTAGCTGACATCTTCACCAAGCCAGTCTCCGCCTCGTTTCTGCATGTTTGCGACAAGCTGGGCATGATTGATATATATGCTCCAGCTTGAGGGGGAGTGTTGAAGATGGAGACCGGGCGGTCTGTCTTGGCGGGTTGGAGACCGCGCGGTCTGGCGGTTTGACTCGGCGACTTGTAAACCGGGCGGTCTAGCAATCTTCACAGGCGACCTCTCTGCTTCTCTTATTGTAAGCCGTGCGGTTAGTCCTTCTGTCTAACCGCGCGGCCTGTGCGGTTTACTTTGTACAGTCCGCTTAGCTTGTAAATTTTTAGTCTCACATCTCTTATTTGTATTCTCTCTTCTCTCCTCCATTCTATATAAGGGAGGGCATACCTTTGTAATAGTGATCTTTTTTGGATAATAAAATTTCAATTATTCAAAAGTTTATTCGGCTTGTTCTCTACTTTTCGCTTCTTTTCGCTACTTTCTAACATAGCCCTCGAAGGCTAAGTGTGTCCTTTTGTGTGTTTTCTTCCTTGTGGCCGGCCTGCGCGCCAATTTGTTTAGGCCACTATATGAAAGCCATGTAAGGCCATAAGGCCAACTCTTTGTATATGTTGTAAGACATTCCTATACTTTATAAAATGTGGAGTTTTATGTTTGGACATTCATGAGGAGTTCCAGTTGTAGTCTAGACTTCCGCTAGAATGCTTGTGATAGGTGCGATGCGCTACTCTGGTATCATCCTGTACCTTCACCGACTGTTTTGTGGTATATCCTGTGGGGCCCCGGCCGGACCTTCTAGAATATATCATATGAACGGATGGGGTTGTTACATATCAATACAAGTCCTTCTCTACCATCACAAAGATGGATTTGAAATCTCGGATATTGCAACTTGCTAAAGAAGATTATGTAGTGCAGGAAGAGTACTTGAAAACTATTTTGCTATATATATTATGCACATTATTCTTTCCATGCAGTTGTAATAGAATTCCTGAAGAGTTTATCCGATTAGCTGATCCTGAATTATTTAAAAACTACAATTGGTCGAGAGCAATTCACGGTTATCTGCTTGATAGTCTAGATACCCTTGCCAAGAAATAGAAAAGTCCACCGGAGGTAATGGGCTACTTGAATGGATGTACCCATGTTCTTCTGATTTGGATATTCGAGCACATACAGATCCAAATTCCTACCTTTCCAGAGAGAAGGCCCTGTATAAACCGTTGGACATCTATCAAAACATTTGCGCTCACTAGAGTAATGTTAGTACTTCAAAACATCAAGACCATCCATGTATATGTAATTTGTCATTCTTATATGTATATGTATAATATTTGTAATGTAATTTGTCAATTACAATGTCATCTATATATGTAATTTAATTTCAGATCTTTATACAATTTGAAGAAATTTTAGAGGATGATTTACTATTATGTAACCCCAATGTTGATGAACATGGAGTGAAGGAGAGGAAGACGAAGAAGAAGAAGAAGCTGAAGAGGATGGAGAAGGAGCTGGAGGTGGAGGAGAAGGTTTAGAAGAAGAAGCAAAGGAGATATAAAGATATTGTCATGCCTGTTTTGAAACAGATTTTTGAAGAAATTCGTTCTTTAGGCCGTAAAATGACAGTCAATTATGAATCGCTTCATAAGAAAGTTGACCGGTTGTCTGACTCTATTAGTATTTTTAAAAAATCTCATTATGTGTCCTCTTTATTTGGTGAAGATGAGGAAGAGAAAGTGGATGAGGAGGTGGAGAAAGTGGAGGAGGAAGAGAAAGTGGATGAGGAGGTGGAGGAAGTGGAGGAGGAGGTGGTTGAGAAGGTGGAGGAAGTGGATGCAATGGAGGAGGGAAATGAGGATACATATCCCTCTGAGTACCCCGGAAAGAATCTCATAACCGAGGAACAATGTGAGCTCATTCATGAAAGGATGAGCTCTTGTAAATCTAGGTACTATTATGTTTCGTTTTGATTTTTTTTTATTAGATTAAACATCATTTGTCAAACTATTGCAGGGATCACATTGCCTTCAGAGGCCCTCGGTTAGCTGGGATGCGTGAGTCGATGAATGATTTGTTAACAGATAAATACATTGCAGATTGTCACGTTGATGCATTTGCTCGTGTGCTAGAAAATAGGAGGACAGCTGATCCGAAATGGTGGCGAAAGTTTCTATGTATTAGCCCAAATTTATGTGTTAGTATTTCTACTTTATCTAATACAACTAACCGCATATTTGTTTTTTCACAAATCTAATTTCTTTACTCCAAACAGCTTCATAATCAGATGAAATCAGAAAAATGTGTCGGATTATCTTATGTTCCCCACATAATCACATCTAATTTGCAGCGTGCATCAATGATCTTCATGCCTGTTTGCACACAATCGCATTGGTGTTTACTGGTTGGCAAATACACAGAACGCAAATGGGTATTATATGACTCATTGCCTAATCCCATGCGCTGTGATTTGATGAAAGACTCGGTTAGTGAAGAACTTTAACTTATGTTAGTCCAAGCTTGCCCATAGAGTCATATTAAAATGAATTTGTGTGTTATCAGGTTCAAGTGCTAAGAGATATGACGCAAGAGATATGTGATGTTAATTTCACTCTTTGGAATATAATTTCAACGAAAGGATACCCAACACAAAAAACCTTTGTAGACTGCGGTGTCTACGTGATGAAGTATATGAAGTTTTTATGCTCGACCTCTTATACAAAATGGTCTGCCAGCAAGTTGTGGGAGAAACAAATTCCTAAATTTAGGGCAGAAATAACTTATGAAATATTTTCTGCTTTCCAAAATAAGTAACTTCAAGAAATATTGTTATTTTTACTATAACTTTTATTACACTTTAATAGTAATCAAATGCGGTACACGTGAATGGCTCTGGAATATTTGGTAATGATATTGGATCATTCAAATTAGGAATGACTGTGTTAATATATACTATATCTTCTTCTTTACTGCATGATATGTTGGCAACTTTCTCTTGTACTTTAACCTTCTTTGGTCTCTTTGTTTTTCCTAAAATAATATAGACAGTAAAATTAGAAATTGTTTACACGAAACAAATTAAAAGCATAGTAATATTTGATTAAGTAACTTACTAGCTTGCTCCTAATTAGCTTTCAACCTTGCATTACATATTCCTTTAGACTTCAATCTTGGTGGATCCTTCAACAGTGGGTTGACCTTATCCACATTACAGTTGCTGCAATTCTTCTCAAGAATGGCATCAGCAAATAGGGAAATATCTTTCAGCTCATTCATTACATATTTTCTAGCCTCTTCACATTGCTCCACTCGTATTACAACATCGTATGCAAATCGAGTGATATTGTTCCTGAAGGCAAATGCAGCAGATGCTTCTCCAAAAATATTGTTATCATGTTGAAGATAATAATCAGTTTTTGCATATATAGTCCATCTTCGAAGGATGTACTGTTGTGGAATAAATATAATATTTTTGTGCGAATATACTTTAAAAACATGAGAACATAATATCCCAGTTGTTTCAAATTTACTTCAAGAACATCTAACATCATAACTGCTTATGTCCAGCTCTACATACCAATGTTTATTGTTATCACCACAATCACTCCATCTTATAGTGAAGATATGAATTTTATCACTAACAATTTTCTCTTCTACAATAAACAATCTAAATGCTCCTACTTTAAATTCCTCATAGAATTTCTCATACATAACCCTAGTATATATTTTGGACACTTGCTTAAGAATCGGACAATTCTTGGCATTTACTGATATGTTAGCTTGCCGACAATTGAAATCTTCTTGAAGAGCCTTTTTACGTCCATTTATAATCATTTTTTCGAGTTTGCTAAAACAATCAACAAGGGTACATGTGACCTTAGTAATAGCATGACAAACATTGTTGGTGGACTCGCTTCTCTGTGTTGACAACATCTCATGATCTTGGATAGTTTTGTTGAAGGTCGTGGACCTTTTCTCTTTTATTTTATATAAATCACTTAGCCATCTCTTTTCACTAAGGTTTCCTAGCATGATCATTTGGCTCCAAGCTAATTCAAACTCAGTATTAGAGTCACACTTACTTAAACAAGCATGAAACATAGACCAAACACTTGCATCAACATTAAATGTCGGCACTTTAGTTGGAGCTTTTTTTGTAATATGTCATTGACACAATCGATGAGAACTTTTGGTCAAAACTCTTTTAATAACAATCATCATAGTTTGGCCTTGGTCTGTAAAAATGGTCAATGGTTGTTTGCTAGAAACAAATTTTAAGAAAATTTCAAAAACCCATATAAAGATTCTATAGTCTCTTGTGATATGAATGCTATTGCAATAACAGTATTTTGTCAATAATTATTGACCACTACAAATGGGGCACATGCAAGATTGTACCTATTCATTCTGTATGTAGAATCGAATATTATCACATCGCCAAAGCACTCATAGTCTATTTTTGATGGTCCATCCATCCATAAGAAATTAGTCAACTTGTTAAACTCATCAGTTTGGATCTCGTAGGAGAACATACCATCATCCATTGCACGAGACTTCAATTATTGGAGAAGGCTTGCAGCATCTCCACCATCAACTCGTGTACTCCTTTTCTTTAGCTATGAAGTTATATGCATCACTTTTTGAAAATCCTACATTTTCTATCCCTCCAACCTCGAAAGCTAGATAATTATATGCATATGATGTCCTTATTCCAGCTTCAGTCATGGATTTCAATACAACACTCTTTTCCTCGGTAATGACCCTATAAGATCAGAGCATATGTTGATTTTTTTTAGTTGCAAGTTAATGGTTATGTTCCTCGATGAATTTTTCGACTACTAGATTTTGACCTTGTTTATCGGCATTAAAGACAATCCTCGCGGGACAATTTGTTCTACCATCCATCTTTCGATATTTGAGTTCACTTTCAGAAACTTTGGGTGATCTTTTGATTCCAGCTTTACTGCAACAATACTCCCGTGATTTTATAAGGTTTGTACCTGACCATAAAATTCGGTGTTCTTTTCGAACACTAAAACCAATGTTACGCGCATAATCACAGTACAATTTGTGAGCTTCATTTTCTGTTTAGACAACCAGAAACAAACTCTTGTTGTATCTAACCTGTAACAAAACAGAAATATTGAAGTTAAACTTTAATCTGAGATAAGAACACAATCAGTAAATGTAATGTCTTGGATAAATCTGTTATTTTTCTCTGGGATATTACATGAAATTGCCAAGACAATATTGCAGAGATTAAACTTTTATCTGAGATAAAATCACAGCCAGTAAATGTAATATCTTGGATAAAATCTGTTAGTTTTCTCTGAGATATCACATGAAATATCTGAGACATTAAACTTTTATCTCAGATATTACATTAAATATTTGAGATAATTTATCTTTGTTTCATGCATTATATCGTTATTATACATTTTCAAAGTTTTATCTGAAATAATTAGATCTACTGTTCGTCTTCAACCTTACATGACAGTCAATAGTACATGGTGCTTAGCTGATTATCAAATGATGAATAAGGATTGAGATACTTGCCTCTTTCATGATCTCATAAGAGTCTGATGTTGCTTAGCTGATTAGAACATTTTGGCAGGGAGAATGTGAAAAATCGTTGTGAGCAGACGAGCAGAGGCGAAGTTCATCGAGCATGAGAAATGACGATAATGGAGATATAAGGCGCGAAAAGAGGAAAGTTACCTCCAAAAAAACACAAACTTCCGCGGCGAAATAATTTATTTATTTACATTGCAATGCGTCAGAATCAGGAGGGCCCCGGACGATGATCTTCGTCCGGGGCCCGGACCAAAAACTTTTGCAGCAATACGGATCAGTTCTTGGTTTTTGGTTGAACTGATCCGAACTGACCTGAGTTGCACCCGTACACACACGCACTCTCATTTATCACTCACAACAGCACACACCACATTCACATTCAAAATAACACACACACACACACTCACATGCACCAAAATACTCGTAATCACATGCACATTCACACTACATAGCAACGCATGAAAAAAAATCTGGAGAAAATCGGCCATATAAAAAACAACAAAAATCCACTCATAACTGCTTTAGAAATTTGTCCACAACAAGAAAATCTAGAGAAAACCAGCCATACAAACGAAAAAATCCAGATAAATGAGACTTACAATCATCAGAGGATGTGAATGTCGACGGAGAAGACAAACTAGAGATTCTGCCGCCAGAGTTACGTCAGGGAAGAAGAGGGGCGCCGGTCGATTTCTACACGTGGGTCAATTTCTGCGAGCGAAGAAGAAGAGGGCTCGGGTTGGACTCTGGAACTGGATGATAATGTCGTCGGAGTAGTCAAACGCCACGTCGTTACCGGTGAAGACCGATTGGAGGTTGCTCTGATCGGAATGCTAGAGAACAAAGGGTTTTTGCGAATCAGGCATCGCGGAAGATTGAAAGGCAGAAGGCAGAAGGAGCGTAATTCAAAAAACTTTGCTCGGGACATTTGAGTTCTTTTGGGGCCGTATTTCCCTATGTACGATGACCATGAAATTGGATTCAATTTCATACTTTAGCTCTGTTTGGGATACCGGTGTCGTTTTAAAAGGGAAAGTTTAGGGTCTGTTTGGCTAAGCTATGGCGACGTAGGAAGCAGTGGTGGGAAACAGTGGTGCGGGAATCAGTTGTTTTACAGTGGTGAAAAAATTTATGAAACTGTTTGGAAAACTGTATTTGCAGTGTTGTGTGAAACAGTGGTGCAGAATTAAACAGTGGTAGTGATAATTAAACAACCCGGAGAATTTACGAAATCTAAAAATAAATAAACAATTTGTTCGACATTAATTTTGATGGGACTCTGGAACTGGATGATAATGTCGTCGGAGTAGTCAAACGCCACGTCGTTACCGGTGAAGACCGATTGGAGGTTGCTCTGATCGGAATGCTAGAGAACAAAGGGTTTTTGCGAATCAGGCATCGCGGAAGATTGAAAGGCAGAAGGCAGAAGGAGCGTAATTCAAAAAACTTTGCTCGGGACATTTGAGTTCTTTTGGGGCCGTATTTCCCTATGTACGATGACCATGAAATTGGATTCAATTTCATACTTTAGCTCTGTTTGGGATACCGGTGTCGTTTTAAAAGGGAAAGTTTAGGGTCTGTTTGGCTAAGCTATGGCGACGTAGGAAGCAGTGGTGGGAAACAGTGGTGCGGGAATCAGTTGTTTTACAGTGGTGAAAAAATTTATGAAACTGTTTGGAAAACTGTATTTGCAGTGTTGTGTGAAACAGTGGTGCAGAATTAAACAGTGGTAGTGATAATTAAACAACCCGGAGAATTTACGAAATCTAAAAATAAATAAACAATTTGTTCGACATTAATTTTATTTAATTATAAAAATAAATATATTAATATTGATGGGATTCCCCAAAATATGTTCGGACGAGCCATAGATTTTTTCCTGATCTTGTCAGACTCGACGCTACAATTCAAACGGGCACATTCTCGCATAATTTTGAGTACGTTCAGTATTTCAAACGGACATCAGGACTAATGCATGCACCCTTGATTCGCTCACGAGCAAGGACGATTCAATTTTGACCGATTCACGAGGGTCCCAAGTGACCCGCAATAAAAATTATTAAACAGTCCGCAAAATTTACGAAGTCCAAAAAAAATAAATAATTTATTAGGCATTAATTTTATTTAAATATAAAAGTAATTATATTAATATTTTTTAATTGTAAAAGTTAATTTTACTAAATGTTAATAGTGATATAAATATGTTCGAACAAGCCGGCGAATTTTTTGCGACCTCGCCCGGCTCGACGCTACAATTCCAACTGGCACATACTCGCACAATTTTGAAGTCGTTCGGTCTTCCAAACGGACATCAGGACGCGCGTATGCACGCTCAACTCGCTCACGAGCTAGGACGGTTCGTTTTTGCCCGATTCACGGACAACTCGAGTGACCCGCAAGGCCGCAATAAAAATAAAAAATTAAATTCCACTTTTTATAATTAAATAAAATATCATTTTAATTTCTATTTTATTGATATATATATAATATTTTAAAATATAAAATATATTCATTATAAATATAAAATGTTTTTTTTAAAAAAAATTAAAACGTTTTTTTTAAAAAAAATACAGCGCTGCAGCCCCTGAAAAGGGGCTGCAGCACTGCAGCTGCCGCCTGCAGCGGGCGGTGGCTTCTTGCCACCGCCCGCACCATATTTTGGTTTGGCGGAGCGGCAGCAAAAACAGCTGCATGCAGTTGTGCTGCCGCTCCGCCAAACAGAGCCTTAGAAAGAAGATGGTAAACTGTATTTTAAAAACTGTGGTTTTAAAACTGAGTCTTTGTTTGGATAATCTCAGTTTCGGTGGCGGTTTAACTTATTTTCAAAATTATCTTCACATGAACTTTATTTATTTCGAACCAATTTTTTCTGAATTTTAAAAAACAAAATTAGGTATTATATTTGTAATTTGTTTTACAAATTTATGGATATAATTATTTTTTTATTGGGCTTAAATTGATTAAAAAAAATAAAATTAAATTAAAAAAATATTCCAAACGACCGTTTTGAAAGGGAGAATGGAGGTCTCCCTGACCTTTTCAAAACGGAGGAAAAAGTAGGTTTTAAATCGACCTTTTTAAAATGACAACATTTTAGTTGTTCCCAAACACCTTGTTGGAACCCTTGTTTGGATTTGTGCTAGTTTCACTCTTAGGATGTTTTGACCCACATGTATAGCCTGGGTCCTTGTCTAGTCTTAGTTAGATCCTTTTAGGTCAGGATTGTGCAGACCAGCATTGCAGAGGACTCAGACTTAGATTCAGAAAGATTCTGTGGATTATCTATATCAGATCGACTATAGTCGAACTCAGATCGACGATCGTCGATCTCCCATCGACGATCTCAGAGTTCTCTACTCTGAACTGAGCTCGACGATCTACGAGCTCAGGTCGACGATCTTGTGCTTCTCAGCAGTTATCTTAAATCTACGATAGTTGTTCACAGGTCGACGATCTCTTAACCCAGGTCGACGATCTCTTAACCCAGTTCGATGATCTCTGAACTAAGCTCTACGATTTTTTTGCTGCCTCCAGTTATCAGTTCTCTCTGATCGGTCAGAAGTATTTTGGTTATGATAAATTATTTTAAGGCAAATATGTTCTGATAATTAATGCTGACATTCTCAAGGCTGATAGCCGTATCTCATGAAGCATTAATTATGATATTCACAGAATATTCTGTAAAGACAGTTATCGAAGTGCATTTATGATTGTCAGTCATTCTAGCCGTTTGGGCTCCTAAATTCTTGCAGAGAATTAAGTACTGTCTGGGGAATTCAATTTCAGGTCGTTGGTCATTCTGATTAAAACAGAGAACCCAAAAAGAAAAAGACAACAAGAATCACTGAAACAGATAGTCAGAAAACAATCTTTTTGCTCTCAAGGTCTCTTGCTTTTGCTGAAACAAGGAAGAAGAAGAACTTGTTCAACACCCATTTCTCTCTAGTATTCTTCTTTCTTCAGGCTTCAAAAATCTACAGAGAGCTCAAATCAACATCAATCTAAAGACCTACACCCTGGACAAAGCTTCCATCTTCCTGAATCTACTCAATATTTCAGGGGGAGCTTTGGTATCATCAAAAATCCACATAGTCTTTTCATTGTGTTTGAGAAAGAGAAGACTGTCATCTACTTTTCTTTAACCTCTCCTACACAGGGTTATTACTCCCTTCAAAAGTAAACTCCTTGGTGATAGGGCACCTGATCAGAAATCTATTGGTTTTTAGGCACCTGATAAAAAGCCTGAAGGGTTTCTAGATCTACCTGAAGCAGATCTTGTGGTGATAGGGCACCTGATCAAAAACCTAAGTGAATTCCTACCATGGTGGCAGAAGAGTGGATGTACACAGATTTGGGGAACCACTATAAATTTTCTTGTGACGTCTTGTTTGCTTTGTGTTTTCTTTTTGTATTGTGCTGTGGCAGTTTCTTGTGCTTTTACCTCTTTCATATAAGTATCAATATTTTAATTCCGCAATAAATATAAACAATTTTTTTAATACTCTATTCACCGCCCCCCCCCCCCCTCTCTAGAGTAAACTCTGTCTATCCCTCAGTTTTACACCTTTTCTCTGGTCCGTTTAGAACGGAATGGAGTCAAAATGGACTCCCAAACATAGCCTTTTTACTTTGCCGAACAAACGGCGGAATTGGAATTGGGGATTCATTTCCTATTCCATTTGCCTATTTCCTGTAAAAATTTGTGAAATGGGAAAAACAGAAATCAGATCACATGAACATTCAATTTAACCAAGTCAAATAAATCAGATGCAAATAGAAGAATAAGTAAATTTTGTACTATCAAAATTCTTTACACTGTGAGTCATACATGACGAGACATAATTCGTCAATGTATTCAATGGATGCAAAAACATACAAGGCAAAATCTATTCGGGCGGATAGAACTAGGTAACGACCAAATCTGCCGAACTGAACTAAGGAGTCCACTGAAGCCATCAAGTCGCCAGACCGCAACCTCATCGCACGGACACCCCGTTATTTTAAGCTGAAGAACTATGTCCGTAATCTGCAAGCCGCCTAACGACGAGGTCTCCTAACCGCTAGATAACCGCGAACAGTTGCTGCCGAACTGAATAGACAGACCGCCTGAAGTGCATAACCTTATTGAACTAGGAAAGATTGTTGATGAGAAGGCCGCCTGGTTGCAAGCAATGACCTGCTGCTAACTGCCGATTGTATCCGCAATTATCCGCACTGATTCCTGATGCAAGTCAGAACCAAGTCTCTGGCTTCTCAGCGCTAGCCGCACAATCTATAACAGCAAAATCGATTAACTTTTCAAACCTCACAGATACAAAAACCTATTCGCAACAAGAATCCAAGCTCACTTACTGTTCACTCGTTTGTTGGTTATGATGTGACAGGGGGTCCTATTTATAGGCTCAGAGAGGAGTGTGGTCACCGTCCTAACCGATAGGATCACCACCCATCTCGCAGCTAGCACAAGACGTATCCGCACAGTGCGGTCACGAAGCCAGTCTGCCTTTGTCGCCCTAACAAGCCGGACAAAAAACCTATCCACCTTGAACACCACCGTCAAGGCCAAAACAAGGGCCTGTCTGCCACACCTACAGACACTGCGGATACAAAACTCATCCGCAACACCCTGCGGACACTGCTCCAGTCCGCACAACCACAACCTCTGATTAATAGCATAAACTCGCTTAGTCGAGCTGCCGGATAGATAGTCATTTCACACACTCCAAGCCCACTGCTAGAGCACAAACCATTACAAGAAAAACTTCATTTAGCACCGAAAATTAGGAAAGCTAAATAATTTGTTGCTAATTAGCATCGAATTTAGCTAGGTATATGATATTTGTTTTTACCTATAAAAATAGCAACGAAAAAATTCGTTGCAAAAATAGCAACAAATTTTTTGTTGCAAAATATTTGCTGCTAAATATAAACGGAATATTGGCTTTCAAAATTTCTATACTAATTATTTTAGATTAAATATTTTTGGAGGGAAAAATTCAATTTCCTGCAAATATTTTCATCTCACTTTTAATAAAAAATATATATATATATATATATATATATATATATATATATATATATTATAAGTTCTTTAAAAAATTAAAGAAGCCTTTTATGCCTTCATTCTCATCCTGATACTGCTCCCCTGTCAAGATCGTCACTCTCCCGCACGATCTCCCCGCCAAGCTCGTCACACTCCCGTGCGATCTCCTCGCCTTCCTCAAACGAGAAATAAATAAATATATACATATAAAAAATATAAATAAATAAACAAATATAAAATATAAAGAAATATATAAATATATATAATATATAGAAATAACGATCGATATATATAAATAATTATATATAATAAACTATATATATCAAACAATAAATAAATAAACATATATAAATAAAAAAAATATATGTATAAATAAATAATCGGATATATAAATAATATAATTTTATATTATTATATATATATTACCGTCATTTATAAATGAATTAGTTAATTAGGAGGGTTGGTTGGGTAAGAAAATTATATATGAGAGGTCTCCGGTTTGATTCTCAACAAGTGAATATTAAAAAATATTTTTTTGTATTAGGATCTACCCAACAAAAATATCTTATTTTGAATAAAATAATACTTGAACAAAACTATAATTGTCAAATATTTTAAGGTATGTTAAGAGTGTGAAGTAGAAGAAGTAATCTGATATTTTGAAATTCAGCTTTTGATTGTTCCATTAAGACATCCAACAGTGGAAGTGCACGCACTTTGAATGTAGATATGACACATTTGCTTTATAGATAGCTACTGCATGACATGCACTATTTACAAGTTTCGATTGAAACTTGCAAATATTTCAGGAGTTTTTTCCGTCTCTAGTTCTCTGTTTTCCATCGTGGGAGAGGGGAGGTTTCGCCGTCCCATTCCAAAATTTTGACTATCTAAAATCACATGTAGTGCAATGTACGCTCAAACCTGCGGAAAAATTTTCCCTTGGCAAGTGCCTCTGATTTAGCAAGGTAGGAACTTTTTCAGAACAATCCTTGTAGAGATATATTGGCTGAATAATTTAGGCGTTATTAGCACTACATTTTTGGATATTCACACAATTTTTACTCCTAATTTTCTGCGCCTTTTGAAAATACTCCTTGTACATGCATTTTTAGGAAAAGTGTTCAACACGAAAGTTGTAGATCTCGTCGAAATCTACAACTTTTGTGTTGAACATTTTTCCTAAACATGCATGTATAAGACGTATTTCTAAAAGGCGCGAAATCTAAGCGTATTTCCTAATGTACGTATTGGTACATGCATTTTTAGGAAAAGTGTTCAACACGAAAGTTGTATATCTCGACGAGATATACAACTTTCGTGTTGAACACTTTTCCTAAAAATGCATGTACAAGAAGTATTTTCAAAAGACGCAGAAAATTAATAGTAAAAGTTGTGCGAATATCCAAAAGTGTAGTGCTAATAACAGTCTAGTTCTTACTAGCAATTATTTGATTAACAACATCCCATATATCACCTCCAGCCGTGTAGGCCAAATATTATTTATTTTGAAGGATTTTCTTGGAACCTCAGGGAATGAAGTGCACCTGCTGTATTTTACAGTGCAGTGTAGCATCCACCTGATGTGAGCATATCTAATTTCACGAGCGCATATCTCAAAGCGAGAAGTGATGTTGACGTATCTCCGCGCAAGCTGAGATGTGATGGCAACCGTTGGACGCTGCACTGTACCGTAAAGTGTTTTACACCCCCGAATCCGATTTTCTTTCTCCTGGAAATTCGGAGCAGCTGGATGTATTGAATTGCTGGTCTAGCTGGTCTGGAATAAAGCTGTTGAAGGACAGGAATAGAGATACAGTATGCACTGTTGCACGATCTTATCACGCGCTTTCGTATCACAGAGTTATAGTAATCATGCAGTATATTATCTGCAAAACAATTATTCATTGCACACTGTATATAAAAATTATTATATCAACCAAACATAGTAAGCACAAACTTAAAATTTAAGTTACATTTTGGCGCAGCATTTTGACTTCTATGAGTTTGGACAGCCACCATCATAAAATATAAGTTTGATATGACAATACTTAGTGTAATCGGGCGCTCACGAACGATGGATCATAACCAGCGCATTCACGAGTGTCAATGCCGTGCCAAAGGGAGTCCTATTCAATTAAAGTAATTTTTTTACAAAACTGTTGCGTGTCGCTCGGTTTTTCCCCGGTCCGGAGAAATCGGGCCACCTTAACTCGAAATCGGACCGGGCGCGCAAACAATGAAAGTAAAACACAGCAATTGACAAGAGTCGTTTTTTACGTGTAAAACCAGGAAATAGTGAAAAACCACGTGGCTGGATCTGTGCCGAGCCAAAATCCACTAGCTTTTTGGAGTTTTACAAAGATTAATTTGATCTCGAAGGTCGACATGCCGCTACTCCATTACAAGTGCATAGTACATAAAACGAGGAAAAATGGCTAAGTTCTCTTAGCCTCGATGGAATCGCTCCGGCCGTGGAATGTTGATGAACTCGCGGAACCTTGGGTGAGCGTTCCAACCAGGAATACTCTAAGTCCACCGAGCTGTTGGAGGGAGCACTCTCGTTGAAGGAGAGCCTTGATGGGAGCGCTCTCGCAATGACGATTGACCTGACTTTGAGCTTCTTGAAACCTTGGCACAAGGAGAGAAGCGGAGAAGAGGGTCAGAGTTATGGAGAAAAGGGACACCCAAGCGTTGTTGCGCTTGAGCGAACGAGGTGCGCATTCGCGCGTGCTGAGGTCACGCATCGGGGCGCTTTGCGGGCATACGTAATGCTTGTTGGGTACATGCACGCGATCTTAAGTGGGGTGCACCCGCGCGCTTTGCCCCCAATCTCACTGTGTGCACTGGGTGCACCCGCACACACTATGCGTGCGGGGTGTATGCGGGGTATTCCCGCTCGCGCGCGCGAAGCGAACTCGTGTGCGCACACAGAGCTCACCCGCACGATCGTGTGGAGCACACCCGCGCACGTGCGCAGAGTGCACCCACGCACTCGCTTGAAGCGCACCCACGCACGTGCACAAGTGGGGCACCCCTGCGCGCTTTGCCTATGTGGGACGCACCAACGCGCTCCTGCGCGCGCCGCGCACAGTGCGTGCACGGGGCGCACCCGCATGCAATACATGCGCATGGGTCTCTCCTGCGCGCAATGTGCACGCACAGGACGCGGTCGCACATACTAGCGCAAGTGTACGGGGTGTGTGTGGGCTGCCATGGGTGCGGGACGTCCCCGCGCTTGCTGCTCGTGCGGTATATTCTTGCGTGTTGTGTGTGGATGGGGGCAATGATTGTGGCTTCGCGTCTGTGTGCGTCTCCCCAGAGCTTGGGGTGCAGGTATTTAGGATGCGCCACATTCCTTTTTTTCATTTCTTTTGCAGGATTCGACAGTGCTTCGGGTCATCCTTTGCTCACTTTTTGATTTTGCCGCACTGATGTATTTCCTTTCTCAGGTTTCTAGGCACGTCGACAAAGGCAAGCCGATGTGGCGTTCCACGCTTACAACGGAGCAAGATGCCTCATGGAGGGGGCGCTTCAACATTCCCTACAATCTTGAGGTTATGATTCCAAATGCCGAGCAGCGGGTGTAGAATCTTCAAGTGAGATTGATGACATTGTGTGTGTTGTCGTTGAGGGCATGGCTTCAATTCCCATCGTGTGATGAGATTATAGAGATTCTAAAACATTGCGGAGTTCCGGCGTGACAATTTACACCACTTGCCATGTCTCCCATCATGGGTCTCATAGCCTTCTTCTGAAATAATGGTTCGATATTCTCGAACTGTGGAGCGCCCTTCCCGATTGTGTTGTCGGGTAAAAGGATGTGAGTGCAAGTTTACGCCAGTATTGGGATTTACTGAGCCTCACGAACTGGTGAACCCTCTTAATTTTCAGCATCTCTTTGTTCGTGGAGGAAAAGCATCTGTTGTTGAGCGGCCTTTCTGTTGACTTGGAGCGTTTTGTCAATGTCCCCTTGGGCCGTGATCGGAAAAGGAATCTGATTTTTAAAAGCTGTGGTGACTCGATTCCTACACATCACGTACCCCTCTGCACCATTGAAGGGGCGCTCAGAGGTAGTGACACCTTATAGCTCCATGGTTGTCGGGTCTCCGTCGGAAGGTCCAAACCTTGAGGCGTTTGGCTCCTCTGCCCCCCATGTCCCCCACGAGGATTCTCCCACCCCATCCTAGTCAAAAGGAAAGTGCATTTCCTCCTATTTGGTAGCGATGAATACTGTGGTAAGTAGACTATTTGGCTATAATCTAACTTGTTGTTTTTTACTTGACTTTTCTTGCTTCTTTTTTGCAGATTAGCGTGCAGGCCCAGATTCCCCTCACTTGGAACGATCATTATGTCGGTCTAAAGGACGAGTACTTATCCCTACAAATGATGATTTGGTATGCGGAGGGTTCTCTTTCTGACTTAAAAGGGAGGCAAGATCGCAACATCTCTCACTTTCGGCAGGTTGAATCTGAGTGGAACACTGAGATGGCTCAGTTGCGTGAGGAGCTTCATGCAAGGAAATCTTTGGTGGAGAAGATGCCCTGTCTTTTGGAGACTTCATAAGGGGAGGTTTCTAGCTTATATCCCGAGGTAGAAAGCCTTTCTTCTTAGGAGCTCCTTGCCAGCCTAAAGGCAGCCAGAGTGGCGGAATACAAAGACTCCCTTGACTTTAAGCATGATCGTTGTCAGCTTTCAGAGGAGATTCATGATGAAGTCTGGATAAACGATGTGGAGCTTGAGTTGGCTGACATGTGGTAGGCGGTGTTTCGCCGCGGGATGTCAAAGACACTTCGAATGGTAACTCAGAAGCGTGAGTGCGACATTGTTGATCATAGCTTTGATGACTTTTCTGAAGACAAATGTATAAAGTTTGATGTTATTAAAGAGGAGTAGGATACTTAGTTTGTTGTGTCTGATATTATTTTATACATTTGTCACTTTTGTGGCATTCTTGTTCTTTTATTGTGTACTGGCTTGCGAGCTCCTGTCTCCTTTTGTAGTTTGTTGATAACTTTATGTGATTTCTTGTGATATTTGTTGGTTTGCCTTATGAGATTATATCCAACACATTTCTTTGGAGTTTGAGGTTGGGGCTTGATCCCTTTTGGTTTCGTGACCTACTACCAAAGCTAAGGGAGAACCCTTCAAGCTGGGTAGTGAGAGGTCTACCTTTTAGAGTCTCGGGATGTCGTTGAGATTATGGTAAAGGGTGCATCATCAATCCTAGGCAATCGTGAGGGGGCAGGCCCTGGCAATGTCGCGAACTACTGCATCAGATATGGGCAAAACCTTTGATCGACGACAGTGAGAGGTCGCTGGGATGTGGTCCTAGAGAGATGATGAATTTTGAATGCTTCGAATCACTGGCGAACGTGAGGTGGAAGGCCTTAGTGACATTACGACCTACTGCGGTGGATAAGGGTGAAACCTTTGATGGGCGGCAGTGAGTGGTCTCTCGGGCTAGGTCTAACGCCTCCATTCATCATATGGAATATAACATTGGGTCCGGCCGGGGACCCACGCCATATTTCACAGACAAACGACGGAATTACGTATGAATATCAAAATCACGTTCTACTCGCATCCTAACTCAGAGCATTCTAGCGTAGCATTTTAAGTTGCAAGAACTCATCACAGCGAATGTCCACTAAATATATAAACCATACATTTATACATATCATCAGGAATGTCTACAACACACAAACGCGCATGGCCTTAAGGCCTTACAAGTTACTCTTTACAAATATATTGCTTCATACATCGGCACGCAGGTCGGCCACACTTAAAGTCCAATAATTCTTCGCACGGCCTTCAAGGGCCTTTAAGCAGTAAGGGTTTCATTCCGCTCAATTCAATTCAACCCGTCAGCACCTGCAATTATATATCCACCCCAAGAACGATAAACAAAGCAACGGTCAACATTAGCTGACAAATTATAACGACCTTACCCCTTACCCGGGGCAGTGGTTCCTTCCCTATATGCATTGCAATCCCAACATATAGGTTATATCACAATAGGTGCTCTCACGCACCACATCATCACAAAAGTCGGCCTCCGCCAGACGCTCCGTGCACTCAGGGCACATTTTTGGTGTACCAGATATACCAGTTGCCCACCACCGAGCAGAGGTTTTTAACATGTTGGTTGGCCGGCCCTAGTCTACCAATACGCATGCTGGCGACATCCCGTCCATCCCACTCAGAGGTACTAACCTCACGACAAACTTGAGCATTTACACTTCAGATCGACCCACCCTTGTGGTGCAGCAAGCCGGGTCTGGCACGTAGCCCCCCATTTGCCTTGCCACCAATCGATCTCCCGCAATACAGGTACATATCAGCCATTTCTCGTTGCTCAATTCGTTAATAGCGCAGATCTTGACGCGGGTCGGCCTTCACTTTCCTGCTCCACACACAACTCTCGCAGAACCGCTTTCCAATCCATTTCAATTGAACACACCCCATTCAAGGGCTCATACCAAGCTTTCCAAGTATACACAATTCACAAGCATCCACACAACACACAGAGTTTTCTCCGGTTCACAATTTAAACATCACCAATCCCAACTAACCGTCCGGATGGGCTTCACACAGCATTCCTATGTCGTACTACCTATTTCCGGCTCTAAATGCAGACTCAACCTGGAATCACTTATGCTTTCCACCTCTTGGTGGAGGATCCCATGCATATGCATAAAGAAAGGACTTCGCTTGTTCAAGAGGAAGATCATTACCTTTGACGATCGCTTTGGATCCATGAACTAGACGGATGGAAATCACCGCCACGACTTTGCCTCCACGAATCTGAACTTGGATCTCGGTTCGGAACTCCAAAGCTCCTTCGGCAGCCGACTCCCTTCTTCATCCTCCTCCTTGCTCTCCCTTCCCTTTATCTCTCTTTTAGAAAGAGAATGGCTAAGATGATGAGAGTGATCCATCCACTCTTAGTCTTATAATAGCAGGCAAGGGCCTGGACCCTTGGATCCAAGATGCGGAAATGAACGGCCACGATTTGCCAGAAATATCCATTTTTGGGCTGACACGCCCTATGACACTCCCGTGTCACAGACCGTGTCCCTTAAGCGGTGCACGAACCGTCTTATGCAGAACAGGACATGGCCATGTGTCACACCCGTCTCACACAGTACACGCCCGTGTGGTATGGCGTGTCCCTCAGGAAGCACACCACTATCTCAACCCAAGCGGGACACGGCCATGGGATACGCCCGTGTCCTAGGCCGTGTACCCCAAGACTGTAAGACCCCCCTCACGGAACACAAAACACGACACGAAGGGGGTCTTATGCCCAAAACAGCCGCCTTGCGATAACATTAGCACAAAGGCTAACCTGTATCACAAGACGCCTATTCTGCCTGCTACAACCAATATCAATCAATGATAACCCAACCAAAGTATAATATAGAAGCCAATCCACACATAACCATAATAAGTCCAAAAGTACATCAAGACAAGAAGCTACAACATGCTTCTAAAGTATCAGAGTACAACAAAATATGCCCCAAGGGCTACATCAAAACCACTCAAAACTCACATCGGTGACTGACGGTAACGACGGCACCGTCCCTTCAGGCCCTGTCGTCCTGGCCTGGCTGTCCTGTTGCCAAGTCTGCGGCTGCTCTACCTGCGGGGATTCCTCCTAAAAAGGAAGACGTAGCAACCGTTAGTCGAAAACACTAAGTGGCTTACACATCCGCTCGCCCAGCGACTCCTCGACATCGGGTGGAGAAAGGAATAAGGGTACAATATATAAATAACAATATAAGCAAGTACAAGTAGATGGATTAAGTACACCTATTATGAGCAGTAATAGAAGAAATATATAACATGATTATCAGTAGTCTACTCTAGCAATTTTACACAAGCTATATCAATCCATCAAGTATATAAATCTAAAACAGGAAAGTAACTTAACTTATAAGAATGCCCATACAGACTTATAAGTTAAGCATCAGTTAAACTGTAAAGTAACTTATCGTATAGGAGTGCCTACACAAACTTATACGATGAGGATTGTTGGGTACATTGGTTTAAATGTACCTGATTTGAAGAAGCATCACCCAACTCAATGATATACATCATAATATATTTGATGAATGTTGAGTTTACTTGTGCAGGTTAAGTATTTGCAGGACTGAAGCAAAAAGTTTCTAAGTACATGTGTCGACACCTAGAGGGAAAGTGTCGACACTTAAGAAGACTTGTGTCGACACTCAGGTAAGCAGTGTCGACACTTGGAGTCATTGTGTCGACACCTGGGATGCAGAGTCGACACCAGACAGAAAGTGTCGACACAAGGAGCTGTGTCGACACCCAATGAAGAAAAGTGCAGACAGAAAGTGTCGACACAAGGAGCAGTGTCGACACCTTGAAGAACTGTGTCTACACTAGAAAGTGTCGACACTTGGAGCTGTGTCGACACTCAGCAAAAGTCTGCAGAAACTAAGTATAAGTGTCGACACCCAGAACAATGTGTCGACACTCAATAGAAGAGTCAGCACTTGAAGTAAGTGTCGACACTCAGAACAATGTGTCGACACTCAACAGAAGAGTCAACACATGAAGTAAGTGTCGACACCTAGAACAATGTGTCGACACTCAGCTGAAGACTCTACACTTGAAGAAAGTGTCGACACATGGAGCTGTGTCGACACTTAGCAAAGAACAGCAAGATCGACAAAATATTCTAAGTACAAGTGTCGACACTAAGGGAATGTATCGACACTCAGCTGAAGTCTCAACAGAAGATTCAAGTGTCGACACAAGAAGCTGTGTCGACACTCAGCAAGTATCAACATAGAAGACTATGTGTCGACACCAAGAAGTAGTGTCGACACTTAACAGATTCAACACAAGAAGTTGTGTCGACACAAAGGAGATGTGTCGACACTTAGAAGAATTCAGCAAAAGATAGAAGATCAAGTACTTGTGTCGACACTCAATTTCAGTGTCGACACATGCAGAAGAAACTGTGTCGAGACATAGAATCTACAACACAAGGAGTTGTGTCGACACCTTGTAGACTTGTGTCGACACTTACACAACTTGTATCGACACATGGTCTATAAGTGTCGACACTTAAAGACAGAAAGTCTCGACACTTTCAGACAGTTAGAGATTTTCAAGAATTGACTGGATGACTTGACAGCTGCCGTTCCAACCGGTCTATAGCACCTGTCAGAGATGTCAGAATTCAGTTATGAACCGGACCAGCCGGTTACCATGAAGAAGGCCTATAAATAGGCACATACAGTCTACAGAAACTATGGTTCAGATTGTTGTTGAAGTTATTCAAAAGTGGTTCACAGAATTGTTCAACTTATTGATCAAGTATCAAGAAGAAGATCTAGCTGTCCAAGTGCAGATCTAAGAAGTTGGAGAGAGAGAGCTCCATCCAAGAAATCAGCCATTGGAACTAAGCTGAGAAGAAGAGTTCAGATATATTCTGGATCTTAAGAAGTAGAGGTCAAGGATCAACTGCAGAAGGAGTCAATCTTATTCAGTTCTACTTTCAAGAAGCTTTGAAGAAAGCTAAGTCAGATTGAATCCAGCTGAGTTCTTCCAAGAACTCATCAAGAAACTCTCAACTCCCCTCTTTTGTTTCTGAGTTGTTGAGTTATCAATTGTATTATCATTTTTAACTTGTAGGATCCTTTGGATCTGAGTGAATTGTAAGCATGTAATTATAAAGGCTGAGGGTAGGGCTTGAGAGCCTGAGTGTAGGAGATTGTAATCTCTGAGTGTAGGCCTTGTTGGCTGAGTGTAGGCCTTGTTGGCTGAGTGTAGGCCTTTGTGGATGAGTGTAGGCTTTGGGATAAAGTTGAGTTGTAGGGTCTTGGGCCTGAGGTGTAGGAACCAATTTGGGTTCTGAGACAGTGGAGGAGTTTGGCCGAATCTAGTACACTACTAGATAGGCGAGGGGGGAAGTGGATGTACCCAATGCTTGGGGAACCACTATAAAACTCTGTGTCTGCTGTGCTGTGATTGTAATTTGCTGTGTATGCTGTGTGATTGCTGTGCAAAAGTAGAGTAGATTCTGTGATATAACTGTTTGCTGCCATTAAAGTTTAAAAAAGGATTAGGTCACCTATTCACCCCCCTCTAGGTGTTTAGGTACTATATCTTTCAAGTGGTATCAAAGCCAGGTTCCTCAAAAAGGACTAACAGTCTGAGGAGATCCAGATTGGCAGATTCAGTCTAAGGCAAATTACAGATTCAAGAAAATCAAGAAACATGGGTTCCTCTGAGAATCACAAGGAATTGGGATCCATGAAATTACCCATATGCAGGAAAGAGATCTTTGGGATCTGGAAGGAAAGGGTAAGGCTATTTATGGAAGCCTCAGACCCTAGGATTTACATCACAGTCAAGGAGGGGCCATATGTACCCATGAAGATATCAGTTCTTGATGCAAATCAGAGAACCCCAAAGGATTTCTCTGAAATGACTAAGGATGAGATTGTCCTAGCCACCATGGACAAGAGGGCACAAAACATTATAGTGAGTGCCATAGATGATGCAACATTTCAGAATCTTATACACTGTAAGACAGCCAAAGAGATGTGGGACACTCTTATTGTGTATATGGAGGGTTCTGAAGAAGTTAGACAAGATAGAAAATCCTTGCTAAATCAGGAGTATGAAAGTTTTAGACAAGGAAAGGGTGATAGCATAACTGAGTGCTATAAGAAGTTCTACAGAATAGTGAATGAACTCATGTCTTATGGAAGAGAGTTCAGCAATTATGAACTAAATGACAAGTTCCTAAGGTCCCTAATTAAAGATTGGGACACAAAGATTTGTGTCATTAGACAAATGGCTAAGTTGGGAGAAATTCCTCCACCAACACTGTTTGGCAAGTTATTGTCTTATGAAATGCAGTTGACAGTGAGGAAAGAGGAGGAGAAATCAACAAGAACTGAACACAAGGAAAGAACAGTAGCTTTCAAGACTGAAGCTTCCAGAAAGTGCAGGAATAAGGCACCAACTCCACCTCCAAAGGTAGTTGAATCAGAGTCAGCTGAGTCAGCCAGCACAAAATCTGAAAGCAGTGAAAGTGATGAAGACTTTGCTGCCTTCACTAGACATTTTCAGAAATTCTTGAAGAAGAAACAGTGGAGGTGAAGGCCTTCTACTTCAAAAGGAAAAGAAGATTTTTATCAGGATAAAAAGGCTTCAAAGAAGGACAGGAAGAGGACAAAATCTAGCAAGGCAACTGGTTCTAAGATAGTGTGCTATTGCTGCAATAGACAAGGCCATGTTATTGCAGATTGTCCTGAAAAGAGAAAAGAGTCTAGTGACAGGAAAAAGACTTATTTCAAAGGCAAGAAAGAAAAGTCTTTTGTTGCCAAGAAGGAGAAGACTCTATCAGATATCTCTTCTTCAGAAACTGAGTCTGATGCTGAGGCATACATAGGGCTGTTTGCTGAAGAAGAAGAAGAATTCATGCAGATCATGGAGTCTATATATGAACAAGAAGACTGTCAGTGCCAAGGACTGATGGCTTTGACAGAGATTGACAAAATCCTGGAGCAGCCAGGACCCAGTAAGGTACAAAGTTCAACTCTAAGTTCAGTTTCTTGTTCCAGTACAGAATCAGATTCATCATCATCAAGTGATGAGAATGTATCTGAGTCTGAGGATGATATTCATCAGCTTATAGATGAATATAAAGTACTGCTGCAAGCTTACAAGAAAAGCAAGTCCCTAGCCAAAAGTCAGGCAAAGGAAATTGCTGATCTTAAAGCTGCTGCAACAGATTCTGAGAAGCTATTTGATCAAAAGCTTAATGAGATAGCCAGGCTGAAACACATAACAATGATTCAGATGGGGACTATCACCTTTAAGAATGATTAAATCAAGAGTCTGGAGATTAATCTTCAGAAGGAGAAGGACTTAGTTGCTAGGTTTTCTAAACCTAAGTAAGTGTTACCCATAATTGATGAATTTGTTCATCACAAGGGTAAAACTGGACTGGGTTTTATTAAACCTGCAAGGACTGAACAGTCCAAGTCTAAGTCCAAGGGCAAAGCCCCAACATTCAACAAGTCTGCTGTAGATAAGACAGCAAAGACTGTACCTAAGCAAAGGTACAATAAGTTTGAATGTTGGTGCTGTGGCAAGGTTGGCCATTTTGCAATAGATTGTTGGCACAATGCTAGTGCCAAAGTGAGTAACAAATTACCTCTTGGAAAGCCAGTAGGTAGTTTTGTCAAGCTGCAAACTAACAAGTACCAAGGACCCAAGAATTCTTTGGGTTCTAAGGTTCATTAATCTGTTTTGCAGGTGAGTCCAAGTTGCCATACCCCAACATGGTACTTGGACAGTGGATGTTCCAGACATATGACTGGAACTAGAGGATTACTAAAGGACTACATTCCAATAAAAGATGGTCCAAAAGTCACCTTTGGTGGTTCTGAAAAAGGAATCATCAAAGGATTTGGTAACATTTCTAGCAATTTGGTTACCATTACTCAAGTGGCTTATGTTAAAGGGTTGAAACACAACCTAATAAGTATAAGTCAATTAAGTGATGTAGGGTATGACATCTCATTTGTTAAAAATGGTTGTCATATCAAGAGGTCAACTGATCAAGAGATCATTTTGACTGGTTATAGGAAAAGGAATGTCTATTTCTTAGACATTATGGTTGAGAATAATGGTTCTCCAGTGTGTCTTATAGCTGATGAGACAGTCTCTCATTGTGTCAAATGGTACAAGAGGCTTGCCCATCTTAACTACAAGACAATTAGCAAACTCTTTAGCAAAGAGTTAGTGAGGAATGGTCCTCAAGCTAAGTGTGTTAAAGATGGTATTTGCTCAGCTTGTCAAAAGGGCAAGCAGACTAAATCCACCTTTAGAAGCATATAAAACAAAGATGCTGTGAGGTGTTTATACCTCTTGCATATGGATCTCTTTGGTCCAATGCCAGTTCACAGCTTAGGTAGGAAGGTCTATACCCTTGTAGTTGTAGATGACTACTCAAGGTTTTCCTGGGTGTTCTTCTTAAGACAGAAATCTGAAACCCCCAGTGTCTTCTATAGCTTTGTCAAGCAAATTCAGAATGAACTAGACAGTACAGTGGTCAAGATTAGAAGTGACCATGGTACTGAATTTCAGTCTGATAGCATGACAAAACTATGTGAAGAATTTGGGATATTTCAAGAATTTTCTTCACCTAGAACACCTCAGCAAAATGGCATTGCTGAGAGGAAGAATAGGACCTTGATAGAGGCTGATAGGACCCTATTAAGTGATACATCACTGCCAGAGTATTTCTGGGCTGAAGTAGTTAACACTGCATGCCATGTTATAAATAGGGCTACCATTACTAAAGGCCTCAACAAGACCCCCTATGAAGTTGTGAAAGGCAGGAAACTAAACCTATCCTACTTCAGGATCTTTGGTTGCAAATGCTTCATACTTAACAATGGGAAGTCTTACTTGACTAAGTTTGCTGCCAAGTCCCAAGAGGGAGTTTTTGTTGGGTACAGCAACAACAGTAAGGCTTATAGAGTATACAACTTGACTACATAAGTTGTAGAAGAATCTGTGCATGTAGTTTTTGATGAGACTAAACTTATTAACAATGAGTTGTCTAGTAGTGTATGCAACCCCACAGGTTTAACAAAGAAGATGGACAAGCTAACTATAGAAGAAGGACCTGCTGCAAGACAGTAAGTAGAAGACAGTGGCTGTTGTCCAGGGGGAGAACTACATGTACCAATTGCTAAAGAAGTTCAAGGAATACAGAATGATGGAGATGCTGAAGAGGTTCAACCAGAAGTTAGGATGCCTCAAGCCAACAGGCATCTAAGAGATCATCCAGTAGAGCAGATTATTGGAGATCCAAGACAAGGAGTACAAACCAGGAGCAGAAACAAGAATGCAGCAATCTACTCCAGTTTTCTATCTCAAGTTGAACCTAAGAAGTTTGAAGAAGCCATACTATATCCACAATGGACTAAAGCAATGCAAGAAGAGCTTAATCAGTTCAAGAGGTGCAAGGTCTGGAAACTTGTTCCTAAACCTAAAGACCACAATATAATAGGAACTAAGTGGATCTACAGGAATAAGATGGATGAACAAGGGGTCATCATTAAGAATAAGGCAAGACTGGTTGTAAAAGGTTATAGGCAAGAGGAAGGTTTTGACTTTGATGAAACCTTTGCTCCAGTAGCCAGACTGGAAGCCATAAGGATGTTCTTGGCCTATGCAACCTATCAAGGATTCAAGGTTTACCAAATGGATGTCAAGTCAGCATTCCTGAATGGTAATCTTAAGGAAGAAGTCTATGTGGAACAGCCTTCAGGTTTTGTTGATCCAACTCTACCTCATCATGTCTATAGACTTAGGAAAGCTTTATATGGGTTAAAGCAAGCCCCTAGGGCTTGGTATGAAACCCTATCCAGTTTCCTCATTGAGAACAAGTTCTCAAGGGGGAAAATAGATAAGACTCTATTCCTTAGGGAATCTAGAGGCAAAGTTATACTAGTCCAAATATATGTAGATGACATTATATTTGGGTCTACTGAAAGCAGTCTTTGCAAAAAGTTTGAAAAACTTATACAAGGTCAATTTGAGATGAGTAGTATGGGAGAGCTGAAGTTTTTCTTGGGTCTCCAAGTTAAATAGACTGAGAGTGGTTTATCCATATGTCAGTCCAAGTTCACCCTAGAACTCATAAGGAAGTATGGTATGGATTCATCCAGCACCATGAAGACTCCTATGGGGTCAAGTATGTCTCTCAGTAAGGATGATGCAGGGAAACCTGTAGATGAAACCTTGTATAGAGGGATAGTTGGCTCCCTATTATACTTGACTGCTAGTAGACCAGATATCATGTATGCTACATGTGTCTGTGCAAGGTATCAAGCCTGCCCTAAAGAGTCTCATATGACAGCAGTCAAAAGAATATTGAGATATCTAAAGGGCACTCCCTATCTAGGCCTCTGGTACCCTAGGAATGGGGATTTTGATCTAACAGGTTATTCAGATGCAGACTTTGCAGGATGCAAAGAAGATAGAAAAAGCACTACTGGAACCTGTCAATTCCTAGGTGGGAGACTAATTTCATGGAGTAGCAAAAAGCAAACCAGTGTTGCTATCTCCATTGCAAAGTCAGAGTATGTGGCTGCAGGAAGTTGCTGTGCTCAACTTCTGTGGATACAACATCAGCTAGAGGACTATGGATTTCAGGTAAGTAGAACTCCACTCTTCTGTGATTCTACAAGTGCTATTTCAATAGCTAATAATCCTGTATCCCATAGTAGAACTAAACATATTGAAATTAAATATCATTTTCTTAGGGAGCATGTAGAAAGAAAAGATATTTTATTAGAATATGTTAAAACTGATAATCAAGTAGCTGATATGTATACTAAGCCCCTAGAAGAAGCTAAGTTCAATAGATTTAAAATTGAACTAGCAATGATAAACTTAGAGTAAGTTTACAGTATTGAAAATGGCTAAGTAAAAAGGTGTCGACACATAGACAAGTCTATGTCGACACAGAATAGTGGTGTCGACACTTCAGTAAATAGGTGTCGACACATCTAGGAAGTTGGTGTCGACACTTCAGAATATTAGTGTCGACACATGCTAAGTAGGTGTTGACACATCCAAAGTGGTGTCGACACTTCAGTTTTACTCAGAATTTTCTAAGTAAAGTCTCGACTATGTGTCGAGTTATGTGGTGTCGACACATAAACAAGTGTCGACACATAAATTCTGTTGACTAAACTTGTGTCGACACATATGTGTCGAGACATTATAAGTCAGTGTCGACACTTATTGCCAGTGTCGACACATTTTAAGTCAGTTGTCCCGCCTATTCATCTTCAAAATCAGAAAGGTATAAATAGGGTTTTGACTTTGTTTGTCGACACGCTTTCAAAGTTTCGAGACCAAGCTTCTGTGTCGACACCTCTCTTCTCTCAAGACAAATTCTACAAACCCTAATGGCGCCTAAGCTAGAGGAGAACGTCAACGAAGGATATGAGCTGGTGCGCGGTGCTTTCACTGATGCTGATCAAGAAATCCGGGCGGTCGTAACCCTAGTTGCCGATTCTGGATTAGAATATTTAGTTTCAGAACCTACTAAGATATGGAAGAAAGAGGTTCTTGAATTCCTCAATGGAGCAAAGGTGGACGAATCTGGATACAAAATCAAATCCAGAGTTCATGGAACTAAGGTTAAGATTTCGCCAAGGAGCTTGAGGAAGGTGTCAATTGCCAAGAACTCAAGAGGAAGATGAGGTTACTGCTTCAAGGACCAGGGAAGCTCTAACCTGGTGTGAACTTGATCCTAAGATGAAGATAGGTTCTGTTTTCAACAGAAAAGGCATGAACAATCAAGGAAAATTCCTCTCTGAGATTGTTGGAAAGGTACTACTCAGTAATCCAGGAGGGCATGACAGAGTGTCTGCCTATATGTTTGGGATAATGACAAGGATAATCTTCACTCTCAAAACTGACTGGACTATGGTAGTTTACGAGAAGATTAAAGAAAGCTTGAAGAAGCCCAACCTGGGCAGAATTATAAGTCTATACCTAGCTGGTGGCATACCAGAGGTAATGCAACAAGCTGCAGGAAGTAAGATAAATCATATGAGAAGGATGAATCTGAGGATCTTTTCTAGATGGGACAGGGTGTTGTCAAAGGAAATGCCAACCCCTGAGAAGACAGTTTTTGAGAAAGAGATTCCTCCCAAGAAGAAAAGGAAGACTGCTCCAGTGGCACAAGAGTCCACTAGCAGTTCTGATAGTGAAGAACAGGTTGTCTTCACTCCAGATGAGCATGAGGAAGAGCCTGCAGTGAAGACTCCTGCTCCTCAAGAGGTTGCTGAGATCCAGGGGGAGCTACCTCAAGCTAGCCCCATCCACAAGGATCACAGCAAGGGGGAGCTTCCAGTTGTAGAAAAACCCTCTACACTGGAAGGTGAACAAGCCACCACCATCATACTAGAGGTACTCACTGACCTAAATACTTTAGAATTTCTTATAGAAGATGCTGATTTGTCTGATGTTCATCAGCAAACTCAGCTGGATAGTCAAGATCCAGATGCTATTATAACAGACACATCTGATGTACAAGCAGTTGTTCCTGATCCAGTGGTTGAAGAGCAAAGAATTCCTCCAGCTCCATCACCACAAGAATACACTATGGATGATTTATTTTTAAATCTAGACCAACATGACTTTGACATGGACAAGGCTACTGCTGATAGAGAGAATGCTGCTGTTGAGGGGGAGCAAGTGCAGATTCTGGAAGAGCCTATAAGGCAAGAAACTGAGAAAGCTCCAGATGTGCAACCTGAGAAGCCTCCAAGCCCTAAGGAGAGGGTTGACATAGCCAGCTCCTCAGAATCTGAAGACGAGGAGGCTATAAGGGCTAAGCAAAAGAAACTCTATGTATTCAAAAGAAGAAGCCAAAGTTATAAAAAGGCTTTACAATCTATTGCACCACAACCTATAGTTCAGCAAGCCCCATCAATAGATTATAGTGCTTTAATGATTGCCCTGCAGATAAAACTGGATGAACATAGAAAAGCCATAGAGGCTTATGTGGATGAAAGGAAGAAATCTTTACAGTTTGATCTAGCTCAGGACATCAAATCAATAAGATTTGAAATGAATCTAAACAAGAAAGAGATGACAGAATGTTTCCACAAGGGTGGAAATGCAGTGGTGTACTTGGCAACACACAAGGAAAAGATCAAAGCACAAGTAGATGACATAGCATTGAAGCAAGGGTATGTTCTTGAAAATCAGCTAAGGATGAATGACAATTTAACTGCTTCCCATAATGCTATTGTCACTGAGTTAAAGAACAAGGCTGTTGAACCTTCTACCTCTACTGCTGCTGTTAAAGCTGAATTTGACAAAGCCTTTCAAGAAGAAATCTCTGCTGTTAAGACTGCTATCTAAGCCTCCCAGAAGGTCATATCTGAACAACTTCAAAAGCTCAAACCATTCTTTAAAGATGGAGTCAGATACTTGGATAATCAAATCAGATTTCAGAAGGATGATGTCAGAGATCATATGGCTAGAGAAGTCATAAAGGGGGAGAGAGTGTTAGTCAAGGAAAGCTCTGACCATGCTAAGTGGATATCAAATTCTATCAGAGCTACACTTGGATATCCTCCTCTGTGTGATGACAATGATGTTTCTGAATCTGGAATTAACCCTGCCTATCTTGGAGGTGAGCAACCAGAAGTAGCTCAAGTCATTTATCCTCCTCCAGATTTTGAAATGATTCATGCTGATGTCCAGACTATGTATAGCCCACCTGGGGGCAAGGACAATGTGATTATTGAAAAGGTTGTTCAGCCTATTACTGAAGCTATGCAAGAGGCAATGCAGAAAGAGGAAGAGACAAGATTGTCTAAGAAGAGGTTTAGGGAACAAGCTGAACAGAGACCAGATTTTGAGCAGTGGAGCCCTACCTCTAGAAACATTATATTAACTGCCTGGAAAGCTGCCAAGGATAACATTCAAGACAGGAACAAATGGTTCTCTGAAGCTGAATGGAGAAAACATGAATCTAGACAGGATGAAATTATTCAATACAGAAGGAAGGCAAAGATGGGAAAGCTACCTCCTACAGCTCAGGAGCATAGCAAGTACTTTCCAAAGCCATACCATTATTTTGAGAGGCAGAAGATCAAAGCTGAAGAGCTTAAAAAGAAAGATCTGAAAGGCAAGAAGCCTGCTGATGCTGAAGCTGCTGATGCTCCTGTCCAAGCTAAAGTTCAAGCTGGCAAAGGAATAGTTATCAAGGAACCTGAACAGAAATAGATTAGAATTTTCTTGAAGTCTATTTTGTAATCTTTTGGATGTAAAACATTTAGTGAACTTCTGTAAATGTATAAGACAGATATTAGAACAATATATGATTAATATATTTCATGTGTGTTCTGTGAATATGTCTATGTCTATTTCTTATTTGTTCTGTAATGATGAATTTGTATACATGTGAAATTGATACATGTTTATGTTTACCCTGCTGTACATAATCCTGCTTTACATCATTTTGTAATTTTAATTATGAAATGTGTATATCATTGACTATGGGTTATGACTTCTCCAAATAGGGAGAGATTGTTGAGTATATTGGTTTAAATGTACCTGATTTGAAGAAGCCTCACCCAACTCAATGATATACATCATAATGTATTTGATGAATGTTGAGTTTACTTGTGCAGGTTAAGTATTTGCAGGACTGAAGCAAAAAGTTTCTAAGTACATGTGTCGACACCCAGAGGGAAAGTGTCGACACTTAAGAAGACTTGTGTCGACACTCAGGCAAGCAGTGTCGACACTTGGAGTCATTGTGTCGACACTTGGGATGTAGAGTCGACACCAGACAGAAAGTGTCGACACAAGGAGCTGTGTCGACACCCAATGAAGAAAAGTGCAAACAGAAAGTGTCGACACAAGGAGCAGTGTCGACACCTTGAAGAACTGTGTCAACACCAGAAAGTGTCGACACTTGGAGCTGTGTCGACACTCAGCAAAAGTCTGCAGAAACTAAGTATAAGTGTCGACACCCAGAACAATGTGTCGACACTCAATAGAAGAGTCAGCACTTGAAGTAAGTGTCGACACTCAGAACAATGTGTCGACACTCAACAGAAGAGTCAACACATGAAGTAAGTGTCGACACCTAGAACAATATGTCGACACTCAGCTGAAGACTCTACACTTGAAGAAAGTGTCGACACATGGAGCTGTGTCGACACATAGCAAAGAACAGCAAGATCGACAAAATATTCTAAGTACAAGTGTCGACACTAAGGGAATGTATCGACACTCAGCTGAAGTCTCAACAGAAGAATCAAGTGTCGACACAAGAAGCTGTGTCGACACTCAGCAAGTATCAACATAGAAGACTATGTGTCGACACCAAGAAGCAGTGTCGACACTTAACAGATTCAACACAAGAAGTTGTGTCGACACAAAGGAGATGTGTCGACACTTAGAAGAATTCAGCAAAAGATAGAAGATCAAGTACTTGTGTCGACACTCAATTTCAGTGTCAACACATGCAGAAGAAACTGTGTCGAGACATAGAATCTACAACACAAGGAGTTGTGTCGACACCTTGTAGACTTGTGTCGACACTTACACAACTTGTGTCGACACTTGGTCTATAAGTGTCGACACTTAAAGACAGAAAGTCTCGACACTTTCAGACAGTTAGAGATTTTCAAGAATTGACTGGATGACTTGACAGCTGCCGTTCCACCCGGTCTACAGCACCTGTCAGAGATGTCAGAATTCAGTTATGAACCGGACCAGCCGGTTACCATGAAGAAGACCTATAAATAGGCACATACAGTCTACAGAAACTGTGGTTCAGATTGTTGTTGAAGTTATTCAAAAGTGGTTCACAGAATTGTTCAACTTATTGATTAAGTATCAAGAAGAAGATCTAGCTGTCCAAGTGCAGATCTAAGAAGTTGGAGAGAGAGGGCTCCATCTAAGAAATCAGCCATTGGAACTAGGCTGAGAAGAAGGGTTCAGATATATTCTGGATCTTAAGAAGCAGAGGTCAAGGATCAACTGCAGAAGGAGTCAATCTTATTCAGTTCTACTTTCAAGAAGCTTTGAAGAAAGCTAAGTCAGATTGAATCCAGCTGAGTTCTTCCAAGAACTCATCAAGAAACTCTCAACTCCCCTCTTTTGTTTCTGAGTTGTTGAGTTATCAATTGTATTATCATTTTTAACTTGTAGGATCCTTTGGATCTGAGTGAATTGTAAGCCTGTAATTATAAAGGCTGAGGGTAGGGCTTGAGAGCCTGAGTGTAGGAGATTGTAATCTCTGAGTGTAGGCCTTGTTGGCTGAGTGTAGGCCTTGTTGGCTGAGTGTGGGCCTTTGTGGCTGAGTGTAGGCTTTGGGATAAAGCTGACTTGTAGGGCCTTGGGCCTGAGGTGTAGGAACCAATTTGGGTTCTGAGACAGTGGAGGAGTTTGGCCGAATCTAGTACACTGTTAGATAGGCGAAGGGGGAAAGTGGATGTACCCAATGCTTGGGAAACCACTATAAAACTCTGTGTCTGCTGTGCTGTGATTGAAATTTGCTGTGTATGCTGTGTGATTGCTGTGCAAAAGTAGAGTAGATTCTGTGATATAACTATTTGCTGCCATTAAAGTTTAAAAAAGGATTAGGTCACCTATTCACCCCCCTCTAGGTGTTTAGGTACTATATCTTTCAAGGATCTTGATATGCAATGTATTGTAATGGTATGTATGCAATGTAATGACTCACCCATGGTCACGTATATGCAACCGTTATGTCGACACAGAGTTGTAGTTCCCACTTTTCGAGCAAGTAGCTAACCTCTCAGGCGTCAACCGTCGTGGACAGACGGTGACAGTAGAGCGGGCTTCTCTACTACTAAGCTAGTATCCACACTACTTTGCTTAGGCCTCCGTATGCCTCAATGCTAAGAACACAACATCGGAGTCCCCATGCGTACTACGGCCCAGTGGGAGTCTCGGTTAGATGTGCACCGAGAACCAAGCCCCAAATTGGCCATGTGTGACCCAGAAGGAGCCTCGAAAAAAAAATGAGGACCAATCCCAACCGTCCACTTGGTGCGGAAGGAGCCCCTGGAAATGAGCACCGATTACCAAGCCCAACCACCCAAAGTCTAACTGTTAACTCCCGTCGGTGTGACGACTGGCGAGCCCGTATACCTACCATACTATCCTTAATCCAGGATTACGACATCGCGTGTCGAATCACACCGCATGCAATTCCACATCACCGTGGCATGGAAGAAGCCTCGGGAATGTACACCGAGGACCAAGCCCAACCGTCCATTTATGACTCTTCTCAACACTATCCAAACCAGTGCGGTCAAACACTCGTACCTACATCCTTTCATAATGCTACCCGTAGGGAGACGCCACTCTAAGCATTGGACTACCAAATTCATTCTGTTATTCAATTATTCACATGACCATAGATTAGCATCCAACCTTTCAATTCCTAATGATTTCAACACATTATTAACATGATGCGCATTTCTTTTGATTCACCAATTTCTACCAAATCGTTTCATTTAAGTACGCTTCACATCACAAATCATTTACGTAGGAAACCATTCATCAAACTTCATCATGCATTGAACTATGATGGTTAACATAAAAGAGTTTACCCAACCTCAATGTCAATTTGCTACATTGTCTTTACCGAGTCCAAACCCGGTTCTACACTAACCCCTGAATTTTATGTGCAGGACACCTTCAGGACAGCGACTTCGACCTGAGATTCCCAAAGCTACAGGAATCCGATGAAGGCGTGTAACCCCTCGTTGGAAAGGTCTTCCCATGGGTTACACTTTCATGTTCAGACAACAACCCAGATTCGAAAGTAACATACTTGAAATTAGCTTTAAAGTCTGCAGCGTACAAAGCACAATTTCTGCACGCTTAGTTTGTCAGCCGTCAATTACGTTCAGACTTTCCCGTGGCTACAGGCTTTTCCTGAAGTCGTGCAACCTGGAAAGGTATTATCAAGGACTTCTACTTTCGTGTTTAGTCGAAAGCCCAGTTCTGGCCATATCACACTTGAAAATGGCCAAGAAGATCGTTGTGTGCAGAACACAGATTCTACACGCATCTTAAGGCGGAATGAACGACACCGGTTCATCTTCCTCCTCAAGCCGATCTTCCCCAAATCACATCCTGACTTCCTCCTCCCTTATTCACCCTCAAAAGGCCACATTTCTTCACGAAACCATCTCCTATCATCCCATAGAAGAAGGGAGAGGTTTAAGATAACTAATCCCTATGACACAAATCCTAGCATGACCATTCCTAGAAAACTTCTCCTCTCGCATCTAGACTCTCTTGAGTCGATATCTCTCCTAGGAAATAACTAAAGATCTATCACCAAGGGAGAGGGGAGGAAGCTCACCTCATTTCCGAAGTTTCCACCATTTCTGGCCAAGGATCTTGTCATTCTCCTCGGCGACATCTTCTTCTCCTCGGCGGCGGCAGTCCTTCGCAGGGTGTAGATTGTCTCCAGCACCTCCTTCCTCTTCTTCAGCAGTTTTCCCCTCAGAAATGGTTGGAAGAGGAATGAAAAATGGCTAGGGTTTCTTTTCCCCTGTTAAAAGTAGCGAACTAGCAAGAGAAAACGGATTGAGTTTTGAATAATTGAAATTTTATTATCCAAAAAAGATATCATTTACAAAGGTATAACCTCCCTTTTATAGAATGGAAGGGATATGAGAGAGTACAAATAAACAATGTGGGACTAAATATTTACAGTACTGGGCGGCTAGAAATAAAGGAGACCGCATAGGCCGCGCGGTTAGACAAATGAGTTAACCGCTCGGCAACTCCATCAGGATAGACCGCAACAGGAGATCGATAGACCGCCCGGTCTCCAGGATTCGGAGGAGACCGCCAGACCGCTCGGTCAACAAACCGTTGGACAAGACCGCAAGGCCGCCCGGTCTAATACGTCAACACTCCCCCTCAAGCTGGAGCATATATATCAATCATGCCCAGCTTGTCACAAACGTGGAAGAAGGAAGTAGAGACCGGCTTTGTGAAGATATCTGCCAATTCTTTGTCAGAGGTGACAAACGGTGTATATATCTGTTTCTTCAAAATCTCTTCCTGAATGAAGTGGCAGTCAACCTCTATATGCTTTGTTCTCTCATGGAAGACTGGATTTCTGGATATGTATATGGCGGCCTTGTTATCACAGAACATAGGAAGCGGATAGTCATAGACCACCCCTAGGTCAAGCATGAGAGCCCGCAACCACTTTAACTCACACGTGGTTGACGCCATACTCCGCTATTCGGCTTCTGCACTGGATCTGGAGACAACGGACTGTTTCTTGCTCTTCCAACTCACCAGATTTCCTCCAACAAAGATACAAAAACCTGATGTGGATTTACGATCGCCTTTGTCATCCGCGTAACTAGAATCTGAGTAGGCCTCAACCCTCAGATGACCATTCTTCAGAAAGATAAGTCCTTTGCCTGGAGCTGCTTTGATATACTCTAAAATCTTCAGGGCAGACTGAAGGTGGCACTCCCTGGGAGCTTGCATAAACTGACTGACCTTGCCTACAACATAGGCGATGTAGGGTCTAGTCACCGTGAGATAGATGAGTTTGCCAACCAAACGTCTGTACCTGGTGACATCAGATAGAAGAGGCGAATCATCCATCCACGTTTTGTCTTCTCCAATAGCCATGGGAAACCGAGCCGGTTTGGCACCTGTCAATCCGGCTTCTTGTAGAAGATCAAGGGCATACTTCCGTTGGGAGAGGACCAGCGAGTCAGGTTTCCGAGAGATTTCTATCCCCAAGAAGTATTTCGGGGAGCCCATATCCTTCGTGACCAAGTGTTGACGGAGGTGCTTCTTTGTCAAGTCGACCACATCTCGATCATCGCCAGTAAGAAGAATATCATCCACATATACTGCCAAAACCACCAGTCCCGAGGCCGTTTTGCGAATGAATAAGGAGTGATCAGCCGAACTCCTTATAAAGCCAATGGTAGCCACAATACCACTAAATTTGTCGAACCACGCCCGAGAGCTCTGCTTTAGGCCATAAATGGCCTTCTTCAAATGACATACGCGTGTCTCCCCCTGAGCAACATACCCAGGAGGTTGCTCCATGTAAACGTCCTCCTGAAGATCGCCATAAAGAAAAGCATTCTTCACATCGAGCTGGGAAATAGCCCAATCCCGGTTAACAGCCACAGAAAGAAGAACCCGGATGGTGCTGAGGTGAGCAACCGGAGAAAAGTATCAAAGTAATCAATGCCATAAGTATGAGTGAAGCCTTTGGCCACCAGCCGGGCCTTGTAGCGATCCACAGTGCCGTCGGGCCGAAATTTCACAACGAAGACCCAGCGACAGCCAACCACATCCGTGCCCACGGGAGGAGGAACAAGGGTCCAGGTACCCCATTCAGTAAGAGTAGCCATCTCTTCATCCATGGCAGACTTCCAATGAGGGATAGTAAGAGCCTCCTAGTAGGTGCGGGGAGTAGAAGTAGCGGAGATAGGCAAGGCAAAACACCTGCGAGAAGGAGAAAGCCGATCATAGGAAACAACTGCCGCAAGCGGGTGTTGAGTACACGCCCGCACCCCTTTGCGAAGAGCAATGGGAAGATCCAGGTCGACGGGTGCGTCAGCGACCAGAGCGTCCGTGGCGGAGAAGGCTGGCCCGGGACTAGAGAGAGACGACGGTGGAGAGGAGGGAGGAGGGGTGGGTGGAGAGACGGACAGGGAAGGAGACGGTGGAGGAGGAGACGGAGGTGGGGAGACGTTGAGAGGCATGGAGGGAACGGAGAGATCAGAAGGAAGAGAGGAGGTAGGAGAGAAGTAGGAAGCATTCTCGAAAAATGTCACATCCGCGGAGACAAATTGCTTGCGGAGAAGGGGGTCAAAACAGCAATAGCCTTTCTGAGTGGTAGAGTACCCCAGAAAGACACACTTGGTGGAACGGGGGGAAAGCTTGTCGCGGGTAGCGGAGGGAGCGTGAACAAAGTCCGTAAAACCAAAGACACGGAGACGGAGAGGAAAAGGTTCCTTGTGGGGGTAGAGAATGGAGAAGGGGGTCTGGCCATGGAGAACTGTGGAGGGAAGGCGATTGATGAGGTAGCAGGCGAGGAGGACAGCGTAGCCCCAGTAGGAGCGAGGTACGTGCATCTGCGTCATGAGAGTACGAGCAACATCAAGGAGGTGACGGTTTTTGCGCTCCGCCACCCCATTTTGCTGGGAGGTGTAAACACAAGTAGTTTGATGAAGAAGACCATGTTGGTGAAAGAAAGAGGAGAACTCATGATTAAGATATTCTTTGGCATTATCAGAACGTAAAACTTTAATAGACAGGTCAAACTGAGTCTGAGTCATAAAATAAAATGATTGCCACACAGAAAAGAGTTCAGAGCGATTTTTTAATAGATACACCCAGGTACATCGTGAAAAATCATCTATAAAAGTGACAAAATAGGAACTACCCCGACCAATAGTGAGGGTAGGGGCCGGACCCCATACATCAGAATGAATAAGATCAAACGGGAGAGAGGAGCCACGGCCTTGCTTCAGAGGGAAGGAGGAGCGATGATGTTTGCCAAGCTGACACGCATCACAGTTGAGCAGAGAACTGGCAGGAGGTAAGTGAGGCAGAAGCTGGCAAAAAATCCGAGGAGGAGGATGTCCAAGGCGAAGATGCCACTAAAGGAGGTCGGTGGAGGAGGAGTAGGCGGACAGAGCAGAAACATCGTCGAGGAAGTAGAGGCCGCCACTCTCAGTCCCAGTAGCAATCGTCCGCTGGGTCCTCGGGTCCTGAAAAGAACAAGTAGTTGGAGTGAACAAGATAGAGCACTGAAGTTGGCGGCATAAAGTAGTAACAGATAATAAATTGCACGAGAACTTTGGGACATAGAGAGTGTCCTCCAAGCAAAGCGATGGGGTGAGTTGAACCATGCCCATCCCATGAATCGGGGACGGTGAACCATCCGCCACACGAACCGGGGGTAAGCGGTCATGTGTCTCAAGACCGGAGAAGCAATGAGGGTTGCCCATCATATGATTCGTAGCACCAGAGTCAATCAGCTATTTACCTTGGGTAACGACGTGGGCACTACCTGACGTCGTGGCTACAGAAGCAGATAGCCGAGAAGAGGCGGAGGCCAAAAAAGGAGCATCACTAGAAGGGCGAAGATGAGGACATTTCTGCCAGTAGCGGTCAACAGAATGGCCGGTGCGACCACAGTGAGAGCAGAGGAACCGGGACGACCCCCGACCGCCGGAGTAACCACGACCACTAGGACCCCCCCCCTTCTGAGCTTGATGAGCAAAGGAGTCCTGGGAAGGTGGGGAGGCCAACAGAGGCCGCTGAAGCAGCGAAGTAACAGCGGCAATGCGAGCTGCGGTGGCATCCAAGGTAGGAGATTCTGCCTCACCCAGGATTTGTTGGCGGATCATATCATAGGAATCGGGAAGACAGAGAAGATAATAAATAACCAGGAGTTCCTGGAAGTGTTTGTGTTGGTCGGCCAAGTCCGCCGAGAAGGGGCGATTCTGGAGGATTTCAGCACCAAGAGCCTGAACCTGCTGATAAGCCGCTGCAGGAGACATAGAAGGCCGGGAGAAGAGGTCCGCATAGAGAGTATAAATGCGGGACGTCTGGCCCCCATTGGAATAGAGAGCAGCAAGGTGAAGCCAGGCGGCCTTGACCGTCTCATCATGACGAATGACGGGAAGGCACTCATCAGAGAGGCTGTTGGCCAGCCAAGTGCGAACAAGAGCATCACTCGCATCCCAGTCATCAAACTCAGGAGAGGTACTAGGAGGAGGGTCATCGGTGAGGTGATGACGCTTGCGCTGAGAGCGAAGAAGGAAGGTGAAAGAAACACTCCAATCGGGATAGTTGGAGCCAACCAGCTTAGAAAGGGTGCCAAGGTTGCCTGAAGGAGGAGGTGGAGAAGGAGCTGCAGGAGTGGTGGAGAGAACGGGGGTGGTGAGACCGGAAGTAGTCATCAAACACAGCAAGAAGCCGCAACGGTTTAAAAGGAAGAAGCCGCGCGAACACAAATGGCTAGAAAGCAAACAAAGGCACATCGGGAAAGAGGTCGCGCAGACTGAAAAATCCGAGCGAACAGAAGAGAAGAGGAAGCAAGAAGCAGCGACTAGAATAAGTTGCAAGCCGCTCGAACAGGGTAGAGGATAGAGGAGAAGACAAGCCGCGAAGACAGGTCGCGTAAGGCAGAAAACAAGCCGTGAGAAGCAGAGAGCGCGCACAAGCAGGAGGAAAACAGGGCGCTGCGAGAAGAAGGGGAAGAAGTCGAACGGCTAGAGGACAGGCCGTGCGAACAGAAGCAGGGCGCTGCGAGAAGAGGCGGCGACTAAGAAGAGACAAAAAATCACGCACACAGAGGGCAGCAACAAGGAGAGGAAGAGGCCGCGCGGACAGGGTGCAAACCGTTACGACAAGCCGCGCGGACAGGAAGACACAGAATCAGGAGGAGTAGATCGAGTGCTCTGATACCATGTTAAAAGTAGCGAACTAGTTAGAGAAAATGGATTGAGTTTTGAATAATTGAAATTTTATTATCCAAAAAAGATATCATTTACAAAGGTATGACCTCCCTTTTATAGAATGGAGAGGATATGAGAGAGTACAAATAAATAATGTGGGACTAAATATTTACAGTACTGGGCGGCTAGAAATAAAGGAGACCGCATAGGCCACGCGGTTAGACAAATGAGTTAACCGCTCGGCAACTCCATCAGGATAGACCGCAACAGGAGATCGATAGGCCGCCCGGTCTCCTGGATTCGGAGGAGACCGCCAGACCGCTCGGTCAACAAACCGCTGGACAAGACCGCAAGGCCGCCCGGTCTAATACTTCAACATCCCCCTTATATGTGAAAATGACACGGGTAGGGACACGCCCGTGTCCTTACCCGTATCCTGCTCGGGCGAAGCGTCATCGAAGGTTGCACTGCGGTTTCGATACACAAACACGGGTAGGGACACGCCAGTGTGAAAGGGGAAACTAGATCTGATATACTCTAGATGGGGGTGAATAGAGTATATGGTGCTTTTTAAAACACAAAGAAAACTTTTGCAAAGCTTTACAACAATTGTTGTAATGAGTGTGAGCAGGGAAGCAAATATAGATCTATCACAGAACTAAACTATGCAAAAACTAAGCACAGACAAATCAAGGCCAGAAACAAAAATGAAAACAAGCCACAACCAGATGACACAAGGAAATATAGTGGTTCCCCAAACTTGGGTACATCCACTCTTCTACCACCCTAGGTAGGAATCCACTGCAGGATGAGTTGATCAGGTGTCCTGGGCACCAATGAGCTTTTGATAAGGTGCTCAAAAACCAAATCAGATTTTTTGATCAGGTGTCTTGCCACCAATGAGCTTTTGACAAGGTGCTCAAAAACCAGATTCAAACTTTTGAAGGGAGTTTGAAAAACCCTTTACAGAGTGGGGGTGAGAGAGTGATTGCAGTCTTCTCTTTCTCAATCAACTGAGAAGACTAAGTGGATTGCTGTCAAAGCTCCCCCTGAGTCCTTGATCTTCAGGAAGATGAGCTTTGCTGAGGGTGATAGGCCTTCAAAGATAGATCTCCAGCAAGAGATGATTTCAGCAAGCTGAAATGTTGAGTGTCTGGAGTCTTGAGATGATATTGGCCTTGGACACTTTGAGAGCTGAAGAGATCTGAAGATTTTTGAAAGCTTGATCTCTCTGATGAGTGTTCTTCTCTATCTTGATTCAAAAAACATTATGTCTTTTATTCTCTGTGCCAGAATAGAATATCACTCTGTCAAAGATAGTCGTTGGTCTGCATTGATTACAGCCTTAATTGCATAATTTCTTCTGAAGGAAAGTCCACTGAATTGTTCCTTGAAAAATCCCTTGAAACTTGCTCCAGAAGTAAATGAAAACGGCTGGCAGATCTTCTGAATTAAATGCAGAATAACTTCTATCTGATTTAAATTTGAATTCTGAAAGATAACTGAAATCGTCGAACTGAGCTCTGCTATCGTCGAGCTGAGCTCAGCGAACTGGAAAATCCAAGTAGCAAGATAATCGTCGATCTGAGCTCAAAGATCGTCGAACTGAGCTCAGAGATAAGGATCCAATGCAGAGTCAAAATCGTCGACCTGAGCTCAGCGATCGTTGAATGGAGTTCGACGATATTGCGAAGTTGAGCTCAGAGATCGTCGAGTGGAGCTCGACGATATTATGAGGTTGAGCTCAGCGATCGTCGAATGGAGCTCGATGATCTGTCGAAGTTGAGCTAGACGATCGTCGACCGGAGTTCGACGAATCGTCGTGCTGAGCTCGACGATTAGACTTGGTCTACAGAAAAACTTGGTCTTCAGGGCAGCTTCCAATCCTAGACTTCTAACCCTTAGACTCAATTCTAATTGACCTATTAAGCTATACAGAAGGTCAAACACAGATTCCTAGAGACATAGTGATCCTGACCCAAATTAGTAATAGGGTGTTCCAACACAGTGTCTCTACCAGTGTCCAAGTGATACGGCCATGTTGCTGGCCGTGTTCTGCTCGGGTCTTACTTCGTCGAGTTCCACTTGACACACACGGGTAGGGACACACCCGTGTCTCTACCCGTGTACTCACACATACGGGTAAGGACACGACCGTGTCTATACCCGTGTCCTTCTCTAGGACTACTCGAGTAATCGACTCGAGTGCTGGATGGAGACACACGGGTAGGGACACGCCTGTGTCTCTACCCGTGTCCTTCTCGGGACACTCTTCATCGACCTCTACTCGACGCAAATGGGTAGGGACACGCCGTGTCCTTACCGTGTCCTCATACACATGGGTAGTGACACGCCCGTGTCACTACCCGTGTCCTTCTCTAGAATAACTCGAGTTGTCGACTCGAGTACTGGGTGGACACACTGAAAGAAATTGTACCTAATCACCTAGAGGGGGGGGGGGATGAATAGGTGACTTAATCTTTTTAAAACGTTTAAGGCAGATTGCATATTATATCACAGAGTTATAATTGCTACTTCACAGAATTCAATCAGCAATCATAGAATCAAACATGCACACACAGATTTATAGTGGTTCCCCAAGGTTTGGGTACATCCACTTTCCCCCTTCGCCTATCTAGTAGTGTACTAGATTCGGCCAAACTCCTCCACTATCTCAGATCCTTATATCTTACACTCAGAACCCCAAACAGGTTCCTACAGCTCAGGCCCAAGGCCCTACAACTCAGTCTTCTCCAAAGACCTACACTCAGCTTCTTCACAAAGCCTACACTCAGCCACAACAGGCCTACACTCAGATAAATAGATCTCCTACACTCAGACATATAGGCCCTACCACTCAGCCTTTATAATTGCAGGCTTACAACTCAGATCCCTAAGGATCCTACAAGAAATTTTGAATACAAAGATTATACCTACAACTCAGAGAAAAGAGAGATGAGTTGATAGGTTCTTGATGAGTTCTTGGAAGAACTCTACTGAGAACAATCTCACTTGGCCTTCTTCAAAGCTTCTTGAATGTAGAACACAATAGGATTGATTCTCTGCAGGTGATCTTCAATCACTGCAACTTAAGATTCAGAACTAGGTCTGAACCCTTCTTCACAGCCTGGTTCCAACGACTGTCTTCTTGGAAGGAGCTCTCTCTCCAACTTCTTAGATCTTCACTTGATTCTTCAATGAATAGCTAGATCTTCTTCTTTGTTTGTTAATCTCTTGTTGTTAATCTCATAGACTTCTGTTTCTGTTGACAGAATAAACCTATTTATAGGCCTTCTTCATGGTGACCGGCTGATCCGGTTCCTAACAGCTTTCTGACAACTCTGACAGGTGTAATAGACCGGCTAGAATGGCAGCTGTCAAGTCATCCAGTCAGTTCTTGAAATATCTGTAACTGTCTGAAAGTGTCGAGACAGTCTGTCTTTAAGTGTCGACACTTATAGACTAAGTGTCGACACAAGTTGACTAAGTATCGACACTAGCCTTCAAGGTATCGACACAACTCCTTGTGTTGTAGAATTTACTTCTCGACACAGCTTCTTCATCATGTGTCGACACTGATATTGTGTGTCGACACAACTCCTTGTTCTTCAGTACTTTGTTGAATTCTTGTAAGTGTCGACACAACTCCTTTGTGTCGACACATCTTCTTGTGTTGATACTTGTTCAGTGTCGACACTTCTTCTTGGTGTCGACACATGCCTTCTGTGTTGATACTTGCTGAGTGTCGACACTTCTCCTTGTGTCGACACATCCTTCTTCTGTTGAGACTTTTGCTGAGTGTCGACACATCTCCTTTGTGTCGACACTTGTACTTAGAATTTTGTTGAACTTTGCTAAGTGTCGACACAGCTCCTTGTGTCGACACTTTCTTCATGTATAGAGTCTTCTGATGAGTGTCGACACATTCTTTCTTGTGTCGACACTTTCTTCAAGTGCTGAGTCTTCTGCTGAGTGTCGACACATTCTTTCTTGTGTCGACACTTATACTTAGACTCTGCTGAATTTTGCTGAGTGTCGACACAGCTTCTAAGTGTCGACACTTTCTATTGTAGACACAGTTCCTCTTTGTGTCGACACTGCTTCTAAGTGTCGACACAGCTTCACTGGACTTCTCTTCATTGAGTGTCGACACAGCCGGTATGTGTCGACACTTTCTGTCTGGTGTCGACTCTGCATCCCTGGTGTCAACACAAATACTCCAAGTGTCGACACAGCTTGTCTGGGTGTCGACACAAGTCTTCTTAAGTGTCGGCACTTTCTCTCTAGGTGTCGACACATGGACTTAGAATCTTTTCTGCTTTCCCTGCAAATACTTGACCTGCACAACTAAACTCAAAATACATCAAATACATTTTGATGTATATCATTGAGTAGGGTGAGGCTTCTTCAAATCAGGTACATTCAATCCAATGTACCCAACAATCTCCCCCTATTTGGAGAAGTCATAACCCTTAGTCAATGATATACACCATACATAACAAAATTACAGTATGATGAAAAATAGGATTATGCAATCAGGGAAACATAAACATGTATTTAAACAAAACATGTATACACAGATATCATTTCAGAACAAATATGAAATAGATTTATCACACATCATATTGTTCTAACAACTTTATCATATTCATTATACAAAAGTTTACAGCATGTTTAAAATCAAAAGATTACAACTGTAGACTAAAGATAATTCTATTCTATTTCTGCTCAGCCTCCTTGATCACAATTCCCTTTCCAGATTGTATCTTTGCTTGTACAGGGGCTTCAGCATCTTCAGCAGCAGCAGGCTTCTTGCCTATCAGATCCTTCTTCTTTAGATCTTCAGCTTTAATCTTTTGCCTCTCAAAGTAATGATAAGGCTTGGGAAGTACTTGCTAGGCTCCTGGGCAGTAGGAGGTTGCTTTCCCATCTTTGCTTTTCTTCTATATTACACTATGGCTTCTTGCCTGTTTTCATGCTTTCTCCATTCTAGTTCAGAATACCATTTGTTTCTATCTTGAATATTATCTTTGGCAGCCTTCCATGCAGTTAATATAATGTTTCTTGAAGTGGGGCTCCACTGTTCAAAATCAGGCCTTTGTTCAGCCTGCTCTCTGAACCTTTTCTTAGAAAATATAGTCTCTTGTTCCTTGAGCAGCAAAGCTTCTTATTCTTTCAATATAGCCTCAGATACTGGCTGAACCACTTTCTCTATAATGACCTTATCCATTCCCTCAGGAGGGATATACATTGATTGTATATCTGCATGAATCATATCAAAATCTGGTGGAGGATAGATCACCTGAGCTACTTCAACTTGCTCACCTCCAAGATAGGCAGGATTAATCTCAGATTCTGCAACATTATCTGTTGGAGTTACCATTGTGATCTGGAAGTGATCGAACATGTAATCTCACTGCCAACGCGATATGAGCCTGTAGGGTCGCACATAAGAGATGTGGAGAAGTTGGATGATTGACTGTGTTGGTAAAGGTTGCCAATCACCGCCATGAATGAGGTTGTGGGCAAAGTGTTGCCTTAAAGGATCGTCGGGTTTGGGCAAATGTTGCCTTGGATGGCTGGTAAGGATTGTCGTCCGAAGGTCGATAACATTCGTCGAGAATCGTCTTTCTGATTCCCGCCGATCAACGAGAATCGTCTCTCTGATTCTCGCCGATCGACGAGAATCGTCGAGAATCAATATGCTGATTCTCGACAATTGACGAGTTCGACATGTATCGTCGACCGCGGTTCGACGGTCGACGAGATTCGACGTGTATCATCAAGTGCGGCTCGACGATCGGCGAGAATCGTCGAGTATTGTACTCTGATTCTCGCCGATCCATGGTGATGCTCGCCGATCGATTCTCTCTGATTCCCACCGACTGATACTCGCCGATTCTGGAACCCTTATTCTTGGGTGGTCTGCGGATAGCGATTTTCCTAAGTCTTTTATGCCTTCGGTATAAAAGGGACACTTAGGGTTTTCGGGTAACAAATGCTTTTGACAGCCGATCGAATAGAAAACGACGGAAGCCGTTCCGCCTTTCCGATTCGCCGATCCCGAATCCCGCCGCTGACAGAAGGGTTCCGCCGCCGCCGTGTTCGCTCCGTCGACCTCCTCCTCTCCGGCGATCGTCGCTGGTGTTGCTCTTCCTGGCGCGGACCTAGCAGTCCGTGGAATAGCAAGGTGCGGTCATCATTCTTCCCGATCTTCCGTGCGACGGAAAACTCGGCGTTCTCCCGCTCGTGTGGATTTCTGCAGAAACGTGGACATTATTCCACGTAGAACTCGCCACTAGCAAGAAGAGAAAGTTTGAAGCATCTCCGTTGAGTTGTGACTCAACGCCACCGAGGTAATTTTTGCCTAGTTGTATGTTAACTTCTTGATTCAACTATTATGGCCCGATCCCTTTTCTTTTGGGTTTTCTTGATGTTTTTACTTTCCGCTGCGTGCACAAGCATTGTGCCATCCTCATAGAGAAACCCAACAGTGGTATCAGAGCCAGGTTTCGGCCATGATCGTTGTTTTGGAAGTTTTTGTTATTCTAGTGCGTGTAAACCTAGGGATTTAGAAGTGTTCTAAATGTCTAGATTTAGTCTTGGTTTCCTGCCAAGAACGTCTGGAATTTCGTGGGAATTTCTAAGTGTTAGAAATTGTTGTCTCCTTAGCAGTAACCATCCCTCGAGTATGTTTTGGATTTTTGAATCCAACGTAGAGAGATGAGCTTGTCTACTGCCTTAAGTTGAGTTGTCTTCGCCTTTGTCCAATGCATGTAAATCTGAGGATTTGGAAGTTTCTGGATGTTCAGATTTAGCCCTTCCTTCTATCAAATGTTGATAGTGTCAGGATGTGCACATAAGGGATGCATGTGGTTTTAGAAGAATTGTTTTTCTTTGGATGTGCACATTGATCAAATGTTGATCATGGTTAATTGTTAACCTATAATCAAAATCCCTTCATCTAATATTAAGTGTTCGGATGCCTTCCGATGGATGACATTCTTCCTGCCTCGATCGATGAAGTGTGGGCTTGCCAAAGCAAGGTGCATTAATCTATCTTGGTAAGGGTGCGAGCGGATAATTGTGATATCCCACTGTCAACATCGGGTCCAGCTTAACTAGGTGACCTCAAAGGTTGAGTGCCTAGAGGCATAGGGTTGGCATGCACCATATGATGGATGCGAATAAGGAGTTATTCACCAATCATACAAGAATTGCATGAGGATGCAATTGGCAAGCGTTGCCTACCTAAATAACCGCATCGTGAGAGGAACGCCAAAGCGGACTCATAGTGTTGGTGAAATACAGATCTTGTCCACTAAGAGAGTAGCTCCCATGAACACTCCGAATTGTTAGTGAGGGCTATCATTTCGAATAAAATAGTGGGAGTATTTTAATTGAAGTCCAAATTAAAATAAATTGTATTTGAAATTTTGTTACTGATTTTATTCTGCATAAATTCTTGTAGAATTCCATGGCAAGTGTGTCACACTCCACATTGTCTCTGAGAGCCATCCTTGAGAAGGATAAGCTCAGTGGGACAAATTACATGGACTGGTACAGGAACCTGAGAATTGTTCTCAGGCAAGAGCGAAAGCTCTATGTCTTGGAAGAAGAAGCCCCCGAGGTGCCGACCGGGAACTCTTCCCGTGCTGATAAGGATACTTATAAGAAGTATACTGACGATGCTTTAGATGTAGAATGCCTTATGCTTGCCACCATGAACTCTGAGCTTCAGAAGCAACATGAGAACATGGGGTACAAGGAGATTGACGAGCATCTCAAGAAAATGTTTCAAGGGCAGGCTCGTCAAGAGAGGTTCGACATCACAAAAGCGTTGTTTCAGTGCAAGATGGGAGTTCGAGACTCAGTAGGGACTCACGTACTCAAGATGATTGGGTATATAGAGAACCTTGAAAGGTTGGGTTTTCCTCTTGGTCAAGAGTTGGCCACAGATCTGATCCTGTAATCGTTGTCGGACAGTTATAAGCAGTTCGTCTTGAACTATAACATGAATGAGATAGAAAAGACACTGCCCGAACTCCTAGGCATGTTGAGAACTGCCAAAATCAATATGAAGAAGGCCAAGCCTGCCAGCCCCATACTGATGGTGCATAAGTGCAAGGCCAAGGGCTCTAAGAAGACAAAGGTGGGACCTAAGTCATATCTTGAGCCCAAGTCTTCTGCACTGATGAAAAAGAAAAGTATGGTGAAGAAAGGGAAATGCCACCACTGTAGTAAGGCTGGTCATTGGAGGAGGAACTGTCCTTCGTACATTGAAGGTCTGCAGAAATTGAAGGGAGGTATGACTTCCGCTTCTAATGTTTACGTTATAGAGATAAACCTTTCTGCTCCTTCATCTTGGGTATTGGATACCGGATGTGGTTCTCATATTTGTACAAATGTGCAGGAACTGGAAATGAGAAGATTGTTGAGTAAAGGGGAGGTGGATCTCCGCGTCGGCAATGGAGCAAGAGTTGCTGCTGTAGCCGTAGGAGTTTACCGTCTTTCTTTGCCCAGTGGGCTTGTAATAGAACTTGATAATTGTTATTTTGTTCCGGCCATAACTAGAAACATTATATCTATTTCATGTTTGGACATGATTGGATTTTCTTTTATAATTAAGAACAATTGTTGTTCTATATTTAAGAATGATGTTTGTTATGCTGTAGCCCAATTGTTTAATGGTCTTTATGTTTTGAACTTGGACCATCTGATCTGTAATGTAGAAAACAATAAAAGACTAAGAACAAATGACTCGAACCCTACTTTTCTCTGGCATTGTCGTTTGGGCCATATCAACGAGAAGCGCATATCCAAGCTCCATAGAGATGGACTCTTGGACTCATTTGATTATGAATCATTTGAGCGATGCGAATCTTGTTTGTTAGGCAAGATGACTAAAGCTCCTTTCACTGGTTATACTGAGAGGGCTTAGGATCTCTTGGGTGTTGTACATAGTGATGTATGCGGACCCATGAGTTCCATGGCTAGAGGTGGGTATTTCTACTTTGTTACATTTACTGATGATTTCAGTAGATACGAATATGTGTATCTTATGAAGTGCAAATCCGAGACCTTTGAAATGTTCAAAGAGTTCAAGAATGAAGTAGAAAACCAGTTGGGTAAAAGGGTTAAAGCACTCCGATCTGATCGAGGTGGCGAATACCTGATTCATGAGTTCCGTGATCATCTGAAAGAGTGTGGTATTGTATCACAGCTCACTCCACCTAGAACACCACAACATAATGGTGTGTCTGAGAGGAGAAATCGTACTCTGTTAGACATGGTACGTTCGATGATGAGTCATGCAGACTTGCCTGTTTCCTTTTGGGGTTTTGCTTTAGAGACTGCTGCAATGACATTGAATCACGCTCCAACGAAAACAGTTCTGAAGACACCATATGAGATATGGACTGGGAAGCGTCCTAGTATGTCGTTCATTAAAATTTGGGGCTGTGAGGCATACGTGAGACGTCAAATGCCTGACAAGCTGGAACCCAAATCGGATAAATGTTATCTGGTGGGATATCCTAAGGAAACGAAAGGGTATTACTTTTACCTACCGTCTGAGGGCAAAGTGTTTGTCGCAAGGATGGTGTCTTCTTGGAGAAAGAGTTCTTATCAAGAAAGACTGAAAAGGTAGAGCTTGAAGAAGTTCAAGTACCACATGTAGTGAATGAACCGGAATTGGATTCTGAGACAGGACTACAAGATGTTGTAGCTAGAGAACCTGCTCAGGGAACATAAGTCCTACGTAGATCTGGTATACCGAGGTTTGAGCCTGAGAGATATGGATTTCTCATGTCTCAAATAGGTAATGTGTTGCTTATGGATCATGATGATGAACCAACAACCTACCAAGAGGCTATGAATGGACCGGACTCCGACAAATGGCTTGAGGCTATGAAATCCGAAATGGACTCCATGTATGCAAACCAAGTTTGGAACTTGGTGGAACCACCTGAAGGGGTACGACCCATAGGGTGCAAGTGGGTCTTCAAGAAGAAGACCGACATGGATGGGAATGTACAGACATTCAAACGGCGACTGGTGGCTAAGGGTTTCAAGCAAATTCATGGTATTGACTATGATGAGACCTTTTCCCCTGTTGCCATGGTAAAGTCCATAAGGATATTGCTTGCTATTGCTGCGTATTATGACTACGAGATCTGGCTGATGGATGTCAAAACAACTTTCCTTAATGGAAACCTCCTTGAGGAAGTGTACATGACACAACCCGAGGGTTTTGTATCCCCAGATGAAGCCACTAAAATATGCAAGCTGAATAAGTCCATCTATGGACTGAAACAGGCCTCTCGAAGTTGGAATCTTCGTTTTGATGAGAAAATCAAAGAGTTTGGTTTCATCAAGAATGGAGATGAGCCTTGTGTTTACAAGCGAATCAGTGGGAGCATTGTTGTCTTCCTGATATTGTATGTAGATGACATACTGTTGATTGAGAATGACATTCCTACCCTGAAAGTTGTTAAGAATAACCTAGGGAACTGCTTTTCAATGAAGGATTTGGGTGAAGCGACTTATATACTCGGTATTAAGATCTATAGAGATAGATCGAAGAAGTTGCTGGGTTTGACCCAGAGTACGTACATCGAAAAGGTGTTGAAGCGGTTCAACATGCTTGAGTCCAAGAAAGGATTTTTGCCCATGTCTCATGGTGTGAATCTCTCTAAGGACCAGTGTCCAAAGTCTTATGAAGATAAGGACCGCATGAAGTTGATTCCATATGATTCGGCAATTGGATCAATCATGTACGCGATGTTATGTACTCGACCCGACGTCTCCTTTGCTTTGAGCATGACTAGTAGGTATCAGTCAGACCCCGGTGAGTGTCACTGTATTGCAGTCAAGAATGTCCTGAAGTACTTGAGAAGAACTAAGGACGTGTTCTTGGTGTATGGTGGAGAGGAAGAGCTCGTTGTAAGTGGTTACACGGATGCTAGCTTCCAAACTGATAGAGACGACTCCAAGTCTCAGTCAGGTTTTGTGTTTTGCCTGAATGGAGGAGCTGTGAGCTGGAAGAGTTCCAAGCAAGAGACAGTTGCTGATTCTACAACAGAGGCCGAGTATATCGCAGCAGCTAATGCGGCGAAGGAGGCTGTATGGATTAGGAAATTCATCGGCGAGCTTGATGTAGTTCCTAGCATTGTTGGTCCCGTAGTTCTCTACTGTGATAACAATGGTGCAATTGCACAATCTAAGGAACCTAGATCCCATCAGCGCTCCAAGCACATACTCCGGCGTTTTCATCTTATTCGTGAGATTGTCGAACGAGGAGATGTGAACATTTACAGAGTGCCGACTGAGGAGAATATTGCGGATCCACTGACAAAGCCTCTCGCGCAGAGAAAGCATGATGGTCATACTAGATCGATGGGTATACGATACCTAAATGATCAACTCTAGCGAGAATCTTGTGGGTTGCAAGTAATCTTGTATTTTGTTGGCTATTTGTTCATATGATGAACATTGTACCTAGTTTTTCTTTTACAATTAATGGCAAGTTCTTTTATTATGAATTTTTCTATGTGATAGTTAAATGTTAACATAATAGATACCCTTAGAATGTTCGCTTCCATGGGACATCAAGTACGTGACTTGAATGTGAGAACCTATGATTTAGTTGAAGATTCATTCTTAAAGGTCCCTGGTCGAGTATCATCATAGAAGCTAAGGGTGATGATGGTACATGAAGACTAGCGCATGCGTTGACTGATGACTGGTTCTCACAGGTCATGATATTGGGATATCAAGTCATCACGTGGGTACTTGTTAGTGAACAAGTTGTACTGGACAGACCCAACCTGAGACTACTCTGTAGATTGTCATTCAATCGTGTCACGAGTAGGTCTCAATTGACAATGGTGTTGTGGTCCTTTAACCTGAAGTCACAGCATTCATCAAGTGAGGAAGAGCGTGCTTTGATGCCATCTAAAGTCTTCCTTGAGAAAGGTTGATGATAAGGGTGGTTGTTGGGCATGTTACGAATCATTTGGGTGTTTGTGTGTGAGAAGATATGGGATTTGTCCTTCTGTATGACAGGAGTTGCATCCAAGGGCCCCTTGATGGAACTGGACTGAGAAATGCATGGCCATGCTTGGTTGAGTCAATATGTGATATTGGACTCACCATTCTCTGGAAGTCCGTCCTGGATCAAGAAAACTTGGATTGAGCTATTACGAGGGTGACACGGTCCATGCCTCTAGTTCTTTCCGGATGTAAGGGACAAAGGGACAAAGACAACGCTGTTACATTGGTCATAAAGGCTTATGAGTTATAAACTCTTATTGCTTGGGGAGCAATGATGCATTGCTAGATGCCGCTTATTGTTTGTGAGGTTTTTGCTTTGATACTTTCGAGATCAAGTGGGAGTCTGTTGGAGTTACCATTGTGATCTGGAAGTGATCGAACATGTAATCTCACTGCCAACGCGATATGGGCCTGCAGGGTCGCACATAAGAGATGTTGAGAAGTTGGATGATTGACTGTGTTGGTAAAGGTTGCCAATCACCGCCATGAATGGGGTTGTGGGCAAAGTGTTGCCTTAAAGGATCGTCGGGTTTGGGCAAATGTTGCCTTGGAGGGCTGGTAAGGATTGTCGTCCGAGGGTCGATAACATTCATCGAGAATCGTCTTTCTGATTCCCGCCGATCGACGAGAATCGTCTCTCTGATTCTCGCCGATCGACAAGAATCGTCGAGAATCAATATGCTGATTCTCGACGATCGACGAGTTCGACATGTATCGTCGACCGCGGTTCGACGGTCGACGAGATTCGACGTGTATCATCAAGTGCGGCTCGACGATCGGCGAGAATCGTCGAGTATTGTACTCTGATTCTCGCCGATCCATGGTGATGCTCGCCGATCGATTCTCGCCGATTCTCGCCGATTCCCACCGACTGATACTCGCCGATTCTGGAACCCTTATTCTTGGGTGGTCTGCGGATAGCGATTTTCCTAAGTCTTTTATGCCTTCGGTATAAAAGGGACACTTAGGGTTTTCGGGTAACACATGCTTTTGACAGCCGATCGAATAGAAAACGACGGAAGCCGTTCCGCCTTTCCGATTCGCCGATCCCGAATCCCGCCGCCGACGGAAGGGTTCCGCCGCCGCCGTGTTCGCTCCGTCGACCTCCTCCTCTCCGGCGATCGTCGCTGGTGTTGCTCTTCCTGGCGCGGACCTAGCAGTCCGTGGAATAGCAAGGTGCGGTCATCATTCTTCCCGATCTTCCATGCGACGGAAAACTCGGCGTTCTCCCGCTCGTGTGGATTTCTGCAGAAACGTGGACATTATTCCATGTAGAACTCGCCACTAGCAAGAAGAGAAAGTTTGGAGCATCTCCGTTGAGTTGTGACTCAACGCCACCGAGGTAATTTTTGCCTAGTTGTATGTTAACTTCTTGATTCAACTATTATGGCCCGATCCCTTTTCTTTTGGGTTTTCTTGATGTTTTTACTTTCCGCTGCGTGCACAAGCGTTGTGCCATCCTCATAGAGAAACCCAACATTATCATCATCACATAAAGGAGTATAACCAAGAGTGGCTCTGATGGAATTGGAAATCCATTTTGCATGATCAGATCCTGCTTTGACTAACACCCTCTCACCATTTATGACTTCTCTTTCTATGTGATCTCTTAGATCATCCTTCTGAAATCTGATTTGGGCATTGAGATAATTGACTCCATCCTTGTAAAAAGGTTTTAACCTTTGGAGTTTTTCAAGGATCAGCTTCTGAGAGTTTTCTATAGCAGAAGTAACATCAGTTATGCCCTCTTGTAAAGTTTTATCAAACTCTGCCTTAGCAGTAGCATTAGAGGTAGTCTGTCCAGCAGCTATATTCTTCATCTCTGTGACAATTGCATTGTGGGAAGCTGTCAAATTATCATTCATCCTTATTTGATTTTCCAGAACATATCATTGCTTCAGTACAATGTCATCCACTTGAGCTTTGATTTTCTCTTGATGTGTAGCCAAGTAAATCACTGCATTCCCTCCCTTGTGGAAGCAGTCAGTCATCTCCTTCTTGTTTAGATTCATCTCAAATCTAATAGACTTAATGTCCTGGGCCAGATCAAACTGTAAAGATTTATGCCCCTCATCCATATATGTTTCTATGGCTTTCCTTTGCTCATCAAGCTTTATTTGTATAGCAACCATCAGAGCACTATAATCTACAGTTGGTGCTGGCTGTAGTGCAGGCTGTGGTGCTATGGTTTGCAGAGCTTTCTTATAAGTCTGGCTCCTTCTTTTAAAGACTTGGAATTTCCTTTTCTTTGCTCTTGCATCCTCCTCATCTTCAGAAGCTGATGTGCTTGCTATTTCTACCCTCTCCCTAGGTAGCTCCTCAACATCCTTTGGCTTCTCAGGCTCTTTACTTGCAGGTTCTTCAACAATTACTACTTGCTCCCCCTCAACTTGAGCATTCTCCCCCTCAGCAGCAGTACTTTCCTTCTCAAAGTCTGTTTGGTCCAGATTAAGGAAGAGATCTTCCATTGTAAACTCTTGTTGAGGGTGTGATGGAGAATCCCTTGTCTCATCAACAACTTGATCAGATACAACTTGAGCTGCAACAGATGTGTCCTCCATGATAACATCTGGGGGTTGACTATCAATCTGAGGTTGCTGATTAACAATTTTTAATGAATCAGACGAAACATTATCCTCTATAGGGAAAACTAAGTTATTGATTTCATTGAGTACCTTAAGAATGATTTGAGTGGCTTGTTCACTTTCTAGTAGAGTTGGTTCTTCCACTGCTAGAGGCTCCCCCTGGATAGAATCCTGGTGAAGTGGGCTTGCTGGAGGTAGCTCCCCCTGCCTGTCTGTAGCTTCTTGTCTATCTAGAGACTTTCCAGCAGTTCCAGGTTCTTGTTCATCATCTAGTGTAAAGACAACTTGCTCCTCAGAGCTGCTAGATGAATCTTGAGCCATAGGGGCTATCTTCTTCTTCTTCTTTAGTGGGGTTTCCTTCTCAGGAGTTGGCAATTCCTTTGTCAAGACCCTATCCCATCTTGAGAAGAGTCTCATGTCCATCTTTCTCATGTGGTTGATCTTTGATCCAGCAGCTTGACTCATTACTTCTGGTATACTACCAGCCAAGTAAAGACTTAGTATCCTACCCAAATTGGGCTTCTTCATACTCTCTTTAATCTTCTCAAAGATTACTACAGACCAATCAATTTTCAATGTGAAGATAATCCTTGTCATGAGACTGAACATATGTGTTGATACTCTGTTATGCCCACCAGGCTTACTCAAGATCACCTTGCCAACAATTTCTGAGAGAAATTTGCCTTGGCTGTTCATGCCTTTCCTATTGAATACAGATCCAATTTTCATCTTGGAATCCAATCAATACCATGTTAAAGCTTCTCTGGTCTTAGGAGCAGTAACTTCATCTTCTTCCTTTGTCCTTGGTAGGTTTAGTACCTTTCTCAACCTCTTTGGTGAGACCTTCACCTTTTCTCCATGAACCCTTGACTTTATCTTGAGTCCAGAGTCGTCTAGGGTTGCTCCATTTAGAAATTCCAATACTTCTTTCTTCCATATTTTGGTTGGCTCTGAAACAAGAAAATCTAACCCTGAGTCTGCAACTAGGGTTACCACATCCTTGATCTCCGATTCTGCGTCATCAAACGCATCCCGCACCAGTTCATATCCTTCATTTACGTTCTCTTCGAGCTTTGGCGCCATTAGGGTTTGAAGAATTTGAATTGAGAGAAGAGAGGTGTCGACACACAAGTTTGGTCTCGAAACTTTGGTGAGCGTGTCGACAGACAATGGCAAAATCCTATTTATACCTTTCTAGGATTGAAGATGAAAGGGCGTGTCAAGAAACTTAAATTGTGTCGACACTGTTGAAAAGTGTCGACACAGACTTATAATGTCTCGACAACTATGTGTCAACACAAGTATAGTCAACAGAATATATGTGTCGACACCTGTTTATGTGTCGACACGGCTTAGCTCGACACTTGGTCGAGACTTTACTTGGTTAATTCTGTATAAATTCTAAGTGTCGACACCACCTTGGTTGTGTCGACACCGACCCTGTATGTGTCGACACTAATTGTCTGCAGTGTCGACACCAACTTCCTAGATGTGTCGACACCTTTTCTCTGAAGTGTCGACACCAATTCTCTGTCTCGACACAGACAACTCTGTGTGTCGACACTATTTTACTTAGCCATTTCTGTAAACTTATTCTAAGTTTATCATACCTAATTCAATTTTAAACCTATTGAACTTAGTTTCTTCTAAAGGCTTAGTATACATGCCAGCTAGTTGATTATCTGTATTAACATATTCAAGTGAAATATCTTCTTTTTCTACATGTTCCCTTAGAAAATGATATTTTATTTCAATGTGTTTAGTTCTGCTATAGGAAACAGGATTATTTGCAATTGATATAGCACTTGTAGAATCACAAAATAGTGGTGTTCTACTTACTTGAATACCATAATCCTCAAGCTGATGTTGTATCCATAGAAGTTGAGCACAGCAACTTCCTGCAGCCACATATTCTGATTCTGCTGTGGAGATAGCCACACTTGTTTGCTTCTTGCTACTCCAAGATATCAGTCTTCCACCTAGAAATTGATAGGTTCCAGTTGTACTTTTTCTGTCTTCTTTGCAGCCTGCAAAATCTGCATCTGAATAACCTGTTAGTTCAAAGTCTCCATTCCGAGGGTACCAAAGGCCTAGATAAGGAGTGCCCTTTAGATATCTCAGTATTCGTTTGACTGCTGTCAAATGAGACTCTTTAGGGCATGCTTGGTACCTAGCACAGACACATGTAGCATACTTGATATCTGGTCTACTTGCAGTCAAATATAGAATGGAGCCAACTATTCCTCTATACAAAGTCTCATCTACAGGTTTCCCTGCATCATCTTTGCTAAGAGACATACTTGACCCCATAGGAGTTTTCATGGTACTGGATGAATCCATACCATACTTCCTTATTAGTTCTAGGGTGAACTTAAACTGGTATATGGCTAAACCATTCTCAGTCTGTCTAACTTGGAGACCCAAGAAGAACTTAAGTTCACCCATACTGCTCATCTCAAATTGTCCTTGCATAAGTTTTGCAAACTTCCTACAAAGACCACTTTCAGTAGACCCAAATATTATGTCATCTACATATATTTGGACTAGTATGATCTTGCCTCTGGATTTCCTAAGGAATAGAGTCTTGTCTATTTTCCCCCTTGTGAATTTATTCTCAATGAGGAAACTAGACAGAGTTTCATACCAAGCCCTAGGGGCTTGTTTTAACCCATACAATGCCTTCCTAAGTCTATAGACATAATTAGGTTGAGTTGAATCAACAAAACCTGATGGCTGTTCCACATAGACTTCCTCTTTCAGATTGCCATTCAAAAAGGCCGACTTAACATCCATTTGGTATACTTTGAAACCTTGATAGATTGCGTAGGCCAGGAACATTCTTATGTCTTCCAGTCTGGCTACTGGAGCAAAGGTTTGATCAAAGCCAATACCTTCTTCCTGCCTATATCCCTTAGCAACCAGTATTGCTTTGTTCTTAAAAATGACACCATGTTCATCCACCTTGTTCCTAAAGATCCACTTGGTTCCAATTATGTTGTGGTATTTTGGTTTAGGAACAAGCTCCCAAACTTTGCATCTCTTGAACTGATTTAGCTCTTCTTGCATTGCCTCAATCCAATGAGGGTCTAGTATGACTTCTTCAAACTTCTTTGGCTCTACTTGGGATAGAAAATTGGAGTAGAGCATTGCACTTAGATTTCTGTTCCTTGTTTGTACCCCTTGTCTTAGATCACCAATGATTTGATCTGCTGGATGATCTCTTAGATGTCTATTAGCTGGAGGTATCCTGGCTTCAGGTTGAACTCCGTCAGCTTCTTCAACTTGCTGCACTCCTTGGTCTTCTTCTGCATTAGGTACATGTAGTACTCCCCCTGGACAACATCCACTATCATCTACATGCTGACTTGCAGTAGAGCCTTCTTCAATAGTGAGCTTGTCCGTCTTCTTAGTTACACCTGTAGAGCTGCAAATACTTCTAGACAACTCATGGTTAATAAGTCTAGCTTCATCAAATACTACATGTACTGACTCTTCTACAACTTGAGTAGACAAGTTGTAGACCCTATAAGCCTTACTATTGTTGCTGTACCCAACAAAGATCCCCTCTTGGGATTTGGCAGCAAACTTAGTCAAGTAAGACTTACCATTGTTAAGTATAAAGCACTTACAACCAAAGATCCTGAAATAGGATAGGTTTGGTTTTCTGGCTTTCACAATCTCATAGGGAGTCTTGTTGTGGCTTTTAGTAATGGTAGCTCTATTAATTACATGGCATGCAGTATTCACTGCCCCAGCCCAGAAATATTCTGGGAGAGATGTATCACTTAATAGGGTTCTACCAGCCTTAATCAAAGTTCTATTTTTCCTCTCAGCAATGCCATTTTACTAAGGTGTTCTTGGTGAAGAAAACTCCTGAAATATCACAAATTCTTCAAATAGTTTTGTCATACTATCAGACTGGAATTCAGTACCATGGTCACTTCTTATTTTGACCACTGTACTGTCTAACTCATTCTGAATTTGTTTGACAAAGCTATTGAAGATACTAGGTGTTTCAGATTTCTGTCTAAGGAAAAACACCCAGAAAAACCTTGAGTAGTCATCTACAACCACAAAGGTATAGACCTTCCTACCTAGACTGTGAACTGGCATAGGACCAAAGAGATCCATATGCAAGAGGTATAAGCACCTCACAACATCTTTGTTTTCAATGCTACTAAAAGTGGATCTAGTCTGCTTGCCCTTTTGACAAGCTGAGCATATTCCATCTTTAATACACTTAACTAGAGGACCATCCCTCACTAACTCTTTGCTAAAGAGTTGGCCAATTGTCTTGTAGTTGAGATGGGCTAGCCACTTGTGCCATTTGGCACAATGAGAGACTTTCTCATCAGCTACAAGATACACTGGAGAACCATTGTTCTCACACATAATGTCTAGGCAATAGACATTTCTTTTTCTATAACCTGTCAAAATGATCTCTTGATTATTTGACCTCCTGATATGACAACCATCCTTGATTGGTGTGAAGTCCTTCAGCAATCCCCTAGTTCCAGTCATGTGCCTGGAACATCCACTGTCCAAGTACCATATTAGGGCATGGACACTTGCACTTACCTGCAAAACAGATTAGTTGACCTTATAACCCAAATAATTCTTGGGTCCTTGGTGCTGGTTAGTTTGCCTCTTAACAAAGCTACCTGCAGATCTTCCAATAGGCAGTTTGCTACTCACTTTGGCATTAGTATTATGCCAACAGTCTATGGCAAAGTGACCTACCTTGCCACAGCACCAGCACTCAAACCTATTGTACCTTTACTTAGGTACATTCCTAGCTGTTTTATCTACAGCTGGCTTGTTGAGAGCTGGGGCTTTGCCCTTAGACTTGGACTGAACAGTCCTAGCAGGTTTAGTAAACCCTAATCCAGTTTTACCTTTTTGATGAACAAATTCATCAATTAAGGGTAGAACAGACTTAGGTTTAGAAAACCTAGCAACAATGTCCCTCTCCTTCTGAAGACTAATCTCCAGACTTTTGATTTGATCATTCTTGAATGTTATAGTCCCCATATGAATAACAATTATGTTCTTCAGTCTGGCTATTTCATTTAACTTTTGATCAATCAGCTTCTCAAAATCAGTTGCAGCCACTTTGAGACTTGCAATCTCCTTAGCCTGACTCTTGGCCAAGGATTTGCTTTTCTTAAATGCTTGCAACAGAACTCTATATTCATCAATCAACTGATGAATATCCTCTTCAGATTCAGATCCACTGGCATCACTTGATGCTGATGTAACTGAATCTGAACTAGTACTAGAAATTGAACTTAAAGAACAATTTTGTACCTTACTAGGTCCAGGCTGATCCTGGATTTTGTCACCTTCTGACAATGCCATCAGTCCTTGGCACTGATTGTCCTCTTGTTCATATATAGAGTTCATTATCTGGATGAACTCCTCTTCCTCTTCTTCAGCAAACAGTCCTATGTATGCTTCAGCTTCTGACTCAGTTTCTGAAGAAGATATATCTGACAGGCCCTTGTCCTTCTTGGCAACAAAGGACCTTTCCTTCTTGCCCTTGAATTGAGTCTTCTTCTTATCAGTAGACTCTTTCCTTTTCTCTGGACAGTCAGTAATAACATGTCCTTGTCTGTTACAGCAATAGCAAATAATTTTTGATAAGGTTGCTTTGCTTGACTTGGGCTTTCTCCTGTCTTTCTTTGATGACTTATTGTTCTGATAATAATCATCTTTTCCCTGTGAAGTGGATGACTTTGTCCTCCACTGTTTCTTCTTTAGAAACTTCTGAAAGTGTCTTGTGAATGCTGCAAAGTCCACATCACTCTCACTGCTTTCAGACTTTCTGCTTTCTGAATCATCTGACTCAGTCTCAGCAACCTTTGGTGGTGGAGATGGAGACTTACTTCTGTATTTCTTGGTGGCTTCTGTCTTGAATGCCACTGCTCTTTCTTTATTCTCAATTCTAGTAGTCTTCTCCTTTTCTTTCCTTACCATCAACTGCATTTCATAGGATAGCAGTTTTCCAAACAAAGTTGGAGGAGGAATATCTGCTAACTTGGCCATTTCCCTAATGACACAGATCTTGGTGTCACAATCCTTTGTTAGGGATCTCAAGAACTTATCATTTAGCTCATAATTACTGAAATCTCTTCCATAGGACATTAACTCATTAACTATCCTATAGAATTTCTTATAGCATTCTGTTATGCTATCAGACTTATCTTGCCTGAAACTTTCATATTCTTGGTTTAACAAAGACTTTCTGTCCTGTCTCACCTCTTCTGAACCCTCCATATACATTATAAGAGTATCCCACATCTCCTTAGATGTCTTACAGTGTATCAAGTTCTGAAATGTAGCATCATCTATGGCACTCACAATGATATTCTGAGCCCTCTTGTCCATGGTGGCTAGAATTATCTCATCTTTTGTCATTTCAGAAAAGTCTTTAGGTGTTCTCTGATTTGCATCCAAGACTGAAACCTTCATAGGCACATATGACCCTTATTTAACTTTGATATATATTCTAGGGTGTGCGGCTTCCATAAATAGTCTCACCCTTTCCTTCCAGATACTAAAAATTTCTTTTCTGCAAATGGTCAACTTCATGGATCCAAGTTCCTTATGATTCTCTGTTGAACCCATGTTTCTTGATTTTCTTGATTATGCACTTTACTTATACTGAATCTGCCAATAGGATCTACTCAGACAGTTAAGTCCTTTTTTGAGTAAGCTCGATATGATACCACTTGAAAGAAATTGTACCTAATCACCTAGAGGGGGGGGGGGTGAATATGTGACTTAATCTTTTTTAAACTTTTAAGACAGATTACAGATTATATCACAGAGTTATAATTGCTACTTCACAGAATTCAATTAGCAATCACAGAATCAAACATGCACACACAGATTTATAGTGGTTCCCCAAGGTTTGGGTACATCCACTTTCCCCCTTCGCCTATCTAGTAGTGTACTAGATTCGGCCAAACTCCTCCACTATCTCAGATCCTTAGATCTTACACTCAGAACCCCAAAAAGGTTCCTACAGCTCAGGCCCAAGCCCCTACAACACAGTCTTCTCCAAAGACCTACACTCAGCTTCTTCACAAAGCCTACACTCAGCCGCAACAGGCCTACACTCAGAGAAATAGATCTCCTACACTCAGGCACACAGGCACTACCACTCAGACTTTATAATTGCAGGCTTACAACTCAGATCCCTAAGGATCCTACAAGAAATTTAGAATACAAAGATTATACCTACAACTCAGAGAAAAGAGAGATGAGTTGATAGGTTCTTGATGAGTTCTTGGAAGAACTCTGCTGAGAACAATCTCACTTGGCTTTCTTCAAAGCTTCTTGAATGTAGAACACAATAGGATTGATTCTCTGCAGGTGATCTTCAATCACTGCAACTTAAGATTCAGAACTAGGTCTGAACCCTTCTTCACAGCCTGGTTCCAACGACTGTCTTCTTGGAAGGAGCTCTCTCTCTCCAACTTCTTAGATCTTCACTTGATTCTTCAATGAATAGCTAGATCTTCTTCTTTGTTTGTTAATCTCTTGTTGTTAATCTCATAGACTTCTGTTTCTGTTGACAGAATAAACCTATTTATAGGCCTTCTTCATGGTGACCGGCTGATCCGGTTCCTAACAGCTTTCTGACAACTCTGACAGGTGCAGTAGACCGGCTGGAATGGCAGCTGTCAAGTCATCCAGTCAGTTCTTGAAATATCTGTAACTGTCTGAAAGTGTCGAGACAGTCTGTCTTTAAGTGTCGACACTTATAGACTAAGTGTCGGCACAAGTTGACTAAGTGTCGACACTAGCCTTCAAGGTGTCGACACAACTCCTTGTGTTGTAGAATTCACTTCTCGACACAGCTTCTTCATCATGTGTCGACACTGTTATTGTGTGTCGACACAACTCCTTGTTCTTCAGTACTTTGTTGAATTCTTGTAAGTGTCGACACATCTTCTTGTGTTGATACTTGTTCAGTGTCGACACTTCTTCTTGGTGTCAACACATGCCTTCTGTGTTGATACTTGCTGAGTGTCGACACTTCTCCTTATGTCGACACATCCTTCTTCTATTGAGACTTTTGCTGAGTGTCGACACATCTCCTTTGTGTCGACACTTGTACTTAGAATTTTGTTGAACTTTGCTAAATGTCGACACAGCTCCTTGTGTCGACACTTTCTTCATGTATAGAGTCTTATGATGAGTGTCGACACATTCTTTCTTGTGTCGACACTTTCTTCAAGTGCTGAGTCTTCTGCTGAGTGTCGACACATTCTTTCTTGTGTCGACACTTATACTTAGACTCTGCTGAATTTTGCTGAGTGTCGACACAGCTTCCAAGTGTCGACACTTTCTGTTGTAGACACAGTTCCTCTTGGTGTCGACACTACTTCTAAGTGTCGACACAGCTTCACTGGACTTCTCTTCATTGATTGTCGACACAGCCGGTATGTGTCGACACTTTCTGTCTGGTGTCGACTCTGCATCCCTGGTGTCGACACAAATACTCCAAGTGTCGACACAGCTTGTCTGGGTGTCGACACAAGTCTTCTTAAGTGTCGACACTTTCTCTTTGGGTGTCGACACATGGACTTAGAATCTTTTCTGCTTTCCCTGCAAATACTTGACCTGCACAACTAAACTCAAAACACATCAAATACATTTTGATGTATATCATTGAGTAGGGTGAGGCTTCTTCAAATCAGGTACATTCAATCCAATATACCCAACACACACACGGGTAGGGACACGCCCGTGTCTCTACCCGTGTCCTTCTCTAGGATGACTTCACCTCCCCGACACAAGTGTAAGCCTAGCTGCCAGCACTTCCATGAGCCCAAATCACCTCTTTCGACTCAAAAGTGCGTACGAGGGGTCTAGTGCGAATCGGGACGTTACGAAGACACACCCGTGTCCACTAGCACACATCCCTGGTTGATCCAGAGAAGGACACAGCCCTGTGACATGCCCGTAGCACAGGCCGTGTACTTCACTTGCCTTGCTGCTCGACAATTGTCGAGCGCAGTTTGTCGACCAGAGGAGGACAAGCCCTCTGACACGCCCGTGTCGCAGGGCGTGTTCCCTCTCGAGAACTTCTCGAGTGCATTTCGTCGAGCACTCGAGAGGCTGCTCAACCCGAGCAGGACATGCCCTGGGACAAACCCGTGTCCCAGGCCGTGTTGCCAAACCTGAACCCAAATTAGGATTTGGGGTGTTACAACCCTCCCCTCCTTACAAGAAATTTCATACCGAAATTTCGCTCATCTGTAGACATCAACATAACCACGTCATTCCTTAGCAAACCGATCCGGGTTAGAGCTCAGAGGCCGCAGCTTGTCTCGCCCCACGACATCGCACAAAACAAGTCATTAACATGTCATACATACACACCATACTCATATCTTTTACCCCAGATATGCATACACCAACAGGAATGAAACAAACATCTTATCATTCATCCCTACATACAACATATATTTACGTCACAAAAGTTACACAGTTCATGCTTCAGTTCACTTCCGCTCATCCGCATCTCTCATAAGCCATTTTATAGCCTATTGTACTTCCAAACTAAACACTCGAGGCTATTGTACTTCACATGTGGAGATTTGCGGTTCCTACAATTCGAGATTATACACTTGAGGTTGCGTTCGGGATGCCGATGACTCGGTCACTGCTTTACACTTTTCTTCATAAGATAAACCTGTCTTTTTCTCACCTTTTGACAAACCACTCCAACAATTACGGGCTATATGTCCTTGCTTCCCATAATGAAAACATGTCTGTGTCTCAACACGTCCTTGCCCATATATTGCGTCCGAAGAAACAGTCGAAGGAGTTGGTTCAGCAGGCATAAACCTTTTCTTGTCTCGTCTCCTAAACTCTGATTATTCTGATGATGGAACTTTGAATTCCGACTTGTCCATCACCAGGCTCTTCTTATCTTGCACCCATTTCAAATCTTTCTCCAGCGCGCGAGCTATATCGACTAATGCTTGGAGGCCTTGGTTCACCGAACTCGGGAGTGCCAACCGCAGCTCATCACGTAGTCACTCATAGAATCTATTCGCCTGCCACGCCTCCTCAGCGAAAGTAGACCCCGCATAGCGCCCCAGCCTTGAAAACTCATGCAGGTAAGTATCAACACTGCTCTCACCATGCACCAGACGTTGAAACTCATTCTCCATGGCAATGTGCTGCGACATAGGCAAATACTTGGCCAGAAATAATCGTGAAAATTCTTCGATCGATATCTCCTCTAGACTTCGACCTGCCAAGTAATGCAATTCCACTTTATCCCACCAAAGCCGCGCATCTCCTTCCAACAGAAAAGTGGCTAAAGTAACTTTCTGCGCCTCCGCATTCTGGATTGCTGCCAAGATCCTCTTTACTCTTGCAAGTCAATCTTCCGCCTGCGTTGGGGAACCTATTCCTCCAAACGTAGGTAGATGAAACTCCATAAACCGCTTCAATTGCACGTTAGCTGTTTGCTCCTCCACCACAGCTTCAACACGCTCTTGTCTTGCACTAAGCCATACTGGCACCCCAACAGGCCTTGCCTGCCTAGAGGCCGTGCATGTAACACTGCGAGCACCGTCTCAGTAACCAAACGTATGGTCTCCACCGAGGGAGATGTAGGCGCCTCAGCTGGTGCCGCACTCTCATCAGAACGCTGGGGCTCAGACTGCCCGACACCACTCCTCGTCACCTATCAATGTACAAAACATCATTAACAGCCAGTCCATAACAATAGATATACATTGATTACACGCTCACGCTCCTCACGTGCATGTATGACATTCCTAGTGGACATTCTTGAGTTCAATTATGTTCTCCCTCCCAAAAATCTCAAACCTGGCTCTGATACCACTTTGTAACGCCTCCATTCGTCATATGGAATATAACGGTGTGTCCGGCTGGGGCCCCACGCCATATTTCACAGACAAACGACGGAATTACGTATGAATATCAAAATCACGTTCTACTCGCATCCTAATTCAGAGCATTCTAGCGCAGCATTTTAAGTTGCAAGAACTCATCACAGCGAATGTCCACAAAATATATAAACCATACATTTATATATATCATCAGGAATGTCTACAACACACAAACGCATATGGCCTTAAGGCCTTACAAGTTACTCTTTACAAATATATAACTTCAATTCATACATCGACACGCAGGCCGGCCACACGTGAAATCCAAGAATTCTTCGCACGGCCTTCAAAGGCCTTTAAGTAGCAAGGGCTTCATTCCGCTCAATTCAACCCGTCAGCACCTGCAATTAGACATCCACCCCAAGAGTTGTAAATAAAGCAACTGTCAGCATTAGCTGACCAATTATAACGACCCTACCCCTTACCTGGGGCAGTGGTTCCTTCCCTGTATGCATTGTAATCCCAACATATAGGTTATATCACAATAGGTGCTCTCACGCACCACATCATCATAAACGTCGGCCTCTGTCAGACGCTCCGTGTACTCAGGGCACATTTTTGGTGTACCGGATATACCAGTTGCCCACCACCGAGCAGAGGTCTTTAACATGTTGGTTGGTCGGCCCTAGTCTACCAACACGCGTGTTGGCGACATCCCGTCCATCCCACTCAGAGGTACTAACCTCACGACAAACTTGAGCATTTCCACTTCAGATCGACCCACCCTTGTGGTGCAGCAAGCCGGGTCTGTCCCGTATCCCCCCATTTGCCTTACCACCAATCGATCTCCCACAATACAGGTACAGGTCAACCATTTCCTGTTGCTCAATTCGTCAATAGCGCAGATCTTGACGCGGGTCGGCCTTCCCTTTCCTGCTCCACACACAGCTCTCGCAGAGCCGCTTTCCAATCCATTTGAAGTCAACACAGCTCATCCAAGGGCTCATACCAAGCTTTCCAAGTATGCACAATTCACAAGCATCCACACAACACACTGAGTCTTCTCCAGTTCATAATATAAACATCACCAATCCCGACTAACCGTCCAGATGGGCTTCACACAACATGCCTATGTCGTACTACCTATTTCCGGCTCTAAATGCAGACTCAACCTGGAATCACTTACGCTTTCCACCTCTTGGTGGAGGATCCCATACATAGGTATAAAGAAAGGACTTCGCTTGTCCAAGAAGGAGATCGTTACCCTTGACGATCACTTTGGATCCATGAACTAGCTGGATGGAAATCACCTCCACGACTTTGCCTCCACGAATCTGAACTTGGATCTTGGTTTGGAACTTCGAAGATCCTCCGACAGCCGGCTCCATTCTTATTCTTCCTCCATGCTCTCCCTTCCCTCTAGCTCTCTTTTAGAAAGAGAATGGCTAAGATGATGATAGTGATCCATCCACTCTTAATCTTATAATAGCAGGGAAGGGCCTGGACCCTTGGATCCAAGATGAGGAAATGAACGACCATGATTTGCCAGAAATATCCATTTTTGGGCTGACACGCCCTATGACACGTCTGTGTCATAGACCGTGTCCCTTAAGAGGTGCACGAACTGCCTTATCCATAACAGGACGTGACCATGTGACATGCCCATGTCACATGGCTGACACGCCCGTGGTACACAGTACATGTTCGTCTGGTATGGCATGTCCCTCAGGCAACACACCACTATCTCAACCCGAGCGGGACACGGCCATTGGACACGCCCGTGTCCTAGGCCGTGTACCCCAAGACACACCTGTGTCCACCAGCACACATCCCTGGCTAATCCAGAGAAGGACACGGCCCTGTGACACGCCCGTGGTATAGGCCATGTACTTCACTTGCCTTGGTGCTCGACAATCGTCGAGCGCAGTTCGTCGACCAGAGGAGGACACGCCCTCTGATATGCCCGTATCGCAGGGCGTGTTCCGTCTCGAGAACTTCTCGAGTGCATTTCGTCGAGCACTCGAGAGGCTGCTCAACCCGAGCAGGAGACGCCCTGGGACACGCCCCTGTCATAGGCCGTGTCGCCCAACCTGAACCCAAATTGGGATTTGAGGTGTTACACTAGGGGCCCGAAGAGATGGTGAACGGAGGACATTTAAACCACCGACGAATATGAGGGGCAGGCCCCTGGCAACGCCTCGACCTACTATGACGAATAAGGAAGAAACCTTTGATCGACGGTAGTGAGAGGTCCCAGGGACACAGTTCCAAAGAGATGGTGAAGTTCGTACGCTTTGAACCACTAGCAAACGCGAGGGGGCAGGCTCTGGCAACACCACAACCTACTGTAGTTGATATGAGAGAAACCTTTGGTCGGCGACAGTGAGAGGTGGGGTGGGCTGGGGGCCCCAAGATGATGGCAAATGGAAATTTCTGGCATAAGCTTTTACTCACTGTGGGGGAGAAGGGCGAGCCTTCAATCTGTAGTTGAAAGGAGTTCGCTGGGAGACATCCCTAACTGCGACATCGAGGGGAGGACCCTGGCATAGGCTTCTTCTCACTGTGGGGGGGAGAAGGGCGAACCTTTGATCTGCGGCTGTGAGAAGTGTGCGGGGTGTTGTCCCTAACTATGATGTCGAGGGGGAGGACCCTTGCGTGGGATTCAACCCATTGCTTGGGAGATGGACGAACCTTCGATCCGCAGCGGTAAGGAGTTCGCGAGGGCTCGTACTTGAGATTGTTGATGAGGCATCAACCCTTAAGTTAGCGTAGGCGCAGATTATCATGACTTTCCTAACTCCTTCCTGTGATAGCAGTGTTAGTAGAAAAGATAATATTCATAAATCAAAAGGAAAAATAGAGAGAGTTCTTGCACGAGTTTTTTGTCGCCACTTTATAATGTTTGGTGGTAGTTATTCTAAATAGCTAGAGTAGAGTTATTGGTAAAACTTACGTAAGTTCTGCACCTTCTATTTGCTTGGCAAGGTATTTCCTTCCGCTGTCCAGAGTTTGAATGCCTCGGGCTTGATGATTGCAGTAACAACAAACGGACCTTCCCATGCCATAGAGAGCTTGTACTTCTATGGTCCTTTGCCTGTTTCCTCAACGTTTCACAGAACTAGGTCTCCAATGTTGATTGGCCTTGGTTTGATCCTTTGATCCAATGTTGATTTGCCTGTTTGATCCTTTGATCCTTTGGTGGACTAAGTATCTAGCAGATGATCATGACGGTAAGATGTCTTGTGAAATTCCTTTTTTGTTGGAAAATTGTACTCTTTGGTATTAGGTGGTTCACTAAGATGTTGTGTTCCTTACTTCGATGATCAGGTCCAGAATTTCTCAGATTTGCTTGTCATTTCTTTCTGAGTTGAAATCTTGGACTCAAGCACTAGGGATTCTGATGTCCACCGGGATAACTGCCTTTGATCTGTAGCATAGGTTGAATGACATTTCGCTAGTTGGGGTTCTCTACGTGGTTTGGTATGCCCATGGAACATTTGGGACTTTGTCCACCCACTGCCCCCTTCCTCATGGAGGCACATTTTCAATCCTTTGAGGATGGTTCAGTTTGTCACCTCAATATGTCTGTTCGTCTGTAGGTGAGCTACAGAGGTGTGACGAAGGTTGATTTTTAATTCCTCACACATCTTGGTGAACGACTTCCTAATGAATTACGTCTCGTTATCTGCTATGATGACGACCAGTATTCCAAAGCGACCGATAATGATCCTCCAAACAAACTTCTTTGCATTTTCCTCAGTTATATTAGCAAGAGGTTCTACTTCAACATATTTGTTAAACTAGTTGATTGCCATGATAATGAACTTCCTTTTCCTGGTTGCCATGGGGAGGGGGGCCCAAGATGTCAACCCCATATTAGGAGAATGACCAGGAGCTTTGAATTGCAGCGAGGGCGACCGGTTGTTGTTATGGCACATTTGCGTGAAACTGGCAACTGGAGCATTTTCAGACAAACTCTTTTGTGCCCATCTTCACAGTTGGCCATTAGAATCCCTGACTGAGAATTTTTCGTGCTAGGTCCTTTCCCTCGAGGTGCTCGCCGCAAACCCCTTCATGGACTTCACATAGAGATTATTGTACCTTAGGCTTAGGTATGCATTACAGGTAGGGGCCGGTGTACACTCGCTTGTACAGTTCCCCGCTGATCATGTAAAATGATGTGTCCCTTATTCTAAGCCACTGTGCTCCCATGTGAACGTCTGGGAGCTACCATTCCTGAAGATAGGCCTTTAAGGACTCCATCCAAGATGGCTTCTCATTGTTAACGACAACAATTTCCCATGGCCCCTGAATTCTAGGTGTAACACCCCCTATCCGTCACATAGCATATAACAGTAGGTCCGGCTGGGGCCCGACACCATATACCACAGACAGACCAGGTGGTTACTCATGGAAACCATCCAACCAATCATCACGTCCTACACAGAGCATTCTAGCGGAAGCAGATTAATAAGTTGTAACAAAGAACCCAGCACTAAAGCATGAATGTACAATAATACCAAATAGGAATGTTATACATACACCAGTACAAGCCTTAAGGCCTTACAAAATAGTTCACTTGATATTACATGTTTTACAAATCTCGGCACGCAGGCCGTTCATACATGAATAAAGCAGTAAACACTCCAATTAGGCCATCGATGGCCGGCTTCGCAAATTGGACTTTAGCCCGCTATTGACCGCTTGGTCCAGCAGCACCTACAAGCAGCAAACCACCGCACGGTGGCAAAACAAGGCAACAGTCAGCAATGCTGACCAAATTATAACGATCCCGCCCCCAACTCGGGGCGGCGATGCTCCTTCCCTGCATTTCATTAGCATAAGCGAGCAATATAGCAATAATCATTTCATCACAGGCGTAGGCTTATACGGCCACACACCCCGTGCACTCAGGGCACATTCTTGGTGAACACAGTCTAAGTCTGCCGACTCACCAACATCCCTTTGGATGACCAATCAATGAGCAGTTTGTCTTCCCGGCATGGGTCACGGTAATTAAAACCATAGACCGCTGAAGACTCTCATCTATGCCAACGACTCTAATCCGAACGACATAGAACGGGTACGGTTACATCTAACCCGTGCTCACAACGCAACGGTAATTTAAACCATATGCGCCCGCAACGGTAATTTAAACCATATGCGCAGGTCAAACTTCTCCCGAGTTCCGTTTCCATCACATTTCACATAACTCGGTTATGTTCAAGTTGGCTCTCAGGCCACCAAGTTGGCAAGATCACGCATCCGCCCAGTTTTCCGGGTGCACCTTTGGGTTGATCCCCAAGGCTCCCTGTTGCAATCTACCGTGTAGAAAACCCGAAAAACAACCAATAGCACGGAGTATTCTCCGGCATTATGCAATGCAACATCACCGATCCAGACCAACATGTCCGGATAGGCTTAACACATCATGCCTATGTCTATTCTCGCTTACAGACTCTACACAACGAGAACTTCACATATCTACCCGAAGGAACGCCTCCAACTCACCGCAAACTCGCGAGAGCGGGCTTCCTATGCAAAGAAGGAGAGCTACTCATGCTCAAGAAGAGAATCATTACCCTTGCGTTCTTCTTTGGCGCCATGGAAAAGTAAGCGGATGAAAAGCACCGCACTAGCTTTGCCTCCGTAGATCCGGAGTCGGCTCGCGATTTGGAGCTTCGAAGCTCCTCCAATGGCTGGATCTAGATCCTTCTTCCTTCCTTGGCTCTCCTCTCTCTATAAGCTTTAGAAAGATAACCACTCATGAAAAGTGAGGGTTTCTAAGGCCCAATCTCGGGTATATCCCCTCAGGAACAACCCCCAGCCGTTGGATCACCAATTAAAGAAATGAACGGCTTTGATTCGGGACTGAAATGTCCAAACTGGACCGCACACGGCCTGGCACAAGCCCGTGTCCAGGGCCGTGTGCCTCATTCATCGTCAAAATCGACTCGCCTGGAACAACACACAGGCATCGAACATGCCCGTGTTCGACCTGACACGCCCGTGTTCGACCTGACACGCCCGTGTTCCACCTGACATGGCCGTGTGGCCGGCCGTGTACCCCCATCGATATAACCCGAAAACCACCCGAGCACTACACGGGTTCTAGGACACGCCCGTGTCCTTGCCCGTGTCTACCTCAACACGCCTGGGCTCCAGGCCTTGTACACGGTCTCGACACTCGACACTTCGTCGAGCGAAGATCGTCGACCAGACGACACGGCCTTGGACACGCCCGTGTCCTAGGCCGTGTGCCTTGTCTCGACACATCGTCGAGCAAAGTTCGTCGACTCCTTGGGACGAGTGTCGACACGGGTCGACATGCCCTGTGACACGCCCGTGTCGCAGGCCATGTGCTATATCTCGACACTTCGTCGAGCGCAGAGTGTCTACTTCGCGGGCTAAGTGTCGACACGGGTCGACATGCCCTGCGACACGCCCGTGTCGCAGGCCGTGTACCCAGTCTCGACACAATGTCGCGAGCAAAATGTCGACTTCGCCGGCTGAGCGTCGACATAAGCCTGACACGCACTGGGATACGGCCGTGTCCCAGGCCGTGTGCCTCCTGCCAGAACCCAAATCTGGCTCAAAACGTCCCCCGTCGCTCTTTTGAGTTTCGGGGCGTTACAACTCTCCCCCTCTTAAAAGAATTTCGTCCACGAAATTATATAAAGGAAAAACATGTACAAAACCAAAATTTGTACCTGAGCGGAACAACTCCGGATACTCGTCAAGCATAGTCTGCTCTCGCTCCCAAGAGAGCTCCTTACGACCACAATTGTCCCACCGGACCTTGACCATCCTGATCTCTTTATTGCGTAGCCGCTTGACCTCCGAGTCTTCAATCCGCACGGGCTTGACTTTTGTCGTCAGCCCACTATCCATCGACACTTGATCAACCGCGATCACTTGCGTAGGCTCTTGCACCGCCTAGCGAAGAACCGAAATATGGAATACATCGTGTAATCCACCAAGCTCCACTGAAATCTTCAACTGATAGGCCGCTTCACCAACTCGCTCCAGAACCTCAAACGGCCCAAGGTACCTCGGGCTTAGCTTTTTCAATCTCCGCACCCGCGAGACACCCTTGAACGGCTTATCTTTAAGTACACATAGTCGCCCACAATGAACTCCACGTTCCTGTGCTTGGCATTATAGTACTTCGCTTGCCGGTCCTGGGCGATAAGCAACATCTCCCGAATGGTTCTCACCAAAGAAGTAGCATCCTACACTTACAATCGCTTATACAACTTTGACTCACCCGTTTCTAACCAAGACAACGGCGTGCGACATTTTCTACCATATATGGCCTCGAAGGGCGCCATTTGAATACTCGCTTGGTAGCTGTTGTTGTATGCGAACTCCACCAAATAAAGGTGATCTTCCCATTGCTTTCCAAAATCCAAGACACACATGCGAAACATGTCTTCCATAGTTCTATTGACCCTCTCGGTCTGCCCATCCATTTGCGGATGGAAGGCTGTGCTGAATTTCAACTTTGTTCCCAACATTTGCTGCACAAGCCTCCAATCATTGGACGTGAAATGCCCATCTCGGTCACTCACAATGCTGCGGGGCACACCGTGAAGCCGTACTATGTTATCCACATAAAGTTTTGCTAACTTCTCCACCGGATCATCCTTCCTATGCGGAATAAAATGCGACACCTTCGTTAGCCGATCAACAACCACCCAAATGGCGTCGTTCCCCTTTTGCGACCTTGGCAAACCGTGCACAAAGTCCATAGAGATGTCGTCGAATTTCCACTCCGGAATAGGCAAGGACTTAAGAAATCCTCCCGGCTTTTGGCACTCCGCCTTCACCAAGGCGCAAGTTTGGCACTTCGCTACGTAGAGCGCCACATCCTTCTTCAAACCCGGCCACCAAAATAGTTTTTTCACATCGCGGTACATCTTCGTGCTCCCCGGGTGAATTGAGTACTTAGTATGGTGTGCCTCGTACAAAAATTCCACCCGCAAATTACCCACATATGGGACGCATAGACAATCGTCTTTCCAAAGTAATCCGTCCTTCACAACGAATTGGGAATTTGACCCATCCAGAGCCTCTACCATGAACTGCTTCATATGAACATCCATATCCAAAGCCTGCCGAATCCGATCAGCCAGGTCATATTGGACTTCAGTCTAATTCAGAACTGCTTCAACACTTGATTGCCTATCCACACAAACAATCTCCAACGCCTCCAACTCCCGCACCAACCGCTCATCAAACACCGATAGCCAATTGTCTTGAGCTGGGGCCCGACGACTCAACGCGTCCGCAACCGCATTCCCTTTACCAGACACGTAGTGGATCTTGAATGTATAGTCCCCCAGGAATTCCATCCATCTACGCTGCCGCATAGTCAGATCCTTCTGATCAATCAGATACTTCAGGCTCTTATGATCGGTGTAGATATCAATCTTCACACCGTATAAATAGTGTCTCCACAGCTTCAAGGCAAAAATCACGGCCGCTAACTCCAAGTCATGGACCGGATAGTTCCTTTCATGCACTTTTAGCTGTCTCGAGCCATAAGCTATTACACTTTCATATTGCAGTAGCACACAACCCAAACTGCTGCCCGAAGCATCACTATAAATCTCATAGCCTTCGGTCCCACATGGCGAACTCAGCACAGGTGCCGTGTTCAACCGACACTTCAACTCCTCAAAAGCTCGCGCGCACTCCGGCGTCCAAACGAACTTATGCTCCTTACTCATCAAAGTAGTGAGAGGTAACGCTATCCGCGAGAAGTTCTCTACGAATCGCCTATAATAGCCGGCAAGCCCCAGAAAGCTCCGGACTTCCGCTACCGTAATAAGCTCAGGCCACTCCCGTATCGCAACAATCTTCACCGGATCCACAGCAATACCATCTCCACTCACTATATGACCGAGGAACGCCACTGAGGATAGCCAAAACTCGCACTTCGAGAACTTGGCATACAACTGATTTCTCCTTAGCGTCTCCAGAACCAAATAAAGATGCTTGAAGTGATCTTCCTCACTTTGCGAGTACACTAAAATATCGTCGATGAAGACGATCACGAAATGGTCCAAGTACTCCCTGAAAGTCCTGTTCATCAAATCCATGAACACTGATGGCGCATTAGTCAGCCCAAACGGCAAGACCATAAACTCATAATGCCAGTATCTCGTACTAAACGTTGTCTTCGGGATATCACTCTCCCTTATTCGCAGCTGATAGTACCCAGCCTTGAGATCCAACTTCGAGTACACCGTCGACCCGACTAACTGATCAAAAAGATCATCAATCCGAGGGATCGGGTACTTGTTCTTCTCTGTCAACTTGTTGAGCTCCCGATAATCAATACATAGCCTCAAGCTTCCATCCTTCTTCTTAACAAAGAGGACTGGTGCGCTCCAAGGCGAAGAACTCGGGCACACATGTACAACCCCATAGCCGGGCGAGTGGGGCCCTCCCCAAATATCAGCCTAGGGGCGTGTTATGGGCGACGAGTTGGTCCGACCCCGTACGAAGACGTGCGGGTTCTCGTGCGTGCGTGCGGAGGTTCTATGCGCATAGGTTCATAATTTATATATATATATATATTATATTATATTATATTATAATATATATAATATATCATATATATATTATATATATGTTATGAGATGAGAAAAAAGGAAAGAGGAAGAAGAGAGAAGCGGGGAGAAAATGGAAAACGGGAACCCTAGCCCGAGGATCTGGAGCCCAGCCGCCGCCGCCGCCTTCCACTCTCCCTCCCGTCGGCCTGGAGCAGCGGCCCGATCGCCGCCTTCCTCTCTCTCCAGACCTGGAGCAACCCGCCTTCTTCCCCTCTCCCGTCGCCGGCAAAGCACAGCCACAACCCCCGGCCGCCTCTCTCTCCCTCGGCCTGGAGCAGCGGCCCGAGCATTCTCCCTCTCTCTCTCTTTCTCCGGCCGTATAGAGCAGCGGCCCGAGCGCCCCCGCAAATCTCTCTCTCCCGTCGACCTGGAGCAGCACCCCGCCTTCGTCCAGCTCTCTTTCTCCGGCCGCCTACAGCAGCAACCACACCCCGACCTCCCTCTTTTTCCAGCCGCCTGGAACAACCTGGCCCCCTCCCTTTTTCCCGGCCTGGAGCAGCACACCTCGACCTCCCCCTCTCCAGGCAGCAAGCTCGGCCTGAAGCGAGGCTCAGCCTGGAGCGAGGCTCAGCCTGGAACGAGGCTCGGCCTGGAGCGAGGCTCGTCCTGGAGCGAGGCTCGGCCTGGAGTGAGGCTCGGCCTGGAGCGAGGCTCGGCCTGGAGTGAGGCTCGGCCTGGAGCGAGGCTCAGCCTGGAGCAAGGCTCGGCCTGGAGCAAGGCTCGGCCTAGAGTGGAGAGCGACCACCGACGCGGCCGCACGCAGCAGGATCGACCCGGAGCTCCTCTCCCGGCCCCGCCGCCAAGCACGCGACAAGGGTAACAATGTTTCAACTTGGGCAGGTGAAGCCTTCAGTTTACATATTTGCACGGAAGCCCCTTTCCACCAACGGGTGGGGGAAAGGGAGCTCCCCGACGGGTTGACGTGTACGTCCCTGCAGTTAATTACATTAGTACCCGGAAGCGTGAGTACTGGTTTAGGCATGCTGTTTGAAGCCCATCCGGACGTGTGAGCCGGATTGGAGACGTTCTGGGGTTCCCGGAGAAGACTCCGAGGAAGTTGTTTATTAGCCATTTGCAGGGAATGTACACCATAGCCCCAAAAAAGGGTGTGTGCGCAATATGCTTGGTCCGCTTATGTTAGCCAACCGATGATTAGTTGGCCGCCGCACGTCGAGACGTTAGCATACAGGTGTTGCAGTACCAAGCAGGGAATATCGGACTTAAGCCCGAGCTCGTGCCGGCCCTCGAAGGCCTTTTTTGTTTATATTGTCGGCCTGCGTGTTGAGTATGGAATTTATATTCCTGTAATATTTTTTCACATCTGTGATGCTCTGTGAATATGTAGTTTACTCCTGTCTTGGGAGAGAGGCGTGTTCGTGAACCGCTCCCCCCGTGTGGGCCCCGAGGAATAGATGCCGGGAAGCCCCTGATGGCATGTTATCATCCTTTCAGAATAGCGGAGTTCCGCTGTTAGCGACCCAATTGGGGCTGCGTAGAGTAGGGCTACTTGGCGGTTTTGTGCCAATAGTAAGGCAGGCGGGGGACATTTTATATAGACCCGAGGTGGCACCTCTAGTTTGGGAGTGGATCTCGAGATCCTCCTTGGATGTTCAGGTCGGCCAAGAGAGCCCTCCGAAGGTGCCTTAGCTCAGCCCTTAGCTTGGGAGGGGAAGAGTTTGTTAGTCTTCCGGGTATGCGGAGGGTCCTCCACGCTGAGACCTTGGGTCTGTCCCTTATGTTCCTAGTCTTGTGCCTAGATCGTTCGCTTGAGGGTAGTAGGTGCGCGGTCACCCCTTCCCCAAGGGTCGAACTCCATAGGAGACCGATTTTCGGTTTCAACATTTTGGTGCGGTGAGCGTGGAGTGTGACCAGCACAGAAGAACTCTGGAGAGCGTCGTGGCTATAGAAGTGGAACCGGGTGACGACCAGGGTCATGCGTTGATACTTTGTATGTAAGGTCCTCATACTCATAGTTGTCCCCTCCCATAGCTATTGTTTGAATCCCATAGCATTTGGAGTAAGATTTGCACCTATTTGAAGCGCTTCTACCTATGAAAACCTGTGTATCCTCACTTATTACATCAACGAGAAACCTGGAGGTTATTGTCTTCAAGATCAAGTAAGAGAGCAGCTGAGAGGTATTAGGAGCCGGGGTGACCTGAAAGGGTTCCCTCCCTAGTGGTAATATGTTATCTCTTGTAATTCAGTAGCGGTCAAGTTTTCTCTTTATTACCAATTCGCCTCGAGCTTCTGAGGGCTTCAAGGGTTAGGCTCGCGATCGACTCCGGAAGCCAAAAGTCCAACCCGTTCCTTTTAAATAGCCTAGTTCGGACGATGGGACGGTGTCGCGGGACTTTAAGCGTTATTATAAGACCGAGCCTCTACACTGATGGCCGAGATCAGCTCCCCCCTTGCATGTCGGCCTATGTCCTCCCGATCGCACCTCTCCTCCGACTAGGGGATTTATCAGGAATGAGCCTAGACGCTAACCTCCCAGATTTGATAAAGGGCCGATATCTCCAAGCAGTCACGAGTGACATGGCGGAAAGTGATCTTTGTCATTAGATCAGGATACGAGTCGTCGACCTGTTCCTTCTAAATAGCCCAGTTCGGATGATGGGACGATGCCTCGGAACTCTAAGCGCTATTGTAAGACCGAGCCTCTACACTGACGGCCGAGATCAGCTCCCCCCTTGCATGTCGGCCTATATCCCCCCGATTGCATCTCTCTTCCGATTGGAGGAATTATTAGGAACAGTCTCGGACGCCAACTTCCCGATTTGACGACTTCCAGATTGTCTCTCTTATGTAAAGAATGTGTCCTCCATTTGTAAGAACATCAGTGCGATTAACTCTCCAACACCTCTTAAGTAAACATGATGTCTCCACCTCGAGCAAAGTCAAGTCCTCGGGTAGCTGTGGACCCCGAGCAGATCCCGCTGTCAGGCTCTCACCTAGCTGGCAGGGCCGGAAGTCACTCAGTGTCATCCGTGGGCCTCAAGTAGATCCCACTGTCAGGCTCTCACCTAGCTGGCAGGGCCGGAAGTCACACGATGGAGGTAGTTGTGGACCCTGAGCAGATCTTGCTGTGAGGCTCTCACCTAGCTAGCACGGCCGGAAGTCACTCGGTGTCATCCGTTGGCCTCGAGCAGATCCCGCTGTCAGGCTCTCACCTAGCTGGCAGGGCCGGAAGTCACTCGATGGCGGTAGTTGTGGACCCCGAGCAGATCCCGCTATCAGTCTCTCACCTAGCTGGCAGGGCCGGAAGTCACTCGGTGTCATCCGTGGGCCTCGAGCAGATCCCGCTGTCAGGCTCTCACCTAGCTGGCAGGGCCGGAAGTCACTCGATGGCGGTAGTAGTGGACCCCGAGCAGATCCCGCTGTCACGCTCTCACCTAGCTGGCAGGGCCGGAAGTCACTCGGTGTCATCCGTGGGCCTCGAGCAGATCCCGCTGTCAGGCTCTCACCTAGTTGGCAGGGCCTGAAGTCACTCGATGGCGATTGTTGTGGACCCCGAGTAGGTCCCGCTGTCAGGCTCTCACCTAGCTGGCAGGGCCGGAAGTCACTCGATGGCGGTAGTTGTGGACCCCGAGCAAATCCCGCTGTCAGGGTCTCAACTAGCTGGCAGGGCCGGAAGTCACTCAGTGTCATCCGTGGGCCTCGAGAAAATCTCGCTGTCAGGATCTCACCTAGCTGGCAGGGCCGGAAGTCACTCGATGACAGTAGTAGTGGACCCCGAGCAGATCCAACTGTCAGGATCTCACCTAGCTGGCAGGGCCGGAAGTCACTCGGTGTCATCCGTGGGCCTCGAGAAGATCCCGCTGTCAGGCTCTCACCTATCTGGCAAGGCCGGAAGTCACTCGCTGGCGGTAGTAGTGGACCCCGGGTAGACTCGCTGTCAGGCTCTCATTAGCTGGCAGGGTTGTAGGCACACCTGGGGGGAAGGGGTTGGTTCGTGGAGACTTTTTGCAAGACCCCGAGTGATGCTCGGCCCCGGGTAGACCCGCTGCCTGGCCCCTACTAGCTGGCAGGTTCGTAGGCTCGCCTGGGGGGTAAGGGACCCCGAGTGCTGCTCGGCCCCGGGTAGACTTGCTGCTCAGGCTCTCATTAGCTGGCAGGGCTGTAGGCACACCTGGGGGGAAAGGATTAGCTCAGCGTGTACAAGAGGATACAGAGGATACATCTTTGTTGTTTCACGATATCACGAGAAATTATGTACTTGCTGTAAGTAATGGTATACAAGCAATTCAATAGCAGTGAGCCAAAGGGTATCAAGTGATTTGAAATGATCAAAAAGATCATGGCGAGATTGATGTTCCGAGTGCAAATTTCAGTTTCTCTCAAAAATTTTTTGGGTCGGCCCCCACTCGCCGGATACGTAGGGTTGGATGATTCTTTCCGAGCTTGTACCAACCTCGAAAAGAGCGGGGATTGTGTACAACCCCATAGCCGGGCGAGTGGGGCCCTCCCCAAATATTAGCCTAGGGGTGTGTTATGGGCAATGAGTTGGTCCGACCCCGTTCGAAGACGTGCGGGTCCTCGTGCATGCGTGCGGAGGTTCTATGCGCATAGGTTCATAATTTATATATATATATATTATATATATTATATTATAATATATATAATATATCTTATATATATTATATATATGTTATGAGATGAGAAAAAAGGAAGGAGGAAGAAGAGAGAAGCGGGGAGAAAATGGAAAACGGGAACCCAAGCCCGAGGATCTGGAGCCCAGCCGCAGCCGCCGCCTTACACTCTCCCTCCCGTCGGCCTGGAGCAGCGGCCCGAGCGCCGCCTTCCTCTCTCTCCCGACCTGGAGCAACCCGCCTTCTTCCCCTCTCCCGTCGCCGGCAAAGCACAGCCACAACCCCCGGCCGCCTCTCTCTCCCTCGGCCTGGAGCAGCGGCCCGAGCATTCTCCCTCTCTCTCTCTTTCTCCGGCCGTATAGAGCAGCGGCCCGAGCGACCCCGCAAATCTCTCTCTCCCGTCGACCTGGAGCAGCACCCCGCCTTCGTCCAGCTCTATTTCTCCGACCTCCTACAGCAGCAACCACACCCCGGCCTCCCTCTTTTTCCAGCCGCCTGGAGGAACCCGGCCCCCCTCCCTTTTTCCCGGCCTGGAGCAGCACACCTCGACCTCCCCCTCTCCCGGCAGCAAGCTCGGCTTGAAGCGTGGCTCAGCTTGGAGCGAGGCTCGGCCTGGAGCGAGGCTCGGCCTGGAGCAAGGCTCGGCCTGGAGCGAGGCTCGGCCTGGAGTGAGGCTCGGCCTGGAGCGAGGCTCGTCCTGGAGCGAGGCTCAGCCTGGTGCAAGGCTCGGCCTGGAGCAAGGATTGGCCTAGAGTGGAGAGCGACCACCGACGCGGCCGCACGAAGAAGGATTGACCCAGAGCTCCTCTCCCGGCCCCGCCGCCAAGCACGCGACAAGGGTAACGATGTTTCAACTTGGGCAGGTGAAGCCTTCAGTTTACATATTTGCATGGAAGCCCCTTTCCACCAACGGGTGGGGGAAAGGGAGCTCCCCGATGGGTTGACATGTACGTCCCTGCAGTTAATTGCATTAGTACCCGGAAGCGTGAGTACGGGTTTAGGCATGCTGTGTGAAGCCTATCCGGACGTGTTAGCCGGATTGGTGATGTTCTGGGGTTCCCGGAGAAGACTCCGAGGAAGTTGTTTATTAGCCATTTGTAGGGAATGCGCACCATAGCCCCAAAAAAGGGTGTGTGCGCAATATGTTTGGTCCGCTTATGTTAGCCGACCGATGTTTAGTTGGTCGCCGCTCGTCGAGACGTTGGCGTATAGGTGTTGCAGTACCAAGCGGGGAATAGCGGGCTTAAGCCCGAGCTCGTGCCGGCCCTCGAAGGCCTTTTTTATTTATATTGCCGGCCTGCGTGCTGAGTATGAAATTTATATTCCTGTAATATTTTTTTCATATCTGTGATGCTCTGTGAATATGTAGTTTACTCCTGTCTTGGGAGAGCGACGTGTTCGTGAACCGCTCCCCCCGTGTGGGCCCCGAGTAATAGATGCCGGGAAGCCCCTGATGGCCTGTTGTTATCCTTTCAGAATAGCGGAGTTCCGCTGTTAGCGGCCCAATTGGGGCTGCGTAGAGTAGGGCTGCTTGGCGGTTTTGTGCCAATAGTAAGGCGGGCGGGGGACATTTTACATAGACCCGAGGTGGCACCTCTAGTTTGGGATTGGATCTCGAGATCCTCCTTGGATGTTTCGGTCGGCCAAGAGAGCCCTCCGAAGGTGCCTTAGCTCAGCCCTTGGTTTGGGAGGGGAAGAGTTTGTTAGTCTTCCGGGTATGCAGCGGGTCCTCCATGCTGAGACCTTGGGTCTGTCCCTTGTGTTCCTAGTCTTGTGCCTAGATCGTTCGCTTGAGGGTAGTAGGTGCGCGGTCACCCCTTCCCAAAGGGTCGAACTCCACAGGGGACCGATTTTCGGTTTCAACAGTACATACCCTTGCTCCAACAACTCTTGCAGTTGAACTTTCAGCTCCGCCATTTCCTTAGGCGCTAGCTGATAAGGAGATCGTGACACAGACTTTGCACCTGGCAGTAGCTGAATCGTGAAATCTATCTCCCGTTGAGGCAGGGCTCCAGGAAGATCTGCGGGGAACACATCAGGGTATTCCGATACCACTGAAATACTATCCAACGCGGGCTTCGGCTTTGCAACCTCCACTAGTGTAAAGAACAGTTCTGCACCGGCACGAACCGCCTTCACCACCTGAAGAGCAGACATCAATGTCTTGCTCGACCCCTTTAAGCCTGTAAAAGTCGTTTCACGACTTGCTCCCAGCTTGACTTCCTTGCTACCGCAATCTATATGGGCCTGCTGATCCGAGAGCCAGTCCATGTCAAATATGACGTCGAACTCCACCAACGGAAGTAAAGACGCCTGCAGATCGAACTCCTGATTCTCAATACGAATCTTAACATCGCAGATCCTATCCGCGCGCATCGAACACCCATTGGGAAACAACACATCCAACTTATCCTTCGCCATCGAAGAAGGGACTCCGATGGGTGATATAAATCCTTCGGACAAGAAAGAGTGTGAAGCTCCCGTATCGAAGAGTGCTCTCGCCGGATTTTCACAAACCAAAACAAATCCTAAACAAGCAGTGGTAAGGTAACATGTGCATAACAAGTATTTAAAGAAATTGACTTGCTATAAATTAAACCGTACCTGTCACCACATCAGCCTGTTTGATGGCCTCCTGTTGGCCAAGATTATACACCTTTGGTTGGGCCGGAGCATAGTGGGACGCGGTCGACTCCACCGCCTTGCCCTTCTCTTCATAGGTAGCTCCCGGCTTTCTTTCGGACTTGGGATGTCCGCTACAACAATCACGGGCAAAGTGCCCCGTCTTTCCACAAGTAAAACATGCCCCCGGGGTCCGACTCGTAGTCGCCCCAGAAGCACCAGAAGGAGCTAGAACCGAAGTCTTATGCTTCTTGAAGAATCTTTGATAGCCAGACTTTGAAGTAGTCGGCACTTTGAACCCAGATTTCTTCTCGCCCAAGCTTTTCTTTGCCTGCACATTCTTCATGTCCTTCTCCAAGGACCGGGCCGTGTTGACCAAGGTTAAGAAACTCTGCATCATCGGCCCCGAGAGTAGTAACCTCAACTCATCTCTCAACCCCTCGTAGAAGCGATTAGTCTTGCGCTCCTCATCCACAATAGTGGAGCTAGCATATCGACTCAAACGAGTAAACTCGTGGAGATATTCATCCATGCTCTTCTCACCCTGAACCAACTTCAGAAATTCGTTCTCCAACGCTATCCTCTGCGTCGAAGGAAGGTATCTAGCCAAGAACAATCTCGAGAACTCCTCCATCGAGACATCACCAAGTTGTCTACCTCTCAGTAAGTGCAGCTCCAATCCTTCCCACCACATTCTCGCTTCACCATCCAGAAGGAACGTAGCGATGGTGGTCATTTTCCACTCCTCCGTCTCCATTGTTGTCATGACTCTCTTCACCATGGAGAGCCAGTCTTCAGTTTGAGATGGGGTTCCCAACCCCGAGAATACCGGAGGGTTAAAGCTCATTACATGCTTAAGCTGCCTCTCGGTTGCCCTCCTTGGCACCAACGGTTCCACTACCACTTGTTCCACTCTCCTCGGCTCAGCCTCTTGCAGCGGTACCTACTCCATCGCAGGAGCGAGCTGCTGCGTTTGCCTTGCAGGCTGCGCATTAATCACGGCCAACACTGCTTCGGCCACTAATCGTATGTTCTCAGCCGATAGAGGTGTTGCAGGAGCAACATCTGGTGCACTGCTAGCCTCAAAAACTCGACGTTCCGACGACCCAACACCACTTCTAGTCACCTATAGTGGTACAAAACACCGTTAAGCGACCAAATAAAATTGCAAACAGCAATTATAGGAACACGCAGGTTCCTCAAACACGTGTATTTTCATTCCTAAGTGGACATTCATGGGTTATTTTACCGTTATAAAGATGACGCACACAATGTACTCACCATCCCTTAAAAATAATTCGCCCACGAATTCAGCTTAAGGCCGACCAAAACTAGTAGTCCGATACCAAATTGTAACAACCCCTATCCGTCACATAGCATATAGCAGTAGGTCCGGCCGGGGCCCGATGCCATATACCACAGACAGACCGGGTGGTTACTCATGGAAACCATCTAACCAATCATCACGTCCTACATAGAGCATTCTAGCGGAAGTAGATTAATAAGTTGTAACAAAGAACCCAGCACCAAAGCATGAATGTCCACTAATACCAAATAGGAATGTTATACATACACCAGTACAAGCCTTAAGGCCTTACAAAATAGTTCACTTGATATTACATGTTTTACAAACCTCGACATGCATGCCGATCATACATAAATAAAGCAGTAAACACTCCAATTAGGCCTTCGAGGTCCGGCTTCGCAAATTGGGCTTTAGCCCGCTATTGACCGCTTGGTCTAGCAGCACCTGCAAGTAACAAACCACCGCACGGTGGCAAAATAAGGCAACGGTTAGCAATGCTGACCAAATTATAACGATCCCGCCCCCAACTCGGTGCGACGATGCTCCTTCCCTGCATTTCATTAGCATAAGCGAGCAATATAACAATAATCATTTCATCATAGGCGTAGGCTCATACGGCCACACACCCTGTGCACTCAGGGCACATTCTTGGTGAACATAGTCTAAGTCTGCCGACTCACCACCATCCCTTTGGACGGCCAATCAATGAGCAGTTTGTCTTCCCGGCATGGGTCACGGTAATTAAAACCATAGACCGCCGAAGACTCTCATCTATGCCAATGGCTCTAATCCGAACAACATAGAACGGGTATGGTTCCATCTAACCCATGCTCACAACGCAACGGTAATTTAAACCATATGCGCTCGCAACTGTAATTTAAACCATATGCGCAGGTCAAACTTCTCCCGAGTACCGTTTCCATCACATTTCACATAACCCGGTTATGTTCAAGTTGGCTCTCAGGCCACCAAGTTGGCAAGATCACGCATCCGCCCAGTTTTCCGGTTGGACCTTTGGGTTAATCCCCAAGGCTCCCTGTTGCAATCTACCGTGTAGAAAACCCCCCCAAAAAACCAATAGCACGGAGTCTTCTCCGGCATTATGCAATGCAACATCACCGATCCAGACCAACATGTCCGGATAGGCTTCACACATCATGCCTATGTCCATTCTCGCTTACGGACTCTACACAATGGGGACTTCACATATCTACCCGAAGGAACGGCTCTAACTCACCGCAAACTCGCGAGAGCGGGCTTCCTATGCAAAGAAGGAGAGCTACTCATGCTCAAGAAGAGAATCATTACCCTTGCGTTCTTATTTGGCGCCATGGAAAAGTAAGCGGATGAAAAGCACCGCTCTAGCTTTGCCTCCGTGGATCCGGAGTCGGCTCGCGATTTGGAGTTTCGAAGCTCCTCCAATGGCTGGATCTAGCTCCTTCTTCCTTCCTTGGCTCTCCTCTCTCTAAGCTTTAGAAAGATAACCACTCATGAAAAGTGAGGGTTTCTAAGGCCCAATCCCGGGTATATACCATTAGGAACAACCCCCAGCCGTTGGATCACCAATTAAAGAAACGAATGGCTTTGATTCGGGACTGAAATGTCCAAACTGGACCGCACACGGCCTGGCACACACCCATGTCCAGGGCCGTGTGCCTCATTCGTCGTCAAAATCGACTCGCCTGGAACAACACACAGGCATTGAACACGCCCGTGTTCGACCTGACACGCCCGTGTTCCACCTGACACGGCCGTGTGGCCGACCGTGTACCCCCATCGATTTAACCCGAAAACAACCCGAGCACTACACGGGTTCTAGGACACGCCTGTGTCCTTGCCCATGTCTACCTCAACACGCCTGGGCTCCAGGCCGTGTACACGGTCTCGACACTCGACACTTCGTCGAGTGAAGATCGTCGACCAGACGACATGGCCTTGGACACGCCCGTGTCCTAGGCCGTGTACCTTGTCTCGACAAATCGTCGAGCAAAGTTCGTCGACTCCCCGGGACGAGTGTCGACACGGGTCGACACGCCCTGCGACACGCCCGTGTCGCAGGCCATGTGTCATATCTCGACACTTCATCGAGCACAGAGTGTCGACTTCGCGGGCTAAGTGTCGACACGGGTCGACACGCCTTGCGACACGCCCGTGTCGCAGGCCGTGTGCCCAGTCTCGACACAATGTCGCGAGCAAAATGTCGACTTCGCTTGCTGAGTGTCGACACAAGCCTGACACGCCCTGGGACACGCCCGTGTCCCAGGCCGTGTGCCTCCTGCCAGAACCCAAATCTGGCTCAAAACGTCCCCCGTCGCTCTTTTGAGTTTCGGGGCGTTACACTAGGTGTCATGATGTCCTCGGTCCTTTCACACCGGTACCTTGTTGGTGAAGTAGCAAGTTTAGAAAGCGTGTTGACCTTGGATTTCTACTCTCAAGGGATATGGAGGATCTGGTGTGAGAGAATCTTTTGCATAAGATTTCTGATGAACACGAGGTATAGGGCCAGCTGATCGTTCCTTGTCACGAAGTTTCCATCGATCTAGGATATTACTAGTTGTGAATCAGTGCAGATTGATATATCTCCAACCCCGTAGCTGATGGCGAAGAAGAGACCAGTGTTCAGGGCTTCATACTCGACAACATTATTGGTGGCGGAGAACTTTAGCCAAAAGCCAAACTCCAAAGATGCTCCCTTAGAACTTATCAGTAATATTCTGGTCCCTGCACCTTCTATGCTCGAGGCTTCGTCGACATAGAGAGTCCAGTGGGTAGAAAGCAATCTTCCCGGGGAGAGGACTTCGGAATGGTGCTTTCAACAACAAAGTCGGCCAGGACTTGTGATTTTATGTCCGGCTGTGGGAGAAATGTAATGTCGAATTTGTCTATATCGACCGCCCATTTGATAAGTGTTCCAGAGACCTCGGGCTTCTAGAGGATGGTTCAGAGGGGCAATCATGTCAGAACTTTTATCATATGTGCCTGAAATTAAGGTCAAAGTTTTCTAGCCAATAAAACGAGGGTCGGAGCCATCTGGCCTGCAACCAGATACCGAGTCTCGGTGTCGACGAGGATCTTGCAAATGTAATATATTGGGTGTTGAACTCCGCCCTTATCCTTTATGAGGACTGTGCTTAGAGCGACTGGTGATACTGCCAGATTCAAGAACAAGGCCTCACCTGAAACTGGTTTCGACAGGAGAGGAGGGGATGCCAAATACTGTTTGAAGACCTCAAACGCGACTTGATATTCGTTCGTCCACTGAAAACCGATATTGTGCACTCCCCAAATGATCTTGAAGAATGGAAGATATTTGTCTCTCATCCATGCCAGGAAACGAGAGAGCATAACAATCTTTTCATTTAGCCGTTGAACTTCCTTGATTGAGTGCGAAGGCATCATGTATTCAAGGACTTTAATATTTTCAGGGTTTTCCTCTATTCTACGATGAGTCGCCATGAAGTCGCAGAATTTTCCGTCCGTGACACCAAATACACACTTTCTTGAGTTGAGTCGCATCTTGTTATCGTACAATACTTGAAAACACATTTCTAAATCTTCCAAATGGTCGTGGCAGTGTATGCTCTTTACCAGCATGTCGTCCACATACATCTCTATCGTCTTTCTGTAGAGGTATTTAAACACCTTGTTCGTTAGCCATTGATAAGTTACAGCAGCGTTCTTGAGGCTAAAAGGCATTACTTGTAGCAGTAAATGCCTTTGTCGGTCCGGAAAACCGTTTGCTCTTCATAGTCAAGATTCATTTGAATCTGGTTGTACTTGAAGTGTGCATCCATAAAACTCAAAAGCTCGTGTCAGGCCGTCTTGTCCATGAGCTTGGCGATCCTAGGAAGTGGAAAGTTATCCTTTGGATACGCATGGTTTAGGTTGGTATAGTCGACATGTTGAAAAATTTGATATAGCGGAACACGAGAAACTAGACGCAGGAACACTCAACTTATCCGAGCCCAAATCAACCAGATGCAAAACAGAAGAGCAAGAATCTTGTAATATAATCAACTTCTTTATAAAGCGATACATACATGACGAGACATGATTCGCCGATGTATCCAACGAAAAAGAAAAATACAAGGCAAAAACAGTCCGCACAGACTCAAAGAGTAACCACCAGAACTACTGTTGCACTACGGAGTCCGCTCAGTCTGCCTAGTCACCAGACCGCAAACAGGCTATGTGGATTGCCTGTTATTCCAATGCAAGCTCTACTCGCCGATCTGCAGGCCGCCTAACCACGAGGTCGCCTAGTCGCCAGACCGCACAATCTGCTACTACCGAACTGAACAGGCAGCCATAAGCGGACAACTTATTGAACCGGGAAACTAGTTGCAGAAGAGAGACCGCTTAGCCACAACCCGCGACCTATTGTTAACCGCTGGTTGCTGTTCGCAGAGTACATATTGTCCCTGACTGAAATCAGAACCAAGTACCTGACTTTCCAGCGCTATCCGCACAACATGAACAACACAAACTGATCAACCTCTTCAAACCACGCAGATACAAAAATCCAGTCTGTAGTAACTATCTGTGAGTTCACTTACTGTTCATTCATTCTTACTATTGATGTGATGGGGGATCCTTTTATAGGAACGATGAGGAGTGTGGTCACCACCCTAATAGATAGGAAAACCTCCCCATCTCACGGTAAGCACCAAGTGTATCCGCAAGCCAAGGATACACATCCAGTCCTCCGCGACCTGTGCGAGATAGCCAAACTGCCAACAACATCACCAAGGCCGGACAACAATCCTATTTGCCTTGTCACCAAAGGCCAAGCCAGGGACAAGCCGCTACAGCAGACCCTGCAGCATCTGCTCCTGTTCGCATGCCAGTAGACACAGCTCCAGTCCGCACGCCCTGCGAGCATAACACTAGTCCGCTCACTTTAAGCCCGCAGCAAAGGCACAAGGTGTCGGCTGTCGGACTCGGCGGACAAAGAATTCAGTCTGTACGCCCAAGCGGACACTGCTCCAGTCCGCACTCATCAAGCTCGCAACCATGTCAACTGCTGCCGAGCTTGGCTGACTGAGAAGTAGTCCGCGCTTAACCACATGATGTAACACCCCCAATACCATAATTTTGTAAAAAATTGGAATTTGTGGGTGACACGACCTAGGACACGGGCGTGTCCCAGGGCGTGTCCTTCTTGGGTGAGCAGTTGACGAGTGGTCGACAAAATTCGGTCGATGATTGTCGAGTGCATAGTACACGGCCTGTGACACGGGCATGTCACAAGGCATGTCCTCGCGGTCGACGAACTCAGCTCGACGAAGTTGATCTAGGGCGTGTCTAGTGACGTGTATGGGCACACGGCCTGGGACACGGGCGTGTCACAGGCCGTGTCCCTCTCGGGTTGATTTCGATGTTGTGTAGCCTGAAGAACACGGCCATAGACACGGGCGTGACTGAAGGCGTGTCAGGTGACACGGCCCGTGATACGGGCGTGTCACATGGGCGTGTCACTAGATTGGATAAGTCGGTTGAGCACCACTTGAGGCACACGGCCTGGAACACGGGCGTGTCACAGGCCGTGTCAGGCAAAAATGTGATTTTGTCGAAAAATCATGGCTGTCCAAATCTTCAGCTGGGATCAGACGGCTGAGGTGCCTCCCTGATTCCTTAAGGCCTTGGATGAGAAGGAAATTCTCTTTTGTTATGTTGGCCTTCATCTTTCTAAAATCCTAGAGAGAGAAAGAGAGAAAGAAGGAGGAGGCGGAAGGGGAGCCGGCCACCAGTGGTGCTGCGGAGTTCCGACGAGAGATCCGAGGTCAGCGTTGCGGAGGAAAAGCCATTCCGATTCTTTCCAGCCAGTTAGGAGCTCATGACACCGAAGTGGTCTTCGAGGGTAACAACATTTCTTCCGAGCCATGTGAAGGCTTCCTTTTTGGCATGTGCATAAGATTCCCCCACCAGAGGGTGGTTTGTTATGGGAGTCCCTTGGGTTGATTCATGGAATCCCCAATCATTTGGCATATCGATCCGGAAAAAGGAGTATGGAATAGACATGTTGTGTGAAGCCCATCTGGACAGGTTGGTCTGGAATGGTGATGTTGCATATACGCACCGGAGAAGACTCCGTGATAAACGTGTAGTTTAAGGAGTCGACGAGTTAGACCTGCGAAGGGCAGTAGCAGGAAGTACTGGAGTGGTAGTCCGGGAAAATACCCTTGTGATGCTTGTGTTGTTGGGTTATACCTATGAAGGTGAGTAACAGGAAGTACTGGATTGGTAATCCAGGAAATACCCTTGGGAATACTTGATGGTCATGGGTGGTACCTGTGAAGGTAAGTAGCAGGAAGTACTGACGTGGTAAGTAAAGAAAAGACACATGACATTGTGATATTTGCGGGGTTGTACCTGTGAAGGGAAGTAGCAGGAAGTACTGGTGTGCCCAGGAAAGAGCTTGGATGTTGTGATATGTAGTGGGTATGATGGAAGTACTGGTGCGCCCAGGAAAACACCCAAGAAACAGGAACGGTGAAACCGACCCGCGCCTTTTATGTAGCCGCGAGTACGCCGTACTCGGTGATGGCAAGGCGATTTGAGCAACGGGGGGTGGATGATCTGACCTGTGTTATGTTCATCCGACGTGAGACCAGAAAGTGTGGTCTGTTGGAGTGCATAACGAGAGTCTTAGGCCTGCTGATGATTGCTTTGCTAACAAGTAATAACTCAATGCGATTTCATTCTACATTCTAGTATAACTATGTAGATGGGCATAAGCTAGATTGAATTAACATTCAGGCAAGTGCACATATCAATCATAGTACAGGAAAAATCTACATCTCGTGTCGTATTCCACAGGGCCATTTTAAGTATTCATACTCATCCTCACTCTATTATCGTATCTATAAGTAAAATTGATTTCTAACCTAAATTAACCTAACCATGACTATTGGATAAATCAACATTAGAAGATTGAACATGATAACAACCCGAACGCTTATGAGTAATTACATGAAAATATTCATTCATTCACTCAATTCTATTTAATCATGAAGGCATAAGACTATCAAAATTTGTTGAATTGTAAAGGGTAAATATTGATCAAATTCTATCTCGAGCAATTCAAATCCTAAATCTAAGTTAACAAATTTTCTCTCGAACAATTTACCATACTCAAATTTGCATTGAATAAAGCACCCTATCTATTACATAAACCCACAAAATCCTATCACTAAAATTTCATGAATTCATTTATTCGTATTCCAATTATCCAAATAACGTATCTCTCGATCATGAAATTCAAATTATAAAGATATATCACACCAAATTATGAACATGTAAATGTCATCACAAACATCTAATTTCTCAATCTAGAGATTTGCAATTCATGTAAGATAAATAAGAAATTCATAATGAGGATTAAGATCTTTGTTTGTAAACTCACATACAAATAGAATACTACAAATTTGATGTAAACCATGCGATACATGATTAACAGATTGTTCAAATATAAGTTCATGCAAATTAAAATAGTAAACAAAATTGAATCACTAAGAGAAAGGAAAGATTAAAAGGGATTAATGTATAGATAAAATACATACAAAATACCCTTCAATCCTACTTCTCTTGGATGCTCCACTTCGGGCTTCAGCAGTTCTCCAATCCCAGAATGATCCAAAAGTTCTCCACTAAATTTTCTACAGGAAATATATAGTCCCTTTATAAACAGGTCGGACACGGGTTCCAACACGGCCGTGTGTCAGGCCGTGTGGACGGTTCCTAGGCAGTTCCCCATGAGCAGGCGTGTCTGGTAGTGGGCCGTGTCAGATGACACGGGTAGACACACGGCCATGTGGGTCTTCACGTTCTTCAGATACGGGTTGGTCGACAGTCGTGTTCAAATATGACACATGTAGGCACATAGGTGTGTGTCCTACCCGTGTGAGTCTCTGTCTCCTGCGTCCAATTTCTTCAGCTTCAGGTTGCATAGGACACGGGTAGGCACACAGCCGTGTGTCCACCCGTGTGCGCCAAATTATTGTCCTGTCATCAGCCATGTTGACTCTGTGAACTCCTCTGTTTGCTCCAAGACTTTTAGTTCCACTGGTTAGCGCTACCTGCATATAAAAGTGACGTAATAAATTAGATAACTTAATATAAGGAGTAACAAAGATCCTAACTGTGCTCTCCTAATCATGATAAAACAGTTCTTTGACTTTTCTCGCGAAATTACTACAAAATGAGGTAGGAATAGCAGACATGATTATAATTATGATAGTAAAAAGTCTATCATAATCGCACTCATTAAATACCCCTAGATTTAGATGTTTGCTTGTCCCTAAGCAAACTAATTCAAACACTTGGGTTACCATTAAACAATTTTTCCTCCGCACACTGGTTGCTACTAATTTAAGAGAACTTTGATGATGTAATCGCATAGTAAATAGTTTAGCAGACTTTTCTAAATATAACGTAGTCTTAAAATTCTTGAAAGTCCACCTAGTGTCAACTATGTTCACCTATGGGGGGGGGGGAATAGGTGACGAGCAACGCTTTTGTGGAATTTAAATTGTACCTGCACACGAAAATAAAACAACACAGCACAACAGAGTACACAAGCTATTTATAGTGGTTCCCCGACTTGGGTACATCCACTTTCCCCCTTCGACCTATCTCCCAACAAGGGACGACTCGGTCACTTCTCCAACAGGATTGAAATCCAATCCTTGCACTATCGGAAGGAACCCTTCCACACATAGGAGTCAACACTCCCAAAAACCGGGTTGCACCCAACCCTTACAACACGGAACAAACGTTCCTTTACAACAAAAGAAAAATAGAATGTACAAGAAATACAAACTACGTGTGGAGACTACGGTGTCCCTCTTTGTTGACGACGTGATCTTAAATTTTACAAAGAGTCCACAACCTTGGTCTCTCTTGGAGAGGATCTCCCCGGAACCGGCGGTGGCGAGAAGGGCGGCGGCTAGGTTCACGGGATCGGCGGCGTCGACGATGTACGACAGCTGTTCTTTAGAGATCCAAACTTCGTAGCGAAGCAAGCTAGGTCTACCAACGGTCATACGAGGATCGGTCGTCTCGATCGATTCGGACGAGGAAGTTTTTCCCGATCAACAAATCGAGAGACAAGGGATCTCTTGATAGACGCGTGAGACTCTAAGCTTGCCTAAGCTTCTGTCGCCGGAGATCGGGAAGAAACGCGATCAGCAGCGGCGACCAACTAGCGCGAGCGGCGACGGATGCGGCGGAGCGATTTCGCGATTTTAGGGTTTTTTTTTCTTGCTTGGCTTCTTTCTGTCTGGGTATTCCGTTCAAAATACCCAAATATATATACTGTAGATGCTTTCAAAATGACCGTTATGGGACCCACAAGAAGAATCCTTAAGTCCTGGTCCAGAACATTGTCATCGGCAGAATCCGGTTCAGGAACTTCCAGAGAAATCGGCCAAGTCAAAATCGGTGAGAATCGAAAGTGAATCTCGCCGAGTCGCCGAGAATCAAAGGTGATTCTCGACGATTCGGCGAGAATCAAAGATGATTCTCGTCGAATTTGCCTTGGTTGCACGCACTGCTTTAGGCCAGGTCTAGATGGCGAGAATCAACCAGTGATTCTCGACGATTCGGCGAGAATCACTAGTGATTCTCGCCGAATCGGCGAGAATCACATGGTGATTCTCGTCGATTCTTACTTAGAAGCAGAGGTGCTCGCTTAGAAGTGGCTGGATCGAGTTCGGCGAGAATCAACCACTGATTCTCGACGATTCGGCGAGAATCACTAGTGATTCTCGCCGATTCGGCGAGAATCACTTGGTGATTCTCGTCAATTTACACTTAGACGAATTTTCGTCTTTCCACCCATGAGGTGCTCCTTGACCCATCCTTCCTTGTCTGCTCCTGCATAGTTACAGCCCTGTGCTTGAAAGTAAGTGCACTCCAATAGAGAGAGTACACGTAGGCCAACACACTGATCTGCTCAACGAGGGATTACATCGTGCAGACCCGTGTAAATTGACCTACTGCACCCTGACATTGGTGTGCACTTAGCGTGGAAAAACTGCAAGCACAACTTGAAATAATTTGTCAAAAACATTGCCTATTTACCTTAGCTTGATCAGGGGCTTCTTCAAATCAGGTACGTTGTGGATACAATACCCAACAATCTCCCCCTATTTGAAGAAGCCTAAACCCTACAAGCTAAGGTGAATAAAGCGTATAGGAATGAAAATCATAAACCTGAAATTGAGTTGAGTGAGTTATTCATTACCAATACCAATTTCTTGGGAGCAAGCTTGGAGCCACCTTAGCCGAGAGGGTAATCTCCCCCTTTTCGGCTTCTGCAAATCGGGGTCTGTAGCATTTGATCCCTTGCTCCCCCTCAGTTCTTGCATCTGTGCTCACACTTGAGTTCCTTACTCCCCCCTCAGTTCTTGCATGAGCCTGGAGCTTCTGGAGGCGTCATTCCTCATAGTTTAGCATGCCCAATTCAGTTTTGAAAAGACTGAACTTGGCTTCGTCTAAGGGCTTTGTAAATATATCTGCAATCTGCTTGTCCGTGGGGACATAACAGAGAGAGATGTCCTTGTTCTCCACGTGCTCCCGAATGAAGTGGTAGAGTACTTCAATATGCTTCGTTCTGCTGTGCGACACCGGATTGTTGGCAATGGTGATTGCACTGGAGGAGTCACAGTACATTGGTATTTCCTTGAACTGAAGGTCGTAGACGGCTAACTGGTTTCTGATCCATAGGAGTTGTGCGCAACAGCTGCCTGCTGAGATGTACTCAGACTCTGCTGTGGAAGTTGCAACACAATTCTGTTTCTTGCTGTTCCATGAGATAAGCCTCCTGCCGAGGAATTGACACGTCCCGGAGGTGCTCTTCCTGTCATCCCTACTCCCTGCAAAATCAGCATCTGAAAAGCCTATTAGCTCGACATCATTGTTTCTCGGGTACCACAAGCCAAGATTAGGAGTACCTTTAAGGTATCTTAGAATTCGCTTTGCAGCGACATAGTGAGATTTCTTAGTGTTCACCTGATATCGGGCACAGACACATGTGGAGAACATAATATCCGGTCTACTGGCAGAAAGGTAGAGCAGGGATCCAATGATGCTTCTGTATTTGGTTTCATCGAAAGGTTTACCTTGCTCATCCTTATCCAGAGACATTGTGGATCCCATTGGAGTCCTCATAGAGGTTGCATTCTCCATACCGAATTTCTTAAGGAGTTTATTTGTGAACTTCGTCTGAGAGATGAAGATTCCATCCTCAGACTGTTTCACTTGAAGTCCCAAGAAATACTTGAGCTCTCTCATACTGCTCATTTCAAACTTTCCTTGCATAAGTTTAGAAAACTTTTTGCAAAGATTGTTGTCCGTTGAGCCGAATATTATGTCATCGACATAGATTTGCACCAGCAAAATCTTGCCTTTGACTTCCCTGAGAAATAATGTTTTATCTATTTTACCTCTAGAGAACTTGTTCTCAAGAAGAAAACTAGATAAAGTCTCATACCAAGCTCGTGGAGCTTGTTTTAACCCATATAAAGCTTTGTTAAGAAAATAGACATGATTGGGAAAAGTAGGATCGGCAAAACCTGGGGGTTGAGCGACGTATACTTCCTCTTTCAGGTCTCCGTTCAGGAATGCTGATTTCACGTCCATTTGATAAACTGTGAATCCTTTGTGCGAAGCATACGCCAGGAACAATCTGATTACCTCGAGCCTTGCTACTAGTGCGAAGGTCTGGTCGAAGTCAATCCCCTCCTCCTGTCTGTAACCTTGAGCCACCAGCCTTGCCTTGTTCTTTATGATGACACCATGTTCATCCAGCTTGTTTCTGAAGATCCACTTGGTGCCAATCACATTCTGCTTGTATGGTCTGGGAACAAGCGTCCAAACATTGCAACGTTCGAATTGATGTAGTTCATCTTGCATGGCCAGAATCCATGCCGCATCCTTGTTCGCCTCATCGAACTTCTTTGGCTCAACCTGTGACAGGAAGCTAAGATGCAATACTTCGTTAATAGTACCTCTTCGAGTTCTGACACCGACACGAGGATCTCCGATGATCTGATCTCTAGGATGATCCCTCATGTGCCGGAGCTCTAGAAGTCTAGAGTCTGGGGCTTCGACTACTTCTTGGGCTTCTCCTTCTTCTAAGAGATTTGTTCCATTTTGATCTTCAACATTTTCAGATGACGTGGAGGTGGAAACTTTGACGTACTTAGGAGCGTCATCTTTAGCGGTCTCATCCAGACTCAGCTGTTCAAGTAGTGCACCTGCATCTTTAAGAATACCACTGGAAGAATTGCTGTTAAGCAAACTTCCTTCATCAAATACAACATTTATTGATTCTTCTACCACTAGGGTTTTCTTATTGAAGACCCTATATGCCCGACTGTGGGAACTATAGCCCATGAATATGCCTTCGAAGCATTTTTCACCAAATTTAGTACGCGGGTACTTCCCATTATTCAGTACATAGCATCTGCAACCAAAAATCCTCAAGTAGGACATGGTTGGTTTCCTGCCTTTCAGTAGCTCGTAAGACGTCTTACGATGATGCTTGTTGATCAATGCTCGGTTTTGTACATGACAAGCTGTATTGACAGCCTCTGCCCAGAAGTATTCCGGGAGAGAAGCGTCTTTCAACATTGTCGTGCAGGCTTCAATGAGGGTTCTGTTTCTCCTCTCCTAAACTCCATTTTGCTGAGGAGTGCGCAGGGAGGAAAACTCATGAAAGATACCTTGTTCTTCACAAAATTCTGTCATAGCACCAGAATCGAATTCTGTTCCATGGTCACTTCTGATTTTGACCACTGAGCAGTTAAATTCGTTCTGAACCTGCTTGACAAAACTAGTGAAGATGTCAAACGTATCTGACTTTCGTTTCAAAAAGAACACCCATGTAAACCGAGAATGATCATCAACTATCACTAGCGTATAGGACTTGCCTCCCAAGCTATGAACCTGCATTGGACCAAACAAGTCCATATGTAAAAGGTAAAGACATCGGGAAGAGTCTTTGTCTGCAATGCTCTTAAAGGTAGCCCGAGTCTGTTTGCCCATCTGGCATGCAGGACAGGGGCTATTTTTGATGCACTTGATACTGGGAGCATCCCTTACTAAGTTCTTAGAAAACAGCATACTAATTGTTTTGAAATTAATATGTGTCAATCTCTTGTGCCATTGGTCACAAAGAGATGCACTGCCTGTTGCCACAAGGCATACGGGGGTAGATGAATCTAAACTGAGAAAATCTAAGCAGAAGATATTTCTGCTCCTAATGCCTGATAATACCGTCTCAGAAAAGGTACGTGAAATTATCAGACATTTATCCTTGCAGAACTTAACGTCATAACCTTTGTCACATAACTGACTTACACTGATCAGGTTATGGTTTAACCCTTCAACATAAGCCACGTCGGTGATAGAGATTATACCGTTGGAAATCATACCGTAACCTCTGGTGACTCCTCGATCTGACCCTCCAAAGATGACTTTGGGTCCATTCTCGACTGGAGTGTAATCACGCAGCAGGCTTCTTGTCCCAGTCATATGCCGGGAGCATCCACTGTCCAAATACCAGATCGGTGTTTTGGTGGCCTTTGGACATTCCTGCAAAACAAAATTAATTTGCCTTAGGAACCCAATCGAACTTGGGTCCTAGATTCCTGGTTAGCACACTCCCCCTCAGATGGTTAACCCTACAAGTGGTCGGCCTCGCATTGCTAACATGGGGAGTCTCGTAGTACCTTGGATTAAACCAACAATCCACGACAAAGTGATCGACTTTGTCACAGCACCAACAGTCGAATCTGTTGTACCTCTTCCTAGGCTCCTGCCTTACCCTGGGAACGGTGGGTACAGCTGGGGCCTTGGATCTGGAGGTGGAGGCCCCATGGTAACGGTAGTCACATGACTTCGTCACCTTCTGTATAACAGGCTTGGATTTTGGTGCCTGCTTTCCATTATGGCCGCTAGAAAATTGACCATAATTTCCCATGTGGATTTCCTCATAAGGTGCCTTGAATGCACTCTCATCGAAGTTCCGGGGAAAGGTCCAACCATCATATCAGCTCTTTGGATTTGCAACCGAGGGCCGAAAGTGATGACCAAATGTTGATTCGAAGTCATGTTGGTTGCAAGGAAAGCTAGGCTTCCTGAACGCAACAGGACTAAGAGGAGCCTTGCGCCTTTCATCAGCAGAGGCCTTCTTGGCGGCCTTATTCTTCCTCTGGTTCCTGTTTCTCCTGGATGAGGAACCAGATACCCCTACATGCCCCAAGCCAGCTCCTTTGGCCTGAGCAGAGAAGGTATCAACTACTGGAAGAACAGTTTTTGGCATAGAGAAGCTCTTGACGATCTTCCTTTCTGCCGCAAGTTGTTCTTCCAACTTGTCGACTTCCTCCTGCTTAAGATCAAGGAGCTTAAGAGACTCTGAGTGCTTTGAAGTCAGGTAAAGGTGCTCCTGTCGGAGAGAAATTAAGCTAGTGACCTCTTCCCTTAGGGAAACACACTCACCCTTAAGGAATTTTACTTCCTTTTTCTCAGCCTTCAATCTCTTTCGGCACTCCTAGAAAGTGTTGAGCAGAAGCTCATACTTCTCGAGGAGCTCAGCTTCGCGGGCCAAAAGGCTATCCTCGGGTTCATCATCCTGAGACTCAGGATCAGAGTCAGAGTCGGAGAGAGGGGTGTGAGCTTTTACCTTCCCAGTAAATGGGGGACATTCTCCTTCTGAGTCGGAGCGACCCACCAGCCCGAAGTAGGCTTCCTCATCATCACTGGAGTCAGAGGAATCAGACTCACTTAGTGTCTTTGGCCTTCTAGAGATGTAGCTCCGCTCCTTCTTCTTATCTCTGGAGGATTTGAGCTCCTCTCCTTTCCCTTTTTCTCTTTTGCCTTGATAGCAGTCGGCCACGACGTGTCCTGGCTTATTGCATCCAAAGCAAATAATGTCAGAAGAGCGATGTTTGTTAGGTTTAGATGCATACCTGTCAGAAGAATAATTTTTCTTCTGATGCTTGGAGGAGGAGCCGTCTTTCTTTCTTTGATTCCTCATCTTGAGGAACTTCTTGAACTCTCGGGTGATAAGGGAGAAATCCTCCTCCGACAGCTCTGAGCTGGAGGAGCATGGCTCGGAGTCCTCCTCCTCTTCCTTATTCCTGGCACGGTATGAAACCGTACCCTTGCCTTTTCTGGAGTGACTGGCTTTTAGAGCCACAGTCTTTTCTTTGGCAGCAGCCTTCTCTGCTTCTTCCTCTGCTTTCCTGGTGTTTAGTTGCAGCTCATAAGACATTAGCTTCCCAAACAGAATTTGCGGGTCTGTTTCAGCTAGTCTGCCAAACTCTCGGATGGCGCAGATCTTTGTGTCCCATTCCTTAGTAAGGGACCTAAGAAATTTATCATTGAGTTCACCATTGGTGAACACTCTTCCGTATCCTTTGAGGGCGTTGACGATCTTGAGGAAGTTCTCGTAGGTGACTCCGATCTCTTCCTTAGGCCCTTTTCTGAAGGCCTCATATTTCTGGTTTAGGAGTGATCTCCGATCATCCCTCACTTCATCCGTGCCCTCCATTAGGATGATCAGGCACTGCCAGATCTCCTGTGCTGTCCTGTAGTTGCTGAAGTTTTGCATCATTGAGTCATCAACTGTGCTGACTAGAATGTTTCGCGCCTTCTTGTCAAGCCCTACTAGCACCATCTCGTCTTTGTCCATTTCAGAAAGTTTCATTGGCACTTTCTGGGTAGGATCAATGGTGGATGCCTTAGTGGGGACATAAGGTCCCTCCTCCACGATCATGAAGAGACGAGGATCAACTGCTTCCATGTAGAACCTGATCCTTTCCTTCCAGATAGGAAAGTTGAGCCTGGTGCACACTGGGATCTTGCCTGTGTACTTGAGCCCGTCCATAGTAAGTGTTTGTCTTCTTCTTGACACTAGGGGCAGGATTCAACTCAAGGTGTTAACCTTTTGATGAGTAACCTCCCTCTGATACCACTTGAAAGTCCACCTACTGTCAACTATGTTCACATATGGGGGGGGGGGGAATAGGTGACGAGCAGCACTTTTGTGGAATTTAAATTGTACCTGCACACGAAAATAAAACAACACAGCACAACAAAGTACACAAGCTATTTATAGTGATTTCCCGACTTGGGTACATCCACTTTCCCCCTTCGACCTATCTCCCAACAAGGGACGACTCGGTCACTTCTCCAACAGGATTGAAATCCAATCCTTGCACTATCGGAAGGAACCCTTCCACACGTAGGAGTCAACACTCCCACAAACCGGGTTGCACCCAACCCTTACAACACGGAACAAACGTTCCTTTACAACAAAAGAAAAATAGAATGTACAAGAAATACAAACTACGTGTGGAGACTACGGTGTCCCTCTTTGTTGACGACGTGATCTTGAAGTCTACAAAGAGTCCACAACCTTGGTCTCTCTTGGAGAGGATCTCCCCGGAACCGGCGGCGGCGAGAAGGGCGGCGGCTAGGTTCACGGGATCGGCGGCGTCGACGATGTACGGCAGCTGTTCTTTAGAGATCCAAACTTCATAGCGAAGCTAGCTAGGTCTACCAACGGTCACACGAGGATCGGTCGTCTCGATCGATTCGGACGGGGAAGTTTTTCCCGATCAACAAATCGCGAGACAAGGGATCTCTTGATAGATGCGTGAGACTCTAAGCTTGGCTAAGCTTCTGTCGCCGGAGATCGGGAAGAAATGCGATCAGCAGCGGCGACCAACTAGCGCGAGCAGCGACGGATGCGGCGGAGCGATTTCGAGATTTTAGGGTTTTTTTTCTTGCTCAGCTTCTTTCTGTCTGGGTATTCCGTTCAAAATATCCGAATATATATACTGTAGATGCTTTCAAAATGACCGTTGTGGGACCCACAAGAAGAATCCTTAAGTCCCGGTCCAGAACATTGTCATCGGCAGAATCCGGTTCAGGAACTTCCAGAGAAATCGGCCAAGTCAAAATCGGTGAGAATCGAAAGTGAATCTCGCCGAGTCGCCGAGAATCAAAGGTGATTCTCGACGATTCGGCGAGAATCAAAGATGATTCTCGTCGAATTTGCCTTGGTTGCACGCACTGCTTTAGGCCAGGTCTAGATGGCGAGAATCACTTGGTGATTCTCGTCGATTCTTACTTAGAAGCAGAGGTGCTCGCTTAGAAGTGGCTGGATCGAGTTCGGAGAGAATCAACCACTGATTCTCGACGATTCGGCGAGAATCACTAGTGATTCTCGCCGAATCGGCGAGAATCACTTGGTGATTCTCGTCGATTTACACTTAGACGAATTTTCGTCTTTCCACCCATGAGGTGCTCCTTGACCCATCCTTCCTTGTCTGCTCCTGCATAGTTACAACCCTGTGCTTGAAAGTAAGTGCACTCCAATAGAGAGAGTACACGTAGGACAACACACTGATCTGCTCAACGAGGGATTACGTCGTGCAGACCCGTGTATATTGACCTACTGCACCCTGACATTGGTGTGCACTTAGCGTGGAAAAACTGCAAGCACAACTTGAAATAATTTGTCAAAAACATTGCCTATTTACCTTAGCTTGATCAGGGGCTTCTTCAAATCAGGTACGTTGTGGATACAATACCCAACAATTCTTCCAATATATCTGTTAACTATCTCTCACTCGTTTTTAGAAATAAGAGTATAGTCATCTATAACAAATATGAGGAGAAAATAACAATCTCTATAAGATACGTTTTAGTATTTCAAAACTTATAAGTACCCATATTGACGGTCATGAGCTTACCCTTTTTACATCCTCTCCACGACACTTAGTTAGACTCAGTAAGGTCGGATCCTTAGGACTTGTATGATGGTGTAGCCTTTTTGGCTTAGGATAGAAGATTATAGGCGAGGTAATCAAAGATAAATGTGATGGGTTTTCCACACCTAAATCACGATTGAGTCTTTTGTTGGTATATACTTTAATATACATCGGTGTTATAAAAACACCCCCAGACTTTGCAATTAGCCTAATTCCCATATTGTTTTATTTTTTTTTTGAAAGATACTTCAAACTTTTATTGTTCTTAACCAAGGGACCATAGTAGGGATCATTCCGAGTGGGTGCAAATATACACACACTCAGGCCACATATCACTATGTCTTCTCTCTCTTTTTTTGTTTAGGCTTTGGGTTCATAGTAGGGATCATTCCAAGTGGGTGCAAATATACACGCACTCAGGCCACATATCACTATGAACAAACTCATTCCAAGAAGGTCTCAATGATAGGTGTGCTAATAGGTAAGGATTTGGCCTTGGTAGATTTTGGTGGTAGAGCATGAAAAGGATGGGGATTAGGTTCAAGTTGGGTGTTCAAGGGTATCATGTTAAAGGTTTTGGGTTTACAAGGCTCAAGCTATCCAATAGGGGGCCTAAGTCATTTCCTCTCTTACTAATTAACCTATGTGATGTTTTGAGGATCGCTAGAGGATAAGTTCTGGACATCAATAGAGAGTATTTTTCATTTTGATTCCCTAATACCAGATTATAAAAAATGTTACACTCATCGACTCACATTATTATAGATAAGTATAGTTTCTAAAATAGAGTGATTGATAGTTAATAATATAGAGGATTAATCTTAAAAGTAAATTATATAGAGAAAATTAAGCTAATGAATTTCTATGCTTAATTACGAATCAACAAAGTTGAACACTCTATGAGTCTACATCAATTCATTTTAATCAGCGTGCGAAGTTAAATTAGATAGTTATAATCCCAAATGAATGAATAATGAGAGCTTAAAAGAGTGGCAAAAGTAAAGAATATTTTTTTTCTTAGGGGGTATAACTAACTTGAGTGTTATGATAGCCAAATTATTATCAATTGTAACCATTTCCATCATAATAATTATAAAATGGAAGAAAGAACATCCACCCCCAGAATTAGAATTTGCAATGTCCGCATTGTAATGAAAAGTGCTGAAAAATTAATTTCGCTAAGAATAGTAAAAAGAAACTGATATCATCAAAATAGAAGAGTACATGAAGGAACCAGGAGCGGACATGAAATCATATATAATAGCTGCAATACAAAATACTCTAATAGAAATAAAGAAATAATACAATACAATACAGAGATACATGTCAAAAGTAAGGCTGCTGGTCGGTCTGGTCGTCTGAGAAGTGCGGCGGGCTAGGAGCTGCCCGCTGGCTAGGAGCGATCCCTGGGTGGTCTCTGATCTGGATGAGGAGGGCCTCAGTCCGCTGCTGCGACTCCTCAATATGCTGTAGGTGCGGCGAGAGCTCGGTGTTTAATAACTGTCGAAACTCCCGCGAATACTGTGAACGAGGTGGAGGGGGTGCAGTAGAAGATTCACCATGAGCATAAGTGGAATGGGGCGGAGGTACCAAAGGCACATCGAGGTCGGGGTCCACCTCATCATCACTATCATCCTGCACTTGCGGTCCATGCCTCGTAATAGCATATGTGACGCCTCCCCGGCCCTGACGGGCGGTGACGAGGCGGAGGGAGCGAAGACTGACCATCATGATGGGCACGGTCTTCGCGACCACTGTCATCTGGGGGAGGGTTGAGAATATGCCCATGTTCGTCACCAGGCGAGTGATGTAGGGTGCTACACAAATAGATCCTATGCGGGGGGTGTCGGCCTGGTGGAGAATAAACTGGGCCAGAAGGAAACCGAGGTGTAGAGGATAACATGAAGACATACTGTAGAGGTACAGTAGGTCCTGTAGACTGACAACACCAGAGCTTTCGCCCCGGCCGCTCAATGTGTGGCTAAGGAGGTGGTGTATGTAATGGAGGGCGGGATAAACCAACTTAGAGGCCTTAGATCACTTGGCCTCATAGGTGCTAATGTCAAAAGAAAACTGGCGCCAGATACCGCCAGCAATATCGCGAGAGGGGATGTCGAACTGGAGCTCGGAGTAGGCAACACTAAAGAGGAATGAATCCTCATACACCCCTAGATACTGGGTGAACTGGAGCATGGTGAGTGTATAAAAGGTGCCGCCCACTCGAAACGAAATTACCCCCCCGGGCGCGTGCGGCGTATCAATGAAGTTAGGCCGAAAATTGAAATAAAACGAGGACAGGAACTCTAACGTGAGTTCCTTAAAACCTAACTCCTCTATGGCGAAAAACCGCTCCCAACCCGTTACAGATATTAATGCCCTTACATCCCCCGCTAAGTTTATTTCTTCAAGCACGATCCAATCAATCATGCGGATATCTTGAAATTTCTTTGATTGTAGGCGGTTGAAGCGGGTGGTGTGCGCTGGGTCGGTGAATACTAGCGGAGCAGCGACATCATGCCTCTCCATTGACACTTGCAGCTCCGGTCGGCGACGACGACCGCCTTGGCTTCTTCTGGACGACATGATCGAGTAGGGAAGATTGAGTAGAGGGTGCGAGATTTGGAGCCAAAAACTCCAACTGGAGCTCAAACCGTGAGAGAAAGGGTGCTGGGTGTGGAGAATTTGGTGCCAGGAAGAAGAAGACACGGCCCCCTATTTAAATGGTTCGAACACGGGTACGCACACGGGCGTGTGTGTACCCGTGTCGAGCAATCTTGGTCTCGTGAAACACGGGCTGTGGGGGGCCGTGCGGTCAAACTGACAGGGGACAGCGCAGTAGGTGGACACGGGCCACTACACGACCGTGTGTGGACCCGTGTCTGGGCGCATTAAAGGTACACGGGTTGGTTGGTGACAGGCAACATGGTCGTGTGTCATCCTACACGGGCGTGTCGGATGTCTCGACACAGCGGGCTCGACGATCGTCGAGCGAATAGACCCGGCAAGACACACGGGTTGGTGTGTACCCGTGTTGTGCTCGAGAAGAAATCACTCTTTCTCGGAATTAATTCACATGGCTGGGCCTGAGGCCGTGTCGCGTACACGGCTACCCACACGGGCATGTGGTGACCCGTGTGCTCCTCCAAATTTGCATTCCTCCTAAAAAAATTTTACAGAAATTTTTTTCATTAAATTTTTTTCATTAAATTTTACTAGACTTATACTAAAAAATTTTTATAAATTAGAAATACTTTATATAGTTATTACTTTAACATAAACCTAATCTAGACGGAGGCAGGTCTCTAGACGAGTGAAGTCTCTAGGAAGCTCACCATAATAAGGCTTAAGTCGGTGTCCATTAACCTTAAAATCTCCCTTTTCAGGGTGAGTTAGCTCGACTGTGCCGTAGGGAAAGACTTTTTTAACCTTAAAGGGTCCGGACCACTTAGACCTTAATTTCCCAGGGAATAAACGTAGTATGGAATTAAAAAGGAGGACTTGGTCACCTTTTTGGAATGTCTTGGGTTTACGAAGGTGACAGTCATGAAATAGCTTGGTCTTCTCCTTATAAATCCTGGAGTTCTCATAGGCCATAGTTCTCCACTCATCTAATTCGTTAAGTTGAAGCTTCCTTTTCTCCCCTATAGAACTAGTGTCAAAATTCAAAGAATGTATTGCCCAATATGACTTATCTCTAATTCTATAGGTAGGTGACAAGATTTACCATAAACTAATCTAAAGGGGGTGGTCCCTATAGGTGTTTTGAAGGCGGTCCTATAAGCCCACAAACTATCGTTAAGTTTCCTAGACCACTACTTCCTATTCCCTTCTACAGATTTTTCTAGGATCCTCTTAAGTTCTCTATTGGAAACTTCAACTTGACCACTAGTTTGCGGATGATAAGGAGTGGATATCCTATGTGTAACTCCATATTTTTCTAATAGTTTATTTAGCTGTAAATTACAGAAATGTGAATCCCTATCGTTAATAAGTGCACGTGGTGTGCCAAATCGTGCAAATAAGGATTTTAAAATCGGATTACTACCCTACTATCATTAGTAGGAAAAGCTTGTGCTTCAACCCACTTCGATACATAATCTACAGCTACTAAAATATATTTATTCCCAAAGTAAACTGGAAATGGACCCATAAAATCAATACCCCCCACATCAAATACTTCACATTCAAGAATAAATTTTTGTGACATTTCATGTAATTTAGAAATATTACCTGCTTTCTGACAAGAATCACATGAAAGCACATACCTTTGGGCATCCCTGAATAGAAGGGGCCAATTAAAACCAGAATCAAGAACCTTTTTCGCTGAGCGATTTGCTCCATAGTGACCACCAGCAGGGCCTGAATGACACTGCTCCAAAATCTTCCAACCTTCCTCCGCTGATACACACTTTCGTATAACAGAATCTGCACATATCCGAAAAAGAAAGGGGTCCTCCCAAAAGTAATATTTCAAATCAGAGAAAAATTTCTTTTTCTGCTGATATGAAAAGTCTTTTGGAAGGACCTTAGCCACAAGATAGTTTGCATAATCTACAAACCATGAATAATCAAGATGTATATTTGTAGATATGGCTAATAGTGATTCCTCAGGAAATGTATCAGAAATTTTAGATTCATCTAACATTGATCGTAGTGGATTTTCTAAATGTGAAAGATGATCTGTCGCTAAGTTTTCCGCTACTCGTTTATCCCTAATTTCTAAATCAAATTCTTGCAATAGAAGAACCCAACGGATTAAATGAGGCTTTGCTTCCGCTTTGGCTAGCAAATATCTAAGGGCAGAGTGATCCGTGTAAACTACCACTTTGGACAATGTTAAATATGGTCTAAATTTATCAAAGGCGAATACCACTGCTAGGAGTTCTTTTTCGGTAGTTGTATAATTCTCCTGTGCATTATTAAGTGTTTTGCTAGCGTAATATATCGGGTGAAAATGTTTGTTTCGGCGTTGTCCTAAAACAGCCCCTACCGCAAAACTACTAGCGTCACACATGATGTCAAATAGTTGACTAAAATCGGATGCGGTCATAATATGAGAATTAATTAATTTCTCTTTTAAGAACTCAAAGGCCTGTAGACACTCTTGTTCAAAAATAAAAGGTGTGTCTTTTTCTAAAATCCCTGTAAGTGGTTTAGCTATTTTAGAGAAGTCTTTAATAAACTGACGGTAAAATCCCGCGTGTCCTAAGAAACTTCTCACTGCCTTAACGGAGGTTGGTGGTGGTAATTTTTCTATGGTCTCTATTTTCGCTCTATCAACTTGGATTCCTTGGCTTGATATTTTATGGCCAAGTACTAACCCTTCTTATACCATGAAATGACACTTCTCCCAACTAAGCGCTAGATTCGTCTCCTCACACCTCCTAAGAACTTTCTCTAAATTATTCAAACATAGATCAAATGAGTCGCCAAAAACAGAAAAATCATCCATGAACACTTCCATGATATCTTCAACATACTCGTTAAAGATGGCAGCATGCACCTTTGAAATGTGGCGGGTACATTACATAACCCGAAAGACATACGTCTATAGGCAAAAGTACCGAATGGGCAAGTAAATGTTGTTTTCTCTTGGTCTTCTGGTGCTATAGGAATTTGGAAATATCCAGAAAGTCCATCTAGAAAATAATAATAAGAATGTCCGGATAAGCGTTCTAATATCTGGTCAATAAAAGGAAGAGGGAAATGGTCTTTCCTAGTGGCATCATTTAATTTCCAATAGTCTATACAGACATGCCAACCTGTTACTGTTCGCGTTGGAATTAATTCATTTCTATCATTTACTACCACAGTCAGGCTACCCTTCTTAGGAACTACTTGGACAGGACTAACCCATGAACTATCCGAAATAGGATATATAATACCAGCATCTAATAACTTAACAATCTCAGCCTTAACTACCTCTTTCATATTAGGATTTAGCCTACGTTACGGTTGAATAGAAGATTTATAGTTTTCTTCCAAAAGGATTTTATGAGTGCAAAACTAGGATTAATACCCTTTATATCAGATATTTGTCATGCTATTGCACCATTACATTTCTTCAATACAGTTATTAATTTAGTTTTTTCAGAATTGGAAAGCTTTGAAGATATAATAACTGGTTAAGAAGAATTAGTTTCTAAGAAAGCATACTCAAGATGATCCGGTAATTTTTTAAGTTCGACTATTAGTGGATTCTTAGTATTATTCTTAAGAGTTTCATAATCTCCTTGAGTAATCAAACTATATTTAGTCGTTCTATTCATTGCAACACTATTATCTAGAAAAAATAAATGTTCAACAACGTCATCATTTTTATCATCTTCTAGATAGTTGTTAGTTATGCAAATTTCTAAAGGATCTTTATAATAAAAATTAGAATTTATAGAAGTCATAAAATTATCAACACCATGAGAAAAATAATAATAATCATCGCTATCTAAGGATTGTTTCATAGTATTACCAATTTGAAAAGTGATTTCATTTTCCACTACTCGCAAGACTAATTTACCATCAAAAACATCAATAAGTGCTCTAGATGTTGCTAAAAATGGACGACCTAGTATGAGTGGTACTTTGATATTTTCATCCATATCTAGAATAACAAAATCAGCGGGAAATATAAACTTATCTACCATAACCAATACATCCTCTACTATTCCTCTAGGATATTGATGTAGGGTTATCCGGAAACGGAGATCTCCGCGAAGCTAATGCTCTCCCTATGCACAACACGTCGTAGATCTACCGCACCTACACAGCACCTATCGCACACAATATTTCCTCGTCACAAAACACAGCACAAACAACAAAGGAGGAATGGTCGACTCGAAAACAACGATCGGAAATTTGAGTCGGATTATTCCCCAAGATAACACAAAGGTTGCCACTCCTTTTTGAGAGCAAGACCAAGGCTATAGGCCAAGATCCGCTCAAGCAAATAGGATCCACCCGATCCGGAAATAAAAAGCCTTGCAACGGCGATTTCGATTCAAAACTTGCAGCGATTAAATTAAAGGTTCGGAGAAAACGATGAGCGAAATCCACCACAACTAAAGAGAAGAATTCACACAAGGGAGGGGAAAGAGATTACCCAACCGGAAAACTTTCACACGAGATAACTGTGGGAGAATCACTCTCTCCACGGATCCACCGGCGTCGCACCGAATGGTTTGCAACCTTCTTCCAAGGAGTCGCACCGAAGGAAGCCACGCCGGAGTCGCACCGAACGCGAATGGAGGAGGCAAGGCTTGGCTTCACACCAAAGGGGAGGGGGAGGCTATGGACTTCTCCATGGTGGCCGAAATTTCCACAAGGGGGGTTTTTAGGTTTCTTTTCCAATTGCTTTAACTCTTCATGATAGCCTCCTTTAAATAGGAGTTACAAATAAGCCTTAGCCCTTCATGATGGAGATTTAATCTCATCCATCCGAATGGCTAATAGGAGTTACAAATAAGCCTTAGCCCTTCATGATGGAGATTTAATCTCATCCATCTGAATGGCTAATTGCACACCAAAACTAAAATAGTTCAAATTGAAAATACAACAACACATGCAATGAATATAAAATTATCACATAAGCATAGGATAATTTTATATTCCAATTATAAAATAGAGTGTACGAAAAGGAAATAAATAAACTAAGGCGTTGCCGTGGCGGTAGCACAGCGCGGGCGGAGGTTGTAGCGTAGCCGTCCGTTAGCGTCATCGTGCCGTCTCACGTCCTTGAGTCGTATGGCCTTAGCAACCGGATCATCAACAGCATCATCAGCATCGTCTTCAACTGGTGGAGGAGGGGCCGCGCCATCAATCCTCCCCCGCTCAAATGCACGCATCTCCGTTGCGTGGTCCAAGCGATAGCGGTGAAGGAGAGCGGCATCCAAACTCTGCAGCTCCGTCTCGAGTACCCAAGAGTCATCCGAAGGGGGCCGATCACGCCAACGGATGAGAAAGCGGTGGGTGTCGCCATCAGTAGTGGTAACAGGCTCAGCATCAAGTATCATCTCTGGAGTGGAGAACATTCGTGGAAACCTGGGGAACATATTAGCAGTAGGCAGGAAAGAAGGCAACTTACTATCTGATGAGATACCTGTGGGGACCGAAAGAGAGAGATCATCCGTACTACCACTCCCCAACCCATGAGAATTTTTATTGGGAGAAGAAGATGACAAAGAAATCAACTCTTGTGGTGGTGACACAAACATCGTTAAATCCGAAACATTAAAAATGGGGGAGATACCCCAATCAGCAGGCAAGTCCAAAACGAAAGCGTTGTCACCTAGCTTTTTAATAATCCGAAAAGGGCCGGCGCGCTTTGGTGCTAACGTTTTAACGGTGCCAGTTGGCAAGCGTTCGGGAACCAAACGGACTAAAACTAGATCGCCAATTTTGAAGTCTGATACTCTCCTATGTAAATTAGCGTGCGCTTGATAAGAGTCGTATTGCGTAGTCAAGGTGTCCCGTATACGTGCGTGTAAATCATGGATGTGCTGGGCGAAGGATTGTGCAAACTGACTTGCCTTGTACGTTGGGGGCAATGGCACCAAGTCAAGCGGCACAGGAGCCTTATACCCGTGGACAATCTCATTTGGAGACAGCCCCGTAGACCGATTCTTGGAATTATTGTAGGCTAATTGGGCATGGGGAAGGAGAAGATCCCAAGTGCTCTTGTGATCACTCACGAGGCATTGTAACAAATTTCCTAAGCTCCGATTAAGCACTTCCATCTGCCCATCAGTTTGGGGATGATAGGCAGAGGAAAACAATAATTTCGTTCACATTAATATCCAAAGAGTCTTCCAAAAATAACTAGTGAATTTTACGTCCCTATACTCGTCCAACAGTACCCGTAACTCACTAGGTAGCTCATCCAAAATGCTAGAATCGGGCTTCGCACTTAAGAGGACTAGCGCATACATAATTCCATCAACGAACGGATCTCTCTCAAACTCTTTCCTACCAACGAGATTCAACATTTTCCGTTCTACCGGGATAGTGGTGTCCTTAGCCAAGACTACAAGCTCCTTTGGGATGGTCGGCTTCAAAGTGATGGTTTTGCCATTGAATTTGAACTCATAAGTGTTGGCTCTACCAAAATGTGTAACATCACGGTCGTATAGCCAAGGGCGGCCTAACAACACATGGCAAGCGTCCATCGGAAGGACATCACACCACACCTCATCAATGTAGGATTTGAATGAGAGTGGGACCAGGCATCGCTTGGTAACGGGTACAGAGAGCTTGTTGATCCAAGCGACCTGGTATGGGGTCGGGTGTGGTTCCGTGACCAAGGACATACGTGCTACGACATTCTCAGATATGACGTTCACGCAGCTACCACTATCAATAATCAGCTTGCAAAGCTTCTCGTCACTCTTAAAAATCAAAGAAAATATGCTCGTCCTCTTCCAATCATCTAATGGACGAGGAGTGGTCAAAATACAACGCATCACCATAAGGGGGTGATCGTCCTCTAAGTCACTAGGGACTCCTTCGGGGTCACTCTCCTCTGCGGCCTCGTATACGTAATCGTCAGGGTCGGTGGTTGGCTCTAATAAGGCTATGGTTTTTGTCTTTGTTGGGCATTCGTAGGCATAGTGGCCTTGAATGCCGCAAGAGTAACAAGTGGTGTTAGCCTTGCTCACCTTCCCGATAGGGACACGCTCACTCGAAGGGTTCTTGGAGTTCCTAGCGGTGATCACGATTGACTTCGACTCGGTAGATTTAAACTTTCCCTTATCAGGATATGTGGAAGAAGATGCCCCAGTGGTGGACTTGTGCTTCGCATGAGCGTAACGAGAGTGAGCCTTAGAGGCTAGGTGTTTTTCAATGTCCAAGGCGGCATTGAAAGTCGTGTTCAAGTCCATATGCCCATATCGCAAGAGCTTCCTTTGGATATCGAGGTTAAGGCCCTTTCGAAATCTAGATAAAGTGACTTCGGGAATCTCCCTAAGGTCACATCGCACCATTCGGTGCTTAAGTTCACCCATATATTCAGCTACTGAGCTTGAGCCCTGCCGCAGAGTGGCAAGCTCATCGAACATCTGTGTCCGATGGTACGCAGGAACGTACTGATCGGTCAACAGGTTCTTCATTACTGGCCAACCTATAAGGGGGGCTCCGTGTCCGGTTCCTAATCTTCGCTCCTCATTCAGCCAGAACGTCTTTGCACGACCTGTTAACTTCATCCGGGCAACTTGGACCTTTTGGGGATCCATCAGGTTGTGCCACTCGAAGTAACACTCCATATCCACAGTCCAGTTAAGGAAGATTTGGGGGTCTCCCATGCCATCATACGTGGGGGCATTTATCTTAATGGCCCTAGTAATGTCAAAGTCTCGCTCGGGGAGGTGTCCCCTAGGGGGGCACCCGTGGAGAGTCCCCATCAGAATCCGAATCAGAGTTATGTTGGTGCCGGTTGGGCCGGTCAACATTAACGGGTGGCGGGGGTGGCCTAGCTTGGTTTTGTAGGATCTGGGCTAAGACGTTCCTAAGCTCAGCCATTTCGGCACGAAGACCCTCTATAGCCGCGATATTTGGATCACCATGCTCGTTCGCAGCCATACTAGACGTAGACGGGGTTGTGTACTCCGTTCCTAGCCTAGTGCGCATTCAGGTTTGGGAGGCCCCGGGAAAGATGAATTTTCCTAGGGCTGTAGCTATATTGAAAAATAGATATTTTTATATATTCCCAAAGTGAATAACACGTAGATCGTTAAAAAAATTTTTTTTTGAAATTTTGCTGAAAAATAAAGATTTCATCCCGCTATTGGCAGACCACAGAAAATAATTTTTTTGATTTTTTTTAGATCCGATCGACCAACAAGGAATGCAGAGAGGATGTTTGCAACGTGGGAGTTGAAACGACCGCCCCTGATACCAAATTGATGTAGGGTTATCCGAAAACGGAGATCTCCGCGAAGCTAACGCTCTCCCTACGCACAACACGTCGTAGATCTACCGCACCTACACAGCACCTATCGCCCACAATATTTCCTCGTCACAAAACGCAGCACAAAGAACAAAGGAGGAATGGTCGACTCGAAAACAACGATCGGAAATTTGAGTCGGATTATTCCCCAAGAAAACACAAAGGTTGCCACTCCTTTTTGAGAGCAAGACCAAGGCTATAGGCCAAGATCCGCTCAAGCAAATAGGATCCACCCGATCCGGAAATAAAAAACCTTGCAACGGCGATTTCGATTCAAAACTTGCAGCGATTAAATTAAAGGTCCGGAGAAAACGATGAGCGAAATCCACCACAACTAAAGAGAAGAAGTCACACAAGAGAGGGGAAAGAGATTACCCAACCGGAAAACTTTCACACGAGATAACTGTGGGAGAATCACTCTCTCCACGGATCCACCGGCGTCGCACCGAATGGTTTGCAACCTTCTTCCAAGGAGTCGCACCGAAGGAAGCCACGCCTGAGTCGCACCGAACGGGGATGGAGGAGGCAAGGCTTGGCTTCACACCAAAGGGGAGGGGGCGGCTATGGACTTCTCCGTGGTGGCCAAAATTTCCACAAGGGGGGTTTTTAGGTTTCTTTTCCAATTGCTTTAACTCTTCATGATAGCCTCCTTTAAATAGGAGTTACAAATAAGCCTTAGCCCTTCATGATGGAGATTTAATCTCATCCATCCGAATGGCTAATAGGAGTTACAAATAAGCCTTAGCCCTTCATGATGGAGATTTAATCTCATCCATCCGAATGGCTAATTGCACACCAAAACTAAAATAGTTCAAATTGAAAATACAACAACACATGCAATGAATATAAAATTATCACATAAGCATAGGATAATTTTATATTCCAATTATAAAATAGAGTGTACGAAAAGGAAATAAATAAAACTAAGGCGTTGCCGTGGCGGTAGCACAGCGCGGGCGGAGGTTGTAGCGTAGCCGTCCGTTAGCGTCATCGTGCCGCCTCACGTCCTTGAGTCGTATGGCCTTAGCAACCGGATCATCAACAACATCATCAGCATCGTCTTCAACTGGTGGAGGAGGGGCCGTGCCATCAGATATTTAACCGATCGATCCGCTAATTGAATACTCATTCTAGTCGGGCTAAGTTCTCCTAGGCCTATTTTCAGATATAGTTTATAAGGCATTAAATTTATACTTGCTCCTAAATCTGCTAAAGCTTTATTGACTTGTAAATCTCCGATTAAGCATGGAATTAAAAATGAACCGGGATCCTTAAGTTTTTGTGGTAATTTATTTTGCAAAATAGCGGAACATTCTTCACTAAGTGTTACTAATGATAATTCCTCTATTTTCTTTTTATTAGAAATTAAATCTTTAAGAAATTTAGCATACTTAGGCATTTGACTAATTTCAGAAAAAGGTAAATTGACATGTAATTGCTTAAACATAGATAAAAATTTACCATACTGCGCATCCATGCGCTCCTTGTTCAGCTTTGCTGGGTATGGTATTGCTGGTTGGTACTCCATCGGTTGTACATTCATCTCGCTTGATCCTTGCCCGCTAGACTCCATTTAGGGTGCTTCCTTCGCAGGCCTTGGGTCTTGTAACTCCTTTCCGCTCCTCAATTGAACGGCTTTTGCATGCTCCCTTGGATATATCTCAGTGTTCCCCGGAAGTGTTCCTTGCTGCCTTTCAGAAACCATCCTTGCAAGCTGACCAATCTGATTCTCCAAGTTCCGAATTGAACCCTCTTGATTCCGGAAGGCTACATCGGTAGTTTGCATGAATTTGGTAAGCACATCTTCCAATGTAGGCTTCCTTGGTTCCGGCTGCTGTTGTTGTCCAAACACGGGTTGCTTCCCTTGATTTCCTTGTCCTCCCCAAGAGAAATTGGGGAGGTTTCTCCATCCATGATTATATGTAGAACTATATGGGTTGTTGTCTTGATTGAAAGGAGGTCTAATATTGTTGCCCATATAGTCAACATTCTCTTGAACTTGAGGTTCATAACCAGGCATTCCACTGCATGAAGGGTCCCATTGTTAAGGTGCCATAGAGGGTGATGCTAAGGCAAGGTTGTCCATCTTTTGGTGAAGCTTCTCCACTTGAATAGCTAAGGCGGTGATGACATCTACTTCATAAATTCCTGCTGGCTTGCTAGGATTTTGTCTTATGGTAGTCCATTGGTACTTATTCATAGCCATATCTTCAATCAACTGCTGAGCCGCTTAAGGTGTCTTGTTGTTCAAAGTACCTCCACTAGCCGCATAAATCATCTGTTTAGTGGCCGGATTTAGACCATTGTAGAAGGTTTGAATCTGAAGCCATGAAGGTAGAGCATGGTGGGGACATATCCTCAAAAGTTCTTTGAATCGTTCCCATGTGTCGTACAACGATTCATATTCCATTTGAATATACGTAGAGATATCATTCCTCAACTTCGCGGTCTGATATACCCTTGCTCCAACAGTTCCTGTAACTGTACTTTGAGTTCAATCAACTCCTTTGGTGCCATCCTAAACGGAGGACGTGACACCGGCCTAGCCTCCGACACTAACTCGATCGAGAAGTCAATCTCCCGCCGAGGAGGAGCTCCAGGAAGTTCATCCGGAAACACATCCTTGAACTCTGCCGCTACGAGCACTTCCTCAATAGACAACTGGGAGAGACTAACCTCCAATAATGCTACCAGCGCTACACCACCCTGGTTAACTGCCTGCATCAATTGCATGGCCGAAATCAGGGAATAGGACACTCCACAAAGGCCCTCAAATTTGAATTCTGCCTTCCCTTTGCTCCTTAGGGTCACTACCTTAGATAGACAATCAATGCCGGCGTGCTGCTCTGCAAGCCAGTCCATGCCCAAAATGACATCGAACTCAACCAATGGTAAAATCGCTGCTACCAAAACGAAGTCAACTCCGTCCAGCTCCCAACAGATGCGCCCTTTGGCCCCGGTGGTCATGGATGACCCATTAGGCATGTGCACTTTCATCTCCGCGTCCGCAGAAAAAGACTCAACTCCTATTCTCCGGATGAAGCTCTCCACAAGAAAGTAGTGCGATGCCCCCGTATCGAACAATACCCTAGCGGGGTACCCGAAAACTAAAACGAAGCCTACAACATAGACATCACACATAAAAGTCTAAAAGTATGAAGCACAAAATTTAAACTTAAATTTCTTCATACTTGTCACCACATTGGTTTGGCGGATTGCTTCCTGCTGTCCAAGGTTGTAGGCCCTTGGTTGCACCGGTTGGAACCGAGAAGCGCTTGACTCTGCCATCTTCCCTTTCTCTGCGGCACTGGGGTCGGAGCGCATAGTCTGCTCCTGCCTTGCCTCTTGCTCCGCTCCTCCTTGAGGACAAACACGAGCTATGTGCCCCACCTTACCGCGGTTGTAGCATGTCGGAGGTCCCCTAGAGTGAGAACCTCCAGGCGTCAACTTGCTCTTCTCACCGGACCTGGAAGTGTGAGGCTTTTTCCTCCACCTACTCCCTTCAGACTTTCCCTAGGATTGGGGATGCTTCCCTTCCCCTTGCTTGGGAGTGAAACCCTTACGACGTTGGGTTCGCTCCAGATCACTTTCCAATATCCTGGCAGCCTCGACGAGCTCATTAAAACCAGCTCTCTTCATGGAAATGAGGGGTTGCCTCAGCCCCTGGTAGAAGAGGTTATCCCTCCCTACATCATCTGCCATCGTCGTTCCTGCGTAACGACCCAAACGGGTGAACTCCTGCACATACTCATCCACCGTCTTGTCTCGCTGCATCAAGTGCAGAAACTGCCTCTGAAGGGCCAACCGTGTAGAAACGGGAATGTACCTCTTTAGAAAACAATCCCCAAATTCCTCCATCAACGGGGTGCGTCCAGGTAACTGGCGGCCGCTATGGCTCACCCACCACAACTTGGCGTCTCCTTCTAACATGAACGCCGCATATTCAGATTTCTTTTCTTCTGGCATCTCTGACGCCCTCAAAAGCTCTTGAATTCGAACCCACCAGTCCTCCGCATCCGTTGGCATACCAACTCCCTTGAACGACGGGGGATGGAAGCTCAGGAAATACTTCATGTGCCGATCTCCATGTCCGACAACCACCCTTTCTGCCAAAGGCTCCACTCGCCTGGCTTCTCCGCCTGGCACGGCCGTCGCCGTGTCCGGTGTAGCAGGGGTTGCTACCTGAGCTGCCGCTGCAGCTTGGGCTGCCACCATCGCTTCTGCAAGCATGCGGCAGAAGTCGGCCGGGTTTACACCCGTGCCCAAAAGACCTGGAGCAGTGGCACTGCTCGCCGAAAGTTCTTCTCTTGCTCTCGACGTACCCGCCTCGTTGCTTGCACTCTTCAAGAAAACAAGAAATATGGGATTAGTCTCTAATCTCAAGACTTAAACATAAGGACACTCATGGTCCCGCGTTACTCTTATGTGGATAACTTCTCTACGCACTAACCTTGAATCTAACCTCGCTTTGATACCAAATTGTAACACCTCCCCTGTAATGACCGTATAATATGGGTCCGGCCGGGGCCCCACAACATACAGACGCCACAGCTTCAGTATTATAAAATGATATAGCTACCCAAACTCAAAACTCAAAACACAATACATCGGAAATAACCAAAGAGACTAGAAGTTATCCACGCCTACAAGAGTAACAAAATGGCCTTAAGGCCTTACAACAAGAGTAAATCCAATCTCAAATAATACATCAGTCCTGAAAGTGCATAAGCACACCTAGTCTACCTCGGCATGCAATCCGGTCACAATGAGCATAAAACATACAATGCCATAAACATAAAGCTACAACAAAAGGTAACACTTCATGAGGCTTAGGCCTTTCTGGCCGGCGAGCTAGCTCCTGCTTGCGATCCTTGCCATGTAAAAATTATTAGTAACGTGTGTCAGCAAAGGCTGACCTCAAACTATGTAACAAACACATCTCCTCCCGGCCGCCCCTAACGGACCCCAGGGTACTCCTCCAACCTGCAAGTTAGCACTTCGTATGCAATATTCATAAGCAAGAAAAGCAACTAAAGAAACAGGCTTAGATGTCTCAAACATCATACATGTTCTCTACTGTTGAGCATATAATATTAGGGCCTACTATGCAACATGAATGCAACACCCGGGTTTCACCCAAGGCACCCTATAGCATATGCATCTAGCAAAACATCACATCAACTGGGTACTCATCGTTTCCCCATTGGCATAAAGCCGCAAACAAAAAGGGAAACACAATTCCCCCCAACGGCACACAAGCCGCCACATGGAACTCTTGCCAAGGCCCCACCCGCTCAAGGTCTTAGACCCGGGCTTGCCTGCAAGCTCTGATGTCTCATGTCAGGATTCCAACAAACACAACTGACCGATTCTAAGAAGCCTTGCTGGACCCCACCCGCTCATGGCCTCATTTCCCGGGCTTGCCCCCATGCTTGGCATTCTCGTCAGTCTCACAGAAAGGGACTAGTCTCGCTGGGACACTCTCCACACATGACGTGTACATCACGGGATAGCCAGCCGACCACAGAGACACAGCCACGCCTTGGCACATCACAATCCAAGACAATTCCACCCTAGTCCCACATTTGTATTGCAGCGTTCCCGCGCACCAAGGAAACCATCTACCACTCATGCGGAGCTAACCTTGTCCACCAAGGAAACCATCTACCTCCATTGAGGAGCTAACCTTGTCCGGTTCTAACTACACGTACTCACTCGAGAAAAAGGGGAAAACATCACCGCATCACAAACGACATCTTGCCGCAACGGATCTCTACGAATCCTTAAAGCTTGTATGCAACATCACCGAGTAGGACTAACGGTCGCGACTACGGCTTCACACACCATGCCTAATCCACTAATGAAGCAGATCTCTAATGCAAAAACATGTCGGGGATGGACTCAATCGACCCGGAGGTTCCTCTTGAACCTCGGCGACCCAAACCCCTCTCATTTGAGTGTTTGGTGCCCAAAAACTAGAAAAGAAAAGATGCTAAAACATGCATCCTAAAACCGAGAGGAGAAGTGTCGTTACCTTCCGACTCCTCTTCCTATCCATGGTAAAATAGCCGGATGAAAACCTTCACAATGGTCTAGCCTCCACGGATCTGGACTCGGCTCGCGATTTGGAGCACCGAAGCCTCTCCAACAGCCGGATCTCTACTTCACCTTCTTCCTTGCTCTACCTTCTTTCTATAACTTAGAAAGAGCACCACTCAAAAGAAAAGAGGATTTCTAAGGGTCCAATCCCGTGTATATCCCATCAGGAACAACCCCCAGCCGTTGGATCCCAAATTAAAGAAACGAACAACCTTGATTCAGACCTGAAATGCTAAAAATGGGCCGAACACGGCCTGCGACACGCCCGTGTCCAGGGTCGTGTCCCACATTCGCCGTCACAAATCGACGCACCTGGAATGACACACGGGTATCCGACACACCCGTGTTCGACCCGACACGCCCGTGTTCCAACTGACACGGCCGTGTGCCTCCATCGACACAGCCCCGAAAACCACCCGAGACTCACACGGGTACTGGACACGCCCGTGTCCCTGCCCGTATCTAACTCAACACGCCTGGGCTCCATGCCGTGTTCACTGTCTCGACACTTCGTCGAGCGAAGTTCGTCGACTGCCTGATACGACATTGGACACGCCCGTGTCCTAGGCCGTGTGCCTTGTCTCGACACATCGTCGAGCGAAATTCGTCGAGTCCTCGGGCCGATCGTCGACACGGGCTCGACACGCCCGGAGACACGCCTGTATCGCAGGCCATTTTCTCTTCTCGATAATCGTCGACTCCAAAATCGTCGACCTCATGACCAAAACATCGACTGGAGCCTGACACGCCCTGGGACACGCCCGTGTCCCAGGCCGTGTGCCCCCTGCCAGAAACCAATTTTCCCTCTACAAATTTTGGGGCGTTACAGAATACCACCGCCCCTGGAAAGGGGTGGGGTTGTTATAATTTGGTCAGCTGAATGCTGACCGTTGCCTGTTTGCTACCATTGGCTGGGCTGTCCCTGCACAGGTGTTGGAGAGCCAAGCGGGACGCATAAAGGCTGAAGTCCCTACTGCTGTTGCTGCTACTGCTGCGAGCCATCAAAGTCTAAATGAAAATACTATGTTTGTTTATACGTGGCCGGCCTGCGCGCCAATGTTTGAGGCCACTGCTATGAAAGCCCTATAAGGCCATAAGGCCATCTGTTTTGTATTTAAACATTCCTGCTTTATATAAATGTTTTGCTTGTGTGCGGTCGCTAATGTGCGTGTCTTGTTCACCTATAGATGACGCGGAGTGGTGCGGGGCAGTCGGAGCCCCAACGTTCTGATGAAAGTACGACACCAGCTGAGCTGCCTACACCTCCGCCTTCTGCGGAAACTATGCGACTAGTTGCTGAGGCTTTGTTTGCCATGATTCATGCATAGCTGATTGGGCAGGCGCAATGGCAGGCGCAGCCGACAATAAGGCCAGAACAAGTTACGGCGAGGCCAGAATATATAGCGGCCGTGGATCCTCGAGCAGCTGAGAAGCAGTTAAAGGAGTTTATGAGTTTCAACCCGCCTACGTTTACAGTCCTGGGATCCCCTACGCAGGCCGAGGACTGGTTGTCGCGCGTCAAGCGGATTATGATGGCGATTGGCATGGAGGAACATCAGAAAGTCACGTTAGCCACCTTCTTGCTGGAAGGAGAGGCTCGATTATGGTGGGATGAGATGGAACTACACCACTTAGCGGGTCGACCGTTAACACAAGTGTCGATGGAAGAATTCTCCCAGCTTTTCCTAGCAAAGCACATCTCGGCGGCACAGTGTATTGCCATGGAGAATGAATTCCAAAGGCTAAAGCAAGGTGAAGGCAGTGTTGAAACATACCTGCATGAGTTCACACGCTTGGGGCGGTATGCGGGTTCTATTTTTGCTGATGAGAAGAGGAAGACGAATATGTTCTATGAAGAACTGCGGGACGAGTTGAGGTTCATGCTTTCTAGTTCTGTGAATCAAGGATTCCAGGCATTGGTCGACACTGCGTATGTGCTGGAAAATGATATGAAGAGGGTGCATTGGAAGCGGGCCTTGGCTGTGACACGGCCGGAATTCAAAGTGCCCCGACCTGGAAAATCATATTATAAGAAGAAATGGGGCAAGAAGTCCAAGTCGGTTGGACAAGCTCCTTCTACCGTTGCATCGGGAGCAATGTCAGGGGACACTTCAAATCCGGAGACTCGTACATGCTTTAATTGTGGACGGGTGGGGCATATAGCCTGTGAGTGTCGGGTACCGCCAAAGAGTGAAAAGAAGGCAGGAGCGTCGAATGCAGAGAAAGGAAAGGCAGTCATGGAGTCCTCTGCCTTGCAGCCGCAGCCCCGTGTCTACAATCTTGGCCTACAGGAGGCCATTAAGCAGAGTGACATCGTCATATGTACGAGTTCGTTATTGTATTGCTTTGTTTATAACATGCATTGTTGATTGCCTATTTGTATGCGGCTTGTGTGTGTGACATGATTGTTTCAGGATTTGTGATTGAAAGAGCAGCTAGATCTGATATACTCTAGAGGGGGGAATAGAGTATATGGTGCTTTGAAACTTTTTACAACAACTGTTGTAATAAGAGTGAGCAGGGAAGCAATAATAAATCTAATCACAGCATTAAGTTAAACAAAAGCTAAGCACAGAAAAATCAAGGCCAGAAACAAAAATGAAAACAAGCAAAACCAGAAGACACAAGGAAATATAGTGGTTCCCCTAAACTTGGGTACATCCACTCTTCTACCACCCTAGGTAGGAATCTACTACAGGATGAGTTGATCAGGTGTCCTGAGCACCAATGAGCTTTTGATAAGGTGCTCAAAAAACAAAGCAGATTTTTTGATCAGGTGTCTTGCCACCAATGAGCTTTTGACAAGGTGCTCAAAAACCAAGCTCAAACTTTTGAAGGGAGTTTGAGAAACCCTTTACAGAGTGGGGGTGAGAGAGAGATGGAAGTCTTCTCTTTCTCAAACAACTGAGAAGACTATGTGGATTGTTGATGTCAAAGCTCCCCCTGAATCCTTGAGATCTTCAGGAAGAAAAGCTTTGCTGAGGGTGATAGGCCTTCAAAGATTGAACTCCAGCAATAGATGATTTCAGCAATAGCTGAAATGTTGAATGTATGGAGTCTGGAAAAATGTTGGCCTTGAACACTTGAAAACTAAAGAGATCTGAAGATTTTTGAAAGCTTGATCTCCTTGAATGAGTGTTCTTCAGAATTCTTTTAGACAGAATATTTTTGAATGTGTCTCTGTGATCTCTGTTCTGTGTCTCTGAGTGATTAAAAAAATTCTATCCTTTATTCTCTGGTGCAGAATAAAATAACATTCTCTATCAAGAATAGCCGTTAGCCTGCATTGATTGCATCCTTAATTGCCAAATCTCTTCTGGAGGAAAGTCCACAGAAATATTTCTTGAAAAATCCCTTGAAACTTGGTCCAGAATTGAATGAAAACGGCTAGGAAATCTCTGAATTAATTGCAAAATAACTCCTTAACTGATTTGAATTTGAATTTAGAATCATCCTGGAAATTATCTGAAATCGTCGAACTGAGCTCTGCTATCGTCGAGCTGAGCTCAGTGATCTGGAAATATACAGCAGCAAAATATCGTCGATCTGAGCTCAAAGATCGTCGAACTGAGCTCAGAGATAAAGATCCAAAGCAGAGTCAAAATCGTCGACCTGAGCTCACCGATCGTCGAATGGAGTTCGACGATATAATGAAGTTGAGCTCAGCGATCGTCGAATGGAGTTCGACAATCTGTCGAAGTTGAGCCAGACGATCGTCGATCGGAGTTCGACGAATCATCGTACGGAGCTCGACTATATGACTTAGTCTCCAAACACAAAATCTTGGTCTTCAGGGCCGCTTCCAAACCTAGACTTCTAACCTTTAGACTCAATTCTAATTGACCTATTAAGCTATACAGGAGGTCAAGCAAAGGTTCCTAGAGACATAGTGATCCTGACCCAAATTAGTAATAGGGTGTTCCAATAATCTCCCCCTATTTGGGTTAGGATTACTATTTACAGACTTTGGAAAAATTTAAATAACAACATACAAGCATTAAAGCAGAAAAACAACAGCTAGATATTGCAGAATCACAGAAATATATATTATCCAAATAGCAGTCAGAAATCACAGAAATTATCACCTTACAATATCATTTCTTCTCTTTGTCTTTAACAAGTTTAATCTCTTTGTTAGGATTGAGGGCTTCCTTGTTGGATCTGGTATCATCTGCTGCACCCAAATATGTTTGTTTTTTAGGCCTGGGAACTACAGCTTCAGGATGTAATTCCATATATCTGTCAGCATCAAAGAATTTACTTGAGGCATATCTCTCTAGCTCTTTCTGTCTCTGTTCAGACATAGTAGAAATGTTGGAAGAATCTAATCCTTGTTCTCTGGCCTTTTTAATCTGATCCAGTGCAGCTAATTCCTTTAATCTGGCAGTCCAAGCAGCTGGATTATTTTCAGGGTCCTCAAAAGGTACAGGTGGTTCATACCTGTTGGAGGGATTGTCTTGAGGGGGCCTGGCAGACACAGTCTCTTTCAGCTTGTAAGGGAAAGGACCAGATGTTGTATCAGAAGAAATTTGTCCTCCCCTAGAATATGGGTGCTGCCTGGAGTAACCTTTGGAGTAGACTTGAATATCTCTTTGACTTCCTTTATATCCTCCTCTCCTAGAATGTGAACTCCTAGATTGGCTTTCCCTGTGGTAGGATCTGGCATGAGGTTGATAGGGAGCCTGACTTCTGGCTGGGGGTTGACTTGCAGAGCTTCCACCTGCACCTGCATCAGGAGGAGGTGGTGGAGGAGGATGAGACTGCTGGAATTAGGATGAACCCTTCTCATATTTTCTCTTTTTCTTCATTGCTTTCAGCTGATTTTTTGAGTATTGCATCCAGTGTTCAGTAATTGGGCAGTCATGTAAAATGTAATATGAGATATCATTGTTATCTTTAACTTTAGCAGGAGGTACCCTCTTCATAGCCTTGCTCCTTGCCTTCCTTTTCCTGGCAATGGTAGCAGAAGAGTCATCAGAGTCTGTTTTAAATTCATCAGTCTCAGAACTCTGGTCATCATAGAGAGCATCTATTTTCTTCATCAAGTCCTTTTTGAGCTGAACAGAAGCAGATGAGGCAGAAGTTGTAGCAGCAGATGTTGAGATGGTAACAGCAGGGACAGCAGCAGATATTGAAGGTTAAGCATAAACAACAACAGTAGCAACAGTAGATTCTGGAGAGGTGACAGCAGCAACAACTTCACTAACAATAGTAGAAACAACAGATTCACTATCATCAATAGAAGCAGAGGGAATATCATCAGAAACAATAGGAGCTTCAGCAGCAGTATCAATATTCTCAGAAGCAACAACAATCCTTTCTTCAGAAGCAGCATCATCAACATTTTCAGCATTTTCAACAGCAGCAATTACTGAATTTACAAAAGAGGTGATAATGCTAGGGTCATAGCAAGAAAATGGCACAAGTGCCTTGGATAAGTCTTCTGGAGGCTGGACAGCATTAACCTCTGGCAGACAGCTGAAGAAAGCAGAATCAAAAGATGATAGCAAAGACCTGAGGTCTATTGCAAGGAATGCAGCAGCAGGAGGAACTTGTGCTTGAGGCACAACAACAGCTGCAAAAGGAGGAGCAGCAGAAGAAGCAGGAGAAACAGCAACAGCAGATAGACAACTTACAAAAACAGTAGCAGCAGCAGCATGAAGATTCACTTCAAATGGCATCTCCCCCTGCCTAGAGGCAGACATGTCTAGATCAAGACACACTGCTGTAGGTGCTGCCTGAGGGAAGAGGGAAGAGAGCCTGGCAGAAAGGGCTGCCACTGACAGGTGGAGTGGAGCCAAGGAGGTCTCCAACAGCAGAGTTAGCCTGGGGGCAAGCAACTCATACAGCCTGTCAGCAAGGGCTGAGAGGTCTACTTGCTCAAGAGCTGGAGCAGAGGTAGAAGGTATAGAAGCAGCTGAAGGTTCTGGAAGTGGAGAGCTGGAGAATTGTGGAAGGGATGGCTGAGGTGTTGGCAAGGTGGAAATGGAGGATAGGGGAATAGAGATGGATGGGGTGAATGTTGGTTGATCAATGATGTGATGTAGGAGGTCTTGAAATGAAGTGGAGGAGGAAGGTAACTCAGGAGGAGATGATGGGGAATCATCCATAAAGGAATCATCAAGTAGGGTGAAGGATGGATGAGAGGGTGATGAGGTGACATCAGGTGGAGGGTAGGAGAATAGTGGGAGGAATTGTTCTTCTGGTGGAGGTAGAATAGGTTCTGGGGATGGTGTTAATGTTGGAGATGGGCTGAATATGATGATGGTGGATGGAGCTGGAGTGGTGGATGGTATGGGAAGGGATGGAATTGGAGGAGGAGGAGGAGAGGCAATAACAGCAGCCAGGTCATCTGCAGGGGCAGAGACCTGTGGAGGAGTGACTCTTTGAGTCCTTGTGCCTGAAGGGGTACTGGAGGAGGGCCTGCTAGGCTTGCTTATTTGTCTGTCCCACTTTCCAAAGAGGGCACAAGACAATCTCTTGGAGGCATTGATATGAACTCCAGAGGAGACCAGCAAGGCAGGGCACCTGTGCTGCAGAAATACTCCAATAATTCTCCCAAAATTAACAAAACTTTTGTTGATTTTCTTTTTGATGAGGTCAAAGAAAACCTCTCCCCAATTCAGATTCTTCTTGTCCACAAGAGCTCCCATGAGGCAGAGCTGATATCTTGATATTGTATCATGGGCAGAGTGCTTTGCCAGTAGCACCTTCCCAACAACATCTGCCATGAACCTATATTCTACAGACAGATTCCTTTTGAAGAGCTTACTAGGCTTTCCCTCTGGATGACCCATTCTGGCAAGCAGTTTAGAAAATTTATCTCCAGATAACTCAGCAGAATCTTCTCCATTTCTCAGTCCAAAAACTTCCGATAGAATGGTTGGGGTCAAGGGTACCTGAGTTCCAGCTATAGACCCAACTATGGTAGAGTTATCTTGATTATGAGCAGTATAAACCCACTCCTTTATTTCATCAGAAGCCAACTTGATCCTGGTGGTCATTATTGCTATCAGATTCTGGTCCTTGAACAACCCCAGTATATCTTGAAAAATCTGGTCAGTCGTGCTGAAAGATTCTATATCAATGTCAAAACCGGCATCAAACTTCATTGCAGCAAGAACAGCAACTAACATAGCCATAGGTACCTGCAGAAATTCAACAAACAAAACGACCAAGTGTAGAACTGTTTGGAGGGAAAGAAAATTCTTGCAGAGAAATCGAAAGCGCAACTAGAACGCCGACGAAAAAAGAGTTTTGTATTAGGGTTCGACGCAGAATTGGAAAGATCGTTGAACTCAGTTCGACGATCGAGGCTTCTAAAGGAATCTGAAGAGTCTTCAACATCGTCGATCTCCGTTCGACGATATTGGAGAGCGTCGAGCTCCGTTCGACGATCGTTCATAGAACATAATCGTCGAGCGCCGTTCGACGATCGTTGACCGTAAGAGATAGTTCATACTATCTGATAGACGCTGAACTCAGTTCGACGATTTTTGGAAATCGTCGATCTCCGTTCGACGATCTTGGGGTAAATCGTCGAGCGTAGTTCAGAGATAAGAAAGATTCTAGACACTAAGAAAAATCAGAATGTTTGCCTAGTCTTGGTCAATTTTTAAGCTTTCAAAATCTTGGATATTATTTAAGACTTCATCCATCTAACATTCCTAACTAATTTAGGAAGAAGGTCTGTTTCTTTTCATCCAAGGGCTTGGTGAAAATATCTCCCCTTTGTAAATGAGTTGGGATATAATGTAGTTCAATTTTATTCTTCTCAACATTATCCCTTAAGAAATGATGCCTAATCTCTATGTGTTTTGTCCTACTATGGAGGACTGGATTTTGAGCTATGGAAATAGCACTTGTGTTATCACAAAAGATTTTAGACTTCTCTAAGTTGTAACCATAGTCTAGGAGTTGGTTTTGAATCCACAAGATTTGTGAACAACAACTGCCTACAGCCATATATTCAACTTCAGCAGTTGAAGTTGACACAGATGTTTGTTTCTTACAAAACCAAGAGACAAGTCTGTCACCAAGGAACTGACAAGTTCCACTGGTGCTTTTCCTGTCAATTCTGCATCCAGCATAGTCAGCATCAGAGAATCTAGTTAACTCAAATGTTGAATCTTTTGGATACCAGAGACCTAGATTTGGACAACTTTTAACATACCTGAGAATCCTCTTTACTAAAGTTAGGTGTGACTCTCTATGGCTTACTTGGAACCTAGCACATATACATGTAGCAAACATTATATCTGGTCTACTAGCTGTAAGATACAGTAAAGAGCCAATCATTGCTCTATATGTTGTCTGATCAACAGGTTTCCCATGTTCATCATCATCCAATACAGCATTAGTAGGCATGGGTGTTTTCATACAAGATGCCTCAGACATACCAAATTTCTTAACCAGTTCATTTGCATATTTGGTTTGAGAAATGAAGATGCCTTCAGCATGTTGCTTGACTTGCAATCCTAGGAAGAAGGATAGCTCACCCATGCTACTCATCTCAAATTTAGAATACATTAGGTTGGAAAACCTTTTGCACAGTTTGGAGTCAGTAGAACCAAAAATAATATCATGTACATAAATTTGTACTAGTAGGGTATGAGACTTATGGGTTCTAATGAAAAGTGTTTGGTCTACTCTACCCCTTATAAAACCATTTTCCAAGAGAAAGCATGCTAGGGTCTCATACCATGCTCTAAAAGTTTTCTTGAGACCATATAATGCTTTATTCAATCTAAAAACATAATCAGGATAAGTTGGAGAGATAAAACCTGGAGGTTGTCTGACATAAACTTCCTCTTTGATGTCTCCATTCAAGAAAGCACTTTTGACATCCATCTGATATACTTTGAAGCCTTTATGAGCTGCATAAGCTAGAAATATTCTGATGGCTTCTAATCTTGCAACAGGTGCAAAAGTCTGGTCGTAGTCGATTCCTTCTTCTTGAGAGTATCCCTGAGCAACTAGCCTTGCCTTGTTCCTTATAATTACTCCTTGATCATCCAGTTTGTTTCTGAATACCCATTTTGTTCCAACAATGGAGTGATCCTTAGGCTTTGGCACTAGTTCTCATACTTTGTTCCTCTCAAATTGATGTAAATCCTCTTGCATTGCAATGATCCAGTGTGGATCTTGCTCTGCATCTTGAATGGACTGAGGTTCAATTTGAGATAGGAAGCAGGTGTGCAACAGGTTTTGGTTGACCTGATTTCTGGTTTGCACACCAGCTGAGATTTCTCCAATTATTTGGGAAATTGGATGGTCTCTTGATGTTACTAAATCAACAGGGGGTGTTGATTGTTCACCAACCTGTGTTGTTGTTTCCTCTTGTGGTACAACAACTGGCTCTTCAAGTTATTCTTCATTATGTTGAGCATTCCGTTCATCTTCACTGCTTTCATCCTCTTGAGTAACCTGTAACTTGTTCAAGTCTTCAACTAGAGAATGTTCCTGCAAAGGTTCTATGGTAGAAGAATTCTTCTCCTTGAAAGACATGTTAGATTCATCAAAAGAAATGTGAACAGATTCCTCAATTTTCAAAGATGATTTGTTATAGACCCTATAAGCCTTGCTGATCATGGAGTATCCCAGAAACACTCCTTCATCAGCTTTGGCTTGAAATTTTGCTAAATATTTCTTATCATTATTGTGAATGTAGCAAATACAACCAAAGACTCTAAAATAGTCAACTTTAGGTTTCTTCCCTTTGAGTAATTCATAGGGAGTCTTTCCTTTAGTTTATGTATCATACTTCTGTTCAGCACATAGTTGGAGGTGTTCACTGCCTCTGCCCAGAAGGATAGAGGTAGGTGAGCATCTGACAACAATGTGGTGGCATATTCAATAAGGGTTCTATTTTTCCTTTCAGCTACCCCATTTTGTTGAGGAGTTCTAGGAGCTGAGAAAGTATGCCTGATCCCTTCACTCTGACAGAACTCTTGCATAAGAAGAGAATCAAACTCTGTCCCATGATCACTTCTGATCAGGGCAATGTGAGTATTGAACTCAATCTGTATACATTTGAGAAACTCTGTCAGACACTTAAAGTTATAAGACTTCTTCCTTAGAAAGAACACCCAAGTGAATCTAGAGAAGTCATCTACAACTACTAAAGTGTAGGATTTCCCTCCTAGGCTTTGTATTATGATGGGTCCAAAAAGATCCATGTGTAACAGATACAATATCCTAGGTGAATCACTCTTATTAAGTGACTTAAAGCTGTTTTTAGTTTGCTTGCCTAATTGACAAGCCCTGCAGAGTCCTTCCTTCTTGTAGGGGCCAGAAGGTAGTCCTCTAGCAAGGTTGTCCTTGGATAGCCTAGCAATAGTTCTAAGGTTTAGGTGTCCAAAGCTCTTATGCCATAAAACATTTGGTCTACAGACAGAATTAAACAGGCAGATATCCACATCAGTTGAAAGAAAATCTACTAGATAGATGTTACCTTTCCTTTTACCTGTCAACACAATTGTGTTGTCCTCTGACTTGATTTTGCATAAGGCTTTGCTGAAGGTCACCTGGTAGCCTTCATCACACAGCTGACTGATGCTAATTAGGTTGTGCTTCAGTCCTTCCACATAAGCTACCTTCTTGAAAGTTACTGAACCAATCTGGACTGCACCATATCCTTTAATTTGTCCAAAGTTTGAATCACCAAAGATAACTTTGGGTCCAAGCTTGGCTCTGAAGGATGTGAGGTTGTCCTTGTTCCCTGTCATGTGCTTAGAGCACCCACTATCCAAATACCATTGCTGGTTAGATGTTGGATAGGTCTTCACCTGCACATGAGAATTCATTTGTTTTTGACCCAGTTTACCTTGGGCCTAGGTTGAAAACCTTTAAATTCTGAAATGAAAGACATCCCAGGTTGACTCTTATATCCTTCAGGATGATATCTCCTTAGAGGTATAATCCATTCAGTATAAGGGTTAAAGATTTGGGATGAAGGACCCTTAGGATTCAATTTTGATTTGCCTTTGAAAAATTTTCCAGAGCTCTGACCTCTGTTCGACGATCTTGGAGCTGCGTTCGATGATCTTGGGTCAGATCGTCGAGCTCCGTTCGACGGTCGACTATGGCTGAGGTCAGGTATTAGAGATCGTCGACCTGCGTTCGACGACTTTGGCTGAGATCGTCGATCAGCGTTCGACGATTTTTCCTGAGATCGTCGAGCTGCGTTCGGCGATCGTCGATCTTCGTTCGGCGATCGTCGATCTCTGTTCGACGATTTCTGCTGGGACTTAGTTTTCTGAGGCAGATCAGAATTTTTCCTAGCAACCTCTACAACTCCCTTTCCTTTGTCAGAAATGAATTTGATTGGAGTTGTTAGGACTATAGGTTGGCTGGATGAAGCACCCAAGCCCAGTGTACTGTTGAATCTGGAGTTCACTGTGCTTGTGATGTCCATCAGCTTGATGCTTCTCCCATTAAGGGATTCTTCAAGCTTCTTGGCCTCAGAGAGCTCACTTTTCAGTGTAGCTATCTGTTCCCTACAGCTCTCCAACTCCTGAGAGAGTTTGAGGTTTTCTGACTTTAAAGTATTGTGTTCAGATAATTGATTTTTGAGAGATATAATTTCTTTCTCAGACTTTAGCAGGTCTAAACACAGTGCTTTAAATTCAGATTTAAAATCCTCTGAACTAAAATCAAAAGAACCAATTACCTGATCTTCTTCAGGTTGAGTCTCTGAGTCTGACTCTGACTCTTATTCCTCTGAATTGTGTTGTGAGGCATTGATTGCCATCATGCAGAACTCCTTTTCTTCTGCATCATCCTCATCATCACTGGAGCAGGATGAGGCTTCTGACTCTTCTTCTGTCTCACTCCAGGATTCAGCAACAAACCCTTTTCTTGTATTCTTGTTTTTGCATGAAGAAGGTTTGCCATTGCCATTCCTTTTGGAGTCTTTCTCCTTTCTTCTTTCTTTCCTGTCCCTTCTGTCCCTGTTCTTGTTCTTTGGACAGTCAGGAACTATGTGCCCTGATTTCCTGCAACCAAAGCAAATAATGTCTTTATTATTACTAATGGACTTGTCATACCTTGGCTTATCCTGCTCCTTGTATGATCTTCTTCTGAAGTCCTTTTTGGCCATCTTGTAGAATCTTTTGGCCAGTAGACTGAGTAGTTCATCATTGCCTATGGCTTTATCTTCAGGCAGATCTTCAGTTGTCTTGAATGCTATGGTCTTCTCTTTTCTTGTGGCTGGTGAGGTAGCCTTCTGTTCTTCCTCTCTATTTTTGATGAGTAGCTCATAAGATTTGAGCTTACCCAATAGAGCTTCAGTGGTGATCTCATTTAGACTTCTGGCATCCTTAATTGGCCAGATTCTTGAATCCCAAGTGCTGGGGAAGCACATTAGGATCTTGTCATTAAGTTCAGTTAGAGAGATCTCTTTGTCTAATGTCCTAAGTTCACTGACAATTAGACTTAGTCTGTTGTACATATCTCCCACTGACTCAGTTTCTCCCTTTTTGAAATTCTCATATTGAGAGATGAGATGAGATCTTCTATCCTTTCTCTCATCAGCTGAGCCTGAGACTATTTCTAAGAGTTTATCCCAAATTTCCTTGGCTGAATTACATTCAGCTACCTTTTGAAATATGTCATCAGACATTGTCTGGGCCAAGATGTTCATAGCCTTGGCATCAGCTACCTTCCATCTCTTGATATCAGCATCTGTTCCTGATGGAGGTGGAACCGCACTTGTACTTGTGTTCTCTGGGGGTCTTAGACATACTGTCAAAACAGAATTAAAGATATCTTCGTCAATAGAATTCATGTAAAGTCTAATCCTTGCCTTCCAAAGTGCAAACTTGGATAGATTGCACACTGGAGGTCTGGTGCTAGCATAATCTTTGTTTTGGGCCATGATTTGTGAAAACAAAATCTAATAATAAAATACCAAAGAAAGGCAGATCTAGTTTGGGATCTTTGGGTTCAGGTGTTAGCCTGTACAACCAATCAGGTATGGTATGTTTAACCAACCTCCCTTTGATACCAATTGAAAGAGCAGCTAGATCTGATATACTCTAGAGGGGGGGGGGGGAATAGCGTATATGGTGCTTTGAAACTTTTTACAACAACTGTTGTAATAAGAGTGAGCAGGGAAGCAATAATAAATCTAATCACAGCACTAAGTTAAACAAAAGCTAAGCATAGAAAAATCAAGGCCAGAAATAAAAATGAAAATAAGCAAAACCAGAAGACACAAGGAAATATAGTGGTTCCCCTAAACTTGGGTACATCCACTCTTCTACCACCCTAGGTAGGAATCCACTACAGGATGAGTTGATCAGGTGTCCTGGGCACCAATGAGCTTTTGATAAGGTGCTCAAAAACTAAAGCAGATTTTTTTGATCAGGTGTCTTGCCACCAATGAGCTTTTGACAAGGTGCTCAAAAACCAAGCTCAAACTTTTGAAGGGAGTTTGAGAAACCCTTTACAGAGTGGGGGGTGAGAGAGAGATGAAAGTCTTCTCTTTCTCAAACAACTGAGAAGACTATGTGGATTGTTGATGTCAAAGCTCCCCCTGAATCCTTGAGATCTTCAGGAAGAAAAGCTTTGCTGAGGGTGATAGGCCTTCAAAGATTGAACTCCAGTAATAGATGATTTCAGCAATAGCTGAAATGTTGAATGTCTGGAGTCTGGAAAAATGTTGGCCTTGAACACTTTGAAAACTAAAGAGATCTGAAGATTTTTGAAAGCTTGATCTCCTTGAATGAGTGTTCTTCAGAATTCTTTTAGACAGAATATTTTTGAATGTGTTTCTGTGATCTCTGTTCTGTGTCTCTGAGTGATTAAAAAAAATTCTATCCTTTATTCTCTGGTGCAGAATAAAATAACATTCTCTGTCAAGAATAGCCGTTAGCCTGTATTGATTGCATCCTTAATTGCCAAATCTCTTCTTGAGGAAAGTCCACAAAAATATTCCTTGAAAAATCCCTTGAAACTTGGTCCAGAATTGAATGAAAACGGCTAGGAAATCTCTGAATTAATTGCAGAATAACTCCTTAACTGATTTCAATTTGAATTTAGAATCATCCTGGAAATTATCTGAAATCGTCGAACTGAGCTCTGCTATCGTCGAGCTGAGCTCAGCGATCTGGAAACATACAGCAGCAAAATATCGTCGATCTGAGCTCAAAGATCGTCGAACTGAGCTCAGAGATAAAGATCCAAAGCAGAGTCAAAATCGTCGACCTGAGCTCACCGATCGTCGAATGGAGTTCGACGATATAATGAAGTTGAGCTCAGCGATCGTCGAATGGAGTTCGACGATCTGTCGAAGTTGAGCCATACGATCGTCGATCGGAGTTCTACGAATCGTCGTACGGAGCTCGACTATATGACTTAGTCTCCAAACACAAAATCTTGGTCTTCAGGGCAGCTTCCAAACCTAGACTTCTAACCTTTAGACTCAATTCTAATTGACCTATTAAGCTATACAGGAGGTCAAGCAAAGGTTCCTAGAGACATAGTGATCCTGACCCAAATTAGTAATAGGGTGTTCTAACAGTGATGATTTAGAACACGCTGGCGCGAGCACTGTTTGATACAGGTGCTTCGCATTCTTTTCTGCCGAAAGACTTCATAGCGTGGCTTGGGATACCTAGTCATGTGAAGACAGATAGCGTCATGGCGGTGTTGCCGAATGGTTGTTTGATGCTCGCAGATCGAGCTTGCGATGTGGCAGTCCAAATAGGAAGTTGGGATTTCTGTTTGATTGCATCTGTATTGCCGATATCAGAATTCGACGTGATCTTTAGTATGGATTGGCTCGCGGAGCAGCATGCCTTGATTGATTGTAATGCCAAAGAGATCATGTTGGGCCAGAATACCGAGCAGGAGACTAAGTTCGCATGGATATGAGGAGTGGGCGGGACGTTGATGTTTGCACTACATGTAGTCAAGGCTGTTCGGAAGGGCGTGTAGTGCTACTTCACGCTGATTCAGGCTGTGGAGCCTAAGGCAGGTGTGAGCGATGTTCCGGTGCTATCGAAATTTACAGATGTATTTCCCAAGGATCTCCCTGGGCTACCACCCCAGCGAGAGATTGACTTCATAATCGAGTTGGTGCCAGGTGCGAAACATGTGGCCCGCTCGCCATATTGCATTCCGTCAAAGGAAATGGCGGAGTTGAAATTTCAACTGCAGGAGTTGTTGGAGCAGGGTTATATTCGCCCAAGCACGTCACCTTGTAGCGCGCCTATTCTGTTTGTAAAAAATAAAGACGGTGGTTTACAGTTATGTATTGATTACCGTGAACCGAACAAGCTCACCGAGAAAAATAAGTATCCGATTCCACAGATTGATGAGTTGTTCGATCAGCTGGTGGGATCAACCATCTACTCCAAGTTGGATTTGAAGTCTGGTTATTACCAGTTGAGGATTCGAGAAGGTGACACTCCCAAAACCGCATTTGGAACACGTTACGGGCATTATGAGTTCACAGTAATGTCGTTTGGGCTGTACAATGCGCCGTCGGTGTTCATGGACTTGATGCACCGAACGTTCCGAGAGTATTTGGACCTATTCGTGATAGTATTCATTGATGATATTTTGGTCTACTATCGATCTGAAGCCAATCATGAAAACCACTTGCGGTTGGTGTTGCAAATGTTGAGGAAGAATCAGCTCTACGCCAAGTTCTCAAAGTGCGAGTTTTGGCTATCGTCGGTGGCTTTTCTAGGCCATGTGGTAAGCGGAGAGAGCATAGCAGTGGATCCAACAAAGATAAGAGACATACATGAGTGGCCAGTGTTGTCTTCTGTGGCCGAAGTTAGGAGCTTCCTTGGACTAGCAGGCTACTATAGAAGATTTGTTGCGAACTTCTCGCGGATCGCTTTGCCTCTAACCACACTGACGAGAAAGGATCAGAAGTTCATTTGGACGCCGGAGTGCGCACGAGCTTTTGAAGAGCTGAAGTGTCGGTTGACCACGGCGCCTGTGTTGACGTCGCCATGGGGTACTGATGGATTTAAAATCTACAGAGATGCATCAGGAAGCAGCTTAGGCTGCGTTTTTCTGCAAAATGGGAAAGTGATTGCTTATGGCTCTCGCCAACTGAAGGTGCATGAGAGAAATTATCCCGTCCATGACTTAGAGTTGGCGGCGGTGATCTTTGCACTCAAATTGTGGAGACATTATATGTATGGTGTGAAAGTGGAAATTTATACAGACCACAAGAGCCTAAAGTATTTGTTGGGGCAGAAGGACCTGAATATGTGACAGCGAAGGTGGTTGGAGTTTCTTGGGGATTACACCTTTGTGATTCATTATACGCCCGAAAAGGGAAATGTTGTCGCGGATGCCTTGAGTCAGAGAGCTCCGGTAAGGGCAAGCTGGTTGCAGAGGCATGATGAATGTCTAATCCAGGAGTTGGAAGCGTTAGAGATTTCTTGTGTTGACAAGAATGCGATAGACGATGCATGTTTGAACTGGATGGAGGTGCAGTGTGACCTTGCGGACAGAGTTCGACGAGCAACAGAGCTAGATGAGAGTCTCCAATGCTATGCTAAGGATGGTCCAGAGGGCAAATTCTCCTGGGATGACTGTCAATTGCGGAAAAAAGGCCATTTGTGCGTCCCGAACTTGGGCAAATTGAGGGAAGAGTTAATGTACAAAGCGCACTATACGAAGTACTCAATTCACCCTGGGAGCACAAAGATGTTCAGAGACATGAAAACGCTGTTCTAGTGGCCAGGACTGAAGAAAGATGTCGCTCATTATGCGGCCAAATGCCAAACTTGTATTATGGTAAAGGCGGAATGCCAGAAGCCTGGCGATTTCTTGAAGTCGTTGTCGATTCCGGAGTGGAAGTTCGACGATATTTCTATGGATTTCGTGCACGAGTTGCCGAGATCTCAGCGCGGAAATGATTTAATCTAGGTGATTATGGACTGGCTGACGAAAGTGGCGCACTTCCTTCCGAATAAACGGGACGATTCGGTAGAAAGTTTGGTAAAGCTTTATGTTGAGCAAATTGTACGACTACATGGTGTTCCGAAGAGCATCGTAAGTGATCGAGATGGGCGGTTCACATCGAGTTACTGGAGGCTAATCCATCAGCTGTTGGGAACAAAATTGGCATTCAGTACGACCTTTCATCCCCAAACAGATGGCCAAACTGAGAGGACCAACAGAACGATGGAGGATATGCTCCACATGTGCGCCCTGGACTTTGGAAAGAGATGGGAAGATCATCTCTATCTGGTAGAGTTCGCCTACAACAGCAGCTACCAAGCAATCATCGGTATGGCACCGTTTGAAGGGTTGTATGGTCGGAAGTGCTGTACTCCTTTAGCTTGGTTGGAAGCAGGTGAAGCTAGAGTGTATAGGCGTAATGAAGTCGATGAAGCACACTCGACAATACACATTATTCGAGAACGGCTATTGATAGCTCAAGATCGTCAAGCAAAATACTACAACGCCAAGCACTGGAACGTGGAGTTCGCGTTAGGTGATTGGGTATACTTGAAGATCAAACCCTTTAAAGGTGTATCCAGGATTCGACGTCTGAAAACATTGAGTCCACGGTACCTTGGGTCATTTGAAGTGGTGGAGCGAGTTGGAGAGGCTACATATTAGCTAGCTCTTTCGGCAGACCTGGGTGGATTACACGATGTGTTTCACATCTCGGTGCTTCAGAAAGCCGTGAAGGATCCAGCTCAAGTGATCGAGAATGATCGTGTGCCGGTGGAGTATGGGCTAACGACGAAGGTTAGGCACATTCAGATCGAGGATCGTGCCGAGAAGCAGTTGTAGAACAAGACAATCGGGATGGTCAAAGTCTGGTGGGACAATTGCAGTCGTGAAGAACTCACATGGGAGTGAGAGCAGACCATGAGAGCTGAGTTTCCTGAGCTGTTTGTGTAACTATTATGCAGTGTATCTCGAGTTTTAATGAACGTTTATGAAATGAAATCCTTCTATTTGAGTTCCTTACTTTATGCAAATTTCGGGGATGAAATTTTTGTAAGGAGGGGAGGGTTGTAACACCCCAAAGCCCAGAATTTGGCAAAAAATTGGAATTTGTGGGTGACACGACCTGGGACACGGGCGTGTCCCAGGGCGTGTCCTTCTTGGGTGAGCAGTCGACGAGTGGTCAAAAAAATTTGGTCGACGATTGTCGAGTGCATAGTACACGGCCTGTGACACGGGCGTGTCATTGGGCGTGTCCTCACGGTCGACGAACTCAGCTCGACGAAGTGGAGCTGGGGAGTGTCTAGTGCCGTGTATGGGCACACGGTGTGGGACACGGGCGTGTCACCGGCCGTGTCCCTCTCGGGTTGATTTTGATGTTGTGCAGCCTGAAGAACACGACCACATACACGGGCGTGCCAGAAGGCATGTCAGGTGACACAGCCCGTGACACAGGCGTGTAACATGGGTGTGTCACTGAATTGGATAAGTCAGTTGAGCACCGCTTGAGGCACACGGCCTGGAACACGGGCGTGTCACAGGCCGTGTCAGGAAAAAATGTGATTTTGTGGCAAAATCGTGGCTGTCCAAATCTTCAGCTGGGATCAGATGGCTGAGGTGCCTCCCTGATTCCTTAAGGTCGTGGATGAGAAGGAAGTTCTCATTTGTTATGTTGGCCTTCATCTTTCTAAATGCCTAGAGAGAGAAAGAGAGGAAGAAGGAGGATGAGGAAGGAGAGTCGGCCACCAGTGGTGCTGCGGAGTTCCGACGAGAGATCCGAGGCCAGCGTTGCGGAGGAAAAACATTGCGGTTCTTTCCAACCAGTTAGGAGCTCATGGCACCGAAGCGGTATTTGAAAGTGCAGCTAGATCTGATATACTCTAGAGGGGGGGGTGAATAGAGTATGGTGCTTAAAAACTTTTTACAACAATTGTTGAAATCTGAGTGAACAGGGAAGCAAATAAAAAACTACACAATTGTTACAATCTACAAAAGAAGCTAATCACAGATCCTAACTAATCACAGATCAATCACAGCCAGAAACAAAAATAAAGATAAGAAAGCCAGAAGACACAAGGAGCTACAGTGGTTCCCCTAAACTTGGGTACATCCACTCTTCTACCACCCTAGGTAGGAATCCACTGCAGGATGAGTTGATCGGGTGTCCTGGGCACCAATGAGCTTTTGATAAGGTGCTCAAAAACCAAATCAGATTTTTTGATCAGGTGTCTTGCCACCAATGAGCTTTTGATAAGGTGCTCAAAAACCATGCACAAACTTTTGAAGGGAGTTTGAAAAACCCTTTACAGAGATGGGGATGAGAGAGTGATGGAAGTCTTCTCTTTCTCAAAGCAGCTGAGAAGACTATGTGGATTTTGATGTTATCAAAGCTCCCCCCTGAGTTCTTGAGAGGTTCAGGAAATGAAGCTTTGCTGTAGGGTGATAGGCCTTCAAAAGTTGATCTCCAGCAAATGATGATTTCAGCAACAGCTGAAATGTTAGGTGTCTGGAGTCTTTAATGATGTTGGCCTTGAACACTTGAATCACAAGAGATCTGAAGATTTCAGATGGTTGATCTCCTTGGTTGTGTGTTCTTGTATGAATTCTTTTTGACAAAGAATGTCTACAACTCTTTCTCTTTTTCTCTTGTGAACAGTTGATGTTGAGAAAGATGTTGTTCAGAGAAAATTGTAGAAGAGAATGAATTGTTCTTGTTCTTCTTGTTCTGCTTATCTATGCTGTGTATTGAGTGTTGGAGACATTCAAAAAATCTTGTATTTTATTCCCTGGTTCTGAATAGAAAATGATCCTCTGTCAAGAATAGCTGTTGGCCTGTCATTAATTGCATCCTTAATTGCAAATGTCTTCTGGGGAAAGTTCAAATAAACATTCCTTGATAATCCCTTGAAACTTGGTCCAGAATAAATGAAAACGGCTAGAAAATCTTCTGAATTAATTGTTGAGAATAACTCCTTAACTGTTCTGAATTTGAATCTTGAAAATCATTTAACTCTTCAGAAAAACGTCGAACTGAGCTCTACTATCGTCGACCTGAGCTCAGCGATTTGGACTTAGACAGCAATAGAGATCGTCGATCTGAGCTTAACTATCGTCGAACTGAGCTCAGAGATAGAGAATCAAAACTGGAGTCAAGATCATCTAACTGAGCTCAAAGATCGTCAAATGGAGTTCGAAGATTTGTTAAAGTTGAGCTCGGCGATCGTCGAATGGAGTTCGACGATCCATCGAAGTTGAGCTAGACGATCGTCGATTGGAGTTCGACGATTCGTCGTACTGAGTTTGACGATATGACTTAGTCTTCAAACTGAAAATCCTTGGTATTGAGGGCAGCTTCCAAACCTAACTACTAACCCTTAGACTCAATCCTAATTGACCTTTAGATCTATATAATGAGGTCAAAAACAGGTTTCCTAAAGACATAGTGATCCTAACCCAAATTAGTAATCGGGTGTTCCAACAATCTCCTCCTATTTGGGTTAGGATTATTATTTACAGAATTTGGAGAAATTAAAGAACAACAATATACAAAGCAACAATAAACAATCAACAAGAAGAATCGCAGATATATATTATCCCAGACAGAAATCAGAAATCAGAATAATTGTCACCTTACAGAATTATTCTTTATCCTTTCTCTTTATAAGTTTGATTTCTCTATTAGGATTAAGTGCTTCCTTTTTGGATCTTCTGTCATCTGCTGCACCTAAAGAGTTTTGCTGTTTGGGCCTGGGAACCACAGCTTCAGGATGTAGCTCCATATATCTTTCAGAATCAAAGAATTTGCTTGAGGCATATCTTTCCAGTTCTTTCTTTCTTTGTTCAGACAGTGTAGTAATGTTGGAGGTATCTCTGCCTTGCTTTTTAGCTTTCTTGATTTGATCCAGGGCAGCTAATTCTTTCATCCTGGCAGTCCATGCAGTAGGGTTATTTTCTGGATCTTCAAAGGGTACGGGAGGCTCATATCTGTTAGATGGATTATCTTGAGGAGCTCTGGATGAGACTACTTCTTTCAACTTATAGGGAAAAGGACCTGAAGTTGTGTCTGATGAAGCTTGTCCTTCGCTAGAGTATGGATGTTGTCTAGAATAGCCTTTTGAGTAGACTTAGAATTCCATTTGGCTTCCTCTGTAGCTTCCTCTTCTAGATTGAGAACCTCTGGACTGGCTTCCCCTATAATAAGATCTTGCATGAGGCTGATAGGGGGTTTGGCTTTTAGCAGAAGGTTGAGCAGCTGAGCTTCCACCTGCACCTGCATCAGGAGGAGGTGGTGGAGGAGGATGAGGATGATGAAACTGAGAAGATCCTTTCTCATACTTCCTCTTCTTCTTCATGGCTTTAAGTTGGTTCTTGGAATACTGCATCCAATGCTCAATAATGGGGCAGTCATGAAGAATGTAATAAGGAATATCATTAGTGTCCTTTACTTTGGCTGGAGGCACCCTTTTCATAGCTTTGCTCCTTGCCTTTCTTTTCCTGGCTATGGTGGCAGAAGAATCATCAGAATCAGTCCTGAATTCATCACTTTCAGAAATTTGCTCATCATATAAAGCATCAATCTTTTTCAAATACTCTTTTTGAAGTTGAGTTGGAGCAGATGAAGCAGCAGTGGTGACAGCAGCAGATACAACACTAGTAGCAACATAAGTTGTAGCAGCAGTTGTAACAACAAACACAGAACATTCTGGAGCAATCTTTGCAGAAGATATAGCAGCAGTAATATCAGCAGCAACTGGAGCAACAACAGATTCAGATAAAACTTTTTCAGATACACTACTTTCAGAGATAATATTTTCAGCATTAGCAATAGCAGCGGGAATAACATCAGCAATAACAGCAGGCTCAAAATCATATGCCTCTGTCATATGCATATCCTTAGAGATTAACTCATCAGCAGTATCAACAATATCAGCAGCAGCAACAGAAACAGCAATAATATTTTCAGCAGGAATAACAGTAGCATCACTGGAAACAGAAGGCTCAGCATTATATATGGAGGATATATAGGAGCTAACTAAGCTGGAATCACATCTGGAGAAGGGCACAATGGCCTTGGAAAGATCCTCTGATGGGTGGACTGCAACTTTCTCTGGAAGACAACTGAAATAAGCTGAATCAAAAACAAAAAATAAGGACCTGAGGTCCACTGAGAAGACAACAATAGCAGCAGAGACTGAAACTGGAGCTTGAGGAACAACAGCAGCAGCAGCAGAAACTGAAGAAATAGCAGCAGGCAATCTCACAACTTCATTAGGCATCTCCCCCTGCCTAGATTCAGAGAATGTTGGATCAAGGCACACTGATGAAGGGATTGCCTGAGTAAAGAGAGAGGATAGCTTGGCAGAAAGGGCTGCAACAGATTGAAGTAATGGAGCCAAGGAGGTCTCCAATAGAAGTGAAAGCCTGGGAGCTATTAGTTCATACAGCTGGTCAGCTAGGGCTGGAATATCTACTTGCTCAGCAGGCAATTGAGCAGAGGTAGAGGATGGAGGTGGAGCAACAGGTGATGGTGGTGGAGAGCTGGTGGATGGTAGAAGTGAAGGTTGAGGTGTGGGTATTATGGAAATGGAAGACAGTGGTATTGAGATAGAGGGTGTGAAGGTGGGTTGATCAATAATGTCTTGCAGAAGTTGTTGATAAGATGTAGATGAGGAGGGTAGCTCAGGAGGAGATGATGGTGAGTCATCCATGAAGTAATCATCAAGAAGATTGAATGAGGGAATGGTGGATGATGTGTCAATGTCTGGTTGAGGGTAGTGGTGTAATGGATGAAATGGTTCTTCTGTTATTGGAAGAGTGGGGATTGGAGATGGAATAGATGTTGGAGAAGGGCTGGAAATGATGATAGTGGATGAAATTCGAATGGTGGAGGTGACTGGAGGATATGAAATTGGAGTTGGAGGAGGGGAAGCAGCAGCAGGCAAGTCATCTGCAGGGGCAGAGACTTGAGGGGAAGAGACTATTACAGTCCTTGTGCCTGAAGTTTTGCTTGCAGAAGGCCTGCTGGGCTTTGTTATCTGCCTGTCTCATTTGCCAAATAGGGCACAGGACAGTCTCTTTGATGTATTAATATGTATCCCATTAGATACAAGCAGGGCAGGGCATCTGTTCTGAAGAGAGAGCCCTAGGATCCTCCCAAAATTCACAAAATTCTTATTGATCTTCTTCTTGATCAGGTCAAAGAAGACCTCTCCCCAATTCAACTGTTTCTTGTCCACAATGGCACCCATCAAGCACAGCTGATACCTGGAGATAGTATCATGTGCTGAATGCTTGGCCAGCAAAACCTTTCCTACTACATCAGCTAAGAACTTGTATTCCACAGCTAGGTTCTTCTTCAGCAATTTGCTAGGGTTAGCATCAGAATGACCCATTCTTGCCAGTAAATCAGAAAATTCCTCTCCAGACAAATCAGCAGAATCTCTTTCAGAACTTAACTCAAAAACTTCTATCAGAATAGCAGGAGTCAAGGGTACCTGGGTTCCAGAAGTTGAACCAACCACTGTGCTTTGGTCCTGGTTGTGGGCAGTGTAGACCCACTCCTTAATCTCATCAGCAGGTAACTTGATTCTGGTGGACATGATGGTAGCAAGCTTCTGCTCCTTGAACAGATCCAGAATATCTTGAATGACTTGATCAGTGGTGCTGAAAGACTCCATGTCTATATCAAATCCAGCATCGAATTTCATTGCGGCTAGAACAGCAACAGAGACAGCCATTGTTACCTGCAAAAATCAACTAACAAAATGACCAAGTGTAGAGATGTTTGGAGGGAAAGAGAATTTTTGCAGAGAAATCGAAAGCGCAAAAGGAGAACGACGACGAAAAATGAATTTTATATTAGGGTTCAACGCAGAAAAGGAAAGATTGTTGAACTCAGTTCGACGATCGGGGCTTCTAAAGGAATCTAAAGGGTCTTCAATATCGTCGATCTCCGTTCGACGATATTGGAGAGCGTCGAGCTCTGTTCGACGATTGTTCAGAGAACAAAATCGTCGAGCGTCGTTCGACGATCGGTGACCGGAAGAGATAGTTCAGACTATCTGAGAAGCGCTGAACTCAGGTCGATGATTTCAGAAATCGTCGATCTCCGTTCGACGATCTGGGAGAAAATCGTCGAGCGCAGTTCAGAGACCAGAAACACAGTCTAGACACTAGAAAAATCAAGATGTTTGCCTAGTCTTGGTCAATTTTTAAACTTTTAAAATCTTGGATATTAGTTTAGACTTCCTCCATCTAACATTCCTAACTGATTTAGGAAGAAGGTGTGTTTCTTTTCATCCAAGGGTTTGGTGGAAATATCTCCCCTTTTCAAATCAGTTGGGATATATTGAAGTTCAATTTTATTCTTCTCAACATTATCCCTTAAAAAGTGATGCCTTATTTCTATGTGTTTTGTCCTACTATGGAGGACTTGATTTTGAGCTATAGAAATAGCACTGGTGTTATCACAAAATATTTTAGACTTCTCTAAGTTGTAGCCATACTCTAGGAGTTGGTTGTGAATCCACAAGATTTGTGAACAACAACTGCCTGCAGCCATATATTCAGCTTCAGTAGTTAAAGTTGATACAGAAGTTTGTTTCTTGCAAAACCAAGAGACAAGTCTGTCACCAAGAAACTAACAAGTTCCACTTGTGCTTTTTCTATCAATTTTGCATGCAGCATAATCAGCATCAGAAAATCCAGTTAAATCAAATGCTGAATCTTTTGGATACCAGAGACCTAGATTTGGACAACCTTTAACATACCTGAGAATCCTTTTAACTAATGTTAGGTGTGACTCTCTAGGGCTTACTTGGAATCTAGCACATATGCATGTAGCAAACATTATATCTGGTCTACTAGCTGTAAGGTATAGTAAATAGCCAATCATTGCTCTGTATGTTGTTTGATCAACAGGTTTCCCATGTTCATTAGCATCCAATACAGCATTGGTAGGCATGGGTGTTTTCATACAAGATGCTTCAGACATGGCAAATTTCTTAACCAATTCATTTGCATACTTGGTTTGAGAAATAAAGATGCCTTCAGCATGTTGTTTGACTTGCAATCCTAGAAAGAAGGATAGCTCACCCATGCTACTCATTTCAAATTTAGAATGCATTAGGTTGGAGAACCTTCTGCACAAATTTGAATCAGTAGAGCCAAAAATAATATCATCTACATAAATCTGTACTAGTAGGGTATGGGACTTATGGGTTCTAATGAAAAGAGTTTGGTCTACTCTATCCCTTATAAATCCATTTTCCAGAAGGAAGCATGCTAGGGTCTCATACCATGCTCTAGGAGCTTGCTTGAGACCATATAATGCTTTGTTCAACTTAAAAACATAATCGGGATAAGTTGGAGAGATAAAACCTGGAGGTTGTCTCACATAGACTTCTTCTTTGATGTCTCCATTTAAAAAGGCACTCTTTACATCCATCTGATATACCTTGAAGCCTTTGTGTGCTACATAAGCTAAGAAGATTCTGATGGCTTCCAATCTTGCAACTGGTGCAAAGGTCTGGTCATAGTCTATGCCTTTTTCTTGAGAATATCCTTGAGCAGCTAGCCTTGCCTTGTTCCTTACAATTACTCCTTGATCATCCAATTTGTTTCTGAACACCCACTTTGTTCCAACAATGGAGTGATTCTTAGGTTTTGGCACTAGTTCCCAAACTTTGTTTCTTTCAAATTGATGCAACTCCTCTTTCATTGCCATGATCTAGTGTGGATCTTGCTTTGCATCTTGAATGGATTGAGGTTCAATTTGAGATAGGAAGCAAGTGTGCAATAGGTTTTGGTTGACCTGATTTCTGGTTTGCACACCAGCTGAGATGTCTCTAATTACTTGGGAAATTAGATGGTCTCTTGATGTTACTAAATGAACAAGGGGTGTTGATTGTTCACCAACCTGTATTGTTGTTTCCTCTTATGGTACAATAACTTGCTCTTCAAGTTGTTTCTCTTCAATATGTTGAATGCTTTCTTCATCTTCACTGCTTTCCTCTTTTTGAATAATCTGTAACCTGTTCACATCTTCAGCAAGAGAATGTACCTGCAAAGGTTCTATGGTATAAGTGTTCTTCTCCTTGAAAGATATGTTAGATTCATCAAATGATATGTGAACAGATTCCTCAATTTTTAAGAGATGATTTATTATAAACCCTATAAGCCTTACTGATCATGGAGTATCCCAGAAACACTCCTTCATTAGCTTTAGCTTGAAATTTTGCTAAATATCTCTTGTCATTATTATGTATATAACAAATACAACCAAAAATTCTAAAATAATCAACTTTAGGTTTCTTCCCTTTGAGTAATTCATAGGGAGTCTTTCCCTTTAGTTTATGTATTAAACTTCTGTTCAGCACATAGTTGGAGGTGTTCACTGCCTCTGCCCAAAAGGATAGAGGAAGTGAGCATCTGACAACAATGTAGTGGCAGATTCAATAAGGGTTTTATTTTTTCCTTTCAGCTACCCCATTTTGTTGAGGAGTTTTAGGAGCTGAGAAAGTGTGTCTGATCCCTTCACTCTGACAGAACTCTTGCATAAGAAGAGAATCAAACTCTGTCTCATGATCACTTCTGATCAGGGCAATGTGAGTATTGAACTCAATCTGTATACATTTGAGAAACTTTGTCAAACACTTAAAGTTATCAGACTTCTTCCTCAGAAAGAACACCCATGTGAATCTAGAGAAGTCATCTACAACTACTAAGGTGTAAGATTTCCCTCCTAGGCTTTGTACTGTAATGGGTCCAAAAAGATCCATGTATAACAGATACAAGATCATAGGTGAGTCACTCTTATTAAGTGATTTGAAGCTATTTTTAGTTTGCTTGCCTAATTGACAAGCCCTGTAGAGTCCTTCCTTCTTGTAGGGGCCAGAAGGTAGTCCTCTAATAAGGTTGTCCTTGGTTAGCCTAGCAATGGTTTTAAGGTTTAAATATCCTAGTCTCTTATGTCATAAAACATTAGGTCTACAAACAGAATTAAATAGGAAAATGTCTACATCTGTTGAAAGAAAATATACTAGATAGATGTTACCTTTCCTTTTACCTGTCAACACAGTTGTGTTGTCCTCTGACTTGATCTTGCATAATGCTTTGATTAAAGTCACCTGGTAGCCTTCATCACATAGCTGACTAATGCTTTACTGTTCCAATTTGGACTGCACCATATCCTTTAGTTTGTCCAAAGTTTGAATCACCAATTATGACTTTGGGTCCAAGCTTGGCTTTAAAGGATGTGAGGTTGTCCTTGTTTCCTGTCATGTGCTTAGAGCACCCACTATCCAAGTACTATTGTTGGTTAGATGTTGGATAGGTCTTCACCTGCACATAAAATAATTCATTTGTTTTTGACCCAGTTTACCTTGGGCCTAGGTTGATAACCTTTAAACTCAGAAATAAAAGACATCCCAGGTTAACTCTTATAACCTTCAAGATGATATCTCCTTGGAGGTATTATCCATTCAGTATAAGGGTTAAAGCTGTGGGATGTAGGACCCCTAGGATTGGATTTTGATTTGCCCTTGAAAGAATTTCCAGAGCTCTGATCTCTGTTCGACGATCGTGGAGCTGCGTTCGACGATCTTGGGTCAGATCGTCGAGCTCCGTTCGACGGTCGACTGTGGTTAAGTTCAGGAATTTGAGATCGTCGACCTGAGTTCGACGATTTTTCCTGAGATCGTCGATCTGCGTTCGGCGATCGTCGAGCTCCGTTCGACGATTTCTGCTGGAACTTATATTTCTTAGGCAGATCAGAATTCTTCCTAGCTACCTCTACAACTCCCTTCTCTTTATCAGAAATGAACTTGATTGGGGTTGTTAGAACTATAGGTTGGCTGGATGAAGCACCCAAGCCCAGTGTACTATTGAATCTGGAGTTCACTGTGCTTGTGATGTCCATCAGCTTGATACTTCTCCCATTAAGGGATTCTTCAAGCTTCTTGGCCTCTGATAGCTCACCTTTCAGTGAAGCTATCTGCTTCCTACAACACTCCAACTCCTGAGAGAGTTTGAGGTTTTCTGACTTTAAGGAACTATGTTCAGACAATTGATTTCTGAGAGAAATAATTTCCTTCTTAGATTTTAGCAAGTCTAAACATAATGCTTTAAACTCAGATTTAAAGTCCTCTGAATTGAAATCAAAGGAACTAATTACCTGATCCTCTTTAAGTTGAGTCTCTGAGTCTGACTCTGACTCTTATTCATCTGAATTATGTTGTGAGGCATTGATTGCCATCATACAGAACTCCTTCTCTTCTGCATCATCTTCATCATCACTGGAGCTGGATGAGGCTTCTGATTGCTCTTCAGTTTCACTCCAGGATTCAGCAACAAATCCCTTCCTTGTGTGTTTTTTCTTGCTTGAGAAGGGTTTGCCATTGCCATTTTTCTTGAAGTTTTTGTACTTTCTTCTTTCTTTCTTATCCCTTCTGTCCTTGTTTTTGTTCTCTAGACAGTTAGGTACAATGTGTCCTGGTTTCCTGCAACCAAAGCAAACAATTTCTTTACTAATTGACTTATCATACCTTGGCTTATCATGCTCTTTGTATGATCTACTTCTGAAGTCCTTTCTGGCCATCTTGTAAAATCTTTTGGCCAATAGACTGAGCAGCTCATCATTGCCTGTAACTTTGTCTTCAGGCTGATCTTCAGTTGCTTTGAAGGCTATTGTCTTCTCTTTTCTTGTGGCTGGTGAGGCATCCTTCTGCTCTTCTTCTCTGTTCTTAATGAGAAGCTCATAAGATTTGAGCTTGCCCAAAAGAGCTTCTTTGGTGATCTCATTCAGACTTCTGGCATCCTTGATTGGCCAGATTCTTGAGTCCCAAGTGCTTGGGAAGCACATTAGGATTTGTCATTAAGTTCAGTCAGTGAGATCTCCTTATCCAAAGTTTTGAGTTCATTAACTATCATACTGAGCCTGTTGTACATATCTCCAACGGACTCAGGTTCTCCTTTCTTGAAATTCTCATATTGGGATATGAGGTGGGATCTCCTGTCCTTTCTTTCATCAGCTGATCCTGAGACTATTTCAGTGAGTTTATCCCAGATTTCCTTTGCTGAATTACATTCAGCCACCTTTTGAAAGATGTCATCAGACATGGTTTGGGCTAAGATATTCATAGCCTTTGCATCAGCTACCTTCCACTTTTTACAATAATTGTTGCAATCTGAGTGAACAGGGAAGCAAATAAAAAACTACACAATTGTTACAATCTACAAAAGAAGCTAATCACAGATCCTAACTAATCACAGATCAATCACAACCAGAAACAAAAATAAAGACAAGCAATCCAGAAGACACAAGGAGCTATAGTGGTTTCCCTAAACTTGGGTACATCCACTCTTCTACCACCCTAGGTAGGAATCCACTGCAGGATGAGTTGATCAGGTGTCCTGGGCACCAATGAGCTTTTGATAAGGTACTCAAAAACCAAATCAGATTTTTTGATCAGGTGTCTTGCCACGAATGAGCTTTTGATAAGGTGCTCAAAAACCAAGCACAAACTTTTGAAGGGAGTTTGAAAAACCCTTTACAGAGATGGGGATGAGAGAGTGATGGAAGTCTTCTCATTCTCAAAGCAGCTGAGAAGACTATGTGGATTTTGATGTTGTCAAAGCCCCCCCTGAGTTCTTGAGATGTTCAGGAAATGAAGCTTTGCTGTAGGGTGATAGGCCTTCAGAAGTTGATCTCCAGCAAATAATGATTTCAGCAACAGTTGAAATGTTAGGTGTCTGGACTCTTTAATGATGTTGGCCTTGAACACTTGAATCACAAGAGATCTGAAGATTTCAGATGGTTGATCTCCTTGGTTGCGTGTTCTTGTATGAATTCTTTTTGACAAAGAATGTCTACAGCTCTTTCTCTTTTTCTCTTATGAACAGTTGATGTTGAGAAAGATGTTGTTCAGAGAAAATTGTAGCAGAGAATGAATTGTTCTTCTTCTTCTTGTTCTGCTTATCTGTGCTGTGTATTGAGTGTTGGAGAGATTCAAAAAATCTTGTGTTTTATTCCCTGGTTCTGAATAGAAAATGATCCTCTGTCAAGAATAGCCGTTGGCCTGTCATTAATTGCATCCTTAATTGCAAAAGTCTTCTGGGGAAAGTTCAAATAAACATTCCTTGATAATCCCTTGAAACTTGGTCCAGAATAAATGAAAATGGCTAGAAAATCTTCTGAATTAATTGCTGAGAACAACTCCTTAACTGTTCTGAATTTGAATGTTGAAAATCATTTAACTCTTCAGAAAAATGTCAAACTGAGCTCTACTATCGTCGACCTGAGCTCAGAGATTTGGACTTAGACAGCAACAAAGATCGTCGATCTGAGCTCAACTATCGTCGAACTGAGCTCAGAGATAGAGAATCAAAACTGGAGTCAAGATCGTCAAACTGAGCTCGAAGATCGTCGAATGGAGTTCGACGATTTGTTGAAGTTGAGCTCAGCGATCGTCGAATGGAGTTCGACGATCCGTCGAAGTTGAGCTAGACGATCGTCGATTGGAGTTCGACGATTCGTCGTACTGAGCTCGACGATATGACTTAGTCTTCAAACTGAAAATCCTTGGTCTTGAGGGCAGCTTCCAAACCTAACTACTAACCCTTAAACTCAATCCTAATTGACCTTTAGATCTATACAATGAGGTCAAAAACAGGTTTCCTAAAGACATAGTGATCCTGACCCAAAATAGTAATAGGGTGTTCCAACAGTCTTTGAGGGTAACGACTTTTCTTCCTAGCTATATGAAGGCTTCCTTTTTGGCATGTGCATAAGATTCCCCCACCAGAGGGTGGCTTGTTATGGGAGTCCCTTGGGTTGATTCATGGAATCCTCAATCATTTGGCATATAGATCTGGAAAAAGGAGTACGGAATAGGCATGCTGTATGAAGCCCATCTGGACAGGTTGATCTGGATTGGTGATGTTGCATATATGCACCGGAGAAGACTCTGTGATAAACGTGTAGTTTAAGGAGTCGACGGGTTAGACCTGCGAAGGGCAGTAGCAAAAAGTACTGGAGTGGTAGTCCAGGAAAATACCCTTGTGATGCTTGTGCTGTTGGGTTATACCTTTGAAGGTGAGTAACAGGAAGTACTGGATTGGTAATCCAGGAAATATCCTTGGTAATACTTGATGGTCATGGGTGGTACCTATGAAGGTAAGTAGCAGGAAGTACTGGCGTGGTAAGTCAGGAAAAGACACATGACATTGTGATATTTGCGGGGTTGTACCTGTGAAGTGAAGTAGCAGGAAGTACTGGTGTGCCCAGGAAAGAGCTTGGATGTTGTGATATGCAGTGGGTGTGATGCAAGTACTAGTGCACCCAGGAAAACACCCAAGAAACAGGAACGGTGAAACTGACCCACGCCTTTTATGTAGCCGCGAGTACGCCGTACTCGGTGATGGCAAGGTAATTTGAGCAACGGGGGGTGGATGATCCGACCTGCGTTATGTCCGTCCGACGTGAGACCAGAAAGTGCAGTCTGTTGGAGCACATAGCGAGAGTCTTAGGCCTGCGCGCCGTGATACAATGGGGGGCTACGTGCCAATCCCGGTTCACTAAGACTATAATCTCCGGTCGCATGACATGGAGTAAATGCTCAATGTTTTACCATTGGGTTGCGACCCTGATACGGTGGTGGGCAACTGGTACGCCGGTACACCAAAAATGTGCCCTGAGTGCACGGATCGTCGTCCCGCGGTGCTGATAGTTGTGATGGAATGTATGTGCGTGAGAGCATATTATATGATACACATATCTGTCTGTGAAATGCTATGCCTGCAAGGAAGGAATACCACCGCCCCGGGAAAGGTGTGGGGTCGTTATAATTTGGTCAGCTGAATGCTGACCGTTGCCTGTTTGCCACCGTTGGGTGGGCTGTCCCTGTGCAGGTGCTGGAGAGCCAAGCGGGACGCATAAAGGTTGAAGTCCCTGCTGTTGTTGCTGCTACTGCCGCTAGCCCTCGAAGGCTAAATGAAAATACTATGTTTGTTTATACGTGGCCGGCCATCGTGCCAATGTTTGAGGCCACTGTTATGAAAGCCCTGTAAGGCCATAAGGCCATCTATTTTGTATTTGAACATTCCTGCTTTATATAAATGTGGAAGTTATATGGTGGACATTCATGTGTGTGAGTTCAGCTTCGTGTTATAGGCTTCCGATAGAATGCAATGAGTTAGGATGCGCAACTCTGGTATCCCTTCATGACTTCCCTGTCTGTTCTATGATATATACTGTGGGGCCCTTACCGGACCTTCTAGTATATACCTGTGAACGAATGGAGTCGTTACACATGATCTCCCTGGACTGAGCCAACATGGACTTGGTTCAGAACCAAGTAATTCAACACCACCGACCACAAGAGCGAGTCCGCACTTACTAGCAGACACATGCACCAGTCTGCATGCCCCGGCAAACTCCATCACATGTCCGCTCTAACCGGCGAACTCCGCGACTACCACCTGCCACAAAACCAGAGCAAGACCTAGACATCTGCCATGCCAGTCTGCCAAGCTTCGGTCCAGTGCGCTCTAACCGGCAAACTCCACGGCTACCACTTGTCGCGCCACTAGAGAAGACCAAGGCATCTGCCATGCCGGTATTCCATGCTCCAGTTCAATTTGTGCCTTGCTGGACTCCGAAGATACAGAAGCTATCCGCCCGATTACCTTCTGGGTATAAACTGCCTACCGAGCATAAGCCGGCCTGGCTGGCCTCCACCTCTGTCCACATAGACCGCGCGAACAAACGGCCCAGGCCGCTAAGGAATAAGCCGAATACAATAGCTCTGCCGACCTAGCTAACCACTAGTCCTGTCCGCATAGACCGCGCAGGAAAGTCGCCCAGGTCATCCAATCACCCACTTTCACTTCACCATTTTCAACACTCTCCCTTGAAGTGAGAAGTCGTGAACAACCCCAACAACTCCTGTAACATTGCACCTGATCCCTCCAATAGCACCATCGAGAAGATGTCTGAGACATAGTCCTCGCCTCGCATATCCTGGATCATAAGGGATCCCTCCAGCATCTCACAATAGGATCCATGCTTCACTCTGCCTTATTCTTCAGCTTTAACCTCCACTTGCACGTCACAGGAGTATCACCAATGACCTTGGGCTCACGATCCCAAGCCTCGTCTCCTCTGAGGGTAGTAACCTCCTCAACCCTGGCGTTATCCACCTCCTTGACTCCAGTGGTGTCATCATAGATAGAAGGTATTCGCTTGACTTGAGGATCCTGCAAGGAAACATGAGACCAAGCTCACCGAGTTTCCTCCGCAATATCGAGCTGGTGGGTTGATGATCCTCTTCAACCTCCAAAGATCCTGATCACGGCTAACCACCTCCGCTGCTCCTTCCGAACTAGCTTCATTCCCAGGCAAACCCGGAATAATGGTCCCCTTGCTTCCTGAACAAGAAGCCACCACACTGGAACCAGAAGCACCTAGAGCATCACTCCCCTTGCTTCCTGAGCTAGACGCCTCCGCTCTTGAACTAGTACCATTGCTCCCCTTGCTTCCTGAAACAGAAGCCTCCGTACTGGAGCCAGAAGAACCTGGAGCAATGCTCCCCTGCTTCCTAAACCAGACCCCTTTGCCTAGGAGCTAGAACAACCTAGAGCTCCTAGTGACACAGGTAGCTCCATCTGAACCTTAGCAACAGCCTCCTTCAGCCCACCGTCTGACCTGCTCTTCTCTAGCTCCACACATGAGCTACCCCAATACGACATCAGCTCATCAAAGACAACATATCTCGACACGATGAACCTCTTCGTCGTAGGATCCATATACATTCATCTCCTCTTCTACTCATCATACCCAACAAAGACTAGCTTCGTCTTGAGAGCATCCGAAGAGTGTACGTAGCAGGTAGAACCGAACACCCGAAGGTGCTCCACACTATGGTTTGACCCCGAACATCAGCTCAAATGGAGTCTTGATGATGATCGGACTCAAAGACATCCGATTAATGACATGAGCAGCGCAGGCCATCCCTTCCGCCCAAAAATCCTTAGGAATGCCTTTGCATAGAAGCCAACACTTGAAGGTGTCCGTCAAAAGACGGATCATCCAATATGTAACACCACCTTGTTGTGAAGTATGTCCACGAGAGATCTCCCTTCAGATCCTATGCTTCCTGCAAAAGTTCGAGAACACGGTTGAGCCGAACTCACCTCCGTTGCCCGTCCTCAACTTCTTGATCCGCAGGCCAAGCTGGCCCTCCACAATATTCTTGAACTCCACAAATAAGCGGAACATGTTCTACTTCTCCTTCATGAAGTATACCCAAGTATACCTCGTATAGTCATCAACCAAAATCAGCATGTACCTACTGCCTCTAAGACTGGCGGTGACGGTCAGTCCGACCAGATCACAATGGACAACCTCCAAAGGTGCTTCGCATCTGGACCGCACCTTATCAAATGTAAAGTGATAAGCTTCACCATGTTGACATCCTGTGCAAGCTTGACCAATACCATAGGATGACAATCTAGGCAAGCCTCTCACGAGGCTCCTTACCGCCATTGCTTTCAGCTTGTCCATCTCCACATGCCCTAGTCTTTTATGCCAGATAACTGCACTATCACTGGCTTTCAACCGATCAGCATCAGAACTTGTCAATGACCCAACCAAGTTCTTCTCCTTACTCCCAACATGAGCAACGTTCACAGAGCGCAATATAGCCCTACACACCTTCCTGAGGTGACCATGTTGCTTGCATCTATAGCATCTTGGCCATTCCCTCCTCTTCTCATCATTCCTAGGAGAAACACTCCTCTCTTGCTAATATGAAGTAGAAGGACCGACCTCCCAACCAACTTCACCTCCTAGTTGAACAACCCATCAAGGGAAGTCCAAACCTCTGCAGCCGACCGACATCCGTTGATGTGTTCCAAGAGCTCCGATGAGATCACCTGCTTGAGATCACCTTCCGCTTTCGTGTTTATCTTCTTCCAAGCTCTCATCGCTTCAACATTGTTAGCAGTAACCTCTTGCCTTTCTGCTCCACAAACCACCTCCCAAAGGTCCTCGCAAAGAAGATAGCTTTTCATACATGACTTCCACTTATCAAAGTTAAACCATGTAAGAAGCTCCATTCCAAGATCACTTGCCAAATCACCTTCCATTGCACTTATCCCTAGTTCACTTAGACTCACAAAAGCAAACTACCGATTGATCCACTGCACAAGCCTCTGTTCCATCTGATAACATGTTAAAAAATTTGATATAACGGAAGATGGGAAACCAAGCACATGAACACTCAATCTATCTGAGCCCAAATAAACCAGATGCAAAATAGAAGAGCAAGAATCTTGTACTATAATCAACTTCTCTACAATGCGAGACATACATGGCAAGACATGATTCACAGATGTATCCAATGAAGCAGAAAAATACAAGGCAAAAATAGTCTGCATGGACTCAAAGAGTAACCGCCGGAACTACTGTTGCACTACGGAGTACAATCAGTCCTCCTAGTCGCCAGACCTCAACCAGGACGCGTGGACTGCCCGTTATTCAAGTGCAAGCTCTACTCACCGATCTGCAGGCCGCAACTAGACCCGATCTGCTACTTCCAAACTGAACAGGCCGCCAGAAGCGGACAGCTTATTGAAAAGGGAAACTAGTTGTAGAAGAGAGACCACCTAGCCACAACCCAAGACCTGTTGTTAACCACTAGTTGCTGTCCGTAGAGACCGCACTATCCTTGACTGAAATCAGAACCAAGTTCCTGGCTTTTCAGTTCTATCCGAACAACCTGCACAGCACAAACTGATCAACTTCTTCAAACCGCGCAGATAGAAAAATACAGTCCGCAGCAACTATTTGCGAGTTCACTTACTGTTCATTTATTCTTACTGTTGGTGTGACGGGGGATCCTTTTATAGGCATGATGAGGAGTGTGATCACCACCCTAGCCAATAGGATAACCGCCTATCTTATGGCAAGCACCAAGTGTATCCACAAGCCGCAAATACACATTTAGTCCGCCGCCACCTGTGCGAGATAGCCAAACTACCAACAACATCACCAAGGTCGGACAGCAATCCTATCCTCCTTGTCGCCAAAGGCCAAGCTAGGGACAAGCCTCCACAACAGACCCTGCAGTATTAGCTCCTGTCCGCATGCCAGCGGACACATACAACTCCAGTCTGCACGCCCTGCGGACATAACTCTAGTCCGCTCACTCCGAGCTCGCAGCAAAGGCACAAGCTGTCGGCTGCCGGACTCGACGGACAAAGAATTCAGTCCGTACGCCTAAGCGGACACTACTCCAGTCTGCACTCACCAAGCTCGCAACCACGTCCACTGCTGCCAAGCTTGGAAGACTGAGAAGCAGTCCGCGCTTACCGCATGATCTCCCCAGACTGAGACAATATGGACTTGGTTTAGAACCAACCAAGTCCACACCACCGGCCACAAGGGCCAGTCCGCACTTATTAGCGAACACGGGCACCAGTCCACCTGCCCCGGTGAACTCCATCACCTGTCAGCTCTAACTGGTGAACTCCGCTACTACCATCTGCCGCGCCACCAGAGCAACACCAAGGCATCTTGTTGGGTATATTGGACTATATGTACCTGATTTGAAGAAGCCTCGCCCTACTCAATGATATACATCAAGATGTATTTGATGTGCTTTGAGTTTATTTGTATAGGTTAAGTAACTGCAGGTTTGCAGGAAAGGTTTCTAAGGACATGTGTCGACAACTAGAAGAAAAGTGTCGACACTTAAGAAGGCTTGTGTCGACACCTAGAGAAGCAGTGTCGACACTGGGAGTAATTGTGTCGACACCAGGAAGGCAAAGTTGACACCAGAAGGAAAGTGTCGACACATACAGGCAGTGTCGACACACAATGAAGAAATGTCTACATAATCATTGTCGACACTTAGAAGAGTGTCGACACTCAGAGAAACTTTGTCGACAGCAAACGTGTCGACACTAGGAGGCTGTGTCGACACTCAGCAAACTTCAACAAAGTTTAAGTACAAGTGTCGACACAAAGGAGATGTATCGACACTCAGCAAAGTCTCAACACATGAAGAATGTGTCGACACAAAGGAGATGTGTCGACACTCAGCAAACTTCAACAAAGTTTAAATACAAGTGTTGACACAAAGGAGATGTGTCGACACTCAGCAAAGTCTCAACACATGAAGAATGTGTCGACACAAAGGAGATGTGTCGACACTCAGGAAAAGTTTCAACACAGAAGGCATGTGTCGACACAAAAAAGATGTGTCGACACTTAGCAAGTTTCAACACAAGAAGATGTGTCGACACAAAGGAGTTGTGTAGACACGTAGCAGAATTCAACTAAGTATTAAAGAAGAAGGACTTGTGTCGACACACAGGATCAGTGTCTACACATTCTGAAGAAGCAGTGTCGAGAAGCAGTTACAACAACACAAGGAGTTGTGTCGACACCATGAAGGCTAGTGTCGACACTTAGTCTACTTGTGTCGACACTTACTCTATTTGTGTCAACACATAAAGATTATCTGTCTCGACATTTTCAGACAGTGACAGAGATTTCACGAAGTGACTGGATGACTTGACAGCTGCCATTTCAACCAGTCAACTACTACTGTCAGAGCTGTCAGAAGATTGTTAGAAACCGGATCAGCCGGTCACCATGAAGAAAGCTTATATAAAGGCTTATTCCTTCAACAGAAGGTAAGCAATCAATGAAGTGAAAAACAACACAACAAGAAGAAGACCTTCAAGTGAAGATCTAAGAAGTTGGGGAGAGAGAGCTCCTTCTAAGAAGACCAGCTGTTGAACCAGGCTGTTAAGTAAGATTCAGATTGAAATCAGAATCTCAAGACAGCAGTTGATTGAAGATCATCTGCATAGAGATACAATCCTACTGTGTTCTAATTCAAGAAGCTTTGAAGAAAGCCAAGGGTGGTTGATCTCTGCCAAGTTCTTCCAAGAACTCATCAAGAAGCCAGTCAACTCTTCTCTCTCTATCAAGAGTTGTGGTTATATACTTTGTATTTTCTAATTTCCGTAGGATCATGTATAGATCTGAGTTGTAAGCCTAAATCTATAAAGGCTGAGGTAGGGCCTGTATGCCTGAGTGTAGGAGAATCATTTCTCTGAGTGTAGGCCTTGTTGAAGGCTGAGGTAGGGCTGTTGTGCCTGAGAGTAGGTCTTGTTGAAGACTGAGTGGTAGGGCTTTGTGCCTGAGTTGTAGGAGTGGGATCACTCTGAGTTGTAGGAACCTGTTAGGGGTTCTGAGTTGTAAGATCTGAGGATCTGAGGAGAAGTGGAGAAGTTAGGCCGAATTTAGTACACTACTAGATAGGCGAAGGGGGAAAGTGGATGTACCCAGACCTTGGGGAACCACTATAAATCCTGTGTGCACTCTGTGAATGTATGCTTGTATGGTTGCTGTGCTGTGTTACTTGTAGAATTGCAATTATTGTTCTGTATTTCTGCTTTTAAAGTTAAAAAGATATAGGTCACCTATTCACCCCCCCCCCTTTAGGTGATTAGGCACTGTTTCTTTCATGTGGTATCAAAGCGAGGTTACTCAAAAAGGACATAACAGTCTGAGTAAAGATCCTGTGGGCAGAATCAGAATAATCAAGAATCAAGAAAATGGGTTGTACTGAGAATCACAAAGAGCTAGGATCCATGAAGTTGTCAATCTGCAGAAAAGAGATTTTTGGCATATGGAAAGAGAGGGTTAGACTCTTTATGGAAGCATCTGACCCAAGAATATACATCACAGTCAAAGAAGGGTCATATGTGCCAATGAAAGTATCTGTTCTGGATGCAAATCAGAGAACTCCCAAAGACTATTCAAAAATTACAAAAGATGAAATAATTCTGGCCACTATGGAGAAGAGGGCCCAAAATGTTATTGTAAGTGCAATTGATGATGCAACATTTCAGAACCTAATACATTGTAAAACCTCAAAATAAATGTGGGACACACTAATAGTTTACATGGAGGGATCTGAAGAGGTAAGACAAGACAGGAAGTCCTTGTTAAATCAAGAGTATGAAAGCTTCAGACAAGTAAGGTCTGATAGCATTACTGAGTGTTATAAGAAATTCTATAGGATAGTCAATGAATTGATGTCCTATGGAAGAGAATTCAGCAATTATGAGCTGAATGATAAGTTCTTGAGATCCCTAACTAAGGACTGAGATACTAAGATTTGTGTCATAAGGGAAATGGCCAAACTAGCTGATATACCTCCTCCAACATTATTTGGAAAACTGTTATCTTATAAGATGCAGCTAATGGTTAGGAAGGAGGAAGAGAAGACTACAAGAATGGAGCACAAGGAAAGAGTTGTGGCCTTCAAGACTGAAGCCACTAAGAAATATAGAAGCAAGTTTCCATCTCCACCACAAATAGTTGCTGAGACAGTATCAGAAAATTCAGATAGTAAAAATTCAGAAAGCAGTGAAAGTGATGAGGATTTTGCTGCCTTTACAAGGCAGTTTCAAAAGTTTCTGAAGAAGAAGCAGTGGAGGTCTAAGCCATCCACTTCACAGTCTAAAGATGACTACTATCAAAACAGGAAGTCCTCAAGGTATGACAAATGAAAGTCCAAGCCAAGTAAAAATACATCCTCAAAGATAGTATTCTATTGTTGCAATAGACAAGGACATATAGTAGCTGACTGTCCAGAAAAGAAGAAAGAGTCAATTGACAAAAAGAAGACTCAGTTCAAGGGCAAAAAGGAAAGGTCCTTTGTTGCCAAGAAGGATAAGAGTTTGACTGATCAGTCATCTTCAGAAACAGATTCAGAAGCTGAAGCCTATATTGGACTGTTTGCTGAAGAGGAGGAAGATGAGTTCATGCAGTTAATGAACTCAATTTATGAGCATGAGGACAATCAGAGCAATGGACTGATGGCCTTAACAGAAGGAGATAAGATCCAGGATCAGCCTGGACCAAGTAAGGTACAATGTCTTTCAGATTATAGTACTGATTCAGAATCAGATACATCTGCATCAAGTGATGTGGGTGGGTCTGAATCTGAGGGTGATATTCATCAGTTGGTGGATGAATATAGAGATGTATTACAGGAACTTAAGAAGAGCAAAAATCTGGTCAAATCACTGACTAAGGATATTGCTAATCTTAAGTTGGCAGCTGCTGATTCAAAAAAAGTGTTAGATCAAAAACTAAATGAAATAGCCAGGCTGAAGAACATTACAGTTATTCAGATGGGAACTATTACATTTAAGAATGATCAAATCAGGAATCTAGAGGTTAGACTTCAGAAGGAGAGAGAGATTGTTGCAAGTTTTTTTAAACCAAAATCAGTTTTACCTTTGATAGATGAGTTTATTCCTCAAAAGGGTAAGACTGGATTGGGGTTTACAAAACCTGCCAGGACAGTTAGGTCCAAGTCTAAGGGCAAAGCCCCAGTACTCAACAAGAAGCCTGTTGTAGATACTACAGCCAGGGTTATACCTAAACAAAGGTACAACATGTTTTAGTGCTTGTGTTGTGACAAGATAGGCCACTTTGCCATAGACTGTTGGCAAAATTTAAGTATCAAGGAGAGTAGCAAACTGCCTGCTAGAAGATCTACAGGTAGTTTTGTTAAAAGTCAGACTAACCTGCACCAAGGACCCAAGAATTATTTGGGTTCTAAGGTTAAGTAATCTGTTTTGCAGGTGAGTCCAAGTGGTCATGCCCCTATATGGTACTTGGACAGTGGATGTTCTAGGCACATGACTGGAACTAGGGGATTGCTGAAGGAATATACACCAATCAAGGATGGTCCTAAAGTTACCTTTGGTGGTTCAGAAAAAGGAATCATCAAAGGCTTTGGTAACATTTCTAGCAACCTAATTACAATTACTCAAGAGGCTTATGTAAAGGGTTTGAAACATAACCTCATTAGCATAAGTCAGCTGAGTGATTTAGGATATGACATCTCATTTGTCAAGGATGGTTGTCATATCAGTAGGTCAGGTGATCAAAAGATCATTCTGACAGGATATAGGAAGAGAAATGTCTATTGTCTAGACATTATGTGTGAGAACATTGTTTCTCCTATTTGTCTTGTAACTGATGAAAAAGTCTCACATTGTGTTAAGTGGCACAAGAGGCTGGCTCATATTAACTATAAGACAATTGGTAAACTCTTTAGCAAAGAGTTAGTGAGGAATGGTCCTCAGGTTAAGTGTATAAAGGTTGAGATATGCTCAGCTTGTCAAAAGGGCAAGCAGACCAAATCCACCTTTCATAGCCTTGAGAACAAAGATGCTGTGAGGTGTCTATACCTCTTGCATATGGATCTTTTTGGTCCTATGCCTGTTCACAGCCTAGGTAGGAAGGTCTATACATTTGTGGTAGTTGATGACTACTCAAGGAATTCCTGGGTGTTCTTCCTAAGGAAAAAATCTGAAACACCAAGTATCTTGTATAGCTTTGTTAAATAAATTCAGAATGAATTGAACAGTACAGTGGTCAAAATCAGAAGTGACCATGGTACTGAATTTCAGTCTGAAAGTATGACAAAACTGTGTGAAGAGTTTGGAATTTTTCAGGATTTTTCCTCACCAAGAACACCTCAGCAAAATGGTATTGCTGAAAGGAAAAATAGAACCTTGATAGAGGCTGGTAGAACCCTATTGAGTGACACTTCTCTCCCAGAATATTTCTGGGCTGAGGCAGTTAATACTGCATGTCATGTAATCAATAGGGCTACTATCACCAAGAGCCACAAGAAGACCCCCTATGAGATTGTGAAGGGAAGAAAACCAAATCTATCCTATTTCAGGATCTTTGGTTGCAAGTGTTATATCCTTAACAATGGTAAGTCTTATATAACCAAGTTTGCTGCCAAATCCCAAGAGGGAATCTTTGTTGGGTACAACAACATCAGTAAGGCTTATAGGGTCTACAACTTGATTACTCAAGTTGTAGAAGAGTCTGTTCATGTAGTTTTTGATGAAGCTAGACTCATTAGCAATGAATTGCCTAGAAGTGTTTGCAGCTCCACAGGTGTAACTGAGAAGATGGACAAGCTTACTATTGCAGAAGGTCCTACTGCAAGTCAGCAAGTGGAAGAAGCTGGCCGCTGCCCAGGGGGAGTACAAGATACTCCTGTTGCTGAAGAAGACTAAGAGGAGCAGCTGAATGAAGAAGCTGAAGGTGTACAACCAGAAGACAGGCTGCCTCCAGCAAATAGGCATTTAAAAGATCATCCAGCCAATCAAATTATTGGAGATCTCAGACAAGGGGTACAAACAAGGAGCAAGAATCTAAGTTCAGTTCTCCACTCCAGCTTTCTATCCCAGGTAGAGCCAAAGAAATTTGAAGAAGCAATCCTAGACCCTCATTGGATTAAGGTCATGCAAGAGGAGCTGAACCAGTTCAAAGATGCAAGGTCTGGGAGCTAGTTCCTAAACCAAAGGATCACAACATAATTGGAACTAAGTGGATCTTTGGGAACAAGCTGGATGAGGATGGAATTATTATAAAGAATAAAGCTAGACAAGTTGCAAAAGGATATAGGTAGGAAGAAGGTATTGATTTTGATCAAACCTTTGCTCTAGTAGCAAGACTGGAAGCAATAAGGATGTTCCTTGCCTATGCAACATTCCAAAGATTTAAGGTCTATCAAATGGATGTTAAGTCAGCTTTTCTGAATGGAAACCTGAAGGAAGAAGTCTATGTAGAGCAGCCATCAGGTTTTGTAGATTCTCTTAAACCTGATTATGTATATAGACTTAGGAAGGTTTTGTATGAGTTAAAGGAAGGTACTTCAACTACCAAGAACTCCGCTACTACCATCTGCCGCGCCACCAGAGCAACACCAAGGCATCTTGTTGGGTACATTGGAATATATGTACCTGATTTGAAGAAGACTCACCCTACTCAATGATATACATCAAGGTGTATTTGATGTGCTTTGAGTTTATTTGTGCAGGTTAAGTAACTGCAGGTTTGCAGGAAAAGTTTCTAAGGACATGTGTCGACAACTAGAAGAAAAGTGTCGAGACTTAAGAAGGCTTGTGTCGACACCTAGAGAAGCAGTGTCGACACTGGGAGTAATTGTATCGACACCAAGAAGGCAGAGTCGACACCAGAAGGAAAGTGTCGAAACATACAGGCAGTGTCAACACACAATGAAGAAATGTCTACATAATCAGTGTCGACACTTAGAAGCAGTGTCGACACTCGGAGAAACTTTGTCGACAGCAAAAGTGTCGACACTAGGAGGCTATGTCGACACTCAGCAAACTTCAACAAAGTTTAAGTACAAGTGTCGACACAAAGGATATGTGTCGACACTCAGCAAAGTATCAACACATGAAGAATGTGTCGACACAAAGGAGATGTGTCGACACTCAGCAAACTTCAACAAAGTTTAAGTACAAGTGTCGACATAAAGGAGATGTGTCGACACTCAGCAAAGTCTCAACACATGAAAAATGTGTCGACACAAAGGAGATGTGTCGACACTCAGCAAAAGTTTCAACACAGAAGGCATGTGTCGACACAAATAAGATGTGTCGACACTTAGCAAGTTTCAACACAAGAAGATGTGTCGACACAAAGGTGTTGTGTCGACACTTAGCTGAATTCAACTAAGTATTAAAGAAGAAGGACTTGTGTCGACACACAGGATCAGTGTCTACACATTCTGAAGAAGCAGTGTCGAGAAGCAGTTACAACAACACAAGGAGTTGTGTCGACACCATGAAGGCTAGTGTCGACACTTAGTCTACTTGTGTCGACACTTACTCTATTTGTGCCAACACATAAAGAATATCTGTCTCGACACTTTCAGACAGTGACTGAGATTTCAAGAAGTGACTGGATGACTTGACAGCTGCCATTTCAACCGGTCAACTGCTACTGTCAGAGTTGTCAGAAGATTGTTAGAAACCGGATCAACCGGTCACCATGAAGAAAGCTTATATAAAGGCTTATTCTTTCAACAGAAGGTAAGCAATCAATGAAGTGAAAAACAACACAACAAGAAGAAGACCTTCAAGTGAAGATCTAAGAAGTTGGAGAGAGAGAGCTCCTTCTAAGAAGACCAGCTGTTGAACCAGGATGTTAAGTAAGATTCAGATTGAAATCAAAATCTCAAGACAGCAGTTGATTGAAGATTATCTGCATAGAGATACAATCCTACTGTGTTCTAATTCAAGAAGCTTTGAAGAAAGCCAAGGGTGGTTGATCTCTGCCAAGTTCTTCCAAGAACTCATCAAGAAGCCAGTCAACTCTTCTCTCTCTATCAAGAGTTGTGGTAATATACTTTGTATTTTCTAATTTCTGTAGGATCTTGTATAGATCTGAGTTGTAAGCCTAAATCTATAAAGGCTGAGGTAGGGCCTGTGTGTCTCAGTGTAGGAGAATCATTTCTCTAAGTGTAGGCCTTGTTGAAGGCTGAGGTAGGGTTGTTATGCCTGAGAGTAGGTCTTGTTGAAGACTCAGTGGTAGGGCTTGGTGCCTGAGTTGTAGGAGTGGGATCACTCTGAGTTGTAGGGACCTGTTAGGGGTTCTGAGTTGTAAGATCTGAGGATCTGAGGAGAAGTGGAGAAGTTAGGCCGAATCTAGTACACTACTAGATAGGTGAAGGGGGAAAGTGGATGTACCCAGACCTTGGGGAACCACTATAAATCCTGTGTACACTCTGTGAATGTATGCTTGTATGGTTGATGTGTTGTGTTACTTGTAGAATTGCAATTACTGTTATGTATTTCTGCTTTTAAAGTTAAAAAAATATAGGTCACCTATTCACCCCCCTCTAGGTGATTAGGCATTGTTTCTTTCACATCTGTCATGCTGGTCTGCCGAACTCCGGTCCAGTCCACTCTAACCGGCAAACTCCGCAGCTACCACCTACCGCACCACCAGAGCAAGACCAAGGAATCTACCATGGTGGTCTGCCGAGCTCCAGTTCAGTTTGTGCCTTGCCGAACTCCGCGGATACAGAAGCTATCTGCCCAGTTACCTTCTGGGTACAAACTGTCTACCGAGAATAAACTGGCCTAACTGGCTGCCACCTCTGTCCGCACAGACCGCGCGAACAGACCGCCCAGGCCACCAAGGAACAAGCCGACTGCAACAGCTCTCCCGACCTGGCTAACCACCAATCCTGTCCGCATAGACCGTGTAGACAGGTCACCCAAGTCGCCCAATCACCCACTTTCACTTCACCATTTTCAACACGACACGCATCAATCCTCCATTTCCCGGAGGCCTTCTTTACTATGACCACATTGGCTAACCATGTAGAATACTCTACTTCCCGGATGAATTTTGCCTCTAGGAGCTTGGTAATTTCTTCCTATATCACATGTAATCTGTCAGGGGCGAAGTTTCGTTTCTTCTGAACAACTGGCCGACAGGAGGGGTTGATGTTCAAAGAGAGGATGATCACTTCTGGATCCATCTCTGGCATTTCTTCCGGACTCCAAGCAAAGATATTTTTATTCCTATGGAGCAGGTCCATGTACTCCTCTAGGGTTGGCAGCGTCCCGATTTGCACTGTCTGGGTAAGGTTTTGCTGAGAGAGGATAATTTCTATGAGCCTTTCTACTACGCTCCTCGCTAAACTGGGGATTTATCACGAATATCAGAATTATTGATGTTGAGAGTCACTGTGTAACACCTCCATCCGTCACATGAAATATAACAGAGGGTCCGGTCGGGACCCCAGGCCATATCCCACAGACAGTCGGTGTAGTTACAAATTAATATTAAAGGCTAATCGAATCCTAACACAGAGCATTCTAGCGCAAACTTCAGGGTTAACTTGAACTCAATACATATGAATGTCCACTATATATATATATATATATATATATATATATATATATATATATATATATATATATATAAGGAATGTGTACAAAAATATACGAAAGTCACAGCCTTAAGGCCTTACAATTATACTTTAGCAGTGTGGTTTACAGACATCAAAACGCAAGTCAGCCACACATGAAAACAAGAAAACTTTGCTTAGCCTTCGAGAGCCGGCATAGCTTCAGGGCTGCAACCCGCTATTTCACACTCGGCTCTCCAGCACCTGCACTGGGACATTCCACCAGATGGTGGCAACAAGGCAACTGTCATCTTTTGGCTGACCAATATATAATAACCCTACCCCATACTCATGGCAGCGGTATTCCTTCCCTGCAGGCATAGCATTGACACAACAGATATATCACAAGAAGGCACACTTAAGCACCATTCAATATATAACAAATGAGTGCCTCAGCGGATAAACGTTCCGTGCACTCATGGCACATTCTCGGTGTACCGAATTATCAGGGTCCCACATCGTTCAGAGGTCCGAGACTTGATGGTTAACTTTGAGTATTTCTAGTCTTTCGGGCTCCAGGACTAAGACTCTCATTATGCGCTCCAATGACGCCAATTACTTTAAACACTTTAGTCGGAAGGGAATAACGTGGGTACAGTTCAGCTATTTCCTGATGCTCAAATCGCAAGGTCAACGCCGACGGTCACAACCATTATGGCTCACAGCTGCTCATGCTACACACCTTGTCTCATGGACACAGGCTTCGTAACAATAAAAGCTATCTGGAAGCTATCACCAGTGATAATCACTATCGTCTGGCGTTAGCGACAAAATTTTCTTCTGTCTCCAGACTTTGCCACAACTGGAACATATTTCCAGTCAAAACTCTTCAGCATCCTGCAGTGCCAGAAAACTGGTCTTTCACAGCAATCAGGCCACTAAGAGCTATCGCCAGTGACACTCGTTGTCGCCCGACGATATCTAAAAGGCATGCAAACTGTGGTATTTTCTGGGTATTTTCCAAGAGCACAACTTCAGTACTTTCTGCTACTCTCATTTTACAGGTACAACCCACAGACCCAGTAAACTACTCGTTTATACTCAGAGTCTTCTCCGACATACAAAATAAAACATCACCAATCCAGACCAACCCATCTGGATTGGCTTCACAACATATGCCTATTTCGTACTGCGATTTCTGGATTCTATATGCAAAACTACCAAAGGATATCATGTATCAACCCATTAAAATTCCCTCGATTCTCTACCTTTTGGTTGGGGATTCCATGCATATGCATAAGAGGACTTCGCTTGTCCAAGAATGAAGATCATTACCCCCGTACTCCATTTAGGAGCCATGATGAATCTTTCCATCCAGTTGGAAATGAGCACCTCACTTTCCTCTTTGCGGATCTAGCCACGGATTTTGATTCCGTCTAATGGATCTCCTTCACCAAGCTTTTCAAGCTCAGCCTCAACCTAAGCCTTCTTCCTCAGCTCTTTTCTCTTAAAATGATAATGAAAGGAGGAGAGAGAGAGAAGAAGAAGAGAAATGACTTCTCTTTTACCCCTCCTCTGCTTAAGTGGACTCGGGATGAATCTCAGCCACATGATCATTTCATAAAAGGGAAGCAAAGACCACGATTTCAGCAAATAGTCAAACAAAATGATATCGCCACGCGATATCGGCTATCGTCTGGCGATTGCGATCGTAACTGCATTGACCCTAGTCAACCACCGCTCTTCGGCCGCCGACCAGCCATTTGACACCTGTCTAGCATACATGACAGTATCGCCCAGTGATACCCACTACCGTCACTCTGATAGCTTACTCGATGATTTGTTGAAAGCGTCAAGTGTGTTGAGTGCGTTAAGTGGTATTGCCACACGATACTCACTGTCATCGCACGATAGACAACTCAACGCTTCATATGTGTTGATTGCGTCAAGTTTACTCAATGCTTCGTTGAGTGCTATCGATATCGCCAGTGATACCCACTGTCGTCCAACGATAGCCACTTTTATGTTCTGTTTTCTCAATTTTGGGGTGTTACAAACCTCCACTCCTTACAGAAATTTTGTCACGAAATTTTATTCACATATATAAGGAAAAACAACAACAAATATGTTATAACATTCAAAAATGCTCCAACATCAATTTACAAACAATTCAGGAAACTCATCGTGCATGGTATGCTCATGCTCGCATGTGAGTTCTTCACGGCCTTAATTGTCCCAACGGACTTTGACCATCCTGATTGCTTTGTTCCGTAGTTGTCTGGTTTTTGTATCCTCGATCCGAATGGGCCTAACTTTCGTCATCATCCCACTATCGACCGATACCTGATCATCGCTATCACTTGCGTTGGCTCTTTCACAGCTTTCCGCAGCACCGATATGTGAAACACATCGTGCAAGCCACTAAGTTCTGTTGAAAGAGCTAACTTATTGGAAACTTCTCCAATTCCCTCAACCACTTCAAACGGGACAAGATACCTCAGATTCAACTTTTTCAAACACTGAATTCTGGATACGCCTTTGAATGGCTTGATCTTTAGATATACCCAATCGCCCACCGCAAACTCTGCAAAAACCCGCATTTTCAGCGCATAAAATAACTTATCAGAGTATGGGAAAATGCGCGTCATGATGCCACGTCAACAGCGGATAACTGCGGATGCTCAGGCAGACACCTACTTAATCATGAAGAAAGATTGTTTAAGTTATTTTAAGGAAAAAATTAGTTAAGTGCAATAGTTAGTCGTATCCCTTGGTTTAATGGCTCATTTAGTTCACGAATCAAAATATAATTATACGCTGCGGAAAACTACTTATTTAGATTGACTCCAACATCCTATATGAGTATAAACGTCCCCAAAGGACAACTCATGCTATGCAAGACTCTAAATTTATAATAGTAGTAAGGATAGCTTTTCGGTCGCTAAATATAACAAGTTAGAGTTTTTAAATTATGTAGTGCATGAAGTAATAGTAATAGATTTTATTGTTAAAAATACCTAACATACATTCCTAGCATAAATCCTCCCAGAGAGCAAGTAATCTACATCCATATATAGAGAAATAAGCAGCTAGCAAGCATCAAACAAATAACGATTCTGTGGGCGCCAACAACTGACTCGAACCCACTTACAGAAAAGTAAGTCTGAACCAGTAGCTAAATAAACAACAATCTACCTCGCCGAGACGAGGTAACAACCACGGCCAACACTGTCGCCCAGAAACTCCAAAACTAGCTCTGCTATCTGCTACTGCTCTAAACCTGAGGCATTCCAAAGACAGAACACCTCAGCAAGAAGGTATAAATGGTGGCAGAGAATTAATAAGCCAAAATAAACAAAGATCAAAGGGGTACCGACCCAAGACCAACAGTACCGAAATAAAGCACAAAAAGAGGAACAAGTCATCATCGGGAAAAAGAACTCTTACGTGATTCGTCACGTACAATAATAGTACACCAGACGCACAAGGCTATAAGGTGGCAAGATGAATAATTCGTAAGGAAGAAATACAAAATCTTTATTAGGCACATGAGGTCGACTCTACCCAAAAACACGGGCGAGGTGGTCACTCGTGGACACCCCACCCAAAAACACTGGCGAGGTGGTCACTCTTGGGTACACGACTCTAACCAAAAACACGGGCGAGGTGGTCACTCGTGGACACACCACCCAAAAATACGGGCGAGGTGGTCACTCTTGGGCACACCCACACGAATATAAAATTCGTCTAACAGTGAGGGTGTCTCATACTCTCCACCATACACCGTAGACACCCAAAAACCAGGTAGACTTCCACAGGCCACTAATGAAGGAAACAAACACTGCGGAGGTGGAATCGTCCACTAATTCCAGCAATCAAGAAAACCACCAAGAAAACACCACATATCTCGAGATTTGGCTCGTCAGATTCTACTTGACATTACTAGATACAAGACATGGTTGATCAACCCTTAGGAACGATTTGCGAACCTAATTAAACTCTAATATGTTCAATAACAATAAATAAGGCGTTTAAACCATCAATAAGACACATCAAGAACGATCAAACATATCCGGACAAAAAATTGAGTTCACCATGACAAAATATTTCAACATCATGTGATCATTGAAAAGCTTAATCATAATAATAATTTGGAAGAACAAGTGTAGAAAATCTTAAAGAACATGAAAGCGTCGCCGTTATCATCAAATCGGATAAGGAGAAACGAGGGTAAACCACCACTTGCCTTAGTTTTACCGAAAAAGCCCTCTGAATTACTCCACGTCGCAGATCGGGGAAAAAAGGAAGCGGGAGGAGTTAAAATCTGAAGAAGAACGGCCGAAAAAGAGGTTAGGGCCGAAACACCCTGCGAGAAAACTCAAGGAACGGGGAAAAATTTATCACGATGGCGTAGCTCTCGGCGAGAGCTTTCCGGATCTATGTTCGGTTGAAGATTTCGAGCACCGGAGTACCGTCGGCGGCCACCGGAAGATTCACGAAAAAGAAACTGTCTCACTCGCTCGCTGCTCTGGTTCGCGAGAAAAATATCGGAGAAGATGAAGTTCGGTTCTAAAACCTAAGTTTAGGAATATATATATATATATATATATATATATAATGTTTATAAAAAGTTTTGTCAAAAACGGGTTGTTTCGAGCAGTTTTGCGGGAACCCAAAATAGAGGTCTAGGATTACTCCAAATCAAAAAGTGTCATACATGAAAGTTGTAGATCTCGTCGAGACGAACAAATTTCATGTTGATCATTGTTTTGTACAACACAGTTTTTACCCTCAAAAACAGTGCCCGAACTCAGACTGCACGGACAACTCGAGAGGAAATAAGTTTACTCGAGATGGAGGGGTTTACTCGAGTTGGAGGGGTTTACTCGAGTTGGAGGGGCTTACTCGAGATGGAGACTCGAGTTGGAGACTTGGGGAACTCGAGATGGTCATATGAACTAGAGATAAAAGGCATAGAACTCGAGTAGATCAGGTCTACTCGATATAGAAGGCATAGAACTCGAGTGGATCAGTCGAACGGGCTATCTATGAGTAGTTTCGGTAATATCGATAAGAGAGGTCCAAGATGACATCAAATCGAAAAGTGTCCAACATGAAAGTTGTATATCTCGTCGAGACGAACACATTTAATACTGACCATTGTTTCATACGACATAATTTTGACCCTGCAAATTGCGTCCGAATGCCGACTGAACAGAACAACTCGAGTAACAGAATCGACCTACTCGAGTAGCAGAATGACCTACTCGAGTAACAGAAAGACATACACGAGTTGCAGGAAGACCTACACGAGTACATAAAGAAATCACTCGAGTTTAATTGCATGAAAAATAATTCTATTGCAAATATACCCTTTTGATTAAACTATATGAATGAATAGTAAAAGACATTTTGAATAGTACTATAATATTAAAATAATCATATTTATATATTTTTGAACAAGGAAGCACGAGTTCAAAAATTAGGCCCGGACGCGTGCCGAATCAAACGAAATTCACACCGTAGGCGAACACTAACGCTACGATTCCAATGGGGAAACCAAAACCTAAATCCGACGAGCCATTCCCGAGATATTAATTTGTAAAGTATACGGCGAACATAAACAATCCAAAACTTCAATCGCGCGCCGAGACTTCAAAAAAAACTCGGATTGCGACGAAACTTGACGAACAAGTCCAAAATTACATAACTTAAATTCCAAATGCAAAATTTTCCCATTACAATAAGAATTCGGCCGACTCGACCGCACAGACGCGAAAATGTCTTAACGGCAGTGCGTCGTCAACTCGACGTTAAAAGTAATGGCACGATGTCATAAATATGACGTTGCCTATTCAAATAAAATCATCGAAAAATCGGGGGCGATACAGTCACTCCACCAAAAAAGAAGTTTCGTCCCGAAACTAAACACAACTCCAAAACTAAATCAAAACGATAAAATCAAACATAACTGAAAACATAACGACATACCCGAAACTAAGAGAAGAGGTGCGGATGAGATTCTCTCATTGCTGATTCCAATTCCCACGTCGCGCTCTCGACGTCTTGATTTCTCCAAAGAATCTTTACCATAGGGATGATCTTTTTTTGCAACACACGCTCTTGAAAATCCAGAAAACGAATAAGTTCTTCCACATACGTAAGGTTGGGCTGAATCTGGGGCATCGAGTCGAGGACTTGACGATCACTACAAATATCTTGGACACATGGAACACATCTTGGACACCAGGGAAGGTCGCAGGTAATTCCAGCCTATAAGGTGACACTCCGACACACTCAAGAATTTGGAAAGGCCACACGTACCGGGGGTCTAATTTGTGGTTTCTTCCAAACCTTTTAACGCCAGATATCGGAGAAACCTTCAGAAAAACCAAGTCTCCAACGGCAAACTCCAGATCGACCCTTCGTTGATTAGCATACTTATCATAGCGCTCTTGAGCCACTCGGAGCTTTTCTCGAATATGAATCAAAGCACAATTCATCTCTTTAAGGGCTTCCGGACCTAGCAACGGTCTCTCACCAACTTCAGCCCAAAACAATGGAGTTCTACAACGCCCCCCATATAAGGCCTCAAACGGGGCCATCTGCAGACTCTCTTGATAACTATTATTGTATGCAAACTCCATGAGTTTGAGACGCTCATCCCAAGCACCACCATGATCCAAAATATAACACCTGATCATATCTTCTACGATCTGATTTACTCTTTCCGTCTGACCATTCTTCTGCGGATGATAGGCGGTGGAATACCTTAAATCGGTACCCAACCCCTCCTGTAAACTCTTACAAAAGCAAGATGTAAATCTGGAGTCTCGATCTGATATAATGCTAACAGGCACTCCATGTAATCTGATGACCTCTTCAAGATATAGCTTGACTATCTTCTTCATCGAATACCCAATCTTAAACGGAACAAAGTGAGCACACTTTGTCAATCTATCGACTATCACTCAAACAGAGTCATGCCCACGGGGAGATTTTGGTAGACCGGTGATGAAATCCATTGAAATACTCTCCCATTTCCAACTTGGAATATCAAGCGGTGTCAATTTACCACCAAGCCTTCTATGATCAGCCTTCACACACTGACACGTATAACATTCTTATACAAACTTCGCGATACCACTCTTCATCCCCGACCACCAAATAATTTGCTTTAGATCCTCATACATCTTAGTGGAATCAAGGTGGTAGTCTACATTGGAACCATGAGCTTCAACACAGATCTTAGACCGAATGTCGCCAAAGGCGGGGACGCAAAATCTACCCCGATACATCAAGGTATCCAAGTCATCCAAGGAGAAATCAAGCAGCTCTCCGTTCATAGTTCTATTTCGGAGGTGCAACAAATCAGGATCATCCATCTAGTGTGCTCGAGTAAGGGAAATCCAAGAGGGTTCTTCTGCTTCCAAACTAAGAGGCACAGTACGACTCCCAACCTCAATATCCATCAACAAGAATTCTTCTACCAAGGACTGTACCGATAGATAAAAATTTTAGCGGTCTTTCTACTCAAAGCATCGGCTATTACATTAGCTTTTCCTGGATGAAAAAGAATTTCCACTTCATAATCAGCCACATATTCTAACCACCGACGCTGGCACAGATTTAGTTCCTTTTGAGTGAAGACGTACTTCAAACTCTTATGGTCTGTATAGATCTTGCACAACGCGTCATACAATAAGTGTCTCCAAAGCTTCAGCGCATAAATTACAACAGCAAACTCCAAATCATGCGTAGGATAGTTTCCCCCGTGAATCTTTAGTTGTCTCGATCCATACGCGATCACCTTACCATCTTGCATTAAAACACAACCAAGTCCGATATGTGATGCATCAACATACACATCATACTCAACTCCTTCAGTAGGTAAGGTTAAAATTGGAGCAGTACATAATCTCTTCTTCAACTCTTGGAAAGCCTCTTCACACTTATCACTCCAAATGAATGTGGTATTCTTCTGAGTAAGTCTAGTTAGAGGAGCAGACAACACCGAAAACCCTTCCACGAATCTTCTATAATAGCCAACCAGACCTAAGAAGCTCCTAATCTCCTTAGGTGTAGAAGGTCTCTCCCGTTCCATCACAACAGAAATCTTGGTCGGGTCTACAGAAATACCGTCCTTGCTTATAACATGACCCAGAAAGGACACCTGAGGTAGCCAGAACTCACATTTGCTCAACTTCGCATATAACTTATGCTCTCTTAGGGTCGACAAAATCAAACGCAAATGCTGAGTATGCTCCTCAACATTACAGGAATATACCAAGACATCATCTATGAACACAATAACGAATCGGTCCAAGAAATCCTTAAACACCCTATTCATCAAATCCATGAAAGCAGAGGGTGCATTGGTTAAACCAAAAGACATCACCAAAAACTCATAATATCCACGCCATGAACAAAAAGCGGTTCGGGGAATATCTGCCTGACGGATCCTCAACTGGTGGTAGCCTGAGCGAAGATCGATCTTTGAAAATACCGAGCTACCACGCAACTGATCGAACAGATCATCAATCCTTGGTAGGGGATATCTATTCTTAATGGTTACCTTGTTCAATTCCCTATAATTGATGCAAAGCCTCATCAATCCATCTTTCTTCTTGACGAACAAAATAGGAGCACCCCATGGAGAAGAACTTGGTCTAATAAAACCACAACTCAGCAACTCATCGAGCTGAGTACGCAACTCATCCAACTCACGCGGAGCCATACGGTATGGTGCTTTTGCTATAGGACGAGTACCTGGATCGAGGTCTATCACAAACTCTATTCCCTTTTAGGAGGAAGTCCTGGAAGACTATCAGGAAAAATATCTTGAAACTCTCGCACCACCGAGACATCCTCAAGACGTGGTGTAACAAAAGCTATTTCCAGAGCAGAAATAGAAACTAAAAACACCTCGCAACCAGACTCTACAGCACGACAAGCACGTACCACAGAAATGACAGGGGAAACTCTGTCCTGAAATCCATAGACGCTCATAGGTTGGCCATCGTCCATCCTGAAATCCAGTCGCTTAGCCTTGCACTGGATGACCGTATCATACTAGGACAGCCAGTCCATGCCCAAAATCACGTTGAAGTAAGCCAGATCTAAAATCATCAGACCCGCAAAGGACAGAAAATTGCCAAGATAAATAGGGCATCTCAGAACTCCTTGGCTAGATATCACCGAATCACCTGAGGGAAGCTTGACGTTGAAGGAGTCTCCTAATTGATCTGCATTCAGGCGATGTTTATCAACAAATCTCTGGGCCACAATGGAATGGGTGGAACCCGAATAAAAACGAACGCGCGCCCACCTATTCCGCACCTTAAACTCCCCTAAAACCGTAACATGCACAACTAAACGAACGATAACTAGGGCAACAACGATAAATAATAAGGATATTTTAAACTTGGGCTAACCTGATATCACTTGCGTAGACGTTTGGGCTTCCTCGCTGGTCATCATGTTCAGCTTTCCTTTTCCTTTATCCAGGCTTGGTGGCGGCGTCAAAGCTCAAAGCGGGGCAGGCTGCAATGGGGGCTGTGCCTGGGGCATGTAGACTTTTGGTGCCCCTTCTGCTTACACTGGAAGCATGTCCTTTCTTTCATCCAGCAACAACTCACATCATGACCCTTCCTTGCACAGAACGAGCACATTATCTCTCCCTTGGGTGTACCTTGGATGGCGTGCACCTGCTGCTTCAGGGCGGCAGTCCTCTTGAAACACCTTTCGTAAGGGTGGCCAGGACGACCATAGAAGCTACACACTTCCTTACTTTTCTTATTCTGAGAAGGGCCAGATGCCCTGGAGCTACCATCCTCAACGCCTTTCCTTTTCCCTTTCCTTTCCACAACATCGTGGTTCTTGGTATTTTCAATCGCCTCCACTTTCAAAGCGGCTTCCACTGCTTCAGCATAACTTTCAGCCCGGTAAGCGCATGCCAACTGCTGGATATCGCTTCTTAGTACTCCAAGGAAACACTTCACTCTACCCTCCTCAGAAGCTACCAAATCAGAAGCAAACCTACTCAGTTTGCTAAACTCAATCTCGTACTCGCTCACGGTGAGCTGTCTCTGCTTCAAATGCAGGAAGTTATTCATCAGGCGGTCTTGCTCGACCGAGGGTAGAAACTTCTTCAACAGTATCTTCTTGAAAGATTCCCAAGAACAGCCTTCCTTCAGACTCTCTTTTTCCAGAATCCACCAACTCTTTGTCATGCCTTTTAACTGATATGCTGCAATCATCACCTTCTGGGCTTCTAGAATACCGAAATACGAAAACATCTCCTCGATGGAGATGATCCAATCATCTAAAAACATAAAGTTAGCACTCCCGTCGTAGGTGGGAGGTCCCAACCACTGGAAGTGCGATTTGAAATTCATTTCTGGTGGTATCGCCATCGGGGGCACCGGAGGAGCAGGGAGATCGGGCACGGCTTGGACAAGGCATGTTCTTGCACTAAAGGTTGTTGTGTGGGAGCGGCAGACAACAAAGACTCCATTTGCGATTGCATCGTAACTAATTGTCTCGATAGAGCCTCATTGCTCTGATGTAGACTCTCGATAATCTCATCGCTTTGCGCACCTGATGACTCACCCTCTGATTAGGGAGTCAACCTCGTCGCAGGACGCTTTGGCGGCATTTCTAAAAAACAAATGGACAACTCATTAAAATCCTAGCTTACAACAAGGCAACACGACTAGTTCAGACCATACTTAAAAGACACTTGCTTATGCTGCAACTTGCTCTGGGATTTTATAACGATGCTATGTCCTACTTAGGATGATATTCTCTCATCCTATTAACTTCTGTGCCTATGACATGAATGCATGTACTCTATATTCTTATTTAATATCATGTGTGTACATATGTCATCATGTAAACCTTAACTTAGCATATGTGCTTATTCGATGATATGTAATGTATGCAATGTTATGCATTCTAAAAAGGTCTTAATACATGTATGAGCAGCGTACACATGAAATCTTATGCATCCCATACTACATAACATCGCATGCAATGAGAAAAGAAAACGTGCTAATGGGCACTCATGTGATGGTTATTATGCATCCCATACTACATAACCGTCACATATTGTCTCCTATGGTGGATCCATATACAAACACAAATTATGCATCTCATACTACATAATATGCTTCGTATACTTCTTATCATGCTATGATTGTAGTGACTATGCTTCGGCTAAGACGTACTGATGACAATCAGCTTGATACTATTGAATCTGGAGTTCACTGTGCTTGTGATGTCCATCAGCTTGATACTTCTCCCATTAAGGGATTCTTCAAGCTTCTTGGCCTCTGATAGCTCACCTTTCAGTGAATCTATCTGCTCCCTACAACACTCCAACTCCTGAGAGAGTTTGAGGTTTTCTGACTTAAAGAACTATGTTCAGACAATTGATTTCTGAGAGAAATAATTTCCTTCTCAGATTTTAGCAAGTCTAAACATAATGCTTTAAACTCAGATTTAAAGTCCTCTGAATTGAAATCAAAGGAACTAATTACCTGGTCCTCTTCAAGTTGAGTCTCTGAGTCTGACTCTGACTCTTCTTCATCTAAATTATGTTGTGAGGCATTGATTGCCATCATGCAGAACTCCTTCTCTTCTGCATCATCTTCATCATCACTGGAGCTGGATGAGGCTTCTGATTGCTCTTCAGTTTCACTCCAGGATTCAGCAACAAATCCCTTCCTTGTGTGTTTGTTCTTGCTTGAGGAGGGTTTTTCATTGCCATTTTTCTTGAAGTCTTTGTACTTTCTTCTTTCTTTCTTATCCCTTCTGTCCTTATTTTTGTTCTCTGGACAGTCAGGTACAATGTGTCCTGGTTTCCTGCAATCAAAGCAAACAATTTCTTTACTAATTGACTTATCATACCTTGGCTTATCATGCTCTTTGTATGATCTACTTCTGAAGTCCTTTCTGGCCATCTTGTAAAATCTTTTGGCCAATAGACTGAGCAGCTCATCATTGCCTGTGACTTTGTCTTCAGGCTGATCTTCAGTTACTTTGAAGGCTATTGTCTTCTCTTTTCTTGTGGCTGGTGAGACAGCCTTCTGCTCTTCTTCTCTGTTCTTAATGAGCAGCTCATAAGATTTGAGCTTACCTAAAAGAGCTTCTATGGTGATCTCATTCAGACTTCTGGCATCCTTGATTGGACAGATTCTTGAGTCCCAAGTGCTTGGGAAGCACATTAGGATTTGTCATTAAGTTCAGTCAGTGAGATCTCCTTATCCAAAGTCTTGAGTTCATTAACTATCATACTGAGCCTGTTGTACATATCTCCAACTAACCCAGGTTCTTCTTTCTTGAAATTCTCATATTGGGATATGAGGTGGGATCTCCTGTCCTTTCTTTCATCAGCTGATCCTGAGACTATTTCAGTGAGTTTATCACATATTTCCTTTGCTAAATTACATTCAGCCACCTTTTGAAAGATATCATCAGACATAGTCTGGGCTAAGATATTCATAGCCTTTACATCAGCTACCTTCCACTTCTTGATATCAGCATCTGTTCCTGATGGAGGTGGAACAGCATTTGTGCTTGTGTTCTCTGGAGGTCTTGGACAAACTGTCAAAACAGAATTAAAAATATCCTCGTCAATAGAATTCATGTATAATCTAATCCTTGCTTTCCAAAGTGCAAACTTAGACAGATTGCACACTGGAGGACTGGTGCTAGCATAATCTTTATTTTGGGCCATGATTTGTGAAGAAATAATCTAATAATAAAATCTAAAAAGGCAGATCTAACTAGGGATCTTTGGGTTCAGGTGTTAGCCTGTGCAACCAGCAAGGTGTGGTATGTTTAACCAACCTCCCTCTGATACCAATTAAAAGTGCAGCTAGATATGATATACTATAGAGGGGGGGGGGTGAATAGAATATGGTGCTTAAAAACTTTTTACAACAATTGTTGCAATCTGAGTGAACAGGGAAGCAAATAAAAAACTACACAATTGTTACAATCTACAAAAGAAGCTAATCACAGATCCTAACTAGTCACAGATCAATCACAGCCAGAAACAAAAATAAAGACAAGCAAGCCAGAAGACACAAGGAGCTATAGTGGTTTCCCTAAACTTGGGTACATCCACTCTTCTGCCACCCTAGGTAGGAATCCACTGCAGGATGAGTTGATCAGGAGTCCTGGGCACCAATGAGCTTTTGATAAGGTACTCAAAAACCAAATCAGATTTTTTGATCAGGTGTCTTGCCACGAATGAGCTTTTGATAAGGTGCATAAAAACCAAGCACAAACTTTTGAAGGGAGTTTGAAAAACCCTTTACAGAGATGGGGATGAGAGAGTGATGGAAGTCTTCTCTTTCTCAAAGCAGCTGAGAAGACTATGTGGATTTTGATGTTGTCAAAGCTCCCCCTGAGTTCTTGAGATGTTCAGGAAATTAAGCTTTGATGTAGGGTGATAGGCCTTCAAAAGTTCATCTCCAGCAAATGATGATTTCAGCAACAGCTGAAATGTTAGGTGTCTGAAGTCTTTAATGATGTTGGCCTTGAACACTTGAATCACAAGAGATCTGAAGATTTCAGATGGTTGATCTCCTTGGTTGTGTGTTCTTGTATGAATTCTTTTTGACAAAAAATGTCTACAGCTCTTTCTCTTTTTCTCTTGTGAACAGTTGATGTTGAGAAAGATGTTGTTCGGAGAAAATTGTAGCAGAGAATGAATTGTTCTTCTTCTTCTTGTTCTGCTTATCTATGCTGTGTATTGAGTGTTGGAGAGATTCAAAAAATCTTGTGTTTTATTCCCTAGTTCTGAATAGAAAATGATCCTCTGTCAAGAATAGTCGTTGGCCTGTCATTAATTGCATCCTTAATTGCAAATGTCTTCTGGGAAAAGTTCAAATAAACATTCTTTGATAATCCCTTGAAACTTGATCCAGAATAAATGAAAACGGCTAGAAAATCTTCTGAATTAATTGCTGAGAACAACTCCTTAATTGTTCTATTAGAAAGTAGAGAGAACAAGCAAAAAGTAGAGAACAAGCGAATAAACTTTTGAATAATTGAAATTTTATTATCCAAAAAAGATGTCATTTACAAAGGTATGGCCTCCCTTATATAGAATGGAGGAGATAAGAAAGAGAGTATACAAACAATGTGGGACTAAACATTTACAGTACTGAGCGGCTAGAATAATGGAGACCGCATAGGCCGCGCGGTTAGACAGATGGGCTAACCGCTCGGCAACTCCAGCAGGATAGAACAGGCCGCAGAGGTAGACCGATAGACCGCCCGGTCTCCAGGCACCAGAGAGACCGCCAGACCGCTCGGTCAACAAACCGCTGGATCAGACCGCTAAGCCGCCCGGTCTAATACTTCAACACTCCCCCTCAAGCTGGAGCATAGATATCAATCATGCCCAGCTTGTCACAAATGCGGAAGAAGGAAGTAGAAACCGGCTTGGTGAAGATATCTGCCAACTCCTTGTCAGAGGTGACAAAAGGAGTACAAATCTGTTTCTTCAAAATCTCCTCCCGAATGAAGTGACAGTCAACCTCTATATGCTTCGTTCTCTCATGGAAGACCGGATTCCTGGATATGTGTATAGCGGCCTTGTTGTCACAGAACATAGGGAGAGGACAATCATATACCTCGCCCAGGTCAAGCATGAGAGCCCGCAACCACTTTAACTCACACGTAGTTGACGCCATACTCCGGTATTCTGCTTTGGCACTGGATCTGGAAACAACAGACTGTTTCTTGCTCTTCCAACTCACGAGATTACCTCCAACAAAGGTACAAAAACCTGACGTGGATTTACGATCGCCTTTGTCATCTGCGTAACTTGAATCTGAGTAGGCCTCAACCCTCAGATGGCCATTCTTCTGGAAGAGTAACCCTCTGCCCGGTGCTGCTTTGATATACTCTAAAATCTTCAGGGCGGACTGAAGATGACACTCCCTGGGAGCTTGCATAAACTGACTGACCTTGCCTACAGCGTAGGCGATGTCGGGTCTAGTCACCGTGAGATAGATGAGTTTGCCTACCAAACGTCTGTACCGTGTGACATCAGATAGAGGAGGCGATTCATCCGTCCACGTTTTGTCTTCTCCAACAGCCATGGGAAGATGAGCTGGTTTGGCACCTGTCAAGCCTGCTTCTCGAAGAAGATCAAGGGCATACTTCCGTTGAGAGAGAACCAAGGAGTCAGGTTTCCGAGAGATTTCTATCCCCAAAAAGTATTTTGGGGAGCCCATATCCTTCGTGACCAAGTGCTGACGGAGGTGCTTCTTCGTCAAGTCCACCCCATCTCGGTCATCACCAGTAAGGAGAATATCATCCACATATACGGCCAAAACCACCAGTCCCGAGGCCGTTTTGCGAATGAACAAGGAGTGATCGGCCGAACTCCTTTGAAAGCCGATGGTTGCCACAATACCACTGAATTTTTCGAACCATGCCCGAGGGCTCTGCTTTAGGCCATAAATGGCCTTCTTCAAATGACAGACACGTGTCTCCCCCTGAGCAACATACCCAGGAGGTTGCTCCATATAGACGTCCTCCTGAAGATCGCCATAGAGAAAGGCATTCTTCACATCAAGCTGGGAAATAGGCCAAGCCCGGTTAACAGCCACAGAAAAGAGAACCCGGATGGTGCTGAGGCGAGCAACCGGAGAGAAGGTATCAAAGTAATCAACGTCATAAGTCTGAGTAAAGCCCTTGGCCACCAGCCGGGCTTTGTAGCGATCCACAGTGCCGTCGGGGCGAAACTTCACAACAAAGACCCAGCGACAGCCAACCACATCAGTGCCCACGGGAGGAGGAACCAAGGTCCAGGTACCCCGTTCAGTAAGAGTAGCCATCTCCTCATCCATGGCAGACTTCCAATGAGGGAGAGCGAGAGCCTCCTGGTAGGTACGGGGAGTAGAAGTAGCAGAGATAGCCAAGGCAAAAGACCTGCGAGAAGGAGAAAGCTGATCATAAGAAACAACAGCCGTGAGCGGGTGTTGAGTACACGCCTGCACCCCTTTGCGAAGGGCAATGGGAACATCCAGATCATCGGGAGCGTCGGCGACAGGAGCGTCAGCGACCGGAGCGTCCGTGGCGGAGAAGGCTGGCCCAGGACTAGAGAGAGACGGCAGCGGAGAGGAGGGTGGAGGGGTGGGTGGGGAGACGGACTGGGAAGGAGTGGGTGGAGGAGGAGACGAAGGTGGGAAAACGTGGAGAGGTGTGGAAGGAACGGAGATATCAGAAGGAAGAGAAGGAAGAGAAGAGGAAGGAGAGAAATAGGAAGCATTTTCGAAAAAAGTCACATCTGCGGAGACAAACTGCTTGCGGAGAAGGGGGTCAAAGCAGCAATAGCCTTTTTGAGTGGTAGAGTACCCCAAAAAGACACACTTGGTGGAACGGGGGGAAAGCTTGTCGCGGGTAGCGGAGGGAGCGTGAACAAAGGCCGTACAGCCAAAGACACGGAGAGGAAGAGGAAAAGGTTCCTGGTGGGGGTAGAGAAGGGAGAAGGGAGTCCGGCCGTGGAGGACCGTGGAGGGAATGCGATTGATGAGATAGCAAGCGAGGAGCACAGCGTAGCCCCAGTAGGAGCGAGGGACGTGCATCTGCGTCATGAGAGTACGCACAACATCAAGCAGGTGACGGTTTTTACGTTCCGCCACCCCATTCTGTTGGGAGGTGTAAACACAAGTCGTCTGATGAATGAGGCCGTGTTGGTGAAAGAACGTGGAGAACTCACGAGACAGATATTCCTTGGCATTATCAGAACATAAGACTTTAATAGAAATAGCAAATTGAGTCTTAATCATAAAGTAAAAAGATTGTCAAACAGAAAATAGTTCAGAGCGATCCTTTAATAGATACACCCAGGTACATCGAGTAAAATCATCGATAAAAGTGACAAAATAGGAACTGTCCCGACCAACTGTGAGGGTAGGAGCAGGACCCCATACATCAGAATGAATAAGATCAAAAATGCGAGAGGAGCCACGGCCTTGCTTCGGTGGGAAGGAGGAGCGATGATGTTTGCCAAGCTGACACGCATCACAGTTGAGCGGAGAACTGGTGGGAGGTAAGTGGGGCAGAAGCTGACGAATAAGCCGAGGAGGAGGATGTCCAAGACGAAGATGCCACTGAAGGAGATCGGTGGAGGAGGAGTAGGCAGAAAGAGCTGAAACATCATCGAGGAAGTAGAGGCCGCCGCTCTCAGTCCCAGTAGCAATCGTCCGCTGGGTCCTCGGGTCCTGAAAAGAACAAGTAGTGGGAGTGAATAAAACGGAGCACTGAAGTTGCCGGCATAAAGTAGTAACTGATAACAAATTGCACGGGAACTTCGGGACATAGAGGGTGTCCTCCAAGCAAAGCGAAGGAGTGAGTTGAACCATGCCCGTCCCATGAACCGGAGACGGGGAACCATCCGCCACACGAACTGGGGGTAAGCGGTCATGGGTCTCAAGACGGGATAAGCAATGAGGGTTGCCCGTCATATGATTGGTGGCACCGGAGTCAATCAGCCATTTACCTTGGGTAACGACGTGGGCACTACCTGACGTCGTGGCCACAGAGGCAGACGACCTAGAAGAGGCGGGGGCCGAAGGAGCATCACCGGAAGGGCGAAGATGAGGATGTTTCTGCCAGCAGCGGTCAACAGTATGGCCAGTACGACTACAGTGAGAGCAGAAGAACCGGGAGGAACCCCGTCCGCCAGAGGAGCCACGGCCACTCGGGCCCCCCCGCTGAGCTTGGTGAGCAAAGGAGTCTTGGGAAGGGGGGAGGCCAACAGAGGCCGCTGGAGGAGCGAAGTAACGGCGGCAATGCGAGCCGCAGTGGCATCCAAAGTAGGAGATTCCGCCTCACCCAAGATCTGCTGGCGGATCATATCATAAGAGTCGGGAAGACGAAGAAGATAACAAACAACCAGGAGTTCCTGGAAGTGTTTGTGCTGGTCGGCCAAGTCCGCGGAGAAGGGGCGATTCTGGAGGATTTCAGCCCCAAGAGCCTGAACCTGCTGATAAGCCGCAGCTGGGGACATGGAAGGGCGGGCGAAGAGGTCCGCATAGAGAGTATAAATGCGGGACGTCTGGCCCCCCTTAGAATAGAGAGCAGCGAGGTGAAGCCATGCGGCCTTGACCGTCTCATCATGGCGAATGACGGGAAGGCACTCATCAGAAAGGCTGTTGGCCAGCCAGGTGCGAACAAGAGCATCACTCGCATCCCAGTCATCAAACTCAGGAGAGGTGCGAGGAGGAGGGTCATCGGTGAGGTGATGACGCTTGCGTTGAGAACGAAGGAGAAAGGTGAAAGAAACGCTCCAATCGGGATAGTTGGAGCCCACAAGCTTGGAAAGGGTGCCAAGGTTGCCCGAAGGAGGAGGAGGAGAAGGAGCTGCAGGAGTAGTGGTGAGACCGGAGGTAGTCATAGAACCCGGCAAGCAGAAGAAGCCGCGCGAACAGAAGCGGTTAGAAAACAGACGAAGCCGCGCGAACAGTAGCGGCTTGAAAGAGGCAAAGGCACAGTGGGGAAGAGGTCGCGCGGACTGAAAAGGCCGAGCGAACAGCAGGGAGGAGAAGAGCAGGTGACCGCGACCAAGATGCGGGTAAGAAAGGAATAGCCCGCACGGTCAGGCAGATCACAGCAGCTGCGAGAAGGCGGTCAAAGGCACAGCGGGGAAGAGGTCGCGCGGACTAAAAAGGCCGAGCGAACAGAAGAGAGGAGAAGAGCTGGTGACCGCGACCAAGATGCGGGTGAGAAAGGAACAACCCGCACGGTCAGGCAGATCACAGCAGCAAGCCGCGAGAAGAGAGACAACACGCGGATAGGGACAGACCGCAACGACTAGGAAGTCGGAGCGGGAGGAAAGTACAAGGAGCGCGGCGACAAGGAAACAGGTTGCTGCGACAAAGAGCAGTAGGAGAAGAGAAGAAGAAGAAGCAAGCCGCGCGAACAGGGCAGCGGACAGAAACAAGCCGCGTGGATAGAAACAAGCCGCGCGGACAGAGAGAAGCCAAGTCGCGAAGCAAGTCGCAGAATGCGGAAAAACAAGCCGCGAACAACAGAGAGCGCACAGAATCAGAAGGAAATGACCGTGTCCTCTGATACCATGTTAGAAAGTAGAGAGAACAAGCGAAAAGTAGAGAACAAGCGAATAAACTTTTGAATAATTGAAATTTTATTATCCAAAAAAGATGTCATTTACAAAGGTATGGCCTCCCTTATATAGAATGGAGGAGATAAGAAAGAGAGTATACAAACAATGTGGGACTAAACATTTACAGTACTGAGCGGCTAGAATAATGGAGACCGCATAGGCCGCGCGGTTAGACAGATGGGCTAACCGCTCGGCAACTCCAGCAGGATAGAACAGGCCGCAGAGGTAGACCGATAGACCGCCCGGTCTCCAGGCACCAGAGAGACCGCCAGACCGCTCGGTCAACAAACCGCTGGATCAGACCGCTAAGCCGCCCGGTCTAATACTTCAACATGTTCTGAATTTGAATGTTGAAAATCATTTAACTCTTCAGAAAAACGTCAAACTGAGCTCTACTATCGTCGACCTGAGCTCAGCGATTTGGACTTAGACAGCAACAGAGATCGTCGAACTGAGCTCAGAGATAGAGAATCAAAACTGGAGTCAAGATCGTCGAACTGAGCTCGAAGATCGTCGAATGGAGTTCGACGATTTGTTGAAGTTGAGCTCAGCGATCGTCGAATGGAGTTCGACGATCCATCGAAGTTGAGCTAGACGATCGTCGATTGGAGTTCGACGATTCGTCGTAATGAGCTCGATGATATGACTTAGTCTTCAAACTGAAAATCCTTGGTCTTGAGGGCAGCTTCCAAACCTAACTACTAACCCTTAGACTCAATCCTAATTGACCTTTAGATCTATACAATGAGGTCAGAAACAGGTTTCCTAAAGACATAGTGATCCTGACCCAAAATAGTAATAGGGTGTTCCAACAGTCTTTGAGGGTAACGACTTTTCTTCCTAGCCATGTGAAGGCTTCCTTTTTGACATGTGCATAAGATTCCCCCACCAGAGGGTGGCTTGTTATGGGAGTCCCTTGGGTTGATTCATGGAATCCTCAATCATTTGGCATATAGATCTAGAAAAAGGAGTACGGAATATGCATGCTGTATGAAGCCCATCTGGACAGGTTGGTCTGGATTGGTGATGTTGCATATATGCACCGGAGAAGACTCCGTGATAAACGTGTAGTTTAAGGAGTTGACGGGTTAGACCTGCGAAGGGCAGCATCAGAAAGTACTGGAGTGGTAGTCCAGGAAAATACCCTTGTGATGCTTGTGCTGTTGGGTTATACCTTTGAAGGTGAGTAACAGGAAGTACTGGATTGGTAATCTAGGAAATATCCTTGGGAATACTTGATGGTCATGGGTGGTACCTGTGAAGGTAAGTAGCAGGAAGTATTGGCGTGGTAAGTCAGGAAAAGACACATGACATTGTGATATTTGTGTTGGGTTTCTCTATGGGGTTGGCACAACGTTTGTGCGCGCAGCGGAAAAATAAAACATCAAGAAAAACCCAAAGAGATGTGGATCGGGCCATGAACGTTGAATCAAGAAGTTAGTAAAACTAGGCAAAAATTAACTCGGTGGCGTTGAGTCACAACTCAACGGAGATGCTCCAAACTTTATCTGCTTGCTGGTGGCGAGTTCTACGTGGAATAGTGTCCACGTTTCTGCAGAAGTCCACACGAGCGGGAGAACGCCGATCTATCCGTCGCACGGATTATCAGGAAGGAGAAGACCGCACCTTTGCTTTCCCACGGACTGCTAGGTCCGCGCCAGGGAATGCAGCACCAGCGACAGTCGCCGGAGTAGAGGGGGTCAACGGAGCGAACGCGGCGGCGGAACTCTTCCGGCGGCGGGATCGGGATCGGCGGAGCGAACGAGCGGAACCCTTTTCGTCGCGGGTTTCGATCTGCTACTGGAGAAAATCGCGAGCTCAAAGCTTAAGTCCCGATAAACCCTAAAGGTCCTATTTATACCAAGGTATAAATAAACCCAGGAAAATCGCTATCCGCAGACCACCCAGAACTAGGGTTCAGAATCGGCGAGTATTAATCGGTGAGAATCGGCGACAATCGGCGAGAATCACTGAGCAGGTTCGGCGAGAATCACTCGACGAGTATCATACAGGATCGGCGAGAATCAGAGTACAATACTCGACGATTCTCGTCGATCGTCGAGATGCGCTCGACGATTCTCAATGATACTCGACGATCGTCGAGCCGCGGTCGACGACAATTGTCAAGGTAGTCGATCGTCGAGAATCAACAATTGATTCTCGATGATTCTCGTCGATCGTCGAGAATCAGAGATGATTCTCACCGATCGGCGGGAATCAGAAGACAACTCTCGACGAATGCCATCAACCCTCGGACGACAATCCTAACCAGCCCTCCAAGGCAATATTTGCCCAACCCGATGATCCTATAAGGCAACACTTTGCCCATAACCCTATTCAGGTCGGTGATTGGTAACCTTTACCAACACAGTCAGTCATCCAACTTCTCCACATCTCTTATGTGCGACCCTGCAGGCTCATATTGCGTTGGCAGTGAGATTACATGTTTGACCACTTACAGATCATCATGGTAACTCCAACAGACTCCCACTTGATCTCGAAAGTATCAAACCAAAAACCTCACAAACAATGAGCGGCATCTAGCAATGCATCATTGCTCCCCAAGCAATAAGAGTTTATAACTCATAAGCCTTTATGACCAATGTATCAGCGTTGTCTTTGTCCCTTTGTCCCTTACATCCGGAAAGAACTAGAGGCATGGACCGTGTCACCCTCGTAATAGCTCAATCCAAGTTTCTTGATCCAGGACGGACTTCCAGAGAATGGTGAGTCCAATATCACATATTGACTCAACCAAGCATGGCCATGCATTTCTCAGTCCAGATCCATCAAGGGGCCCATGGATGCAACTCCTGTCATACAGGAGGACAAATTCCATATCTGCTCACACACAAACACCCAAATGATTCGTAACATGCCCAACAACCACCCTTATCATCAACCTTTCTCAAGGAAGACTTTAGATGGCATCAAAGCACGCTCTTCCTCACTTGATGAATGCTGTGACTTCAGGTCAAAGGACCACAACACCATTGTCAATTAAGACCTACTCGTGACACGATTGGATGACAATCCACATAGTAGTCTCAGGTTGGGTCTGTCCAGTACAACTTGTTCACTAACAAGTACCCACGTGATGACTTGATATCACAATATCATGACCTGTGAGAACCAGTCATCAGTCAACGCACGTGCTAGCCTTCATGTATCATCATCACCCTTAGCTTCTATGATGATACTCGACCAGGGACCTTTAAGAATGAAGCTTCAAATAAATCATGGGCTCTCACATTCAAGTCACGTACTTGATGTCCCATGGAAGCGAACATTCTAAGGGTATCTATTATGTTAACATTTATCCATCATATAGAAAAGACATAATAAAAGAATTTGCCATTAATTATAAAAGAAAAACTAGGTACACAGTTCATCATATGAACAAACAGCCAACAAAATACATATTTACATGCAATCCACAAGATTCTCGCTAGAGTTGATCATTTAGGTATCGTATACCCATAGATCTAGTATGACCATCATGCTTTCTCTGCGCGAGAGGCTTTGTCAGCGGATCCGCAATATTTTCCTCAGTCGGCACTCTGCAAATATTTACATCTCCTCGTTCGACAATCTCACGAATAAGATGAAACCGCCGAAGTATGTGCTTGGATCGCTGATGAGATCTAGGTTCCTTAGATTGTGCAATTGCACCATTGTTATCACAGTAGAGAACTACGAGACCAACAATGCTAGGAACTACATCAAGCTCGCCGATGAATTTCCTAATCCATACAGCCTCCTTCGCTGCATTAGCTGCTGCGATATACTCGGCCTCTGTTGTAGAATCAGCAACTATCTCTTGCTTGGAACTCTTCCAGCTCACAGCTCCTCCATTCAGGCAAAACACAAACCCTGACTGAGACTTGGAGTCGTCTCTATCAGTTTGGAAGCTAGCATCCGTGTAACCACTTACAACGAGCTCTTCCTCTCCACCATACACCAAGAACACATCCTTAGTCCTTCTCAAGTACTTCAGGACATTCTTGACTGCAATCCAATGACAATCACCAGGATCTGACTGATACCTGCTAGTCATGCTCAAAGCAAAGGAGACATCGGGTCGAGTACATAACATCGCGTACATGATTGATCCAATTGTCGAAGCATATGGAATCAACTTCATGCGGTCCTTATCTTCACAAGATTTTGGACACTGGTCCTTAGAGAGATTCACACCATGAGACATGGGCAAAAATCCTTTCTTGGACTCAAGCATGTTGAACCGCTTCAACACTTTTTCGATGTACGTACTCTGGGTCAAACCCAGCAACTTCTTCGATCTATCTCTATAGATCTTAATACCAAGTATATAAGTCGCTTCACCCAAATCCTTCATTGAAAAGCAGTTCCCTAGGTTGTTCTTAACAACTTTCAGGGTAGGAATGTCATTCCCAATCAACAGTATGTCATCTACATACAATATCAGGAAGACAACAATGCTCCAACTGATTCGCTTGTAAACACAAGGCTCATCTTCATTCTTGATGAAACCAAACTCTTTGATTTTCTCATCAAAACGAAGATTCCAACTTCGAGAGGCCTGTTTCAGTCCATAAATGGACTTATTCAGCTTGCATATTTTAGTGGCTTCATCTGGGGATACAAAACCCTCGGGTTGTGTCATATACACTTCCTCAAGGAGGTTTCCATTAAGGAAAGCCGTTTTGACATCCATCTGCCAGATCTCGTAGTCATAATACGCAGCAATAACAAGCAATATCCTTATGGACTTTACCATGGCAACAGGGGAAAAGGTCTCATCATAGTCAATACCATGAATTTGCTTGAAATCCTTAGCCACCAGTCGCCCTTTGAATGTCTGTACATTCCCATCCATGTCGGTCTTCTTCTTGAAGACCCACTTGCACCCTATGGGTCGTACCCCTTCAGGTGGTTCCACCAAGTTCCAAACTTGGTGTTGGAACCCCAGTTTGGATTTTGGCAAAGATCACTATTATGCTTGTTTAGATTGACCCAACATGTATGTTCATGGGTCATAGGATTAGTTCCAGGACAGGTCATTCAGAAAGACTCTCCAGCTTTGCAGAAAAGAAGTGAAAGAAATGCAGTCAAGACAAAGGCAGAAAATCAGATCGACGATCGTCGAACGTAGTTCGACGAACGACGATCTCCGCTCGACGAATTCTGAGCTCGACGAACTGCAAGCTCCGATCGACGAATGCAGACAAGATATTCAGCTCGACGAATCCAGCTGAGTTCGACGAAAGTCGAACTCAGGTCGACGTTTGCAGACAGATTCTCAGGTCGACGATCTTGCATCTCAGCTCGACGATTGATTGACTCGACGAACTTTCTGATCGACGATTTCTGTGGAATCAGTAACAGTTGGCAGAATTAATTGGGGATTAATTACAGTCAACATTCCCAGTGAAAATAGCCGTTCAAATGGACAGTTACAGTTGGATTAATTATAGATCAATTTCCAAAGCATATTCTACTCTTGGGAATGCTTCTTCAGCCATAAAATCTACAGATTTCATATACAGATAGATAGACAGAGCAAACATACAGAGATAATATAGAGAAAGAGAAGAACAAGTACAGTAACACAATAGAAAGGGCAATATCACTTGAACAACAACTAGAAGCCCTAGACCAGAGGAGATAACAATATCAAGAAGAAGAACATCCATTCATATCAAGAGTCTTCTTCTTCCTCATTCCTACAGGACAACTTCAAGGACAACAAAACTCTATCTGTCAGAAGTTCCTGAAGCATCACTGGTCCAGGCCTGAAGATTGAAGGCCTATCACCCTGAAGCAGTGCTCCAGTATTCCTGATCCATTCAAGATCTCAGGGGGAGCAAGCTGCTAACATCTTTCCACTCAAATCTTCTCTCTGATTGTTGACAGAGAAGATACCATCACCCATTTTCCCTCTCCTGTAAAGGGTTGTGACTCCCTTTAAAAGTCATTTTTGGTTGCAAGTCTCCTTATCAAAAGACTTGAGTTTTGGTTTTTGGGGACCTTATCAAAACCCATTGGTGCCAGGACACCTGATCAACTCCTTCCTGCAGTGGATTCCTACCAGGGTGGTAGAAGAGTGGACTACCCAGATTTGGGGAACCACTATAAAAATCTTTGTGTCTTCTGTGTGGCTTGATCTTCTTTCTTTATTTTGTGCTGTGATTTTTCTCTAATCAGCTTAGTTAAGATCTATCTCTTTCAATTGGTATCAGAGGCAGGTTGGTTAAACATACCACACCTTGGTGGTTGTACAGGCTAACACCTGAACCAAAAGATCCTTTGGTAGATCTTAAAAATCTTTTGAGTTTATCATGGCACAAATGGAAGAGATTTCAAGCACCAGACTCCCTATGTGCAATCTAAACTTGCTTGCACTATGGAAGACAAGGATTAGGTTTTACATGAACTCCATTGATGAATGTATTTTCAATTCCATCTTATCAGGTCCAGCTCAAACAACAAGTTCAAATGTTGTTCCTTCTCCTCAATGGACAGATGCCCAGAAAAGACTAAAGATTGTTGATGCTCAAGCAATGAACATTCTAGCACAATCAATGTCTGATGACATTTTTGAAGATTGTTGAATGTTCATCTGCAAAAGAAATGTGGGACACACTCACAGCAATGGCTGCAGGATCAGCTAAAGAAAGCAATCTAGAGGCTGACAACAGGTGTATATTTGATGATTCACCCAACACATCTGTAGATGAAGAAGAATTAAAAGCAAGAGAGTTCTGCCTCATGGCCATCAATGCCTCTTGCAGCACTTCTAAAGAAGAATCAGACTCTGAAGCAGAATCAGAAGAAGAACTGGTAATAACTACCCTTGATTTTACACCAGAAATATTTGAAAATCTCAACAAAATTTCTGTTCAACTCAATTCGTCGAACGGCGCTCGACGATCTCTGAACAGAGAATTTATCTTTAACTGGATTAGATTGTGTGGTCGACGAAGTCATTGCCGTTCGTCGAACTCTGCTCGACGAACTCACTCAAAATCGTCGAACGCAAAATTTCAGGACAAAAACTTTAAACCAACAAACAATCTTCCTGAATGTTCTTTTATTTCTGACTATTATAAAAGAGAACCAGGACCCAATGTTTTCTGGGTCCAGAGCTCCTAACATCTTCTTGCAGGAAAAGAATTCAGTCCAGCAAACATACAGGCTATATCAGTGGCTGTCAGATTTGGGCAAAGAAATGTAATGAGGGGGAGATTGGTTGAATAATGGTTATGCAAAATAGGGGGAGATGCCTCTAAATGCAACTACAGAAGTTCTAGCAGCAGCAACAAACAACAAGCCATAATAATGCAGATTTGGACAAGGATCATCAACAGCAACAACAGTTTTTCTTGATCCAGATTTAGGGGGAGATTATTTGTAATTGTATTTAATTGTATTTCTTTTTGTTTTGGATGTAAATAGTGTCTTTACCCAAATAGGGGGAGATTGTTGGAACCCCAGTTTGGATTTGGGCAAAGATCACTATTATGCTTGTTTAGATTGACCCAACATGTATGTTCATGGGTCATAGGATTAGTTCCAGGACAGGTCATTCAGAAGGACTCTCCAGCTTTGCAGAAAAGAAGTGAAAGAAATGCAGTCAAGACAAAGGCAGAAAATCAGATCGACGATCGTCGAACGTAGTTCGACGAACGACGATCTCCGCTCGACGAATTCTGAGCTCGACGAACTGCAAGCTCCGATCGACGAATGCAGACAAGATATTCAGCTCGACGAATCCAGCTGAGTTCAACGAAAGTCGAACTCAGGTCGACGTTTGCAGACAGATTCTCAGGTCGACGATCTTGCATCTCAGCTCGACGATTGATTGACTCGACGAACTTTCTGATCGACGATTTTTGTGGAATCAGTAACAGTTGGCAGAATTAATTGGGGATTAATTACAGTCAACATTCCCAGTGAAAATAGCCGTTCAAATGGACAGTTACAGTTGGATTAATTATAGATCAATTTCCAAAGCATATTCTACTCTTGGGAATGCTTCTTCAGCCATAAAATCTACAGATTTCATATACAGATAGATAGACAGAGCAAACATACAGAGATAATATAGAGAAAGAGAAGAACAAGTACAGTAACACAATAGAAAGGGCAATATCACTTGAACAACAACTAGAAGCCCTAGACCAGAGGAGATAACAATATCAAGAAGAAGAACATCCATTCATATCAAGAGTCTTCTTCTTCCTCATTCCTACAGGACAACTTCAAGGACAACAAAACTCTATCTGTCAGAAGTTCCTGAAGCATCACTGGTCCAGGCCTGAAGATTGAAGGCCTATCACCCTGAAGCAGTGCTCCAGTATTCCTGATCCATTCAAGATCTCAGGGGGAGCAAGCTGCTAACATCTTTCCACTCAAATCTTCTCTCTGATTGTTGACAGAGAAGATACCATCACCCATTTTCCCTCTCCTGTAAAGGGTTGTGACTCCCTTTAAAAGTCATTTCTGGTTGCAAGTCTCCTTATCAAAAGACTTGAGTTTTGGTTTTTGGGGACCTTATCAAAACCCATTGGTGCCAGGACACCTGATCAACTCCTTCCTGCAGTGGATTCCTACCAGGGTGGTAGAAGAGTGGACTACCCAGATTTGGGGAACCACTATAAAAATCTTTGTGTCTTCTGTGTGGCTTGATCTTCTTTCTTTATTCTGTGCTGTGATTTTTCTCTAATCAGCTTAGTTAAGATCTATCTCTTTCACTTGGTTTGCATACATGGAGTCCATTTCGGATTTCATAGCCTCAAGCCATTTGCCGGAGTCCGGTCCATTCATAGCCTCTTGGTAGGTTGCTGGTTCATCATCATGATCCATAAGCAACACATTACCTATTTGAGACACGAGAAATCCATATCACTCAGGCTCAAACCTCGGTCTACCAGATCTACGTAGGACTTGTGTTCCCTGATCAGGTTCTCTAGCTACAACATCTTGTAGTCCTGTCTCAGGATCCAATTCCGGTTCATTCACTACATGTGGCTCTTGAACTTCTTCAAGCTCTACCCTTTCAGTCTTTCTTGATAAGAACTCTTTCTCCAAGAAGACACCAGTCCTTGCGACAATCACTTTGCCCTCGGACGGTAGGTAAAAGTAATACCCTTTCGTTTCCTTAGGATATCCCACCAGATAACACTTATCCGATTTGGGTTCCAGCTTGTCAGGCATTTGACGTCTCACGTATGCCTCACAGCCCCAAATTTTAATGAACGACATACTAGGACGCCTCCCAGTCCATATCTCATATGGTGTCTTCTGAACCGTTTTCGTTGGAGCGCGATTCAATGTCATTGCAGCAGTCTCTAAAGCAAAACCCCAAAAGGAAACAGGCAAGTCTGCATGACTCATCATCGAACGTACCATGTCTAACAGAGTATGATTTCTCCTCTCAGACACACCATTATGTTGTGGTGTTCTAGGTGGAGTGAGCTGTGATACAATACCACACTCTTTCAGATGATCACGGAACTCATGACTCAGGTATTCGCCACCTCGATCAGATCGGAGTGCTTTAACCCTTTTACCCAACTGGTTTTCTACTTCATTCTTGAACTCTTTGAACTTTTCAAAGGTCTCGGATTTGCACTTCATAAGATACACATATCCGTATCTACTGAAATCATCAGTAAACGTAACAAAGTAGAAATACCCACCTCTAGCCATGGAACTCATGGGTCCGCATACATCACTATGTACAACACCCAAGAGATCCTCAGCCCTCTCAGTATAACCAGTGAAAGGAGCTTTAGTCATCTTGCCTAACAAACAAGATTCGCATCGCTCAAATGATTCATAATCAAATGAGTCCAAAAGTCCATCTCTATGGAGCTTGGATATGCGCTTCTCGTTGATATGGCCCAAACGACAATGCCAGAGAAAAGTAGGGTTCGAATCATTTATTCTTAGTCTTTTATTGTTTTCTACATTACAGATCAGATGGTCCAAGTTCAAAACATAAAGACCATTAAACAATTGGGCTACAGCATAACAAACATCATTCTTAAATATAGAACAATAATTGTTCTTAATTATAAAAGAAAATCCAATCATGTCCAAACATGAAATAGATATAATGTTTCTAGTTATCGCCGGAACAAAATAACAATTATCAAGTTCTATTACAAGCCCACTGGGCAAAGAAAGACGGTAAACTCCTACGGCTACAGCAGCAACTCTTGCTCCGTTGCCGACGCGGAGGTCCACCTCCCCTTTACTCAGCAATCTTCTCCTTCCCAGTTCCTGCACATTTGTACAAATGTGAGAACCACATCCGGTATCCAATACCCAAGATGAAGGAGCAGAAAGGTTTATCTCTATAACGTAAACATTAGAAGCGGAAGTCATACCTCCCTTCATTTTCTGCAGACCCTCAATATACGAAGGACAATTCCTCCGCCAATGACCAGCCTTGCCACAGTGGTGGCATTTCCCTTCCTTCACCGTGCTCTTCTTCTTCATCAGTGCAGAAGACTTGGGCTCAAGATATGACTTAGGTCCCACCTTTGTCTTCTTGGAGCCCTTGGCTTTGCCCTTGCCCTTATGCACCATCAGTATGGGGCTGGCAGGCTTGACCTTCTTCATGTTGATCTCGGCAGTTCTTAACATGCCTAGGAGTTCGGGCAGTGTCTTGTCTATCTCATTCATGTTGTAGTTCAAGACGAACTGCTCATAACTGTCCGGCAACGATTGCAGGATCAGATCCGTGGCCAACTCTTGACCAAGAGGAAAACCCAGCCTTTCAAGGTTCTCTATATACCCAATCATCTTGAGTACGTGAGTCCCTACTGAGTCTCGAACTCCCATCTTGCACTGAAACAACTCTTTCGTGATGTCGAACCTCTCTTGACGAGCCTGCCCTTGAAACATTTTCTTGAGATGCTCGTCAATCTCCTTGCACCCCATGTTCTCATGTTGCTTCTGAAGCTCAGAGTTCATAGTGGCAAGCATAAGGCACTCGACATCTAAAGCATCGTCAATATACTTCTTATAAGTATCTTTCTCAGCACGGGAAGAGTTCCCGGTCGGCACCTCGGGGGCTTCTTCTTCCAAGACATAGAGCTTTCGCTCTTGCCTGAGAACAATTCTCAGGTTCCTATACCAGTCCATGTAATTTGTCCCACTGAGCTTATCCTTCTCAAGGATGGCTCTCAGAGACAAAGTGGAGTGTGAAACACTTGCCATGGAATTCTACAAGAATTCATGCAGAATAAAATTAGTACCTAAATTTCAATTACAATTTATTTTAATTTGGATTTCAATTAAAATACTCCCACTATTTTATTCGAAATGATAGCCCTCACTAACAATTCGGAGAGTTCATGCGAGCTACTCTCTTAGTGGACAAGATCCGTATTTCACCAACACTATGAGTCTGCTTTGGCGTTCCTCTCACGATGCGGTTATTTAGGTAGGCAACGCTTGCCAATTGCATCCTCATGCAATTCTTGTATGGTTGGTGAATAACTCCTTATTCGCATCCATTATATGGTGCATGCCAACCCTATGCCTCTAGGCACTCAACCTTTGAGGTCACCTAGTTAAGCTGGACCCGATGTCGACAGTGGGATATCACAATTATCCGCTCGCACCCTTACCAAGATAGATTAATGCACCTTGCTTTGGCAAGCCCACACTTCATCGATCGAGGCAGGAAGAGTGTCATCCATCAGAAGTCATCCGAACACTTAATATTTGATGAAGGGATTTTAATTTTAGGTTAACAGTTAACCATGATCAACATTTGATCAATGTGCACATCCAAGAAAAACAATTCTAAACCACATGCATCCCTTATATGCACATCCTTGCACCAACAACAATTTGATAGAAGGAAGGGTTAAATCTGAACATCCGGAAATTCCCAAATCCTCAGATTTACATGCATTGGACAAAGACAAAGACAGCTCAACTTAAGCAGTAGACAAGCTCATCTCTCTATGTTGGATTCAAAATCCAAAACATACTCGAGGGATGGTTACTGCTAAGGAGACAACAATTTCTAACACTAAGAAATACCACCGAAATTCCAATCGTTCTTGGCGAAGTGCCAAGACTAAATCTAGACATTTAGAACGCTTCTAAATCTCTAGGTTTATACGCACTAGAATAACCAAACTTCCAAAACAACATTCATGGCCGCAACTGGCTCTGATACCACTGTTGGGTTTCTCTATGGGGTTGGCACAACGTTTGTGCGCGCAGCGGAAAAATAAAACATCAAGAAAAACCCAAAGAGATGTGGATCGGGCCATGAACGTTGAATCAAGAAGTTAGTAAAACTAGGCAAAAATTACCTCGGTGGCGTTGAGTCACAACTCAACGGAGATGCTCCAAACTTTATCTGCTTGCTGGTGGCGAGTTCTACGTGGAATAGTGTCCACATTTCTGCAGAAGTCCACACGAGCGGGAGAACGCCGATCTATCCGTCGCACGGATTATCGGGAAGGAGAAGACCGCACCTTTGCTTTCCCACGGACTGCTAGGTCCGCGCCAGGGAATGCAGCACCAGCGACAGTCGCAGGAGTAGAGGGGGTCAACGGAGCGAACGCGGCGGCGGAACTCTTCCGGCAGCGGGATCGGGATCGGCGGAGCGAACGAGCGGAACCCTTTCCGTCGCGGGTTTCGATCTGCTACTGGAGAAAATCGCGAGCTCAAAGCTTAGGTCTCGATAAACCCTAAAGGTCCTATTTATACCAAGGTATAAATAAACCCAGGAAAATCGCTATCCGCAGACCACCCAGAACTAGGGTTCAGAATCGGCGAGTATTAATCGGTGAGAATCAGCGACAATCGGCGAGAATCACTGAGCAGGTTCGGCGAGAATCACTCGACGAGTATCATACAGGATCGGCAAGAATCAGAGTACAATACTCGACGATTCTCGCCGATCGTCGAGATGCGCTCGACGATTCTCAATGATACTCGACGATCGTCGAGCCGCGGTCGACGACAATTGTTAAGGTAGTCGATCGTCGAGAATCAACAATTGATTCTCGACGATTCTCGTCGATCGTCGAGAATCAGAGATGATTCTCGCCGATCGGCGGGAATCAGAAGACAACTCTCGACGAATGCCATCAACCCTCGGACGACAATCCTAACCAGCCCTCCAAGGCAACATTTGCCCAACCCGATGATCCTATAAGGCAACACTTTGCCCATAACCCTATTCAGGTCGGTGATTGGTAACCTTTACCAACACAGTCAGTCATCCAACTTCTCCACATCTCTTATGTGCGACCCTGCAGGCTCATATTGCGTTGGCAGTGAGATTACATGTTTGACCACTTCCAGATCATCATGGTAACTCCAACAATTTGCGGGGTTGTACCTGTGAAGGGAAGTAGCAGGAAGTACTGGTGTGCCCAGAAAAGAGCTTGGATGTTGTGATATGCAGTGGGTGTGATGGAAGTACTGGTGCACCCAGGAAAACACCCAAGAAACAGGAACGGTGAAACTGACCCACGCCTTTTATGTAGTCGCGAGTACGCCGTACTCGGTGATGGCAAGGTAATTTGAGCAACGAGGGGTGGATGATCTGACCTGCATTATGTCCGTCCGACGTGAGACCAGAAAGTGCGGTCTGTTCGAGCACATAGCGAGAGTCTTAGGCCTGCGCGCCGTGATACAATGGGGGGCTACGTGCCAATCCCGGTTCACTAAGACTATAATCTCCGGTCGCACGCCATGGAGTAAATGCTCAATGTTTTACCATTGGGTTGCGACCCTGATACGGTGGTGGGCAACTGGTTCGTCGGTACACCAAGAATGTTCCCTGAGTGCACGTATCGTCGTCCCGCGGTGTTGACAATTGTGATGGAATGTATGTGCGTGAGAGCATATTGTATGATACACATATCTGTCTGTGAAATGATATGCCTGCAAGGAAGGAATACCACCGCCCCGGGAAAGGGGTGGGGTCGTTATAATTTGGTCAGCTGAATGCTGACCGTTGCCTGTTTGCCACCGTTGGGTGGGCTGTCCCTGTGCAGGTGCTGGAGAGCCAAGCGGGACGCATAAAGGTTGAAGTCCATGCTGTTGTTGCTGCTACTGCCACTAGCCCTCGAAGGCTAAATGAAAATACTATGTTTGTTTATACGTGGCCTGCCATCGCGCCAATGTTTGAGGCCACTGTTATGAAAGCCCTGTAAGGCCATAAGTCCATCTATTTTGTATTTGAACATTCCTGCTTTATATAAATGTGGAAGTTATATGGTGGACATTCATGTGTGTGAGTTCAGCTTCGTATTATAGGCTTCTGATAGAATGCAATGAGATAGAATGCGCAACTCTGGTATCCCTTCGTGACTTCTCTGTCTGTTCTATGATATATACTGTGGGGGCCCTTACCGGACCTTCTAGTATATACCTGTGAACGGATGGAGTCGTTACACATGATCTCCCCGGACTGAGCCAACATGGACTTGGTTCAGAACCAAGTAATTCAACACCACCGACCAAAAGAGTGAGTACGCACTTACTAGCGGACACATGCACCAGTCTGCATGCCCCGACAAACTCCATCACATGTCCGCTCTAACCGGCGAACTCCGCGACTACCACCTGCCACAAAACCAGAGCAAGACCCAGACATCTGCCATGCCAGTTTGCCAAGCTTCGGTCCAGTGCGCTCTAACCGGCAAACTCCACGGCTACCACTTGCCGCGCCACTAGAGAAGACCAAGGCATCTGCCATGCCGGTATTCCAAGCTCCAGTTCAATTTGTGCCTTGCTGGACTCCGCAGATACAGAAGCTATCTGCCCGGTTACCTTCTGGGTATAAACTTCCTACCGAGCATAAGCCGGCCTGGCTGGCCGCCACCTCTATCCACAGAGACCGCGCGAACAAACGGCCCGGGCCGCTAAGGAATAATCCGACTACAATAGCTCTGCCGACCTAGCTAACCACTAGTCCTGTCCGCATAGACCGCGCAGGAAAGTCGCCCAGGTCGCCCAATCACCCACTTTCACTTCACCATTTTCAACACTCCCCCTTGAAGTGAGAAGTCGTGAACAACCCCAACAACTCCTGTAACATTGCACCTGATCCCTCCAATAGCACCATCGAGAAGATGTCTGAGACATAGTCCTCGCCTCGCATATCCTGGACCATAAGGGATCCAGGATCTCACAATAGGATCCATGCTTCACTCTGCCTTCTTCTTCAGCTTCAACCTCCACTTGCATGTCACAGGAGAATCACCAATGACCTTGGGCTCAAGATCCCAAGCCTCGCCTCCTCTGAGGGTAGTCACCTCCTCAACCCTGGAGTCATCCACCTCCTTGACTCCAGTGGTTTCATCATAGATAGAAGGTATTCGCTTTACTTGAGGATCCTGCAAGGAAACATGAGACCAAGCTCACCGAGTTTCCTCCGCAATATCGATCTGGTGGGTTGATGATCCTCTTCAACCTCCAAAGATCCTGATCACGGCTAACCACCTCCGCTGCTCCTTCTGAACCATCTTCATTCCCAGGCAAACCCGGAATAATGGTCCCCTTGCTTCCTGAACAAGAAGCCACCACACTGGAACTAGAAGCACTTGGAGCATCGCTCCCCTTGCTTCCTGAGCTAGACGCCTCCGCTCTTGAACTAGAACAGCCTGTACCATTGCTCCCCTTACTTCCTGAACCAGAAGCCTCCGTACTGGAGCCAGAATAACCTGGACCAACGCTCCCCTGCTTCCTAAACCAGTCCCCTTTGCCTAGGAGCTAGAACAACCTAGAGCTCCTAGTGACACAGGTAGCTCCATCTGAACCTTAGCAACAGCCTCCTTCAGCCCACCGTCTGACCTGCTCTCCTCTAGCTCCACACATGAGCTACCCCAATATGACATCAGCTCATCAAATACAACGACTCTTGACACGATGAACCTCTTCGTCGTAGGATCCATACACATTCATCTCCTCTTCTACTCATCATACCCAACAAAGACTAGCTTCGTCTTGAGAGCATCTGGAGAGTGTACGTAGCATGTAGAACCGAATACCCGAAGGTGCTCCACACTATGGTTTGACCCCGAACATCAGCTCAAATGGAGTCTTGATGATGATCGGACTCAAATGCATCTGATTAATGACATGAGCAGCGCAGGCCATCCCTTCCGCCCAAAGATCCTTAGGAATGCCTTTGCATAGAAGCCAACACTTGCAGGTGTCCGTCAAAAGACGGATCATCCAATATGTAACACCACCTTGTTGTGAAGTATGTCCACGAGAGATCTCCCTTCAGATCCTATGCTTCCTGCAAAAGTTCGAGAACACGATTGAGCCGAACTCACCTCCGTTGCCCATCCTCAACTTCTTGCTCCGCAGGCCAAGCTGGCCCTCCACAATATTCTTGAACTCCATAAACAAGCGGAACATGTTCGACTTCTCCTTCATGAAGTATACCCAAGTATACCTCGTATAGTCATCAACCAAAATCAACATGTACCTACTGTCTCTAAGACTGGCGGTGACGGTCGGTCCGACCAGATCACAATGGACAACCTCCAAAGGTGCTTCGCATCTGGACCGCACCTTATCAAATGTAAAGTGATAAGCTTCACCATGTTGACATCCTGTGCAAGCTTGACCGTTACCATAGGATGACAATCTAGGCAAGCCTCTCACGAGGCTCCTTACCGCCATTGCTTTCAGCTTGTCCATCTCCACATGCCCTAGTCTTTTATGCCAGATAACTGCACTATCACTGGCTTTCAACCGATCAGCATCAGAACTTGTCAATGACCCAACCAAGTTCTTCTCCTTACTCCCAACATGAGCAACGTTCACCGAGTGCAATGTAGCCTTACACTCCTTCCTGAGGTGACCATGTTGCTTGCATCTATAACATCTTGGCCATTCCTTCCTCTTCTCATCATGCCTAGGAGAAACACTCCTCTCTTGCTGATATGAAGTAGAAGGACCGACCTCCCAACCAACTTCACCTCCTAGTTGAACAACCCATCAAGGGAAGTCCAAACCTCTGCAGCCGACCGACATCCGTTGATGTGTTCCAAGAGCTCTGATGAGATCACCTGCTTGAGATCACCTTCCGCTTTCGTGTTTGTCTTCTTCCAAGCTCTCATCACTTCAACATTGTTAGCAGTAACCTCTTGCCTTTCTGCTCCGCAAACAACCTCCCAAAGGTCCTCGCAAAGAAGATAGCTTTTCATACATGACTTCCACTTATCAAAGTTAGTCCATGTAAGAAGCTCCATTCCAAAATCACTTGCCAAATCACCTTCCATTGCACTTATCCATAGTTCACTTAGACTCACAGAAGCACTGAATCAAACTACCAGTTGATCCACTGCACAAGCCTCTGTTCCCTCTGATAACATGTTAAAAAATTTGATATAATGGAAGATGGGAAACCAAGCACATGAACACTCAACCTATCTGAGCCCAAATAAACCAGATGCAAAATAGAAGAGCAAGAATCTTGTACTATAATCAACTTCTCTACAATGCGAGACATACATGGCAAGACATGATTCACAGATGTATCCAATGAAGCAGAAAAATACAAGGCAAAAACAGTCTGCATGGACTCAAAGAGTAACCGCCGGAACTACTATTGCACTACGGAGTACGCTCAGTCCTCCTAGTCGCCAGACCTCAACCAGGACGCGTGGACTGCCCGTTATTCAAGTGCAAGCTCTACTCACCGATCTGCAGGCCGCAACTAGACCTGATCTGCTACTTCCAAACTGAACAGGCCGCCAGAAGCGGACAGCTTATTGAAAAGGGAAACTAGTTGTAGAAGAGAGACCACCTAGCCACAACCCAAGACCTGTTGTTAACCACTAGTTGCTGTCCGTAGAGACCACACTATTCTTGTCTGAAATCAGAACCAAGTTCCTGGCTTTTCAGTTCTATCCGAACAACCTGCACAGCACAAACTGATCAACTTCTTCAAATCGCGCGGATAGAAAATACAGTCCGCAGCAACTATCTGCGAGTTCACTTACTGTTCATTTGTTCTTACTGTTGGTGTGACGGGGGATCCTTTTATAGGCACGATGAGGAGTGTGATCACCACCCTAGCCAATAGGATAACCGCCTATCTTATGGCAAGCACCAAGTGTATCCACAAGCCGCAAATACACATTTAGTCCGCCGCCACCTGTGCGAGATAGACAAACTACCAACAACATCACCAAGGTCGGACAGCAATCCTATCCTCCTTGTCGCCAAAGGCCAAGCTAGGGACAAGCCTCCACAACAGACCCTGCAGTATTAGCTCCTGTCCGCATGCTAGCGGACACATACAACACCAGTTTGCACGCCCTGCGGACATAACTCTAGTCCGAGCCCGCAGCAAAGGCACAAGCTGTCGGCTGCCGGACTCGACGGACAAAGAATTCAGTCCGTACGCCCAAGCGGACACTACTCCAGTCTGCACTCACCAAGCTCGCAACCACGTCCACTGCTGTCGAGCTTAGAAGACTGAGAAGCAGTCCGCGCTTACCGCATGATCTCCCCAGACTGAGACAACATGGACTTGGTTCAGAACCAACCAAGTCCACACCACCGGCCATAAGGGCCAGTCCACACTTATTAGCGGACACGGGCACCAGTCCACCTGCCCCGGTGAACTCCATCAGCTGTCAGCTCTAACCGGTGAACTCCGCTACTACCATCTGCCGCGCCACTAGAGCAACACCAAGGCATCTTGTTGGGTACATTGGAATATATGTACCTGATTTGAAAAAGCCTCACCCTACTCAATAATATACATCAAGGTGTATTTGATGTGCTTTGAGATTATTTATGCAGGTTAAGTAACTGCAGGTTTGCAGGAGTTATGTCAATACCATGAAGGCTAGTGTCGACACTTAGTCTACTTGTGTCGACACTTAGTCTATTTGTGTCGACACATAAAGACTATTTGTCTCGACACTTTCAGACAGTGACAGAGATTTCAAGAAGTGACTGGATGACTTGACAGCTGCCATTTCAACCGGTCAACTGCTACTGTTAGAGCTGTCAGAAGATTGTTAGAAACCGGATCAGCCGGTCACCATAAAGAAAGCTTATATAAAGGCTTATTCCTTCAACAGAAGGTAAGCAATCAATGAAGTGAAAAATAACACAACAAGAAGAAGACCTTCAAGTGAAGATCTAAGAAGTTGGAGAGAGAGCTCCTTCTAAGAAGACCAGCTGTTGAACCAGGCTGTTAAGTAAGATTCAGATTGAAATCAGAATCTCAAGACAGCAGTTGATTGAAGATCATCTGCATAGAGATACAATCCTACTGTGTTCTAATTCAAGAAGCTTTGAAGATAGCCAAGGGTGGTTGATCTCTGCCAAGTTCTTCCAAAAACTCATCAAGAAGCCAGTCAACTCTTCTCTCTCTATCAAGAGTTGTGGTTATATACTTTGTATTTTCTAATTTCTGTAGGATCATGTATAGATCTGAGTTGTAAGCCTAAATCTATAAAGGCTGAGGTAGGGCATGTGTGCCTGAGTGTAGGAGAATCATTTCTTTGAGTGTAGGCCTTGTTGAAGGCTGAGGTAGGGCTGTTGTGCCTGAGAGTAGGTCTTGTTGAAGACTGAGTGGTAGGGCTTGGTGCCTGAGTTGTAGGAGTGTGAGCACTCTGAGTTGTAGGAACCTGTTAGTGGTTCTGAGTTGTAAGATCTGAGGATCTGAGGAGATGTGGAGAAGTTAGGCCGAATTTAGTACACTACTAGATAGGCGAAGGGGGAAAGTGGATGTACCCAGACCTTGGGGAACCACTATAAATCCTGTGTGCACTCTGTGAATGTATGCTTGTATGGTTGTTGTGCTGTGTTACTTGTAGAATTGCAATTATTGTTCTGTATTTCTGCTTTTAAAGTTAAAAAGATATAGGTCACCTATTCACCCCCCTCTAGGTGATTAGGCACTGTTTCTTTCATGTGGTATCAAAGCGAGGTTACTCAAAAAGGACATAACAGTCTGAGTAAAGATCCTGTGGGCAGAATCAGAATAATCAAGAATCAAGAAAATGGGTTCTACTGAGAATCACAAAGAGCTGGAATCCATGAAGTTGCCAATCTACAGAAAAGAGATTTTTGGCATATGGAAAGAGTGGGTTAGACTCTTTATGGAAACATCTGACCCAAGAATATACATCACAGTCAAAGGAGGGCCATATGTGCCAATGAAAGTATCTGTTCTGGATGTAAATCAGAGAACTCCCAAAGACTATTCAGAAATGACAAAAGATGAAATAATTCTGGCCACTATGGACAAGAGGGCCCAGAATATTATTGAAAGTGCAATTGATGATGCCACATTTCAGAACCTAATACATTGTAAAACCTCAAAAGAAATGTGGGACACACTAATAGTTTACATGGAGGGATCTGAAGAGGTAAGACAAGACAGGAAGTCCTTGTTAAATCAAGAGTATGAAAGCTTCAGACAAGGAAGGTCTGATAGCATTACTGAGTGTTATAAGAAATTCTATAGGATAGTCAATGAATTTATGTCCTATGGAAGAGAATTCAGCAATTATGAGCTGAATGATAAGTTCTTGAGATCCCTAACTAAGGACTGGGATACTAAGATTTGTGCCATAAGGGAAATCGCCAAACTAGCTGATATACCTCCTCCAACATTGTTTGGAAAACTGTTATCTTATGAGATGCAGCTAATGGTTAGGAAGAAGGAAGATAATACTACAAGAATGGAGCACAAGGAAAGAGCCGTGGCCTTCAAGACTGAAGCCACTAAGAAATATAGAAGCAAGTCTCCATCTCCACCACAAATAGTTGCTGAGACAGTATCAGAAAATTCAGATAGTAAAAATTCAGAAAGCAGTGAAAGTGATGAGGATTTTGCTGCCTTTACAAGGCAGTTTCAAAAGTTTCTGAAGAAGAAGCAGTGGAGGTCTAAGTCATCCACTTCACAGTCTAAAGATGACTACTATCAGAACAGGAAGTCCTCAAGGAATGACAAATGAAAGTCCAAGCTAAGTAAAAATACATCCTCAAAGATAGTATGTTATTGTTGCAATAGACAAGGACATATAGTAGTTGACTGTCCAAAAAAGAAGAAAGAGTCAACTGATAAAAAGAAGACTCAGTTCAAGGGCAAAAAGGAAAGGTCCTTTGTTGCCAAGAAGGATAAGAGTTTGACTGATCAGTCATCTTCAGAAACAGATTCAGAAGCTAAAGCCTATATTGGACTGTTTGTTGAAGAAGAGGAAGATGAGTTCATGCAGTTAATGAACTCAATTTATGAGCATGAGGACTATCAGAGCAATGGACTGATGGCCTTAACAGAAGGAGACAAGATCCAGGATTAGCCTGGACCAAGTAAGGTATAATGTCTTTCAGATTATAGTACTGATTCAGAATCAGATACATCTGCATCAAGTGATGTGGGTGGGTCTGAATCTGAGGGTGATATTCATCAGTTGATGGATGAATATAGAGATGTATTGCAGGCACTTAAGAAGAGCAAAAATCTGGTCAAATCACTGACTAAGAAAATTGCTAATCTTAAGTTGGCAGATGCTGATTCAGATAAAGTGTTAGATCAAAAACTAAATGAAATAGCCAGGCTGAAGAACATTACAGTTATTCAGATGGGAACTATTACATTTAAGAATGATCAAATCAGGAATCTGAAGGTTAGACTTCAGAAGGAGAGAGAGATTGTTGCAAGTTTTTCTAAACCAAAATCAGTTTTATCTTTGATAGATGAGTTTATTCCTCAAAAGGGTAAGACTTGATTGGGGTTTACAAAACCTTCCAGGACAGTTAGGTCCAAGTCTAAGGGCAAAGCCCCAGTACTCAACAAGAAGCCTATTGTAGATACTACAGCCAGGGTTGTACCTAAACAAAGGTACAACAGGTTTTAGTGCTGGTGTTGTGGCAAGATAGACCACTTTGCCATAGACTGTTGGCAAAATTTAAGTGTCAAGGAGAGTAGCAAACTGCCTGCTAGAAGATCTACAGGTAGTTTTGTTAAAAGTCAGACTAACCTGCACCGAGGACCCAAGAATTATTTGGGTTCTAAGGTTAAGTAATCTATTTTGCAGGTGAGTCCAAGTGGCCATGCCCCTATATGATACTTGGACAGTAGATGTTCCAGGCACATGACTGGAACTAGGGGATTGCTGAAGGACTATACACCAATCAAGGATGGTCCTAAAGTTACCTTTGGTGGTTCAGAAAAAAGAATCATCAAAGGCTTTGGTAACATTTCTAGCAACCTAATTACAATTACTCAAGTGGCTTATGTAAAGGGTTTGAAACATAACCTCATTAGCACCTCAGCCAAGCAGGGCCGCCGCCAAGCAGGGCTTATGTAAAGGGTACTGAATTTCAGTCTGAAAGTATGACAAAACTGTGTGAAGAGTTTGGAATTTTTCAGGATTTTTCCTCACCAAGAACACCTCAGCAAAATGGTATTGCTGAAAGGAAAAATAGAACCTTGATAGAGGCTGGTGAACCAAAATGTTGAAACCGGAAAATCGGTCTCATGTGGAGTTCGACCCTTGGTGAAGGGGTGACCGCGCACCTACTACCCTCAAGCAAACGATCTAGGCACAAGACCAGGAACACCAGGGACAGACCCAAGGTCTCAGCGTGGAGGACCCGCCGCATACCCGGAAGACTAACTAACTCTTCCCCTCCCAAGCCAAGGGCTGAGCTAAGGCACCTTCGGAGGGCTCTCTTGGCCGACCGGAAAATCCAAGGAGGATCTCGAGATCCACTCCCAAACTAGAGGTGCCACCTCGGGTCTATATAAAATATTCCCCGCCCGCCTTACTATTGGCGCAAAACCGCCCAGCAGCCCTACTCTACGCAGCCCCAATTGGGCCGCCAACAGCGGAACTCCGCTACTCTGAAAGGATGGCAACGGGCCATCAGGGGCTTCCCTGCATCTATACCTCAGGGACCACACGGGGGAGCGGTTCACGAACACGCCGCTCGCCCAAGACAGGAGGAGTAAACTATATTCACAGAGCATCACAGATATAAAAGAATATTACAGGAATATAAATTCCATACTTGGCACGCAGGCCGGAAATATAAACAAAAGGGCCTTCGTGGGCCGGCACAAGTTTGGGCTTAAGCCCGCTACTCCCCTCCAGGTACTGCTACTCCTGTACGCCAACGTCTCGACGAGCGGCGGCCAACTAGTCATCGGTCGGCCAACATAAGCGGACCAAACATATTGCGCACACCCCCCTTTTTGGGGCTCGTGGCGCGCATTCCCTGCAAGCCTAAATAAACAACTTCCTCGGAGTCTTCTCCGGGAACCCCAGAACATCACCAATCCGGCTCACACGTCCGGATGGGCATCACACAGCATGCCTAAACCCGTACTCATGCTTTCGGGCACTAATGCAATTAACTGCGGGGACGTACACGTCAACCCATCGGAAAGCTCACTTCCCCCCACCCGTTGGTGGAGAGGGGCTTCCGTGCAAATATGTAAACTGAGGGCTTCACATGCCCAAGTTGAAACATCGTTACCCTTGTCGCGTGCATGGCGGCGAGGGCGGGAGAGGAGCTCCTGGTCGATCCTGCTGCATGCGGCCGCGTCGGTGGTCGATCTCCACTCCAGGCCGAGCCTCGCTCCAGGCCTAGCCTCGCTCCAGGCCGAGCCTCGCTCCAGGCCGAGCCTCGCTCCAGGCAGAGCCTCGCTCCAGGCCGAGCCTCGTCCGGGCTGCTGCTTTGCCGGCGACGGGAGAGAGGGGAAAAGGGGAGGCCGGGCTACTGCTTTGCCGGCGACGGGGGAGAGGGGAGAATGGCGGCCGTGCCCTGCTGCTTCAGGCGGCGGCGGGAGAGAACGAAGGAGGCCGTGCCCTAGCCCGGGCAGTGGCCGGAGGGAGAGAGGAGGCGGGCGGCCCCTTGCTGCCCGAGGCCTAGGGCGAGAGAGGGAGGGCGCGGCGGCGGCGTTGCTTTGCCGGCGACGGGAGAGAAGGAGCGAGGAAGGGGCAGCCGGGGTTATGGCTGTGCTGCTCCGAGATGGCGAGAGAGGGAGGGGCGGCGACTGCGCTGTCTTGCCGGCGACGGGAGAGAGCGGGAAATGGGGCGGCGGCAGCGGCCCTGCTTGGCCGAGCCCTAGCGGGAGAAAATCCCCCCGATCTCCTCCTCTCTCTTTCTCCTCCGCTCTTTCATTTTCCTTGCTAGTGGCTTATGTAAAGGGTACTGAATTTCAGTCTGAAAGTATGACAAAACTGTGTGAAGAGTTTGGAATTTTTCAGGATTTTTCCTCACCAAGAACACCTCAGCAAAATGGTATTGCTGAAAAGAAAAATAGAACCTTGATAGAGGCTGGTAGAACCCTCTTGAGTGACACTTCTCTCCCAGAATATTTCTGGGCTGAGGCAATTAATACTGCATGTCATGTAATCAATAGGGCTACTATCACCAAGAGCCACAAGAAGACCCCCTATGAGATTGTGAAGGGCAGAAAACCAAATCTATCCTATTTCAGGATCTTTGGTTGCAAGTGTTATATCCTTAATAATAGTAAGTCTTATCTAACCAAGTTTGCTGCCAAATCCCAAGAGGGAATCTTTGTTGGGTACATCAACATCAGTAAGGCTTATAGGGTCTACAACTTGATTACTCAAGTTGTAGAAGAGTCTGTTCATGTAGTTTTTGATGAAGCTAGACTCATTAACAATGAATTGCCTAGAAGTGTTTGCAGCTCCACAGGTGTAACTGAGAAGATGGACAAGCCTACTATTGCAGAAGGTCCTACTGCAAGTCAGCAAGTGGAAGAAGCTGGCTGCTATCCAGGGGGAGTACAAGATACTCCTGTTGTTGAAGAAGACTAAGAGGAGCAGCTGAATGAAGAAGCTGAAGGTGTACAACCAGAAGACAGGCTGCCTCCAGCAAATAGGCATTTAAAAGATCATCCAGTCAATCAAATTATTGGAGATCTCAGACAAGGGGTACAAACAAGGAGCAGGAATCTAAGTTCAGTTCTCCACTCCAGCTTTCTATCCCAGGTAGAGCCAAATAAATTTGAAGAAGCAATCCTAGACCCTCATTGGATTAAGGCCATGCAAGAGGAGCTGAACCAGTTCAAAAGATGCATGGTCTGGGAGCTAGTTCCTAAACCAAAGGATCACAACATAATTGGAACTAAATGGATCTTTAGGAACAAGCTGGATGAGGATGGAATTATTATAAAGAATAAAGCTAGACTAGTTCAAAATGATATAGGCAGGAAGAAGGTATTGATTTTGATCAAACCTTTGCTCCAGTAGCAAGACTGGAAGCAAAAAGGATGTTCCTTGCCTATGCAACATTCCAAGGATTTAAGGTCTATCAAATGGATGTTAAGTCAGCTTTTCTGAATGGAAACCTGAAGGAAGAAGTCTATGTAGAGCAGCCATCAGGTTTTGTAGATTCTCTTAAACCTGATTATGTATATAGACTTAGGAAGGCTTTGTATGGGTTAAAGGAAGGTACTTCAACTACTAAGAACTCCGCTACTACCATCTGCCGCGCCACCAGAGCAACACCAAGGCATCTTGTTGGGTACATTGGAATATATGTACCTGATTTGAAGAAGACTCACCCTACTCAATGATATACATCAAGGTGTATTTGATGTGCTTTGAGTTTATTTGTGCAGGTTAAGTAACTGCAGGTTTGCAGCAAAAGTTTCTAAGGACATGTGTCGACAACTAGAAGAAAAGTGTCGAGACTTAAGAAGGCTTGTGTCGACACCTAGAGAAGCAGTGTCGACACTGGGAGTAATTGTGTCGACACCAGGAAGGCAGAGTCGACACCAGAAGGAAAGTGTCAACACATACAGGCAGTGTCGACACACAATGAAGAAATGTCTACATAATCAGTGTCGACACTTAGAAGCAGTGTCGACACTCGGAGAAACTTTGTTGACAGCAAAAGTGTCGACACTAGGAGGCTGTGTCGACACTCAGAAACTTCAACAAAGTTTAAGTACACGTGTCGACACAAAGGAGATGTGTCGACACTCAGCAAAGTCTCAACACATGAAGAATGTGTCGACACTCAGCAAACTTCAACAAAGTTTAAGTACAAGTGTCGACAAAAAGGAGATGTGTCGACACTCAGCAAAGTCTCAACACATGAAGAATGTGTCGACACAAAGGAGATGTGTCGACACTTAGCAAAAGTTTCAACACAGAAGGCATGTGTCGACACAAAGAAGATGTGTCGACACTTAGCAAGTTTCAACACAAGAAGATGTGTCGACACAAAGGTGTTGTGTCGACACTTAGCTGAATTCAACTAAGTATTAAAGAAGAAGGACTTGTGTCGACACACAGGATCAGTGTCTACACATTCTGAAGAAGCAGTGTCGAGAAGCAGTTACAACAACACAAGGAGTTGTGTCGACACCATGAAGGCTAGTGTCGACACTTAGTCTACTTGTGTCAACACTTACTCTATTTATGTCGACACATAAAGACTATCTGTCTCGACACTTTCAGACAGTGACAGAGATTTCAAGAAGTGACTGGATGACTTAACAGCTTCCATTTCAACCGGTCAACTGCTACTGTCAGAGTTGTCAGAAGATTGTTAGAAATCGGATCAGGCGGTCACCATGAAGAAAGCTTATATAAAGGCTTATTCCTTGAACAGAAGGTAAGCAATCAATGAAGTGAAAAAAAAACACAACAAGAAGAAGACCTTCAAGTGAAGATCTAAGAAGTTGGAGAGAGAGAGAGAGCTCCTTCTAAGAAGACCAGCTGTTGAACCAGGCTGTTAAGTAAGATTCAGATTGAAATCAGAATCTCAAGACAGCAGTTGATTGAAGATTATCTGCATAGAGATACAATCCTACTGTGTTCTAATTCAAGAAGCTTTGAAGAAAGCCAAGGGTGGTTGATCTCTGCCAAGTTCTTCCAAGAACTCATCAAGAAGCCAGTCAACTATTCTCTCTCTATCAAGAGTTGTGGTTATATACTTTGTATTTTCTAATTTCTGTAGGATCTTGTATAGATCTGAGTTGTAAGCCTAAATCTATAAAGGCTGAGGTAGGGCCTGTGTGCCTGAGTGTAGGAGAATCATTTCTCTGAGTGTAGGCCTTGTTGAAGGCTGAGGTAGGGCTGTTATGCCTGAGAGTAGGTCTTGTTGAAGACTGAGTGGTAGGGCTTGGTGCCTGAGTTATAGGAGTGGGATCACTCTGAGTTGTAGGGACCTGTTAGTGGTCCTGAGTTGTAAGATCTGAGGATCTGAGGAGAAGTGGAGAAGTTAGGCCGAATCTAGTACACTACTAGATAGGCGAAGGGGGAAAGTGGATGTACCCAGACCTTGGGGAACCACTATAAATCATGTGTGCACTCTGTGAATGTATGCTTGTATGGTTGATGTGTTGTGTTACTTGTAGAATTGCAATTCCTGTTATGTATTTCTTCTTTTAAAGTTAAAAAAATATAGGTCACCTATTCACCCCCCTGTAGGTGATTAGGCATTATTTCTTTCATATCTGTCATGCTGGTCTGCCGAACTCTGGTCCAGTCCACTCTAACCGGCAAACTCCGCAGCTACCACCTACCGCACCACCAGAGCAAGACCAAGGCATCTATCATGGCGTTCTGCCGAGCTCCAGTTCAGTCTGCGCCTTGCCGAACTCCGCGGATACAGAAGCTATCTGCCCAGTTACCATCTGGGTACAAACTGTCTATCGAGAATAAGCTGGCCTGGCTGGCCGCCATCTCTGTCCGCACAGACCGCGCAAACAGACTGCCCAGGCCACCAAGGAACAAGCCGACTGCAACAGCTCTCCCGACCTGGCTAACCACCAGTCCTGTCCGCATAGACCGTGTAGACAGGTCGCCCAAGTCGCCCAATCACCCACTTTCACTTCACCATTTTCAACACGACACACATCTATCCTCCATTTCCAGGAGGCCTTCTTTACTATGACCACATTGGCTAACCATGTAGAATACTCTACTTCCCGGATGAATTTTGCCTCTAGGAGCTTGGTAATTTCTTCCTATATCACATGTAATTTGTCAGGGGCGAAGTTTCTTTTCTTCTGAACAACTGGCCGACAGGATGGGTTGATGTTCAAAGAGAGGATGATCACTTCTGGATCCATCTCTGGCATTTCTTCCGGACTCCAAGCAAAGATATTTTTATTCCTATGGAGCAGATCCATGTACTCCTCTAGGGTTAGCAGCGTCCCGATTTGCACTGTCTGTGTCGGGTTTTGCTGAGAGAGGATAATTTCTATGAGCCCTTCTACTGGGCTCCTCGCTAAACTGGGGATTTATCGCGAATATCAGAATTATTGATGTTGAGAGTCACTGTGTAACACCTCCATCCGTCACATGAAATATAATAGAGGGTCCGGTCGGGACCCCAGGCCATATCCCACAGACAGTCGGTGTAGTTACAAATTAATATTAAAGGCTAATCGAATCCTAACACAGAGAATTCTAGCGCAAACTTCAGGGTTAACTTGAACTCAATACATATGAATGTCCACTATATATATATATATATATATATATATATATATATATATATATATATATATATATATATATATATATATATATATATATATATATATATATATATATATAAGGAATGTGTACAAAAATATAAAAAAGTCACAACCTTAAGGCCTTACAATTATACTTTAGCAGTGTGGTTTACAGACATCAAAACGCAAGTCAGCCACACATGAAAACAAGAAAACTTTGCTTAGCCTTCGAGAGCCGGCATAGCTTCAGGGCTGCAACCCGCTATTTCACACTCGGCTCTCCAGCACCTGCACTGGGACATTCCACCAGATGGTGGCAACAAGGTAACTGTCATCTTTTGGCTGACCAATATATAATAACCCTACCCCATACTCGTGGCAGCGGTATTCCTTCCCTGCAGGCATAGCATTGACACAACAGATATATCACAAGAAGGCACACTTAAGCACCATTCAATATATAACAAATGAGTGCCTTAGCGGATAAACGTTCCGTGCACTCATGGCACATTCTCGGTGTACCGAATTATCAGGGTCCCACATCGTTCAGAGGTCCGAGACTTGATGGTTAACTTTGAGTATTTCTAGTCTTTCAGGCTCCAGGCCTAAGACTCTCATTATGCGCTCCAACGACGCAAATTACTTTAAGCACTCTAGTCGGAAGGGAATAACGTGGGTACATTTCAGCTATTTCTTGTTGCTCAAATCGCAAGGTCAACGCCGACGGTCACAACCATTATGGCGAACAACAAGAGGCAGGCCAGCTTCCCCTTTCCCGTTCGGCTCACTGGCCTTATTGTTGTGACATCAGGCTCTCATCATCACTTGCCGCTCACATGTCCCCAGGACCTGTGCTGACAGTGCTCAATCATGGCACTCATGGCCAATATCTGGGCTCTCCAGGCTCACAGTTGCTCATGCTACACACCTTGTCTCATGGACACAGGTTTCGTAACAATAAAAGCTATCTGGAAGCTATCACCAGCGATAATCACTATCGTCTGGCGTTAGCGACAAAATTTTCTTCTATCTCCAGACTTTGCCACAACTAGAACATATTTCCAGTCAAAACTCTTCAGCATCCTGCAGTGCCAGAAAACTGGTCTTTCACAGCAATCAAGCCACTAAGAGCTATCGCCAGTGACACTCGTTGTCGCCCGACGATATCCAAAAGGTATGCAAACTGTGGTATTTTCTGGGTATTTTCCAAGAGCACAACTTCAGTACTTTCCGCTACTCTCATTTTACAGGTACAACCCACAGACCCAGTAAACTACTCGTTTATACTCAAAGTCTTCTCTGACATACAAAATAAAACATCACCAATCCAGAACAACCCGTCTGGATTGGCTTCACAAAATATGCCTATTTCGTACTGTGATTTCTGGATTCTATATGCAAAACTACCAAAGGATATCATGTATCAACCCATTAAAATTCCCTTGATTCTCTACCTTTTGGTTGGGGATTCTATGCATATGCATAAGAGGACTTCACTTGTCCAAAAATGAAGATCATTACCCCCGTACTCCATTTAGGAGCCATGATGAATCTTTCCATCCAGTTGGAAATGAGCACCTCACTTTCCTCTTTGCGGATCTAGCCACGGATTTTGATTCCTTCTAATGGATCTCCTTCACCAAGCTTTTCAAGCTCAGCCTCAGCCTAAGCCTTCTTCCTCAGCTCTTTTCTCTTAAAATGATAATGAAAGGAGGAGAGAGAGAGAAGAAGAAGAGAAATGACTTCTCTTTTACCCCTCATCTGCTTAAGTGGACTCGGGATGAATCTCAGCCACATGATCATTTCAAAAAAGGGAAGCAAAGACCACGATTTCAGCTAATAGTCAAACAAAATGATATCGCCGCGCGATATCGGCTATCGTCTAGCGATAGCGATCGTAACTGCATTGACCCTAGTCAACCACCGCTCTTCGGCCGCCGACCAGCCATTTGACACCTGTCTAGCATACATGACAGTATCGCCCAGTGATACCCACTGCTGTCACTCTGATAGCTTACTCGATGATTTGTTGAAAGCGTCAAGTGTGTTGAGTGCGTTAAGTGGTATTGCCACACGATACTCACTGTCATCGCACGATAGACAACTCAAAGCTTCATATGTGTTGATTGCGTCAAGTTTACTCAATGCTTCGCTGAGTGCTATCGATATCGCCAGCGATACCCACTGTCGTCCAACGATAGCCACTTTTATGTTCTGTTTTCTCAATTTTGGGGTGTTACAAACCTCCACTCCTTACAGAAATTTCGTCACGAAATTTTATTCACATATATAAGGAAAAACAACAACAAATATGTTATAACATTCAAAAATGCTCCAACATCAATTTACAAACAATTCAGGAAACTCATCGTGCATGGTATGCTCATGCTCCCATGTGAGTTCTTCACGGCCTTAATTGTCCCAACGGACTTTGACCATCCTGATTGCTTTGTTCCGTAGTTGTCTGGTTTTTGTATCCTCGATCCGAATGGGCCTAACTTTCGTCATCATCCCACTATCGACCGATACCTGATCATCGTTATCACTTGTGTTGGCTCTTTCACAGCTTTCCGCAGTACCAATATGTGAAACACATCGTGCAAGCCACTAAGTTCTGTTGAAAGAGCTAACTTATTGGAAACTTCTCCAATTCCCTCAACCACTTCAAACGGGACAAGATACCTCAGATTCAACTTTTTCAAACACTGAATTCTAGATACGCCTTTGAATGGCTTGATCTTTAGATATACCCAATCGCCCACCGCAAACTCTGCAAAAACCAGCATTTTCAGCGCATAAAATAACTTATCAGAGTAAGGGAAAATGCGCGTCATGATGCCACGTCAGCAGCGGATAACTGCGGATGCTCAGGCAGACACCTACTTAATCATGAAGAAAGATTGTTTAAGTTATTTTAAGGAAAAATTAGTTAAGTGCAATAGTTAGTCATATCCCATGGTTTAATGACTCATTTAGTTCACGAATCAAAATATAATTATACGCTGCGGAAAACTACTTATTTAGATTGACTCCAACATCCTATTTGAGTATAAACGTCCCCAAAGGACAACTCATGTTATGCAAGACTCTAAATTTATAATAGTAGTAAGGATATCTTTTTCGGTCGCTAAATATAACAAGTTAGAGTTTTTAAATTATGTAGTGCATGAAGTAATAGTAATAGATTTTATTCTTAAAAATACCTAACATACATTCCTAGCATAAATCCTCCCAGAGAGCAAGTAATCTACATCCATATATAGAAAAATAAGCAGCTAGCAAGCATCAAACAAATAACGATTCTGTGGGCGCCAATAACTGACACGAACCCACTTACAGAAAAGTAAGTATGAACCAGTAGCTAAATAAACAACAATCTACCTCGCCGAGACAAGGTAACAACCACGGCCAACACTGCCGCCCAGAAACTCCAAAACTAGCTCTACTATCTGCTACTGCTCTAAACCTGAGGCATTCCAAAGACAGAACACCTCAGCAAGAAGGTATAAATTGTGGCAGAGAATTAATAAGCCAAAATAAACAAAGATCAAAGGGGTACCAACCCAAGACCAACAGTACCGAAATAAAGCACAAAAAGAGTAACAAGTCATCATCGGGAAAAAGAACTCTTTCGTGATTCGTCACGTACAACAATAGTACACCATACGCACAAGGCTATAAGGTGACAACATGAATAATTCGTAAGGAAGAAATACAAAATCTTTATTAGGCACATGAGGTCGACTCTACCCAAAAACACGGGCGAGGTGGTCACTCGTGGACACCCCACCCAAAAACACGGGCGAGGTGGTCACTCTTGGGTACACGACTCTGGCCAAAAACACGGGCGAGGTGGTCACTCGTGGACACACCACCCAAAAATACTGGCGAGATGGTCACTCTTGGGCACACCCACACGAATATAAAATTCGTCTAACAGCGAGGGTGTCTCATACTCTCCACCATACACCGTAGACACCCAAAAACCAGGTAGACTTCCACAGGGCCACCGGAAGATTCACGAAAAAGAAACTGTCTCACTCGGTCGCTGCTCTGGTTCGCGAGAAAAATTTCGGAGAAGATGAAGTTCGGTTCTAAAACCTAAGTTTAGGAATATATATATATATATATATATAGTTTATAAAAAGTTTTGTCAAAAACGGGTTGTTTCGAGCAGTTTTGCGGGAACCCATAATAGAGGTCTAGGATTACTCCAAATCAAAAAGTGTCATACATGAAAGTTGTAAATCTCGTCGAGACGAACAAATTTCATGTTGATCATTGTTTTGTACAACACAGTTTTTAACCTCAAAATAGTGCCCGAACTCAGACTGCACAGACAACTCGAGAGGAAATAGGTTTACTCGAGATGGAGGGGTTTACTCGAGTTGGAGGGGTTTACTCGAGTTGGAGGGGCTTACTCGAGATGGAGACTCGAGTTGGAGGCTTGGGGAACTCGAGATGGTCATATGAACTCGAGATAAAAGGCATAAAACTCGAGTAGATCAGGTCTACTCGATATAGAAGGCATAGAACTCGAGTGGATCAGTCGAACGGGCTATCTATGAGTAGTTTCGGGAATATCGATAATAGAGGTCCAAGATGACATCAAATCGAAAAGTGTCCAACATGAAAGTTGTATATCTCGTCGAGACGAACAAATTTTATATTGACCATATTTTCATACGACATAATTTTGACCCTGGAAATTGCGTCCGAATGCCGACTGAACAGAACAACTCGAGTAACAGAATCGACCTACTCGAGTAGCAGAATGACCTACTCGAGTCACAGAAAGATATACACGAGTTGCAGAAAGACCTACACGAGTACATAAAGAAATCACTCGAGTTTAATTGCAAGAAAAATAATTCTTTTGCAAATATACCCCATTGATTAAACAATATGAATGAATAGTAAAAGACATTTTGAATAGTACTATAATATTAAAATAATCATATTTATATATTTTTGAACAAGGAAGCACGAGTTCAAAAAGTAGGCCAGGACGCGCGCCGAATCAAACGAAATTCGCACCGTATGCGAACACTGACGCTACGATTCCAATGGGGAAACCAAAACCTAAATCCGACGAGTCATTCCCGAGATATTAATTTGTAAAATATACGGCGAATATAAACAATCCAAAACTTCAATCGCGCGCCGAGACTTCAAAAAAGCTCGGATTGCGACGAAACTTGACGAGCAAGTCCAAAATTACATAACTTAAATTCCAAATGCAAAATTTTCCCATTACAATAAGAATTCGGCCGACTCAACCGCACAGACGCGAAAATGTCTTAACGGCAGTGCGTCGTCAACTCGACGTTAAAAGTAATGGCACGATGTCATAAATATGACGTTGCCTATTCAAATAAAATCATCTAAAAATCGGGGGCGTTACAGTCACTCCCCCAAAAAAGAAGTTTCGTCCCGAAACTTAACACAACTCCAAAACCAAATCAAAACGATAAAATCGAACATAACTGAAAACATAACGACATACCCGAAACTAAGAGAAGAGGTGCGGATGAGATTCTCTCATTGCTGATTCCAATTCCCACGTCGCGCTCTCGACGTCTTGATTTCTCCAAAAAATCTTTACCATAGGGATGATCTTTTTTTGCAACACACGCTCTTGAAAATCCAGAAAACGAATAAGTTCTTCCACATACGTAAGGTTAGGTTGAATCTGGGGCATCGAGTCGAGGACTTGACGATCACTACAAACACACTTCCGCAACTAGCTCACATGGAACACATCTTGGACACCAGGGAAGGTCGCAGGTAATTCCAGCCTATAAGGTGACACTCCGACGCGCTCAAGAATTTGGAAAGGTCACACGTACCGGGAGTCTAATTTGTGGTTTCTTCCAAACCTTTTAACACCAGATATCGGAGAAACTTTCAGAAAAACCAAGTCTCCAACGGCAAACTCCAGATCGGCCCTTCGTTGATTAGCATACTTATCATAGCGCTCTTGAGCCACTCGGAGCTTTTCTCGAATATGAATCACAGCACAATTCATCTCTTTAAGGGCTTTCGGACCTAGCAACGGTCTCTCACCAACTTCAGCCCAAAACAAAGGAGTTCTACAACGCCCCCCATATAAGGCCTCAAGCGGGGACATCTGCAGACTCTCTTGATAACTATTATTGTATGCAAACTCCATGAGTTTGAGACGCTCATCCCAAGCACCACCATGATCCAAAATATAACACCTGATCATATCTTCTACGATCTGATTTACTCTTTCCGTCTGACCATTCGTTTGCGGATGATAGGCGGTGGAATACCTTAAATTGGTACCCAACCCCTCCTGTAAACTCTTCCAAAAGCAAGACGTAAATCTGGAGTCTCGATCTGATATAATGCTAACAGGCACTCCATGTAATCTGATGACCTCTTCAAGATATAGCTTGACTATCTTCTTCATCGAATACCCAATCTTAAACGGAATAAAGTGAGCACACTTTGTCAATCTATCGACTATCACCCAAACAGAGTCATGCCCACGGGGAGATTTTGGTAGACCGGTGATGAAATCCATTGAAATACTCTCCCATTTCCAACTTGGAATAACAAGCGGTGTCAATTTACCACCAAGCCTTCTATGATCAGCTTTCACACACTGACACGTATAACATTCTGATACAAACTTCGCGATACCACTCTTCATCCCCGACCACCAAATAATTTGCTTTAGATCCTTATACATCTTAGTGGAACCAGGGTGGTAGTCTACATTGGAACCATGAGCTTCAACACAGATCTTAGCTCGAATGTCGCCAAAGGCGGGGACATAAAATCTACCCCGATACATCAAGGTATCCAAGTCATCCAAGGAGAAATCAAGCAGCTTTCCGTTCATAGTTCTATTCCGGAGGTGCAACAAATCAGGATCATCCATCTAGTGTGCTCGAGTAAGGGAAATCCAAGAGGGTTCTTCTGCTTCCAAACTAAGAGGCACAGTACGACTCCCAACCTCAATATCCATCAACAAGAATTCTTCTACCAAGGACTGTACCGATAGATTAAAAATTTTAGCGGTCTTTCTACTCAAAGCATCGGCTATTACATTAGCCTTTCCTGGATGAAAAAGAATTTCCACTTCATAATCAGCCACATATTCTAACCACCGACGCTGGCGCAGATTTAGTTCCTTTTGAGTGAAGACGTACTTCAAACTCTTATGGTCTGTATAGATCTTGCACAACGCGTCATACAATAAGTGTCTCCAAAGCTTCAGCGCATAAATTACAGCAGCAAACTCCAAATCATGCGTAGGATAGTTTCCCCCGTGAATCTTTAGTTGCCTCGATCCATACGCGATCACCTTACCATCTTGCATTAAAACACAACCAAGTCCGATATGTGATGCATCAACATACACATCATACTCAACTCCTTCAGTAGGTAAGGTTAAAATTGGAGCAGTACATAATTTCTTCTTCAACTCTTGGAAAGCCTCTTCACACTTATCACTCCAAATGAATGTGGTATTATTCTGAGTAAGTCTAGTTCGAGGAGCAGACAACACCGAAAACCCTTCCACGAATCTTCTATAATTGCCAACCAGACCTAAGATGCTCCTAATCTCCTTAGGTGTAGAAGGTCTCTCCCGTTCCATCACAGCAGAAATCTTGGTCGGGTCTACAGAAATACCGTCCTTGCTTACAACATGACCCATAAAGGACACCTGAGGTAGCCAAAACTCACATTTGCTCAACTTCGCATATAACTTATGCTCTCTTAGGGTCGACAAAATCAAACGCAAATGCTGAGTATGCTCCTCAACATTACGGGAATATACCAAGACATCATCTATGAACACAATAACGAATCGGTACAAGAAATCCTTAAACACCCTATTCATCAAATCCATGAAAGCAGAGGGTGCATTGGTTAAACCAAAAGACATCACCAAAAACTCATAATGTCCACGCCACGAACAAAAAGCGGTTCGGGGAATATCTGCCTCACGGATCCTCAAGTGGTGGTAGCCTGAGCGAAGATCGATCTTTGAAAATACCGAGCTACCACGCAACTGATCGAACAGATCATCAATCCTTGGCAGGGGATATCTATTCTTCATGGTTACCTTGTTCAATTCCCTATAATCGATGCAAAGCCTCATCAATCCATCTTTCTTCTTGACGAACAAAACAGGAGCACCCCATGGAGAAGAACTTGGTCTAATAAAACCACAACTCAGCAACTCATCGAGCTGAGTACGCAACTCATCCAACTCACGCGGAGTCATACGGTACGGTGCTTTTGTTATAGGACGATTACCTGGATCGAGGTCTATCACAAACTCTATCTCCCTTTCAGAAGGAAGTCCTGGAAGACTATCAGGAAAGATATCTGGAAACTCTCGCACCACCGAGACATCCTCAAGACGTGGTGTAACAAAAGCTGTTTCCAGAGCAGAAATAGAAACTAAAAACACCTCGCAACCAGACTCTACAGCACGACAAGCATCTACCACAGAAATGACAGGGGAAACTCTGTCCTGAAATCTATAGACGCTCATAGGTTGGCCATCGTCCATCCTGAAATCCAGTCGCTTAGCCTTGCACTGGATGACCGCATCATACTTGGACAGCCAGTCCATGCCAAAAATCACGTTGAAGTCAGCCAGATCTAAAATCATCAGACCTGCAAAGGCCAGAAAATTGTCAAGATAAATAGGGCATCTCAGAACTCCTTGGCTAGATTTCACCGAATCACCTGAGGGAAGCTTGACGTTTAAGGAGTCTCCTAATTGATCTGCATTCAGGCGATGTTTATCAACAAATCTCTGGGCCACAAAGGAATGGGTGGAACCCGAATAAAAAAGAACGCGCGCCCACCTATTCCGCACCTTAAACTCCCCTAAAACCGTAACATGCACAAATAAACGAACGATAACTAGGGCAACAACGATAAATAATAAGGATATTTTAAACTTGGGCTAACCTGATATCACTTGCGTAGAGGTTTGGGCTTCCTCACTGGTCATCACGTTCAGCTTTCCTTTTCCTTTATCCAGGCTTGGTGGCGGCGTCAAAGCTTAAAGCGGGGCAGGCTGCAATGGGGGCTGTGCCTGGGGCATGTAGACTTCTGGTGCCCCTTCTGCTCGCACTGGAAGCATGTCTTTTCTTTCATCCAGCAACAACTCACATCATGACCCTTCCTTGCACAGAATGAGCACATTAGCTCTCCCATGGGTGCACCTTGGATGGCGTGCACCTGCTGCTTCAGGGCGGCAGTCCTCTTGAAACACCTTTCGTAAGGGTGGCTAGAATGACCATAGAAGCTACACACTTCCTTACTTTTCTTATTCTGAGAAGGGCCAGATGCCCTGGAGCTACCATCCTCAACGCCTTTCCTTTTCTCTTTCCTTGCCACAACATCGCGGTTCTTGGTATTTTCAATCGCCTCCACTTTCAAAGCGGCTTCCACTGCTTCAGCATAACTTTCAGCCCGGTAAGCGCATGCCAACTGCTGGACATCGCTTCTTAGTCCTCCAAGGAAACACTTCACTCTACCCTCCTCAGAAGCTACCAAATCAGAAGTAAACCTACTCAGTTTGCTAAACTCAATCTCGTACTCGCTCATAGTGAGCTGTCTCTGCTTCAAATGCAGGAAGTTATTCATCAGGCGGTCTTGCTCGACCGAGGGTAGAAACTTCTTCAGCAGTATCTTCTTGAAAGATTCCCAAGAACAGCCTTCCTTCTGACTCTCTTTTTCCAGAATCCACCAACTCTTTGTCAGGCCTTTTAACTAATATGCTGCAATAATCACCTTCTGGGCTTCTAGAATACCAAAATACGAAAACATCTCCTCGATGGAGATGATCCAATCATCTAAAAACATAAAGTTAGCACTCCCGTCGTAGGTGGGAGGTCCCAACCACTGGAAGTGCGATATGAAATTCATTTCTGGTGGCATCGCCATCGGGGGCACCGGAGGAGCAGGGGGATCGGGCACGGCTTGGATAAGGCAGGCTCTTGCACTAAAGGTTGTTGTGTGGGAGCGGCAGACAACAAAGACTCCATTTGCGATTGCATCGCAACTAATTGTCTCGACAGAGCATCATTGCTCTGACGTAGACACTCGATAATCTCATCGCTTTGCGCACCTGATGACTCACCCTCTGATTGGGGAGTCAACCTCGTCGCAGGACGCTTCAGCGGCATTTCTAAAAATCAAACGGCCAACTCATTAAAATCCTAGCTTACAACAAGGCAACACGACTAGTTCAGACCATACTTAAAAGACACTTGCTTATGCTGCAACTTGCTCTGGGATTTTATAACGATGTTATGTCCTACTTAGGATGATATTCTCACATCCTATTAACTTCTGTGCCTATGACATGAATGCATGTACTCTATATTCTTATTTAATATCATGTGTGTACATGTGTCATCATGTAAACCTTAACTTAGCATATGTGCTTATTCGATGATATGTAATGTATGCAGTGTTATGCATTCTAAAAAGGTCTTAATACATGCATGAGCAGCGTACACATGAAATCTTATGCATCCCATACTACATAACATCGCATGCAATGAGAAAAGAAAACGTGCTAATGGGCACTCATGTGATGGTTATTATGCATCTCATACTACATAACCGTCACATATTGCCTCCTATGGTGGATCCATATACAAACACATATTATGCATCTCATACTACATAATATGCCCCGTATACTTCTTATCATGCTATGATTGTATTGACTATGCTTCGGCTAAGACGTACTGATGACACATTGGTGTGTGTATGAAATGTCACTAAACAACTAACACTAACAAGGGAAGGTTGCCCGACCAATTGTCAAGCAACCTCCCTCTGATACCAACTGTCACAACCCGCATTTTCACAACATAAAATAACTTATCAGAGTAAGAAAAAATGCGCGCCATGATGCCACATTAGCAGGGGATAACTGCAGATGCTCAGGCATACACCTACTTAATCATGAAGAAAGATTGTTTAAGTTACTTTAAGGAAAAAATTAGTTAAGTGTAATAGTTAGTAGTATCCCTCGGCTTAATGGCTCATGTAGTCCATGAATCAAAATATAATTATACGCTGCGGAAAAATACTTATTTAGATTGACTCCAACATCCTACATGAGTATAAACGTCCCCAAAGGACAACTCATGCTATGCAAGACTCTAAATTTATAATAGTAGTAAGGATAGTTTTTACGGTCGCTAAATATAACAAGTTAGAGTTTTTAAATTATGCAGTACATGAAGTAATAGTAATAGATTTTATTCTTAAAAATACCTAACATGCATTCCTAGCATAAATCCTCCCAGAGAGCAAGTAATCCACATCCACATATAGAGAAATAAGCAGCTAGCAAGTATCAAACAAATAACAATTCTGTGGGCGCCAACAACTGACACGAACCCACTTACAGAAAAGTAAGTCTAAACCAGTAAATAAATAAACAACAATCTACCTCGCTGAGACGAGGTAACAACCACGACCAACACTGCAGCCCAGAAACTCTAAAACCTGCTCTACATCTAAAGTGATCTAGGTAACACCACCCCTTGATACCCAAGTGCTAGATGTGGTTACTGGTTGATGACTTAGTATGGATATTTAATTACATCATACTGTGTTATGGTAAAGACATGGTAGGAAGTTCTTGGGTGCTAGTTAGCACGGATTATACTTGGTGAAATTCTAATTACAATAAGGGCTTGGTTGGAAGCTCTTGGGTGCTGGTTAGCACGAGTTTATTCATGGAATCACATTGGTATGTTGTTATACACTGTACATATTGATCCTAGTTGATAGGATTACTTATGGCGAGTCTACAGGCTTATTGGTCGTCACATTGGCAGAAGCTCACAGATAGACTCTAAGCCGGTGGGGTTGTGGTCTTTGGTGTTGATTTCCCGACGACCATTTCCTTGTGCTATTAAGACTGCTGGTTTTAGCGAGCAAGAGTACACAGTTTCACCGTTGGTTTTAGCGCCGAGACGTATGTAAGACTGCTGGTTTTAGCGAGCAAGAGTACACAGTTTCACTGTTGGTTTTAGCGTCGAGACGTATGTAAGACTGCTGGTTTTAGCGAGCAAGAGGACACAGTTTCACCGTTGGTTTTAGCATCGAAATGTATGTAAGACTACTGGTTTTAGCATCGGGACAAGTGTACACAGTTTCACCGTTGATTTTAGCATGGAGACGTGCGTGAGACCTAGGCCCGCTTCGGCTGATCTTTAAGGGCGCTGAACAACCTGCAACAACGCTAGGTGTATTACTCGCATGCTATTATGTAGGGTTCTTTCCTTCCATAAAAGGAAAGGGTCATTTCAAGAAGAGAATGGCCAATCAGTCTATGGAGCCGTTACTCTTTGTACAAAGGCCTATTCCTTCTCTCTCTCCTCCATGTTTCCTCTCTCACTTATCTAAATCTTCTCTCTCTAAAAGGAGAAACAGACCAAAAGAAATCGCAATCATGGAGTCTAATAATTGGACCTTATTTCTCTTTCAAGATCACAATTTCAGTTACTTAATTTGCTTACCTAATTTGTCATAATTCTTAAATGATTCCCCATTAACAACAGCTTAAGCCACTTTTAACGGACAAGATTTGAAATCAGGGACGCGCGCATATTACCCAAAATACCCTCGCAAAATTGAAAATTTCCATTGCAACTATAAATTAGATTTTTAAAAAAAAAAAACTGAAATGTAACAGAAGAACCAAGCTTCCTATTTAGTTTTTCTGCGAAGGTCACAGAAGATGAAAACTCGTTTGTATTTTAACGCGAAAACGCAGTCCATTTCTAAACCACTTATTATTTAGCTCGCAGTCCTTAAATGGATATTCGCAGTCCAAAATGAAATGAAAAGTTCGCCTTTATAAACCCCTTATTATTTAGCTCGCACCTCATATTTCACCGTAGGTTTTACTGTTTCCCACCCCCGGACGTCTTTCCACCAGGAAGCCGTCGCCCCTGCGTACTCTTCTTCCCCGAACGTCGTCCTCTGATAGAGTTTGGCCAGAAGCATTAAAAAAGCTCTGTATATGTAGTGATTTGGCGGCAGCAGAGCATAGGCAAAATGAAGAATCATCTTCATTAACATGTGTTATTCCTCTCCCGTTAATTCTCATTCACCGGCTCCAAGGCTTCTTTTGCTGGCGATCTAAACTTTTTTGGTATGGACAAGTTCTGCTTGTGCTCAAATTTTTATGGTTTAGAAGTCATGTTTCTCTCCGGATATCTTTTGCTTGCGATCTTCATGTCCATGCTTAATCATACCAAAATTTGTCATCCTCATGCTAGCATCGTGACTGCTCTTGCTTGTTCTCTGCAGCAAATGTCCTCCCAAAAACTCATGAAGCCCTAAATCAACACTTTTGCTCATTTTAAAAATTTTGTATTTAATTGGATTTTTATTTATTTTTTATTCTACCTAAGAATTTTGTTTGTACTGCGAGTTTTATTTTGGACTACGATTATCATTTATGGACTGCGAATAAAAATGGACTGCGAATAGCCATTTATGGACTGCTAATAGTAATTCTCTTTTGAAAATATATTATACGCAAGTCATCAAAAGGTCATTTAGGTCATTTGTGTATATCTATACTATATTAATAGAGAAAATACTATTTAGTTAAACATTCATTTTTCAATTTTTCCTTTTTTTTATTTATACTATATTAAAAGAAAAAAAATACTCTTTTATTAAACATTTATTTTTCAATTTTATCTCTCTTTAATTTATATTATTTACATTAATAAAGGGAAACATTATTGATTAAATATTCATTTTTTTATCGTCTTTAATAAAAAAAAATTCAATGTCTTAAAATTGTCTTCTATTTCAAAAAATGTGCTCTTATATAAACAAAATCCTCTACTTGTAATAAAAAAAATGTGTTTTCTCCGTCGCTTGCAAATACTTATTCACACCGCAAAAATGAGCGAAAAGAGCAGTATAATACTCAGGGATTTTCAAACGGCGGGAGTGCCGTCGCATCGGGACAATGTCGTGATCGGGATAAAATCGTGCGGGGCACATGTGCCTACCGTGCACCATCATAATTGAGGGGATGTTGCGGTTGGTCGTAGGGGCAGAGTCCGGTGCCTTTTATAGAGCATTCTTATGAGTGCGTCTATTTTGAATATGATCACACCATTGATATGAGCATGCCACAAAATTTTATTTGCTACTGTTGGATCCCTAGTTGGATTTGGGCTACGTTTACTAAACTAGGATGTGTTGACCCATCATGTATAACCAGAGTCATGTTTGTGTCCTAGAGTTTAGGTCATGTCCTTCGAATCAACACTGCATGGACCAGCCATCTACAGACTACAGAAGACTCCGGACTTAGAGAAATTTCAAAGACTCAGGAAATGAGTTCGACGTTCGTCAAACTCACCTCGACGAAAGTCGTGCTCATCTCGACGAACTCAGAGACAATTCTCTGAGCTGAGCTTGACGAACGAAGTTCTCAGGTCGACGATTTATGGATACTCTACTTCAAAAATTCTAAGTCCAGAGTCATACTCCAGTCGACAAATTTATGTTCTCAGCTCAACGAACTTGGACCACAGTCTCGACAAGTTGTATCAAGAAGTTGTTAGCAGTTCTCAGGTCGACGAATTTAATTCTCAGGTCGATGATTTCTGGACACTCTACTTCAACATTCTAAAGTCCAAGGAACATTTATCTGAACATTAGTCGACAAACTTAGATTCTCAGCTCGACGATCTTGATGCACAGAATTTGCAAGGTTCTACAGAAAGCAGTTATATGTTCTTAGGTCGACGATCTTGGATCTCAGGTCGACGAACAACCATTATCTGGTCGACGAACATAACTTCTCAGCTCGACGAACTCAGGGCCCAGGTCGACAAATTCTGTTCTTCACTTGACGATTTCTGTGCAGTTCCAGACATGGACTTTTCCTCCCTCTGTCCTTATTTTATTGCAATAATTCCTGAGTAATCAATGCTTAATATTCTCTGAATATTACCATTAGAAGCAGCATTGATTATGACCTTCATCAGGGTTATTACTTGCTGATTTTCAATGAGACAGTTGGAGAAATCAATCAATGCAGACATTCTCAAGGCCGTCAGTAATCAATGTTGAAGAAATTCAAAATTCAGAAAAAAGATTTCATAGAAAATATAAAAGGATTTTTTCTTCTTCCTTCTCGACATAGAAGCGCAGAGCACACAAGTAATCATAGAGAGATCAAGAATCTGAGATAGCACAAACAATATACAGGGCAATACAACAGTAAAGAAACAAAAGCCCCGGACCAGAGAAATAACAGCTACTGAATAAGAAGAAGAACATCGATCCAAAATCAAGATTCCTCTTCCTTCTTCATTCCAGGATTCTTCAAGGACAACAACAATTCTATCAGTCAAGAAGTTCCTGGATATCTTCTGGTCAAGGCTAAAGGATTGAAGCCCTACTCACCCTGAAGCAAAGCTCCAACCTTCCTGAACAAATCAATATCTCAGGGGGAGCTTTGTTAACATCAAAATCCACTAAGTCTTCTCAGTTGTATTTGAGAAAGAGAAGACATCATCACTCTCTCACTCCCACTGTAAAAAGGGTTCTTTAACTCCCTTCAAAAGTTATTTCTGGTTGCAAGTCACCTGACCAAAAGACTTGGGATTGGTTTTTGAGCACCTGATCAAAAGCTTATTGGTGGCAGTCACCTGATCAAAAACCTGAGTGGATTCCTACCATGGTGGTAGAAGAGTGGATGTACCCAGGTTGGAGAACCACTATAAAATTCTTATGTTATCCGGTTTCCATCTTTTTCTTTTGTTCTTGTTGTGGGTGTGCTAGTTAGGTTGCTGTGTCTGTGATAGTTAGTTCATATTTGTTGTGTCTGTGGTAGATCATTTTATCTTAGGACTGATTTTATTTACAACAAAAAACCTTAAAAGTTTCAAGACTCTATTCACCCCCCCCCCCTCTAGAGTATATCAAATCTAACCCCAACTTTCAGCTACCCATTTTTTAAGGGTGTTGTTACTAGCAAACCCTAAAAGGCTGTGAGCAAACCATAATAAACCGGTTCAGGCCTTTTTCTTCTTATTTCCAACCTAAAAGAATGTTGTTAGCAAAACCAGTATATAACCTGATTCCTTCCCTGAAATCTCATTTCTTTCCTCCCGATATTTCCATTTGCCCTAGTCGCCCACTATAGAGTTGTTTCCGCCACAGTGGAGAAGGTCCCTCATCTCCCGCAGCAAAGCGATTCCTCCGTCGTGGGGAAGGTCCGTCGTCACCCGGAGCAAAGTGTCTCTGCCGCCGTGGAGAAGCTTTATTGTCGCCCGCATCAAGTTGCTTCCACCGTCGTGGAGAAGCTACGATGTCGCCCAGAACCAACAACTTCCGTCGCCCGCGGCTAACTGCTTCCGCCGCCCGCAGCAAGTTGCTTCTGCCGCCGTGGAGAAGCTCTGTTGTCGCTCGGAACCAACTGCTTCTATCGCCTGCAGCCAACTGCTTCCGCCGCCCGAACCAAAGTGTTTCCTCCGCCCGCACTAAAGTGCTTCCTCTGCCCGCAGCAAAGTAAGGTAAATTCATCCCACCCTAAAACCTCATTTCCTTCCTCCCGACGTTTTAATTAGAGAGAAAGCATTGTATCTTACTCAATTTTTTTCTTTCAATCTTTGCAATTTTATAGGTGAACTAATTGATCAGAAGCAAAATTCAGCCTTCCATCACCGATGTCGACCCGCCCTCAATGGAGATTGGTCTACAACATTCATCCTCTTAGCAATGCTCGCCCGCACCATTTTGAAAAGTGGATGTTCATGTCAGATATGAGGTTAATTATACTTTCTTGCTATAATATTGGTGTGACTTTAATTTCACGAAATCAGAGTATGATGTTTTTGCCATTGGACTTCGCACTTTCTCAAATCCCAAATGTAATTTTATTGCATTCGTGAATTGTAATCATTTTGTGAGACTATGCATGAAAAAAGATGTTCATTGTCTCAACTTTTCTCCCCATGGAGGAGATATCATACACATATAGCGAGTTCATGGGAAGCATTCTCAACAACAAATCATGAAAGATATAAATTTTAAGTTCAAAATTCAGTCTATTAAATTACTTACAATTATACTAACAATGTTTAATTATATTACAGAATATTTTTGAGAGTATTAAAGACAAGCAACTTCATGGGAATGGACCATTGACAATAAATTGAGAAAGGTATACAGTTTGACTTATTTTCCTAAGCATATTAATTTATACATAAAATTTGTAACATTATTTTAATTTATTGCAGAAGTTTTTGGGAGCTATTGAAGATGACTGCATTTTGAATTATCCTTTTTGTAGCAAAATGATGTGATAACTAGTCAACTTTTGTAATGTTAAGTGATATAGTATAGTACAAATACTTTTATGTGTTTTTTTTAAGTTTTTTGAGTGGTTTGCTAGTAATCATTTGATTTTCAAATAATCAATTTCCGATTTTATGGTATGGTAGTAGTAATGATTTGCTAACAACCAAAATAAATTTGCTTATAATAGCACCCTTTTTTAAAAGCACACATACTTAAATTTTTATAAAAAAAATTTGTTTTCTTTGGAGAGGTGAAAAATGCACTTAATTCTTTTAGAAAATCAGAATACACGCAAGAATCAGTGGCATTACATGAATTAGTTGTGACCCCCACCTTCCTCCGCCGCCTGGCAATACGATCTTTCAACACTCTCATCTACGTTCTGTTCGGCACTGCTCCGCTCCGACAAGATTGATAAACTCAAAAATCTCAGTCGCAAGCTCACGATGGCCAAATTTTCGCCGGACGCTTGCACATATGACATTCTCAACAGAGCCCGTGTTGTTGTCGGGTTGATCCACGGTGCGCGCGAACTATTCCACAAAGTGCCCAGGGAGGGAATCTGGCCGACCGCAACCACTTTCGAAAAGCTTGTTAATTTCCGCTCTCGAAATGCCCAGGAGATTGGCCTTGACGTCGCGGCGTATACGACCTTGATCCGCGGGTTTTTCCGGGATGGAAGGAAGGGAGCGCTCGTTCTGCGCAGGGGCGGAGTTTGAAGACTAACAATCTCCTGTTCGTCTGGCAACGAAGAAGAGAACAACGATCGGAGGAAGAGCAATGTCCACGTCGGCCAGGACTCAAGGAAGAGCGCCATTAGTGTCGGCGTCGGACCAGGCGGGTGAGCCAGCTCTTGTCGTCAAGGGTGGCCTTGGAGAATAACGAGAAAGGGGGTTTAGGGTTTCACGGGAATAGCGGTAACGAGAGAAATTGATCACGGGAGAGTGACGGAGTGCGCCTACGAAGAGGAATCGAGAGTAAAAAAAAATAGTTATTATTTTATTTTTGACCCAAAATCTCATCATTTTTTGCGTCTTTTCGAAATATGTCTTGTACATATAATTTTAGGAAAAATGCTTAACAAGAAAGTTGTAGATCTTGACGAGATCTATAACTTTCTTGGAGAACTCTTTTCCTAAAAATATATGTATAAGACGTAATTTGAAAATATGTCTATGTTTTGCGTCTTTTAGAAATACGCCTTGTACATGCAATTTCAGAAGAAGTGTTCACCACTAAAGTTGTAGATATCGTGAAAATCTACAACTTTCGTGTTGAACATGTTTCCTGAAATTACATATACAAGACGTATTTCAAAAAGCCGCAAAAAATCAAGATATTTTGACTGTGATTAGTCAATAACGGCAATCGCCTTATATTACAGATATATTAAGTAACTTTTCCTGCAATCTGCGATTTTGGCGGTTTTATTGAGAAGATTGATGGAGATGCCATCAAATCACCCGTTTTTGGATGTGACAGCTTGGCAGCGGGGCGATGAATACCGTCCACATCAAAAGATTCCTTTAAAATTACAAAGTTTAGAATTCGTTTATGTTTTAAGCATATAACTCCATATTAATTAAGGCGATTGTTATTAGCACTACATTTTTGGATATTCGCACTATATTTACTCCTAATTTTTCACGGCTTTTGAAAATACTCATTGTACATGCATTTTTAGGAAAATTGTTCAACACAAAAGTTGTAGATCTCGACGAGATCTACAACTTTCTTGTTGAACACTTTTCCTAAAAATTCATGTATAAGGCGTATTTCTAAAAGGCGCAAAATCTGAGTGTATTTACTAATGTACGTCTTGTACATGCATTTTTAGGAAAAATGTTCATCACCAAAGTTGTAGATCTCATCGAGATCTACAACTTTCGTGTTGAATACTTTTCCTAAAAATGCATGTACAAGGAGTATTTTCAAAAGACGCGAAAAATTAGGAGTAAATATTGTGCGAATATCCAAAAATGTAGTGCTAATAACAATCGCCTTAATTAATTATAAGTTGCGGGTCCATGAATCATGATCTACATGAAAAACAGTACTATTTCATGAAATAATCACTTTTCTAATTTTACTTCCTTTATATTATAATTTTGGCTCTTTTTATAATTGGATTTAATTTATTTTATATTTAAAAAATTACGCTCTTATCTAATCAAATTTTATAAGTTTTTTTATTTGATGAGAAAAAAAACTTGAACAATAGAAATAATAGAAATATTAGCTAGCGCATGGGGGCATGAGGAGACCCGTATATGACTGCTTACCCCGGCGGCAACATTGTATATTACCACGACGGGGCATGGGAGAACTTGTGCACGATTACTTGCCCTGGCGTGAAACCCATATCATTCACAAACACAAATAGATATCTTATTATATAGCAATATTTCAATCTTGCTAACTCAGCACTTTCAATTTCACTCTCCAGATAATCTCACAAGTGAATCTTTATCTTCATAACACCTCTGTTATCTCAACTTCGATCATATCTGTCGCACTTCCCTCACAAAATCTTCGCCCCAATATGACCCCCTTTCACAAATTCTTCGCTAGATGCCGTCTTCCACACCCACGGTCGAATCCGTTGTCCACACTCTCATCGTCACCCTCGCTCTCGACGTTGCCCACGCTCGTTGTCGTCCCCGATGACAATTGACATCTAATGTCTTTTCCGCCGCGTCATCCAATATTCCACGTCAATCTACGGATATCTGGAGATTCCTCACAATAGGTCTCTTCTTCCCAGCAATTTGTTATCTGGGGTTTTGATTAACCATTGATATCGATAATTTAATCTGAAATCGATGATGTTATTGTTAGGTCGCTCGAAACATACCGGGTGGTGATCAAAGTGAAATTACCTCCCCGTTGCCCCTAGCTTGTGTTTTATAGGCAAACTCTAGGTTCAATACGGGTATCAGATATCCCAGTATCCAAAACAGACTCGTTAAGCCTCAGTGTCTGTTATATACTCAAATATATATAACAATCTCCTCCTATATTTGTGATATATAGCGTTTACATTTCAGAGTGCTGGAAAGTAGATAATATTAAAATCCAAACTTTACTCGTTATCTAGAAAAAATAATACAACTTAAAAGCATAACAAAGGAGATTTGCATAAAACAAACACCAAACATAAAATGCAATACATGAGTAAAAGTCTGAAAAATAGATAATATGGATCAACACGTAACAATTCTACTCAAAGAGTAGATCATCATTCATGTCAAAATCTATTTTCTCTTATCCATCTTCACTAGTGTCTGCAAGGAATTTCATGAGTTTAGACTTTATGAATTCATAAAATATATGCATCGACATTTAAAGTAAACTAGTTTTATCTAAATGAGCTTAGTACTTGTAGCAGTAGTGAAGTGACACTGTCAGCATTTCTATCAAGCCTAACTAGGAGCAGCCATGTGATGATTTTAATAAATCAAACATTGTTATCATACTCATTAATGAACATTATGTACCTTATCATCAAATGTGAAATGAATTGACAAAATATTATGTCCAGCATTATCAGTGTGAAATAATGTGTTATGATCATTAATGTTACTTTAACTTTTACAATGACTTTCTATTCTCAATTGAATAATCCCTGATTACTCTTATAATGAGAAAGATGTTAAGTCATCAAATGTGCAATGACTAGCATTTAATCATATTAGGTTTTCATCAAGAGATTATTTGGAATTTTCAGTCTGTTATTAGATGCTTGAATGTTTTCAGTTATATGTTCTTACCATCAAAACATAAATATATGAGTAAAATTTCATATTTTTATGAATTTTAATCTTACCTCCCCTAATGTTGTGTTTGTGAGAACTATATTTAAATCTTTTGTCAAGCTGTCTGCAACATTATCCATTGACATCACATAAATTAGGGTCATAATCCCTTGACTTGTGAGGGAGGTCAACCAGGCTTATTTCGTACTTAGTTGTCTTCTTTTGCCATTAAACAAAGTGTTCATAGCAATCATTTTTATAGCCTGATTGTCGCAGTAAACTGCAATAGAACTCAGTTTTAGGCTTCTAAGAACCGAACAAAAAACAAACCGAAATGGTTTTAACTGAAACTTTATTATCCGAAAAAGGTGTCTATTACAAAGGTATGCCATCCCTTATATAGAATGGAGGAGAGATGAGAGAATACAAATAAGAAATGTGAGACTAAAAATTTACAGGACTAAGCGGACTATACAAAACAAACCGCACAAGCCGCGCGGTTAGACAGAAGGGCTAACCGCACGGCTACCACCAGAGAGAAAGAGAGATGCCGGGGTAGACCGCCAGACCGCTCGGTCTCCAAGCCGGCTGAGAAAAACCGCCAGACCGCGCGGTCTTCAACCCGCCAAGACAGACCGCTAGACCACCCGGTCACCAACTTCAACACTCCCCCTCAAGCTGGAGCATATATATCGATCATGCCCAGCTTGTCACAAACATGAAGAAACGAGGCGGAAACTGGCTTGGTGAAGATGTCACCCAGCTCTTTATCAGAAGTGACAAAGGGAGTGCAAATTTGTTCCTTTAAGATCTCTTCACGAATGAAATGACAGTCGACCTCAATGTGCTTTGTTCTCTCATGGAAGACCGGATTTTTGGAGATGTATATGGCAGGCTTGTTATCACAGAACATAGGTAGAGAATGGTTGTAGACCTCTCCTAAATATAGCATGAGAGCCCGCAGCCATTTTAACTCACAAGTGGTCGATGTCATACTACGATACTCAGCTTGTGCACTGGACCTAGAGACAACAGACTGCTTCTTGCTCTTCCAGCTCACCAGATTTCCCCCAACAAAGGTGCAAAAACCTGAGGTTGACTTGTGATCCCCTTTGTCATCAGCATAACTTGCATCTGAGTATGCTTCAATCCTCAGATGACCATTCTTCTGAAAAAGTAATCCTTTCCAAGGCGCTGCTTTGACATACTCCAAGATCCGCAAGGCGGACTGTAGATGGCACTCCCTAGGTGCTTGCATGAATTGACTCACCTTGCCCATAGCATAGGAAATGTCGGGCCTGGTCACTGTGAGATATATGAGCTTACTAACCAGACGCCTGTACCGCGAACTATCAGAAAGAGGAGGCGAATAATCTGTCCAGGTTTTGTCTTCTCCAGTTGCCATGGGGCATCGGACAGGTTTTGCTCCAGTCAATTCTGCCTCTTTTAAAAGATCAAGGGCATACTTACGCTGAGAGAGAACTAAGGAGTCGGGCTTCTGAGAGATTTCGATCCCCAGAAAGTACTTTGGAGAGCCCATATCTTTCGTGATCAGATGTTGGCGAAGATGTCGCTTTGTCAGGGCTACCCCTTCCTGGTCATCACCAGTGAGAAGAATATCATCGACGAACACAGCAAGAACAACCAGCCCCGAAGGAGTTTTGCGAATAAATAGAGAGTGATCAGCAGAGCTTCGCGCAAAACCAATGGCCGCCACGATGCCGCTGAACTTGTCAAACCAAGCTCGAGGGCTCTGCTTGAGGCCATAAATTGCCTTCTACAGCCGGCATACTCGTGTCTCCCCCTGAGCAACATACCCAGGAAGTTGCTCCATGTAAATGGCCTCGTGAAGATCACCATAAAGGAAAACATTCTTGACATCCAGTTGAGAAATCGGCCAATCCCTATTGACCGCCACAGAGAGAAGGACCCGGATAGTGTTGAGACGAGCCACGGGGGAGAAGGTGTCAAAGTAATCAACCCCATAGGTCTGAGTAAAGCCCTTAGCAACAAGGCGAGCCTTATACCGATCCATAGTGCCGTCTGGGGCAAATTTGACCACAAAGACCCAGCGACAGCCAACAACATCAGTACTGAAGGAAGGAGGAACAAGAGTCCATGTACCCCGCTCCATGAGGGTCGCCATTTCCTCATCCATGGCCAGCTTCTAGTGGGGAATAGCAAGGGCCTCCTGATAGGAACGAGGCGTGGCAGTGGCAGAGATAGTCAGTGCAAAGGCCCTGCGAGAAGTGGTAAGACGATCATATGAAACAACAGCAGTAAGGGGGTGTAGGGTACATGTCCGCACCCCTTTGCGAAGAGCCACAGGGAGATCCAGGTCGGCGACCCCCTCGGTATCCAGAGCGTCCGTGGCAGAGAGAGCTGGCCCGAGAGAAGAGAGCGACGGCGGTGGAGAGGATGGAGACGGAGGTGGAGAAGTAGGAGAGAGAGGTGGATCGAGAGGAGGGGACGGAGATGGCGGAGGGGTGGATATCTCGGTAGGAGACGAGGGAACGAAGGGAATAGTAGGAGAATCAGAAGCTGGGGGAAGAGGAGAGGAAGCAGGGAAAAGAGAGGAGGATTCAGCCGAGAAGTAGGAGGCATTCTCGAAGAAGGTAACGTCAGCAGAGACGAACTGCTGACGAAGAACAGGGTTAAAGCAACAATAGCCTTTCTGAGTGGTGGAGTACCCCAAAAAGACACATTTGGTGGAGCAAGGGGATAGCTTGTCAAGGGTGGCAGATGGGGTATGCACAAATGCAGTGCATCCAAAGATTCGGAGTAGGAGAGGAAAAGGCTCCTGGCCCGGATACAGAATGGAGAATGGTGTTTTCCCGTGGAGAATGGTGGATGGAAGGCGATTGATGAGGTAGCAGGCAAGGAGAACAACATAGACCCAATAAGAGCGATGGGCATGCATCTGGGTCATCAATGTGCGAGCCACATCGAGGAGGTGACGGTTTTTGCGTTCCGCCACCCCATTTTGTTGGGAGGTGTAAACACAGCTAGTCTGATGAATAATGCCATGTTGCACACAAAAAGATGTAAAATCATGACTCAGATACTCTTTAGCATTGTCGGAGCGAAAGGTTTTAATAGAAACATTAAACTGAGTTTTTATTAGCTGATAAAAAGAGATCCATACATCTAAAAGTTCAGAGCGATATCGGAGGAGATACACCCAAGTACAGCGAGAAAAATCATCTATAAAAGTTACAAAATAAGAACTACCCCGGCCAATGGTGAGGGTAGGAGCAGGTCCCCAGATATCGGAGTGGACGAGATCAAACGGACGAGTAGAGCCCCGACCTTGCCCTGGTGGGAAGGAGGAACGGTGATGCTTGCCGAGCTGACAGGCGTCGCATTGGAGAGGAGTACGATACGGAGAGAGGTGGGGCAGAAGCTGATGTAGAAGTCGTGGTGGAGGATGACCGAGGCGGAGATGCCACTGGAGAAGATCCGGACAAGAAGAGGAGAAGGCGGACAAGGCGGACAAGGCGAAAACATTGTCGACGAAGTAGAGGCCGCCGCTCTCAGTCCCAGTAGCAATCGTTCGGTGGGAGCTCGGATCCTGAAAAGAACAAGAAGTCGGTGTAAATGTCACAGAACACTGAAGCTGCTTGCATAAAGAGGTAACAGACAATAGATTGCACGGAAACTTGGGCACATAGAGAGTGTCCGCTATTCGTAGTGACGGAGTAACATGAACCACTCCCGTCCCATGAACCGGGGAGGGAGAACCATCCGCAACTAGGACCGGGGGCAACCGATCATGTTGTTCGTGTAAAGAGAAGCACTGAGGATTGCCCGTCATGTGATTAGTGGCACCAGAGTCGATGAGCCATTTACCTTGAGTCACCATGTGGGCACTACCTGAGGATGTTACAACAGAGGCAGATGGCTTGGAAGAGTCACCGGAGGGGCGAAGATGGGGATGATTCGTCCAGCAGCGGTCGAAAGTATGTCCGGTGCGGCCACAATAAGAACAGAGGTAGCGGGAAGAAGCACGGCCGCCGGACTGGTGACTGCGGCTACCCGAGCCACTCCGCTGAGTGTGATGAGAATAGTTGTCCGGTGGTGGAGGAGCGGGCAAAAGGGGGCACTGAAGGAGAGAGGTGACAGCAGCGATGCGGGCAGCGGTGGCATCTAAGGTAGGAGAGTCGGCCTCACCCAGAATTTGCTGGCGGATCATTTCATAAGTATCAGGAAGCCGGAGCAGATAACACACAACCAGAAGCTCCTGGAAGTGCTTGTGTTGTTGAGCCAAGTCCGCAGAAAAGGGGCGATTCTGAAGAATCTCAGCCCCAAGAGCCTGAACTTGTTGGTAGGCAGCAGCAGGAGACAAGGTAGGACGGGCAAAGAGGTCCGCATACAACATATAGATGCGGGATGTCTGAGCCCCCTTGGAGTACAGAGCGGCAAGATGAAGCCAAGCGGCCTTGACTGTCTCATCATGACGTATGACGGGAAGGCACTCATCGGAAAGACTGTTCGCGAGCCAAGTACGCACAAGCGCGTCACTTGCATCCCAGTCATCAAAGAGAGGTGAAGTGATAGTAGGTGGGTCATCAACGAGATGGTGGTGTTTGCGTTGTGAGCGAAGTAGAAAGGTGAAAGAGACGCTCCAATCCGGGTAGTTGGAGCCAACAAGCTTGGAAACAGTCCCAAGGTTCTCGGAAGGAGTAGGTGGAAGAGGCGGAGCCGGATTGGTGATAGGGGTGGTGGCAGTAGATGCATCAGAAAGAGCCATAAGAGCAGGAAAAAGGAAGCCGGGCGGTTAGGAAACAACCCGCACGGATAGGAAAAAGATAAGCTGCAGTGGTCACGAGGGTAGAAACCAGCGGCCAGAAAAGCCACGACCAAGCTGCAGACCCAAGCAGAGGGGAAGAAGTCGGACGGCTAGAGGACAGGCCGCGCGAACAAAAGCAAGACAAAAACAGGTCGCTGCGACAGGAGGCGACGACTTAGAACAGGAAACAAAAAGTCGCACACACAGAGGGCAACAAGAAGGAGAGGAAGAGGCCGCGCGGACAGGGAGCAAACCAGCGAGACAAGCCGCGCTGACAGCGAAGGCACAGAATCAGGAGGAGTAGATCGAGTCCTCTGATACCATGTAAGAACCGAACAAAAAACAAACCGAAATGGTTTTAACTGAAACTTTATTATCCGAAAAAGGTGTCTATTACAAAGGTATGCCCTCCCTTATATAGAATGGAGGAGAGATGAGAGAATACAAATAAGAGATGTGAGACTAAAAATTTACCGGACTAAGCAGACTATACAAAACAAACCGCACAAGCCGCGCGGTTAGACAGAAGGGCTAACCGCACGGCTACCACCAGAGAGAAAGAGAGATGCTAGGGTAGACCGCCAGACCGCCCGGTCACCAAGCCGGCTGAGACAAACCGCCAGACCGCGCGGTCTTCAACCCGCCAAGACAGACCGCCAGACCGCCTGATCACCAACTTCAACAAGGCTCGTCGGTGAAATGTCCATAATCAAATCTCTTATCCACTCTGATTCTTCTCCCGCTGAAGCTAGAGTGTAAAGTTCAGATTCTATAGAAGAGAGTGCAATATATGATTACCTCTTGGACTTACATGCCATAATTACTCCTCCTACTGTGAAGATAAATCAATTAGTAGACTTGTTGTCATTTACTTTTGAGCATCATGATGCATTAGAATATCCTTTAAGAACTGGAGGATGATCATTGTAACATGAAACATTCTTTTGAGTGAGATTTAAGTATTTTATTAGCCTATCGAGTGCATTCCAATGGTCTTGGCCAGAATTACTAGTGAATTTGCATTATATGTCTATCATGAAGGCTATGCTAGGTCTGGTGCAGACCATAGCATACATAAGACTATCAATCGGTTTAAAATAATCTAACTGTCTAACAGCAGCTCCTTCATTGGGTTTTAAATACTTATTGTAATTATATGGTGTCTCTTCTGCTCTTCTTTTATTATATCCCCACATATCCAACATGGATTTTATGTAGTGGTTTTGACTTAGAGAAATGTCATTTTTCTCAAAGCTTTCTTGCATGCCTAATATAGTTTCAGCTATACCAAGATCTTTAATGCCAAATTCTATTATTAGACCCGAATTTACGTCATCCACTTCAGACTAATCAGATCATAATATTAGCATATCATCTACATGCAAGCATATTATATTGACTTTATTTGATCTATGTCGTATGTAAAGATATTTATCAAAGAGACTCGATATGAATCCCATGACCTTTACACTATAATCAAATTTCTCATGACATAATTGGGTGCTTGTTTTAGTCTATATATTGATTTAATTAACTTACAAACTTTGTTTTCGTGGCCTTCTACAATGATGCCTTCAGGTTGACTTATATATATCTCTTCGGTCAGATCTTCGTTGAAGAATGTAGTCTTAACATCCATTTGATGTATTATAAAATTCTCAATAGATATAATGACAAGGATAATCTTAATGGTTGCTAGGTGACACACTAAAAAATATACATCAAAATAATCCACTCCACTGGCTTGTATGAAACCTTTACCCACCAGGCGTATTTTATACTTAGCTACGCTACCAATAAAATTTAATTTTTTTCAGAATACATTTATACCTTATAGTTTTAGCTTTTTTTGGCTTATCAACTAATGTCTATGTGTTGTTTTGAAGTATAGAGTTCATCTATTCATCAATTGCTTCTTTCTAGAGAAATGAATCACTTGATCTCATCACTTTCTTATAGGTGGATGAATAATCCTCAACGTGGTAAGTGACAAAATCACTATCGAAGGTTCTAGGAGTTCTTTTTCGCACAGAAGTTATCTTAGACTCTAGGCTAAAATTGTCCTCTGAAACTGAATAGGAAGTGTTCGATACCGATTCAGGTTCTTTCTCAATAATAGCTGTTTGCATACTTGAGAGTGACAAGTTCTTATCTTTAAAAAATTTAACTTCAAAGAACACAACATCCCTATATTTTATAATGATATTATTAGAAATATCTAAGAATCTATCTGTAACACTATCTTCAGCTTAACTTAAGTAGATGTATGTGTCGGTTTTAGGTCCAATCATAGACCTTCTAGGGTCAGGAACCCTAACATAAGCTATAGTGCCTCGGGTCTTAAGTCTAGTTATGTTTAGGGGTCTCTAAAACTAAAGATCATATGGTGTAACCTCTAACTTAGCATGAAGAACCTTATTTGGTATGTGATTTGTAGTTAAGAATGTTTCTCCCAAATAGGCATAAGGCATACCAGTAGTCAAGATATAGAATTCAACATTTTTATTAACGTTTTATTTTTCCTCTTAGTTATACTATTTGATTAGGGTGAGTAGGGAACAATGAGTTTTGTTATGATCTGTTGAGAGGCAAGGAAATATTTGAACTCATTAGACATATATTCTCCTTCTATATCACGTCTAAATCTCTTGATTTTCATGTCAAGTTGGTTTTCTACCCTAGTTTTGAAGAGAGAAAACTTTTCAAATACTTCATCTTTAGTTTTAAGATATAAATATCACAGAACCTATAATAGTCATCTATAAATGTGATCATATACTTCATACCCCACTGGTGACAAAATTTTAATATCACAGATATCAGAATGTATTAGCTTTAGGGATATTATGCTCCTAGTAACGATACTAAAAGGTTTCCTAGTGACCTTAGTCTGAACACAAACTTCACATTTCTCAAGTTAATTTTTAGTGCCTAATGTGATCTGGTGAGTTCTAGTAAGTTGAAATATCTTCCTATAGTTCATGCGTCCTAATCTCGCATGTAGAGTTTTAGGACAAACTAAGTTTGATTGAACTATTTCGTTTGCTACACTTAGTCTGTGTACAACCCCAATATTCGCTGAGTCGGACCCGGAGACACCAACGGTCAGGATTAGGCTAGCCAGAGGAGCTCCCGCCCTGAAGAAGTTCCCTCCCATGAGTGGGCGGGGATGCTTGCGCTTGCGCCAAGCTCCCGCCTTGGAGGAGTTCTCGCCTATAAGCAGGCGAGACCGCTTGCGCCGGGCTCTGGACAGGAAGGCTCTCGGCTCAGAGTTCTCGCCGAGTGGGGCCCAGGGCCCAGGGTAAAATGACCTAATTACCCTCAGGTAAAATTACCCCTATACCTTCAGAATTAATCGTGGGATTTGGATATTGGCAGGTCAACTAAGGGTATTTCAGTAATCTCAGGTCAGCAAAAGGCTATAAATAGACTCATAAGGGCTCCTTAGAAAGCAAGCTTTCATTATTCTCCAAAATCTCCTGTGCTTTCTGAGGAGCTCCTAGCCCAGCGGCCTGCCGCGGTCGCCCCCTTGCGGGCGAAGTCCCACGACCGCGAGAGACGGTCATGGGGTGAGGATGCTAGATGCGGCCGCTCCCCTTGCTGGTGGCGCCCAGTGGCCGCGAGGAGGGTTGGTCGGGCACAAACTCTCATTTGCAGGCTGCGCCTACGCCCGCGTGAAGCAAATGCGGGGAGGGGCGGTCGGGCATGGCCGCCGCCGTTGCTGGAGGCGCCCCGCGGCGCGGCCACAACATGGTCGGTTGGTTGTAGGCCACCTGGCGCCGATGATGGCGACGCCGACGGTCGATCATCGTGGAGGATCAAACTTTGCACGAAAATCGCGTGTGATGATCGCGTGTGCGGCTGTCAAATTCATGATCTCACTAAGTTAGAGAAGATCATGGGGAGGAGACTATTTGATCCCCCAATTTCTCTACATATTTATGAGGATCTCATCAAATACAATCATCATGTATTGATTCAAAATTATCATATTTAGATACAAATATCTATTACTTACAAATACCAATAACAATTCTCTTAATTATTTAATTTCAACATATATTATTTTCTCAAATAATGTAATAACTATAAGAAAATAAAACTAATGTATTTTTTCGATTCCCAAAAAAACAGGAGTCGGTTCCGCATTTCTACCCGTATCTCTCTCCCTCTCTCTCCACGCCGCCATATCTCCACCCCACTCTCTCTCTCTCTCCCCTCCACCCCGTCACATACATTGTACCCCACTCTCTCTCTCTTACATTTGCATGTCTTTTCTCTTGTTCTTCTCCGGTGGTAATAGTCGTTCTCTCTCTCTCTCACACACACACATTTGCACAAACTCCCCATTTGCACGATTTTTCGAGCGCTTCACGTTTTCAACCCGATGTGGTGATAAGTATGAGGAAGTTTAAGTTTATTTATTTGCTTTAGACTTTCAAGACTTTTATGTGTGTCACCAGTGTTTTAGACTTCGTACTAGTTTCTGGATACCCCGTCAGGGTATTGTTCGACACGGGAGCGTCACACTCCTTTCTTGCAGCAAGCTTTATCCGAAGAATTGGAGTCGAGTCCTTTTCAACGGATACAGAACTTAGGGTGCGCATGTCCAATGGGTCTTTCATGACTACCAGGACGAGAGGGCGTATTGGTTGGAGTCTGGACGGAGTTGCCTTCTTGTTGGTAGCAGTGGTTCTGCCGTTGGCCGAATTCGATGTGATCTTGTGGATGGATTGGCTTGCAAAGCAGTGTGCTAGTATTGACTGTCTATCTAAGGTGGTGACCCTAAGAAGCGAAGGAAAGGAAGAGGTTAAATTTGAGGGCCTTAGTGGAGTAGCCTGTTCCCTGATCTCAGTCATGCAGTTGGTGCGGGCAGTTACTAGGGAGGAGTAGCTTTCGTAGCATTCATAGAAACGCAACTTTCCAAGCTAGCAATCAAAGAAGTACCGGTAGTGGCAGAATTCGAGGATGTATTTCCTGAGGAGCTTCCCTTGGATCCTCCTTGTCGGGAGATTGATTTCTCGATTGAGTTAATAACAGAAGCTAGGCCGGTGTCACGTCCTCCTTTTAGGATGGCACCAAAGGAGTTGGCCGAGCTCACGGTACAGTTGTACGAACTGGTGGAGCAGGGGGTACATTAGACCCAGCTCTTCTCCATGGAGCACGCCAATGCTGTTTGTGAAGAAGAAAGATGATAGTATGTGGCTGTGCATAGACTAGCGAGAGTTGAATAAATTAACCGTAAAGAATAAGTATCTGATTCCACAGATAGATGACCTGTTCGACCAGTTGGTAGGGTCAGTGGTGTACTCTAACTTGGACTTGAAGTCCGGATACTACTAGTTATAGATTCGAGATGATGACATACCCAAGATATCATTTGGTACGAGGTATGGTCACTTTGACTTCACGGTGATGTCGTTCGTATTGACGAATGCGCCATCGGTATTCATGGATTTGATGAATCGACTATTTCGGGAATTTTTAGACTCATTTGTGGTGGTCTTCATCGATGATATTTTGGTATACTCCAAATCGGAGGCGGAGCATGAGACTCATCTGAGAGTAGTCTTGAAAACTTTTAGAGAGAACCAGATGTATGCAAAGTTTTCGAATTCCGAGTTCTTGTTGGAGAATGTGGCATTTTTAGGCCATATGATTAATTGTAATGGGGTGGCGGTGGATCCAGCGAAAGTTGAGGCCATCAGAGATTGACCAATTTTGAGCACCGTGGCGGAAGTCAACAGTTTCCTTGGACTAGCCGAGTGCTATATAAGGTTTGTGGAAAACTTTTCGCGGGTAGCTCTGCCCCTCACCACTCTGACTCGTAAGGACCAGAAGTTTGCGTGGACGCAGGAGTTTAATCAAACGTTCGACACCTTGAAGGAAAGGCTGATGATAACTCCAATACTAAGTCTTCCTAAAGGGACTGAAAGATTTCAGATTTTCAGTGATGCATCAGGTTGCGGTTTGGGTTGCATGTTAGTGCAATATGGTAAGGTGATAGCCTTTGGGTCTAGGCAATTGAAACCTCATGAAAAGAATTACCTCATCCATGACTTGGAGTTGGCGGTGGAAATTTTTGCGTTGAAGTTGTTGAGGCACTATGTGTACGGTGCTAAGGTAGATATCTTCACGGACCATAAAAGCCTGAAGTATCTTCTAGATCAAAAAGACTTGAACATGCGGCAATGCAGGTGGGTCGAGTTCCTTGGAGACTACAATGTGGGGATTCAGTATACGCCGGGCAAGGCCAACGTGGTGGCCGATGCCTTGAGTAGAAAGTATTCAGGACAAGGGAATTGGATTGAAGTTCATGATGAGCGGTTGGTACGGGACTTCGAGTCCCTTGACATTGAGTGTGTAGCCAGAGGTGAGTCTAGCATGGATCGATTGAACTAGATATAGTTGAAGAATGACTTGTCCGACCGTATTCGGGAAGCGACCAGTGTGGATATGGAGTTCCTGCCATTTGTTGTGGAAGCTCAAAAAGGTGAGGGTAGTACATGGAAGATGATTGATGGAATCTTAAGGAGAGACTGGACCTAAGGTCATCTTTGGAGGCTCTGACAAGGGAATAACCGGAGGTTATGGTAAGATCTCAAATGGCATAATCACCATCACAAAAGTGGCTTATGTGGAGGGGCTGCAACACAACCTCATAAACATAAGCCAACTATATGACCTTGGTTATGACATTTCCTTGCACAAGGATAAGTGCCACATCAAGAGGTTAAGTGACCAAAGTGTCATCTTAACAGGCACTAGGAGTGAGAATGTTTATTGTTTAAACTTTTCTTGCTTAGATAGTAGTTCCCCTATATGGCTAGTTGCAAATGACAATGTCTCACATTGTGTCCAATGACATAAGAGACTGGTTCATTTGGATTATAAGACCATTGATCAGTTCTTTAGTGATGAGTTAGTCAGAAATGGTTCCAAAATAAAATGCTCCAAGGAGGGTATCTACGCTGCTTGCCAAAAAGGTAAGTAGACTAAGACCTCCTTCAAGAGCATTGAGACCAAGGACTCAGTGAGATGCTTATATCTCTTGCATATGGACTTGTTTGGTCCTATGCCTGTTAATAGTCTGGGTAGGAAGGTCTTCACCCTTGTGGTGGTTGATGACTATTCTAGATTTGCTTGGGTGTTCTTCCTTAGAAGAAATGATTGAACCCTTGATATCTTCATGAACTTTGTCAAGCAGATTCAGAATGAACTAGCATGCTCTGTGGTCAAAATGAGAAGTGACCATGGAAATGAGTTTCAGTCTGCTGACATGACTTCTTTCTGTGAAGAACAAGAGATTCATCAAAAATTCTCCTCTACAAGAACACCCCAACAAAATGAGTTAGCTGAGAGGAAAAATAAGACTCTCATAGAAGCAGGGAGAACTTTGTTGAGTGACACTTCTCTCCCTAAATATTTGTGGGCTGAGGCAATTAACACTGCATGTCATGTTCTCAATAGGGTTTCTATCACCAAAGGCCACAAGAAGACTCCCTATGAGATCTTAAAGGGCAGAGAACCAAACATATTCTATTTGAGGATCTTTGATTGCAAGTGTTTCATCTTGAACAGTGGTAAGTCAAAAGTGACTAAGTTTGCTGCCAAATCCTATGAGGGGATCCTTGTTGGTACCAATAACAGTAAAGCATATAGAGTCTGTAACTTGACTAGTCAGGTTGTAGAAAAATCTGTCCATATAGTGTTTGATGAGTCAAGCATGATTAACAGTGAGCTGTCAAGCTCTTTGCCTAGTTCTGTAGGTACAAAAGTTATGATGGAAAGCTCTCCATCAAAGGTAAAGACCCAGCTGTGCAAGAAGAATGTGGAGAGGGAAGCTGTCTAGAGGAAGCACAAGATAGTCTAGTTGGAGATGAAGACCAACCAGTTGAAGAAAATGGTGCTCAGCAAGAAGCAGTCAGTCTGCCCCCAACAGTCAGATATCTGAGAGATTATCATCCAGATCAGATAATAGGTGAAGCTAGCCAAGGTGTACAGATCAGAAGCAGGAGTTTCAACACAGCTCTATACTCCAGCTTCCTGTCACAAGAAGAGCCCAAGAAATTTGAAGAGGCAAATCAATAACAATTTTGGATTGGTGCAATGCAAGAAGAACTAAACCAGTTCAAAAGGTCCAAGGTCTGGAAGCTGGTTACCAGACCAGATGGACGTAATGTCATTGGAGTCAAGTGAATTTTTAGTAATAAACTTGACGAAAATGACATTATAATAAAGAATAACGCTAGACTGGTGGCCAAAGGGTAGAAACATGAAGATGAGATTGATTATGATCAGACTTTTGCCCTAGTTGCAAGGTTAGAAGCAATCAGACTGTTCCTTGCATTTGCAGCATTCCAAGAATTCAAAGTCTTCCAGATGGATGTGAAGTCAGCCTTCCTGAATGGAGATTTGAAAGAAGAGGTCTATGTAGAGCAGCCTCCAAGTTTTATAGATTCTAACTCTCCTACTGTTGTGTATAGACTTAGGAAAGCTCTATATGGGCTCAAGCAAGCCCCTAGAGCATGGTATGAGACATTGTATACCTTTCTCATTGAGAATAAATTCTATAGAGGGAAGATAGACAAGACCTTATTCCTAAGAGAATCTAAGGGCAAGATCATCCTAGTCCAAATTTATGTTGATGACATAATATTTGGCTCTACCGATGACAACCTTTGCATGAAGTTTGCAAAACTTATGTATGAGAAGTTTGAGATGAGTAGTATGGGTGAACTGAAGTTCTTCTTGGGACTCCAAGTAAGACAGACTGATGACGGTCTATCCATATCCTAGTTAAAATTCACCAAGGAGCTAATCAAGAAAAATGGTATGGAGAATGCTTCCAGCATGAAAACTCCTATGAGCTTAAGTTTGCCTATATACAAAGATAATCCAGGGAAACCTGTTGATCAAACTTTGTATAGAGGAATAGTTGGCTCCCTTCTCTACATCACTGCAAGTAGGCCTAACATTATGTATGCAACATGTGTCTGTACTAGGTATCAGGTCTGCACTAAAGAATCTCACTACACTACTGTGAAAAGAATCTTAAGATATCTTAAGGGCACCCCAGATCTTGGCCTAAGGTACCCTAAAAATGAGGAGTTTCAACTAATTAGCTATTCAAATGCAGATTTTGCAGGCCATAAGGAAGACAGGAAGAGCACTTTTGGCTCCTGTCAATTTCTAGGTGGAAGGCTTGTCTCTTGGAGCAGCAAAAAGCAAACAAGTGTTGCAATCTCAACTACAGAGTCAGAGTACATTTCAGTCAGGAGATGCTGTGCTCAGTTGCTGTGGATCCAGCATCAACTTCAAGACTACAACATTCATATAAGTAGAACTCCACTCTTTTGTGATTCTACTAGTGCAATTTCTATAGCTAGGAATCTTGTCTCCTATAACAGGACTAAGTATATAAAAATTAGGTACCATTTCATTAAAGAACATGTGAAATGGGAAGACATCAGCGTTGAGTTTGTCTCCACAGACAAGCAAGTGGCTGATATCTTCACTAAGTCACTAGATGAAGCCAAATTCAACACCTTAAAATTTGAATTAGGTATGTTGAATCTTGTGTAGCTTCAATTCTCTCTTCTACCATATGCTACACTGCCTATTTTGCAGGTAGTACAAGTCCTTCCTCAGGATAATAAAGCTAGTGTGCAACTGCTGAGGGGGAGCAAGTCCAACAGCTGAAATGGATTGAGTCAAAGCGGGGAGATCAACTCCAGACAGATAGGGGGAGAAAACCCCACAAAAATCTCCCTATTGTATAAATAAAAAAGGGGGAGAGTATGCCAAGATGCAGGAAGCTCAAAGCTAGGTGCATCACTGGAATTGTAAGGGTGGCAACATGCCAGGGGGAGTAAGTAATTCTCCACAGGCTGAAGAAATGTGTGGTAACATTTCCAAACTCAAATGATGTTACACAAGTTTTAAATTTTTATGTTGAATATATTGTGTATGTAAATGACTTGTGTTTTTGATCAAACAAAGTTTTGACTTCTTCAAATAGGGGGAGATTGTTGGGTCTATTGATCTCAATATCCTATATTTGTAAGAAGTCAAACTGGTCAATGACATACTCACATATTGTAGTTGATGTGTGGTTAAGTTCATGCATGCAGATAGTCCATGATTGGACAGGTGAAGAAAATGTGTTTGGTGGAAAAATCAGAATTCGTCGAGCTCAGCTCACAGTTCGTCGAGCTCATCTCGACATTCGTCGAGGCAGGCGAAGAAAAAGAGTATACTGGAAGATCCAGAATTCGTTGAGCTCAACTCCCCTTTCGTCGAGCTGAGCTCACCATTCGTCGAGCGGAATTCAGAAGTATGGCTCTCAGAATTCGTTGAGCTGAGCTCACCATTCACTGAGATAAAGTCAGAAGCTTGGGATTCAGAATTCATCGAGCTCAGCCCACAGATCGTCGATCTCAGCTCAACATTCGTCGAACTAAAGCCAGACAAATTGAATGAGAAGAAATCGCTGAGGCAACTGAGACAACTGAGAAGAATGTCTCAACATAACCGCTGAGACAAATCAAGCAGGAATTTTCTAAGTCCAGAAGCGTTGAGTGAAGCAGGTTCACTAAATGCTTCTAATGAAGAAGGAAGCGCTGGGATAGCTGACAAGAAGACCACTGAAGACAGTCTTAGCTGAGAAGAAGAAAATGTTGAGACCGCTGAGACAGAAGTTAGTCTCAACTATGAAGAAGAAACTGCTGAGAAGACCGCTGAGAAGAAGGTGGATTTGGTTTCCGGCGAGGCAGAGAGGTTTGTGTTTGGGGAGGGGAGGTACGACAGGGAGCCGTGTTCTGTGCCGAGGGAGGACGGCGGTGGCGGCGAGGAGGATGATGGGTATGTGCTCATATTCGTGCACGATGAGCGTGCGAAGGTGTAGGAGCTCGTGATCGTTAATGGAGTCGACATGAGGTTGGAGGCGGCGGTGAAGTTGGGTTCAAGGGTGCCGTACGGATTTCACCATACCTTTGAAGGCTCCAAAGCGCTCCAGTCCCAAGCGCTGGTTTGATAATTTTGAAAAAATATAAAAGAAGTTTGTATAATATATATTATTAATATGTGACCAAATTAAATGTATAATATGTAACCAAAAAATTTATATAATAAATATGATGTGAATGTTTGAACTTCTGCCCATCAAAGTGAAAGTTAGTATAATTACAAGCACCAACAGGCCCTCTTTTTATTGAAATGAAGTGCAAAAGTTAGGGATGAGAATCAAAGGAAGTGATGGGGTTCCCTAGAGTGGTTCTATCAAACCAAAAGGGTCTAAGCGTGACCCCAACCGGGCCACACGCAACCGCCAGGGCCGCGGGTGGGCAAGCACATGCCGTGTCACACACAACTGCAAAAGGCCCCATCTTGTCGCCATATGCACCCGCGCATGCCCCTACGCGCCTCAGCGCGCGACCTTTGACGTGCGCACCTCTGCACATAGGCTCGGTTGCGTGCTCCGGCGAGCGGCCTTACCGGAGGTAGCCAACCTGTCATGAACACTCAGGAATACAAGGATATTTTCAGGCTAATGTGAACCTAGGACCCAATAGATATTGGGGTCCTAAGGTGAGATAATTTGTGTTCTTTTCAGGTTAGTTCAGGTACAAATTCCCCTAAGTGGTACCTGGACAGTGGATGTTCCAGGCACATGACTGGAACAAGGGAGCTGTTGAAGGAGTTCACTCCAGTAAAGAATGGACCTAAGATCATCTTTGTAGGCTCTGACAAGGGAATAATCGGAGGTTATGGTAAGATCTCAAATAGCGTAATCACCATCACAAAAGTGGCTTATGTGGAGGGGCTGCAACACAACCTCATAAGCATAAGTCAACTATGTGACCTTGGTTATGACATTTCCTTCCACAAGGATAAGTGCCACATCAAGAGGTTAAGTGACCAAAGTGTCATCTTAACAGACACTAGGAGTGAGAATGTTTATTGTTTAAACTTTTCTTGCTTAGATAGTAGTTCCCCTATATGGTTAGTTACAAATGACAATGTCTCACATTGTGTCCAATGACATAAGAGACAGATTCATTTGAATTATAGGACCATTGATCAGCTTTTTAGTGATCGATGATCTAGTCATAAATGGTTCTAAAATAAAATGCTCCAAGGAGGGTATCTATGCTGCTTACCAAAAAGGTAAGAAGACTAAGACCTCCTTCAAGAGCATTGTGACCAAGGACTCAGTGATATGCTTATATCTCCTGCATATGGACTTGTTTGGTCCTATGCCTATTCATAGTATAGGTAGGAAGGTCTTCACCCTTGTGGTGGTTGATGACTATTCTAGATTTGCTTGGGTGTTCTTTCTTAAAAGAAATGATGAAACCCTTGATATCTTCATGAACTTTGTCAAGCATATTCAGAATGAACTAGCATGCTCTGTGGTCAAAATGAGAAGTGACCATGGAACTGAGTTTCAGTCTGCTGCCATGACTTCTTTCTGTGAAGAACAAGAGATTCATCAAGAATTCTCCTCTACAAGAACACCCCAATAAAATGGGTTAGCTGAGAGGAAAAACAAGACTCTCATAGAAGCAGGGAGAACTTTGTTGAGTTACACTTCTCTCCCTGAATATTTATGGGCTGAGGCAATTAACACTGCATATCATGTTCTCAACAAGGTTTCTATCACCAAAGGTCACAAGAAGACTCCCTATGAGATCTTGAAGGGCAGAGAACCAAACATATCCTATTTGAGGATATTTGGTTGCAAGTGTTTCATCTTGAACAATGGTAAGTCAAAAGTGACTAAGTTTACTGCCAAATCCCATGAGAGGATCCTTGTTGGTACGATAATAACAGTAAAGCATATAGAGTCTATAACTTGACTAGTCAGGTTGTAGAAGAATCTGTCCATATAGTGTTTGATGAGTCAAGCATGATTAACAGTGAGCTGTCAAGCTCTTTGTCTAGTTCCGTAGGTACAGAAGTCATGATGGAAAATCTCTCCATCAAAAGTAATGTTAGAAAGTAGAGAAAAGAAGCGAAAAGTAGAGAACAAGCGAATAAACTTTTGAATAATTGAAATTTTATTATCCAAAAAAGGTATCTATTACAAAGGTATGCCCTCCTTTATATAGAATGGAGGAGAGATGATAGAATACAAATAAGAGATGTGGGACTATAATTTACAGGACAAGCGGACTATACAAAACAAACCGCACAAGCCGCGCGGTTAGACAGCAGGGCTAACCGCACGGCTACCACCAGAGAGGAAGAGAGACTGCCAGGGAAGACCGCCAGACCGCCCGGTCTCCAAGCCGACTGAGACAAACCGCCAGACTGCGCGGTCTTCAACCCGCCAAGACAAACCGCCAGACCGCCCGGTTACCAACTTCAACACTCCCCCTCAAGCTGGAGCATATATATCAATCATGCCCAGCTTGTCACAGATGTGGAAAAAGGAAGCGGACACTGGCTTGGTGAAGACGTCTGCCAACTCGTTGTCGGACGTGACAAATGGAGTGCAAATCTGTTTCTTCAATATTTCTTCTCGAATAAAATGACAGTCGACTTCTATGTGTTTTGTTCTCTCATGAAAGACCGGATTTTTGGAAATGTGTATCGCGGCCTTATTGTCACAGAACATAGGAAGAGGATAGTTGTAAACCTCTCCTAAGTCAAGCATGAGAGCCCGCAACCACTTCAACTCACATGTAGTCGATGCCATGCTACGATATTCAGCCTCTGCACTAGACCTGGAAACGACAGACTGTTTCTTGCTCTTCCAACTCACAAGATTGCCTCCAACAAATGTGCAGAAACCTGAAGTCGATTTGCGGTCCCCTTTGTCATCTGCATAGCTTGAATCAGAGTAAGCTTCAACCCTTAGGTGACCATTCTTCTGAAATAGGAGTCCTTTCCCTGGAGCAGCTTTAATATACTCTAATATCCTCAGAGCAGATTGTAGATGACACTCCCTCGGAGCTTGCATGAACTGGCTCACCTTGCCAACAGCATAGGAGATGTCGGGTCTGGTTACCGTGAGATATATGAGCTTGCCCACCAGACGCCGGTATCTCGTAAGATCAGAGAGAAGAGGTGAGTCATCTGTCCAAGTTTTGTCTTCTCCAGCAGCCATAGGACAACGTGCAGGTTTAGCACCAGTGAGTCCTGCATCCTTTAAAAGATCAAGAGCATACTTCCGTTGTGAAAGGACCATGGAGTTGGGCTTTCTAGAGATTTCAATCCCCAGAAAGTATTTCAGGGAGCCCATATCCTTTGTAACCAGATGTTGACGAAGGTGTTTCTTGGTCATCAGTATCCCATCCTGGTCATCGCCAGTAAGAAGAATGTCATCAACATAAACCGCAAGAACAACAAGACCAGAGGCGGTTTTCCGAACAAACAAGGAGTGATCTGCTGAGCTTCGTGTAAAACCAATGGCCGCAACAATGGCACTGAACTTGTCAAACCAGGCACGAGGACTCTGCTTGAGGCCATAGATAGCCTTCTTTAGCCGGCATACCCGTGTCTCCCCCTGAGCAACATACCCAGGAGGTTGCTCCATGTAAACAGCTTCCTGTAGATCTCCATAGAGGAAGGCATTCTTAACATCTAGCTGCGAGATAGGCCAATCCCTGTTGACAGCGACAGAGAGAAGAACCCGAATAGTGCTGAGGCGAGCCACGGGCGAGAAAGTGTCAAAGTAATCAACCCCATAAGTTTGGGTAAAACCCTTGGCAACCAGGCGAGCCTTATAACGATCCACACTGCCATCCGGGAGAAACTTCACCACGAAGACCCAGCGACAACCAACAACATCGGTGCCGAAAGGAGGCGGAACAAGGGTCCAGGTACCCCGTTCAGTGAGAGTAGCAATCTCCTCATCCATGGCAACTTTCCAGTGAGGAATAGTAAGGGCCTCCTGGTAGGAACGGGGGGTGGTAGTTGCCGAGATAGCCAGGGCAAAGGCTCGGCGAGCAGGGGTAAGGCAATCGTAGGAAACAACCGCAGCAAGAGGATGTTGGGTACAAGCCCGAACCCTTTGCGAAGAGCAATCGGGAGATCCAGGTCAGCAGGTGCCTCAGTATCCGGAGTATCCGTGGTGGAGAGAGCTGGCCCGGGAGTAGAGAGAGATGGCAGCGGAGTGGAGGGAGAAAGCGGAGTAGAGGGTGGAGATGAGGAGGATGGGGAAGGCGGTGGAGTGGGTGGAGAGGGCGGAACCTCAGTGGGAGCAGAGGGAAGGGATGGGTTGGTATGATAAGGAGGAGCAGGAGGAGGAGAAGAGGAAGCAGGAGAGAAGTAAGAGGCATTGGCAAAGAAGGTGACATCCGCAGAGACAAATTGCTTGCGGGTAACAGGGTCAAAGCAACAATAGCCTTTCTGAGTGGGAGAATAGCCCAGAAAGACACATTTGGTGGCACGGGGTGAGAGTTTATCACGGGTGGCAACGGGAGAGTGCACAAAAGCGGTGCACCCAAAGATGTGTAGAGGAAGAGGAAAGGGATCCTTGTCCGGATAAAGAATGGAGAAGGGGTAGCACCGTGGAGAACGGTGGAGGGAAGGCGATTGATGAGATAGCAGGAGAGAAGGACAACATAGCCCCAATAGGAGCGAGGAACATGCATTTGATTCATCATAGTGCGAGCGACATCAAGGAGGTGACGGTTTTTGCGTTCCGCCACCCCATTTTGTTGGGAAGTGTAGACACAGCTGGTTTGACGAATAACACCATGGTGAGTGCAAAAGGAGGAGAAGTCGTGGCTAAGATACTCCTGAGCATTGTCAGAACGAAGGATTTTAATAGACGTAGCGAACTGAGTTTTAACCATCGAATAAAAGGAGGTCCAAACAGAGAATAACTCGGAGCGATCTTTAAGAAGATATACCCACGTAGATCGAGAGAAATCATCAATGAAGGTGACAAAATAGGAACTGCCCCGACCGATGGTGAGGGTAGGAGCGGGACCCCATATGTCAGAGTGAACGAGGTCGAACGGATGGGAGGAGCCCCGACGCTGCGTTGGTGGGAAGGAGGAGCGGTGATGTTTGCCAAGTTGACATGCATCACAGTTTAGAGGAGGATGATGAGGAGGGAGGTGCGGCAGGAGTTGTCGTAGAATGCGGGGAGGAGCATGACCAACGCGAAGATGCCATTGGAGAAGATCTGTAGAGGAGGAGGAGAAGACGGATAGAGCAGAAACGTTGTCAAGGAAGTAGAGGCCACCACTCTCAGTCCCGGTAGCAATCGTCCGTTGGGAGTCCGGATCCTGAAAAGCACAAGAGGTAGGGGTGAATGTGACAGAACACTGTAGTTGCTTGCATAAAGAAGTAACCGATAATAAATTGCACGGAAACTTGGGCACATAGAGGGTATCAGCCAAGCAGAGAGACGGAGTGACTTGAACCATGCCCGTCCCATGGACCGGGGAGGGAGATCCATCAGCGACAATGACTGGGGGCAACTGAGCCTGTGTGTCAAGAAGAGAGAAAAATTGAGGGTTGCCTGTCATATGACTTGTTGCACCAGAGTCGATGAGCCATCGTCCGCGAGTCACAACATGAGCACTACCAGAAGAGGTGACCACGGAGGCTGACGGGCTGGAGGAGAGGAAAGCCATGGAAGCAAGAGAGTAGCAAACCGCTACGAGAAGAACAAGAAGCGAGAAGAGAATAGAGCACCAAGCCGGGCGACCAGAAAATAGGTCGGGCGGCTAGAAAGGCCGCTTCCAAGAAGCCGAGCAAAGCAGAGGGAAAGAAGTCGCACGACCTGAAAAAGTCGGGCGAACAGAGGAGAACAAGTCGCGCGGCCAAAGATGAGGCCGAGGCGACTATCAAGCTGGAGCGGGTAGAAGGCAACAAGAAGAAAGCGGCGAAAAAACAGGCACAGGTCCAGCGGGGAAGAGGTCGCGCGGACTGAGAAGACCGAGCGAACAGAAGAGAAGAGAAGAGCAGGGGACCGCGACCAAGATGCGGGTAAGAAAGGAATAACCCGCACGGTCAGGCAGAACACAGCAGCTGCGAGAAGACGGTCAAAGGCACAGCGGGGAAGAGGTCGCGCGGACTAAAAAGGCCGAGCGAACAGAAGAGAGGAGAAGAGCTGGTGACCGCGACCAAGATGCGGGTGAGAAAGGGACAACCCGCACGGTCAGGCAGATCACAGCAGCAAGCCGCGAGTGGATAGACACCACACGCGGATAGGGACAGACCGCAACGACTAGGAAGTCGGAGCGGGAGGAAAGAGCAAGGAGCGCGGCGACAAGGAAACAGGTCGCCGCGACAAAGATCAGTAGGAGAAGAGAAGAAGAAGCAAGCCGCGCGAACAGGGCAGCGGACAGAAACAAGCCGCGCGGAGAGAAACAAGCCGCGCGGACAGAGAGAAGCCAAGTCGCGAAGCAAGTCGCAGAATGCTGAAAACAAGCCGCGAACAACAGAGGGCGCACAGAATCAGGAGGAAATGACCGTGTCCTCTGATACCATGTTAGAAAGTAGAGAAAAGAAGCGAAAAGTAGAGAACAAGCGAATAAACTTTTGAATAATTGAAATTTTATTATCCAAAAAGGTATCTATTACAAAGGTATGCCCTCCTTTATATAGAATGGAGGAGAGATGAGAGAATACAAATAAGAGATGTGGGACTATAATTTACAGGACAAGCGGACTATACAAAACAAACCGCACAAGCCGCGCGGTTAGACAGCAGGGCTAACCGCACGGCTACCACCAGAGAGGAAGAGAGACTGCCAGGGAAGACCGCCAGACCGCCCGGTCTCCAAGCCGACTGAGACAAACCGCCAGACCGCACGGTCTTCAACCCGCCAAGACAAACCGCCAGACCGCCCGGTTACCAACTTCAACAAGTAAAGACCCAGCTGTGCAAGAATAATGTGGAGAGGGAAGCTATCCAGATGAAGCACAGGATAGTCTAGTTGGAGATGAAGACCAACCAGTTGAAGAAAATGGTGCTCAGCAAGAAACAGTCAGTTTGCCCCCAGCAGTCAGATATCTGAGAGATTATCATCCATATCAGATAATGGGTGAAGCTAGCCAAGGTGTACAGACCAGAAGCAGGAGTTTCAACACAGCTCTATACTCCAGCTTCCTATCACAAGAAGAGCCCAAGAAATTTGAAGAGGCAAATCAAGATTAATTCTGGATTGGTGCAATGTTGGAAGAACTGAACCAGTTTAAAAGGTGCAAGGTCTGGAAGCTGGTTCCCAGACCAGATGGACATAATGTCATTGGAGTCAAGTGGATTTTCAGAAATAAACTTGATGAAAATGATATTATAATAAAGAATAATGCTAGACTGGTGGCCAAAGGGTACAAACAGGAAGATGAGATTTATTATGATCAGACTTTTTCCCTAGTTGTAAGGTTAGAAGCAATCAAACTGTTCCTTGCATTTGCAGCCTTCCAAGGATTCAGAGTCTTCCAGATGGATGCGAAGTCAGCCTTCCTAAATGGAGATTTGAAAGAAGAGGTCTATGTAGAGCAGCCTTCAGGTTTTGTAGATTCTAACTCTTCTACTGCTGTGTATAGACTTAGGAAAGCTCTATATGGGCTCAAGCAAGCCCCTAGAGCATGGTATGATATATTGTCTACCTTTCTCATTGAGAGCAAATTCTCAAGGGGGAAGATAGACAATACCCTATTCCTAAGGAAATCTAAGGGCAAGATCATCCTAGTCCAAATTTATGTCGATGACATAATATTTGAACTATTTCGTTTGCTACACTTAGTCTGTGTACAACCCCATATTCACTGAGTCGGACCCGGAGACACCAACGGTCAGGATTAGGCTAGCCAGAGGAGCTCCCGCCCTGAAGAAGTTCCCGCCCATGAGTGGGCGGGGATGCTTGCGCTTGCGCCAAGCTCCCGCCTTGGAGGAGTTCTCGCCTATAAGCAGGCGAGACCGCTTGCGTCGGGCTCTAGACAGGAAGGCTCTCGACTCAGAGTTCTCGCCGAGTGGGGCCCAGGGCCCGGGGTAAAATGACCTAATTACCCTCAGGTAAAATTACCCCTATACCTTCAGAATTAACCATGGGATTTGGCTATTGGCAGGTCAACTAAGGGTATTTCAGTAATCTCAGGTCAGCAAAAGGCTATAAATAGACCCATAAGGGCTCCTTAGAAAGCAAACTTTCATTATTCTCCAAAATCTCCTGTGCCTTCTGAGGAGCTCCTAGCCCAGCGGCCTGCCGCGATCTCCCCCTTGCGGGCGCCGTCCCACGGCCGCAAGAGACGGTCATGGGGCGAGGATGCTAGATGCGGCCGCTCCCCTGGCTGGCGGCGCCCAGTGGCCGCGGGGAGGGTTGGTCGGGCACAAACTCCCATTTGCAGGCTGCGTCTGCGCCCGCTTGAAGCAAACACGGGGAGGGCGGTCGGGCATGGCCGCCCCCGTTGCTGGAGGCGCCCCGCAGCGCAGCCACAACATGGTCGGTTGGTTGTAGGCCACCTGGCGCCGATGATGGCGACGCCGACGGTCGATCATCGTGGAGGATCAAACTTTGCACGAAAATCGCGTGTGATGATCGCGTGTGCGGCTGTCAAATTCATGATCTCACTAAGTTAGAGAAGATCATGGGGAGGAGACTATTTGATACCCCAATTTCTCTACATATTTATGAGGGTCTCATCAAATACAATCATCATGTATTGATTCAAAATTATCATATTTAGATACAAATATCTATTACTTACAAATACCAATAACAATTCTCTTAATTATTTAATTTCAACATATATTATTTTCTCAAATAATGTAATAACTATAAGAAAATAAAACTAATGTATTTTTTTTGATTCCCAAAAAAATAGGAGTCGGTTCCGCATTTCTACTCGTATCTCTCTCCCTCTCTCTCCACGCCGCCATATCTCCACCCACTCTCTCTCTCTCAACCCTCCACCCCGTCACATACATTGTACCCCACTCTCTCTCTTACATTTGCACGTCTTTTCTCTTGTTCTTCTCCGGTGGTAATAGTCGTTCTCTCTCTCTCTCACACACACACACATTTGCACAAACTCCCCATTTGCACGATTTTTCGAGCGCTTCACGTTTTCAACGCGATGTGGTGATAAGTATGAGGAAAGTTTAAGTTTATTTATTTGCTTTAGACTTTCGAGACTTTTATGTGTGTCACCAGTGTTTTAGACTTCGTACTAGTTTCTGGATACCCCGTTAGGGTATTGTTCGACACGGGAGCGTCACACTCCTTTCTTGCAGCAAGCTTTATCCGAAGAATTGGAGTCGAGTCCTTTTCAATGGATACAGAACTTAGGGTGCGCATGCCCAATGGGTCTTTCATGACTACCGGGACGAGAGGGCGTATTGGTTGGAGTCTGGACAGAGTTGCCTTCTTGTTGGTAGCAGTGGTTCTGCCGTTGGCCGAATTCGATGTGATCTTGTGGATTGATTGGCTTGCAGAGAAGTGTGCTAGTATTGACTGTCTATCTAAGGTGGTGACCTTAAGAAGCGAAGGAAAGGAAGATGTTAAATTTGAGGGCCTTAGTGGAGTAGCCTGTTCCCTGATCTCAGTCATGCAGTTGGTGCGGGCAGTTACCAGGGAGGAGTAGCTTTCGTAGCATTCATAGAAACGCAACTTTCCAAGCTAACAATCAAAGAAGTACCGGTAGTGGCAGAATTCGAGGATGTATTTCCTGAGGAGCTTCCCTTGGATCCTCCTTATCGGGAGATTGATTTCTTGATTGAGTTAATAACAGAAGCTAGGCCGGTGTCACGTCCTCCTTTTAGGATGGCACCAAAGGAGTTGGCCGAGCTCACGGTACAGCTGTACGAACTGTTGGAGCAGGGGGTACATTAGACCCAGCTCTTATCCATGGAGTACGCCAATGCTGTTTGTGAAGAAGAAAGATGGTAGTATGTGGCTGTGCATATACTAGCGAGAGTTGAATAAATTAACCGTAAAGAATAAGTATCTGATTCCACAGATAGATGACATCTTCGACCAGTTGGTAGGGTTAGTGGTGTACTCTAACTTGGACTTGAAGTCCGGATACTACTAGTTATAGATTCGAGATGATGACATACCCAAGATATCATTTGGTACGAGGTATGGTCACTTTGACTTCACGGTGATGTCGTTCGTATTGACGAATGCGCCATCGGTATTCATGGATTTGATGAATCGACTATTTCGGGAATTTTTAGACTCATTTGTGGTGGTCTTCATCGATGATATTTTGGTATACTCCAAATCGGAGGCGGAGCATGAGACTCATTTGAGAGTAGTCTTGAAAACTTTTAGAGAGAACCAGATGTATGCAAAGTTTTCGAATTCCGAGTTCTGGTTAGAGAATGTGGCATTTTTAGGCCATATGATTAGTTGTAATGGAGTGGCGGTGGATCCAGCGAAAGTTGAGGCCATCAGAGATTGACCAATTTTGAGCACCGTGGCGGAAGTCAACAGTTTCCTTGGACTAGCCGAGTACTATATAAGGTTTGTGGAAAACTTTTCGCGGGTAGCTCTGCCCCTCACCACTCTGACTCGTAAGGACCAGAAGTTTGCGTGGACGCATGAGTGTAATCAAACGTTCGACACCTTGAAGGAAAGGCTGATGATAACTCCAATACTAAGTCTTCCTAAAGGGACTTAAAGATTTCAGATTTTCAGTGATGCATCAGGTTGCGGTTTGGGTTGCATGTTAATGCAATATGGTAAGGTGATAGCCTTTGGGTCTAGGCAATTGAAACCTCATGAAAAGAATTACCTCATCCATGACTTGGAGTTGGCGGTGGAAATTTTTGCGTTGAAGTTGTGGAGGCATTATGTGTACGGTGATAAGGTAGAGATCTTCACGGACCACAAAAGCCTGAAGTATCTTCTAGATCAAAAAGACTTGAACATGCGGCAATGCAGGTGGGTCGAGTTCCTTGGAGACTACAATGTGGGGATTCAGTATACGCCGGGCAAGGCAAACGTGGTGGCCGATGCCTTGAGTAGAAAGTATTCAGGACAAGGGAATTGGATTGAAGTTCATGATGAGCAGTTGTACGGGACTTCGAGTCCCTTGACATTGAGTGTGTAGCCCGAGGTGAGTCTAGCATGGATCGATTGAACTGGATATAGTTGAAGAATGACTTGTCCGACCGTATTCGGGAAGCGACCAGTGTGGATGTGGAGTTCCTGCCATTTGTTGTGGAAGCTCAAAAAGGTGAGGGTAGTACATGGAAGATGATTGATGGAATCTTAAGGAGAGATAGAAGGGTATGCGTACCACAGTTCGGTAAGCTTCACGAGGAGTTGATATTTGAGACTCATTTCACAAAATACTCCATTCACCCAGGCAATACGAATATGTACTTGGATATAAAGAAATCCTTTTGGTGGCCTTGTTTGAAACGGGATGTAGCTTTGTACGTGAGTCGGTGCCAAACTTGTGCATAAGTAAAGGCTGAGCGTCAGAAGTCGGGCGGGTTCCTGAAGCCTCTTCTTATCCCCGAGTGGAAATTTGATGACATCTTCATGGATTTTGTGCATGGCTTACCTCGGTCGCAATAGGGAAATGATGCGATTTGGGTGATCGTGGATCGCTTGACCAAAGTGGCTCACTTCATCCCGAATCGGAAGGAGGACAGCCTGGAGAAGCTAGTAGAACTGTACGTTCACAATATTGTGAGGTTTCACGGAAGTCCCAAGAGTATTGTTAGTGATCGTGATGGACGGTTCACGTTCAAGGACTGGAGACTGGTACAGAAAAGTCTGGGCACAAAGCTCAAGTTTAGTACGTCGTTCCATCCTCAAACCGATGGTCAAACCGAAAGGACGAGTCGTACTATGGAGGATATGCTGAGGATGTGTACCCTTGACTTTGGTAAGAAGTGGGAAGATCACCTCTTCATGGTGGAATTCGCCTATAACAACAGTTTCCAGGCAAGTATCAAGATGACACTACGAGTCTTTGTATGGAAGGCGATGTCGAACACAGATGTCCTGGATAGAGGCGGGAGACACAAACTTTTGGAAAAAGAGGTGGTGACTGACGCTTGTGAGTTGGTGCGAACCATTCAGGAGCGCGAGATGGTTGCTCAAGATCGGCAGACGAAGTATTTCAACGCTCGTCATAGGAACATGGAGTTTGCGATAGGCGACTGAGTATATTTAAAGATTAAGTCGTTCAAAGGAGTTTCACGGATTCGCCGACTCAAGAAGTTGAGTCTGAGGTTTTTGGGAGCGTTCGAGGTAATGGAACGTATTGGAGAAGCAACCTATCGTCTGGCATTGTCCATGGAGCTGAGTGGATTGCACAATGTTTTCCATGTCTCAGTTTTGAGGAAAGACTTGATGGAGACAAACGTTGTGGTCGAGGCGGCAGCGATGCCGGTAGAAGAGGACTTGAGGACGGAAGTCCATCCCGTTGGCATAGAGGACTCAGAAATTCGGTAGTTACAGAACAAAGAGGTAAAACTCGTGAAGGTGCGGTGGAATAACTGTGAGCGAGACGAGTTCTCTTGGGAGCGTGAACAAACAATGCGGGAGGACTTCCCAGAACTTTTCACTTCAGGTATGCTTTTGTTTGAGTGCATACTTAATTTCGAGGACGAAATTCTTCTAAGGGGGGAGGAGTTGTAACACCCGGTTTTTCGAGATCTTGAGCCTCTGGAAGCTACCGCTGACTAGCTAAGCTTCGTTTCGTCGAATCCAGGTGTTGAGAGCGCCGATTAGCTAAGCAGTGAGAGCGTTGAGTGGTACCGCGCGACTATAGGATGCTACCGCGCGACAATAGCTCGTGAAGCTTTGAGTGAATAGCGTTGAGTGGCTATTACACTGCGGTAAGGCTAATGCTGCCGATAACATTTTCTTCCCAACAGGACTGACGGCTCGGGAAGCTACCGCGGCGCTGTAGGTGGTTACCGCTCGGCGGTAGCAGACGGGAGCAGTTCCGTCGTTTGGCATTTTGGTCGTCTGTTTTCTCTTAGGATTGATCCTATGGCTCAGGATGCTCCACCCAAAGGGCATATAAGGGTTGAAATGTTCTAAACCTTCATTCTATTCTCTTTTGAAGTGGGAGTTAGGGTTTGAGAACAAGAGTTTGGAGGAGGAAGAAGGAGGTCTTTCTCCGCCATTGACAAAGCTTCGGGGCTCTGATCGTCGATCCGAGGCTAGATTTGTGGAGCGGACTTGAAGACACATGTTTTCATCCATGCAAATCAAGTTTTTCATGGCTATGAAGAGGACTCATAATGTAACGACACTTCTCCTCTTGTTCTTTAGTATGCGTGCATGACATCCATGTTTATTACTGTTTTCTTTCAAGCATTTAGGCATCAGATCTCTCAAATTAGAGAGGTTCGGGTTGCCATGGATCAAGAGGAGCCACCAGATCAATTGTGTCCGTCCCTGACATGATATTGCATTATAAATCCGCCCCATTAGTGGTTTAGACATTGTGGGTGAAGCCGAAGTCGCGACCGTTAGTCTGACTCGGTGATATTGCATAACGAGCCTAAGAATTGTGCTAGAAATCCGTTTGCGGCAAGATGCCGTTTGTGATGATTGTTCCCTCTTATTTTTGTGTGAGAACAAATGGTGGATTATGACTGGAAAAGCTTTTGATTGTGATGTGCTAAGGCGTGATTTTATCTCTGTGGTCGGCTGGCTAGCCCGTGACGTGCAATTCATATGTGAAGAGTGTCCCGGCGAGACAAGTCCCCTTCTGTGAAATTGACTAGAACGCCAAGCTTTGGACAAGCCCGGGCGATGAAGCCCATGAGCGGGTGGGGTCTAGCGAGGGTTCTTAGCATCAGTTTGTTTGTGTGACGGAATCCTAACGTAAGAAGTCAGAGCTTGCAAACAAGCCCGGGTTTTGAGACTCACGAGCGGGTGGGGCCTAGGCAAGAGTTCCCATGTAGCGACTTGTATGCCGTTAGGGGAAATTGGAAGTACCCATGTGTTTGCGGATTGAAAGCCGAAGGAGAAATTTGAAGTACCTGATTGTTGATGCGTGATGATGTGTTAGATTCATACGCTATATGGTGTCTTGGGTGAAAACAGGTTTGCATATATGTTGTATTGTAGACCCCTTTTACTATATGCTCAACATAGAAATATGTTTGTTGTATACAACATCCAAACCTGTTTTACTGTTTTCTATGTTCATGTATATTTGTATACGAAGTGCTGACCTGCAGGGCAATGGAGTGCCCCGGGTTCCGCTAGGAACAGCCGGAAGATGTGTTGGTTACACAGTTGAGGTCAGCCTTCGCTTACCCACGTTACCACCAATTTTTACAGGGCAAGGATCGCAAGCGGAGTAAGTTCGCCGGCCAAAAAAACCTAAGCCTCATGAAGTGATATCTTTGTTTGGTGGTTCTGTTTGGGTGAATGTTATGCTTAGTGCACTATGAATCCGGCTTATATGCCGAGGTAGCCTAATAGTGCTAATGCACATTGTTATGTTGATGTTATTGTTTCAGTTTTTTGGACTAATAGATTTTGTAAGGCCTTAAGACCATTTTGATACTACTGTGATGGTGGATAACTTTTAGTCTTGTTATTTATTTCCGCTGTTTTTAGTCTGAATTTTGAGTTGAGTAGTTTTATATCATCTTATAATGTCAAAGTTGTGGAGTCTGAATGTTATTGGTCCCCGACCGGACTCATATTATACGGCCATTACAGGGGAGGCGTTACTCCTTCTCTCAAGCTCGCTGCGCAGTTTAAATAAGGCTAACACCTCTGGTTTTGGCCATCAGGAGGATAGTGCGCGGGTCCCCCGTGTGCCCCGCGCGACAGTGGTGTGTAACTCGACTGAAAAAGATGATCGACGTAGTGGCGTTTAACTAATAGCTATGAATCAGCCAAAAGTTTTATACCTGAAAAATCAAGAGAATCAATTTTTCCAAGTTTCTTATTTTCCTGTAAGTGTATTCATAACATTTCAAATAAAAATCTACAGAATTCGCCAATTTCAACAACAAACATCAAAAAGAAAACAAAATAATAAGTTTGTTTAGAATTTAAAGCTTGTAAGCCCAAAAATGTAGAGCATGAGAAAAATGTCTTGGTGGGCCAAATCCTCAGCACCATTTGTTAATCTGTGCGCTGAACTTGTTTCTAGTCCTGCAGGCCTACTGCTATGAGAGAATAACCTTTCTGAGTTTTATATTGACTTCCATGAAGCGTTCACGTGTAGTGATCTAAAGAAGTTGCCACGGTATTCATCACCAAAATTATCAAATCGATGAACTAGTGCAACCTTGAAAGCACTTATCCTAAATATCGTCTCCTAATTGACAAAGACACCAACGTGAAGTTTGTTAATCCAGGTGCAACGAAGAAATTAAAAGAAAATCGATATAGAAGATGTGTAACGACCTGGGTTTAGGCCCACTGGGCCGCCCCACGGCGTCGCCGGCCGACCAGTAGGCCGGGTTTAGAGCTTAGAGGCCCACCACAACCCTTCCTGGGCCTGGCGGCTTGTCTCGCCCCACGGCACCACTGGTAGTAAGCCCAAACATCAAGGCCTGCAGACTCATTGCACCCCAACCAAATCTCCGCGCATGTTTATCAGCAGCAGTAGGTTGTTGCCACGGGGTCTCGATCCCGCAACCTTGATAAGAGTCTTATTAGCAGCTCAGTTGGTGATGAGGAGTGGTAATAAGACTCTCTTATCAAGGTTGCGGGTTCAAGACCCCGTGACAACAACCTACCGCTGCTGATAAACAGACGCGGAGATTTGGTTGAGGTGCAATGGGCCTGCAGGCCTTGATGTTTTAGGCTTACTACCAGTGGTGCCGTGAGGCGAGACAAGCCGCCAGGCCCAGGAAGGGTTGTGGTGGGCCTCTAAGCTCTAAACCCGGCCTACTGGTAGGCCGGCGACGCCGTGGGGCGGCCCAGTGGGCCTAAACCCGTGTCGTTACAAAAAAGTGCACTTTTTATTGTAACGTCCCTAGCCGATCCAACGTGACAGTTTCACGTCTCTGCTCTAGGCGACGCTACCGGGCAGCAACCCAAGCACAACCCCTCTCCAGCCCACAGGAGGGCTGTTGGTGGCCACAGCCTCCCTTTGATGAGCGAACTCGACAGTTAAGTTGGGCCATACGGGAACTTCCCAGGAGGTCACCCATCTCAGTACTACTCTCTTCTAAGCACGCTTAACTATGAAGTTCTTCCACATCTCATCACCAAGTGAGGACGAGTAGCCTGAGCGTTTGCAGCTGTCCCCTGCACGGCGTGATATCACAGCGTGACATCACGACGTGACATCACGGCGTGACATCACGACACGTATTTTCTCTACTCTGACGTATTTTTGAATACGGAGAAAATGCAGGTTATGACAAGATATGTTGGAACTTGACATTAGAAATTAAAAGAGAATGAAATTGAATTTGTTTTGCTTTTTCTGAGAATTGGGATTATCCGTTGTCTTCATCAACAAAAGCTCAAAGACATGAAAATACTGGTGAAATGAAGTGTGCTGGCTCCTCTCTGGTACTGTCGGCCCCCCATGCACCGTCGCACTGCGTGCACTGTCGGATCTAGCTTCATCAGTATTACTTGCGCCGAGCTTTCCACTAAAACAAATAATTCCATACATAAATAACAAGACAAAAGTATGCTTCATCTTATCATCCATCAACTGAATACAAAATTAGGTGGCCTCAGATGGCTTGGATGCAACTAAAAGCTTGGATCTATGAGGATGCAAGTCCAGCAACCTGCTCCTGCTCTTTGAAAAAAAAATATGAAACATCTGCAAGGAAACATCTCCACGGTCAAAATTTCTGAGAACAAAGTCTTTCTGATATCCTTAACTCCCTAAACACAAGCGAACATCTGCAAGGGGATCTGTAATCACAAACATTTCTAACTCAGCTGTAGAAGGATGACATTGTAACTGATATTTGATCACTATAAATAAATAAACAAACATGTGAACAATGCAGTAGGTAAAATTGATATATTGGCATTTCCAAAGGCAAAGCTTGGGGAGCAAAACATCCTTTTGAATTGATTCATGTTGTGTTTTGCATTAACTAATTCTATCTCTGGTAACAAGTATTTCTAATTATTAGTCGATGACCGCACTGGATATACAAGAATGTACTTTCAGCAAAAACATGAAGCAGGAACAAAAACATGAAGCCAAATTTCTAGCAAAAATATGTTGTGCTGGGATATCTTCTCTATATAGTCCTTGGAAGAGAAATTGATGGGATCCACCTGACAAAGATGGTGAAGTAGGAACATTAGTTGAATGATCTAGTTCTCGGCTCCCTCTAACTTCCTCATCATTAGATTTGCACATCTCCTCCTCTGCAATAAGTGACAAAACATAGAAACTCAGCATCGCATTTGAAATGATAATTATTCACAGTATTACGACATTTAAAGAGAGACTGAATCTTCAATAATAATGGTATAAACTATAACCATGAGGATGGCACATACACAAAACTAATAGACAACAATATCACTTTCACTAATATGGTTTGACCAATAAATTTGGGTTAATCGTTTAAGCCAAGAATGAAATTCACTCAAACTAACACCAGACTATCATTTCTCCATTTCTAGCGGTATACTACAAAGGCCTAGGTGTGTTGTTGAGCAAAGCCGGCTCAAGCTCACCATGAGAAATGGGACCAAGTTCAATGGACCCGTCTAGGCTAGTTCCCTTGTTAGCTAGATCATCTAAAAATGGCATTAAAAGCACTTTAAAAATATTATAAGAAAAACAGTCCAGAACACATCCAAAAGGGCTGAATATGAATACATGCTCATTATTTTTAAAACATGTTTAGCATCTGCAATGAACAAAATGAACCCAATGTAGAACCCAATGTAGAGAATGAAGAAAGGGAAAATACATGCCAAAACACATCCATAAGGGTTGAATAGGAATATATGTTCACATTATTTCTAAAACATGTTTAGTATCTCTCTACAAGCAATCAGATGAGCCCTAAGTAGAGTTTAAAGTAAAATAAATTCCAGATCACATCCATCAAAGCTGAATTGATGTACATGCTTGCATTTTCTAAAATATGTCAGTATCTAAATGCATTGAGTAGAAGCACTGCTCACCTTTGCAGTAAAATTGCCATCACAAGATATGGTTTGAATTGGAGCAGCAATAACCCTGCACAACTCAACTAATCACTTCCACATAAATAAAATGTAAAGAATCAGATATACATGATTACATGACTTCAAAAATCAGCCACAATCAGTAAACCCATCCAAAGTTTAGAAAACTTACCATTATCAACAACAAAAGTAATTGATACTAGGTTAAAATAATTATAAACCGCTCAACCAAGGTTACAAGTGCCCGCATTGAAGAAGGTCATAGCGTGGACTGTGGAGTACCCAAATATGTCGTGACTAGGAAAGCTTAAAACATCGTCAACAAAAAATTTAAAAAGGGGGGATGGGGCAGATCTGGCAAGGTAACATCCAGAAAAAATGAATGGAGGGAGAGGAAGTGGAAGAGGAAGAGGAAGAAGAAGAATAAGATCGAAGAAGAGGAAGAAGATGATACCTGAAGGAGGAAGACAAAACGGGAAGAGGTTGTGTTCGTCAGAGCAGTCGGCATCGCACAGGCTTCGTGTAACGATACCGGCCCGAAGGGCTCCCTTGCTCGCAGGGCCATCTAACACAGGATCCATAAGGGCTCCGGCACCGCCTTTACAGGGCTGCAGCCCATGCACCCCAACCACTTCACTGTGCGGATAGGGTCTCCCGCACAGTAGGTTGTTGAGGCTGGGGCTCGATACCCAGACCTCCTAGATAAGAAGCGCTTAACCCCGCTCTCATCACCAACTGAGCTGCAGCTCAGTTGGTGATGAGAGCGCGGGTTAAGCGCTTCTTATCTAGGAGGTCTGGGTATCGAGCCCCAGCCTCAACAACCTACTGTGCGGGAGACCCTATCCGCACAGTGAAGTGGTTGGGTGCATGGGCTGCAAGCCCTGTAAAGGCCGGTGCCGGAGCCCTTATGGATCCTGGGTTAGATGGCCCTGCGAGCAAGGGAGCCCTTCGGGCCAGTATCGTTACATAAAAGTGCAGCTCAGTTGGTGATGAGAGCGCGGGTTAAATGCTTCTTATCTAGGAGGTCTGGGTATCGAGCCCCAGCCTCAACAACCTACTATGCGGGAGACCCTATCCGCACAGTGAAGTGGTTGGGGTGCATGGGCTGCAGCCATGTAAAGGCCGGTGCCGGAGCCCTTATGGATCCTGGGTTAGATGGCCCTGCGAGCAAGGGAGCCCTTCGGGCCGGTATCGTTACACTTCGAGCGTGAAATCAGAAACGGGAGGCGAAAATCTGGCACGGCTAGGGAATGGGATGTGGGACAGAAGAGGCGGATCCAAGTCGAGAGGGAGAACGACCTAAACAAGGTGGGGGGGGGGGGGGGGGGGGGGGGGCGGGGGCGGATAGCAGCGGAGGAGTGATCCGGCAACAGTGAGAGAGCGATCCAGAGTCCGCCTTTCGACTGATATCGGGAATGAGGATAGAGGACTGAGAGGATTTTTGGCACTTAACACCCCCAATTGGGGGTGTTTGACACATTGCACCCGAACATTCAAATCTTGGCACTTACCACCCTCCAAATGAGATTCTTTGGCACTTTGCACCCTCATGTCATTTAATAAATACTATGCCATTTTTTAATTCCGAAAATTGAATGTAGGAGGGTCAATTTCGTCCTTTTAAAATCATTCCATTTATTGTTAACTACACACCAATTTTTTTAATTTTTATTGTTTATTTTCAGCCACTTAACATGAGATTACTTACGACAGACCAAAAAATGATATTACTATTTGTACAACCCGTATTCGTCGAGAGTAGGTCCTACCACAGCCAAGTCAGTAGGAGTCAAGGTCAACAAGTCACCACGAGAGTCAAAGTCAACATTCAGGATCGCGGAAGGCCTGGCAACTATAGGCGAGCTCCCCTCGCATACTCGCCGGGTAGGCGACTAGGTGCGATACTCGCCCAGCCCGTGCGAGCTCTTCTGAAAGTCGCCTGGTCGCCAGGGGGTGGGGTATAAATAAGACCCCCCCTCCCCTTGCCTTGGCCTATAAATAGGACCCCAGGGGTACGAGAGAGGGGACCAAAAATTCAGAGGCAGGATACTCGCGCCTTTCAGGATATTGGCTAGTTCTTCGGATTCCGTTTACTTAGAGCAATTCGCGACTGTGCGACCTTGCCAGATAGCCTCTCTCGTGTCCAGTTCGGCCATTCTTGGTTGAGAAGGGGTTGCTCCTCACGAGCATCCAGGTACGTGGTGGGTCCTTCCTGCCGCAACATTTGGGGTACTGTTTGATCTGTTCCTTCTTTCTGGCCACCCTAGCCGTCCGATTCAGCTTCTAAGCCAGTAACCTTAGGCAGCTTTGATCCGATTTCTGAGGTTGGGAATTTCCTGGCTTCAACACTTGGTGCGGTGAGCGTGGATTGCGGCCAAGGAGGAAAATTTGGGAGTTGAGTGTGATGGCCATAGGTGGCGAGCAAGGCGGGTTGGTCGACAACTCGGCATTAGGAGGAGACGCCGCGCGAGGTGGCGAGTTTGTAACGGTGGCTGCATTTGAAGAGTTCGCGAGGAAGATCGAGCAAACCATTCTCACTGGTTTCGCTCAGCGCCCAGAGGTCACGACGACTTCTCCTCGTCGCCTGATGCCGCTAGAAGAGGAAGCGCCGCCGAGGCGAGCTGGAAAGGAGCCCGCTTGGGCAAGGGAAGAGCGACCAATGCAGTCGCTACTTTATCCGGCGAGTAGCCAGGGGGTAGGGGGTCCGTTTCCGGGATCCAATGTCGCCGACGAGATTCAGAGATACTCGCCAATGCAAACGATTATGAAGTCTCCAGCGAGGATGAAAATCGTCACCACCGCTAGGGAGGGAGGATCCCCTTCTGTGACGATATCCTCGCCGCCCTAGTTCCAGAAGGGTTCAGGGAACCTGTTCTTACTTACTACTACTCCGGCAGAGACGATCCTTGTTGGAACACCATATTACTAATTTGGGTCAGGATCACTATGTCTCTAGGAATTTATGCTTTGACCTTCTGTATAGATAATAGGTACAATTAGAATTGACTAAGGGATCAGGAGTCTAGGTTGAAGCTGCCCTGAAGACCCAAGTTTTTCTGGAGACTAAGTCCAAATCGTCGAGCTCAGCACGACGTTTCGTCGAACTCTCCGTCGACGATCGTCTAGCTCAACTATTGACAGATCGTCGAGCTCCATTCGACGATCGCTGAGCTCAACCCTCATAATATCGTCGAGCTCTGGTCGACGATCGCTGAGCTCAACTTCTCAATATCGTGACGTCGAACTTCGACGATCGCTGAGCTCAGGTCGACGATTTTGACTCTGCACTGGATCCTTATCTCTGAGCTCAGTTCGACGATCTTTGAGCTCAGATCGACGATTTCTTTGCTGCTTGCATTTTCAAGTTCGCTGAGCTCAGCTCGACGACGATAGCAGCTCAGTTCGACGAATCCAGTTATCTTTCAGATTCAATTCAGATCAGATAGAAGTTATTCTGCATTTAATTCAGAAGATCTGCCAGCCATTTCATTTACTTCTGGAGCAAGTTTCAAGGGATTTTTCAAGGAATAATTCAGTGGACTTTCCTTCAGAACATTTTATGCAATTAAGGTGCTGTAATTAATTCAGACCAACGGCTATCTTTAATTGAGCAATTTTCTATTCAGACTCAGAGAATAAAAGATAGAATGTTTTTGAATCAGACAAGAAGATAGACAAGAACAAGAGAATAGAGATTGACAAGAACAGGACACAACTCAATACACAGAGACTCTCTCAATCTTCTGTCAACAAGAATTCAGAAGAACACTCATCAAAAGAGATCAAGCTTTCAAACATTTTTCAGATCTCTTCAGATCTCTCAAGTGTTCAAGGCCAACATCATCTCAAGACTCCAGACACTCAACATTTCAGCTTGTTGAAATCATCTTTTGCTGGAGATCTATCTTTGAAGGCCTATCACCCTCAGCAAAGCTCATCTTCCTGAAGATTTCAAGGACTCAGGGGAGCTTTGACAACATCACTGAATCCACATAGTCTTCTCAATTGCTTGAGAAAGAGAAGACTGCCATCACTCTCTCACCCCCATTCTGTAAAGGGTTTTTCAAACTCCCTTCAAAAGTTTGAATCTGGTTTTTGAGCACCTTGTCAAAAGCTCATTGGTGGCAAGACACCTGATCAAAAAATCTGATTTGGTTTTGAGCACCTTATCAAAAGCTCATTGGTGCCCAGGACACCTGATCAACTCATCCTGCAGTGGATTCCTACCTAGGGTGGTAGAAGAGTGGATGTACCCAAGTTGGGGAACCACTATATTTCCTTGTGTCATCTGGTTCTGCATGTTTTCTTTTTGTTTCTGGCCTAGATTTTCTTGTGCTTAGTTTCTGCATAGCTTAGTTTTTATTTCTGCTTCCCTGCTTACACTCATTACAACAATTGTTGTAAAGCTTTGCAAAAGTTTTTCTTTGTATTTTAAAAAGCACCATATACTCTATTCACCCCCCCTTTAGAGTATATCAGATCTAGTTTCCCCTTTCAATTGGTATCAGAGGCAGGTTGGTTAAACATACCATATCTGTTTGGTTGTACAGGCTAACACCTGAACCCCAAAGATCCCAAACTAGATCCTTCTTTTATATTTCATCATTAGATTTAGCTTGCACAAATCATGGCCCAAAACAAAGATTATGCAAGCACCAGACCTCCAGTGTGCAATCTGTCAAAGTTTGCACTTTGGAAAGCAAGGATTAAACTCTACATGAATTCCATTGACGAGGACATTTTTAACTCTGTTTTGACAGTGTGTCCAAGACCTCCAGAGAGCACAAGCACAAATGCTGTTCCACCTCCATCAGGAACAGATGCTGACATTAAAAAGTGGAAAGTAGCTGATGCCAAGGCAATGAACATTCTAGCTCAAACAATGTCAGATGACATTTTTCAAAAAGTAGCTGAATGCAACTCAGCCAAGGAGATCTGGGACAAGCTCTCAGAAATAGTTTCAGGCTCAGCTGATGAGAGAAAGGACAGAAGATCTCATCTCATCTCCCAATATGAGAACTTCAAGAAGGGAGAAACAGAGTCAGTGGGAGAAATGTACAACAGACTGAGTCTAATTGTCAGTGAACTGAGGACATTAGACAAAGAGATCTCACTGACAGAACTTAATGATAAGATCCTAATGTGCTTCCCCAGCACTTGAGATTCAAGAATCTGGCCAATTAAAGATGCCAGAAGTCTGAATGAGATCACGACTGAAGCCTTGTTGGGTAAGCTCAAATCTTATGAGCTACTCATCAAGAACAGAGAAGAAGAACAGAAGGCTGCTTCTCCAGCCACAAGGAAAGAGAAGACTATAGCATTTAAGGCAGCTGAGGATCTGCCTGAAGAAAAAGGTACAGGCAATGATGAACTTCTCAGCCTGTTAGCCAAAAGATTCTATAAGATGGCCAGAAAGGACTTCAGAAGAAGATCATACAAGGAGCAGGACAAGCCAAGGTATGACAAGTCCATTGGCAATAGCAAAGACATTATTTGCTTTGGTTGCAGGAAACCAGGGCATATGGTTCTTGACTGTCCAGAAAACAAGAACAAGGACAGAAGGGACAGAAAAGAAGAAGAAGAAAGAGAAGGACTCCAAAAGGAATGGAAATAGCAAACCTTCCTCCAGCAGAAATAAGCACACAAGGAAAGGATTTGTTGCTGAATCCTGGAGTGAGACTGAAGAGGAGTCAGAGGCCTCTTCCAGCTCAAGTGATGATGAGGATGATGCAGAGGAAAAGGAGTTCTGCATGATGGCAATCAATGCCTCACAACACAACTCAGAGGAAGAGGAGTCAGAGTCAGACTCAGAGACACAACCTGAAGAAGATCAGGTAATCAGCTCTTTTGATTTCACTTCAGAAGATTTCAAACTTGAATTTAAAGCACTATGTTTAGACCTGCTAAAGTCTGAGAAAGAGATCATCTCTCTCAGAAATCAATTATCTGAACAAAGTGGTTTAAAATCAGAAAACCTCAAGCTCTCTCAGGAGTTGGAGAACCATAGGGAACAGATAGCTTCACTGAAGAGTGAACTCTCTGAGGCCAAGAAGCTTGAAGAATCTCTCAATGGGAGAAGCATCAAGCTGATGGACATCACAAGCACAGTGAACTCAAGATTCAACAGTACACTGGGCTTGGGTGCCTCATCCAGCCAACCTATTGTTCTAACAACCCCTATCAAGTTCATTTCTGACAAGGGAAAGGGAGTTGTAGAGGTTGCCAGGAAAAATTCTGATCTGCCTCAGAAATTCAAGTCCCAGCAAAAATCGTCGAACGAAGCTCGACGATCGCCGAATGAAGATCGACGATCGCCGAACGCAGCTCGACGATCTCAGGACAAATCGTCGAACGCTGATCGACGATCTAAGCCAAGATCGTCGAACGCTGGTCGACGATCCCATATACCTGACCTCAGCCATAGTCGACCGTCGAACGGAGCTCGACGATCTGACCCAAGATCGTCGAACTCAGCTCCAAGATCGTCGAACAGAGGTCAGAGCTCTGGAAATTTTTTCAATGGCAAGTCAAAATTGAATCCTGAGGGTTCTTCATCCCAAACATTTAACCCTTATACTGAATGGATTTTACCTCCAAGGAGATATCATCCTGAAGGATATAAGAGTCAGCCAGGGATGTCTTTCATTTCTGAATTTAAAGGTTATCAACCTAGGCCCAAGGTAAACTGGGTCAAAAACAAGTGAATTGCTTTATGTGCAGGTGAAGACCTATCCAACATCTAACCAGCAATGGTATTTGGATAGTGGGTGCTCTAAGCACATGACAGGGAACAAGGACAACCTCAGTTCCTTTAGAGCCAAGCTTGGACCCAAAGTTATCTTTGGTGACTCCAACTTTGGACAAACTAAAGGATATGGAGAAGTCCAGATTGGTTCTGTAACCTTCAAGAAGGTAGCATATGTGGAAGGACTGAAGCACAATCTAATCAGCATCAGTCAGCTATGTGATGAAGGCTACCAGGTGACCTTCAGCAAAGACCTTATGCAAAATCAAGTCAGAGGACAACACAACTGTGTTGACAGGTAAAAGGAAAGGTAACATCTACCTAGTAGATTTTCTTTCAACTTCTATAGATATCTGTTTATTCAATTCAGTTTATAGACCAAATGTTTTATGGCATAAGAGACTAGGACACCTAAACCTTAGAACTATTGCTAGGCTATCCAAGGACAACCTTGTTAGAGGACTACCTTCTGGCCCCTACAAGAAGGAAGGACTCTGCAAGGCTTGTCAATTAGGCAAGCAAACTAAAAACAGTTTAAGTCACTTAATAAGAGTGATTCACCTAGGATACTGTATCTGTTACACATGGATCTATTTGGACCCATCACAGTACAAAGCCTAGGAGGGAAATCCTACACTTTAGTGATTGTAGATGACTTCTCTAGATTCACTTGGGTGTTCTTTCTAAGGAAGAAGTCTGATAACTTTAAGTGTCTGACAGATTTTCTCAAATGTATAAAGATTGAGTTCAATACTCACATTGCCCTGATCAGAAGTGATCATGGGATAGAGTTTGATTCTCTTCTTATGCAAGAGTTCTGTCAGAGTGAAGGGATCAGGCATACTTTCTCAGCTCCTAGAACTCCTCAACAAAATGGGGTAGCTGAAAGGAAAAATAGAACCCTTATTGAATCTGCCACTACATTATTGTCAGATGCTCATCTACCTCTATCCTTCTGGGCAGAGGCAGTGAACACCTCCAACTATGTGCTGAACAGAAGCCTGATACATAAACTGAAGGGAAAGACTCCCTATGAATTACTCAAAGGGAAGAAACCTAAAGTTGACTATTTCAAAATTTTGGTTGCATTTGCTATATTCACAATAATGATAAGAAACATCTAGCAAAATTTCAAGCCAAAGCTGATGAAGGAGTGTTTCTGGGATACTCCATGATCAGCAAGGCCTATAGGGTTTATAATAAATCATCATTGAAAATTGAGGAATCTGTTCATGTTTCTTTTGATGAAACTAACATGTCTTTCAAGGAGAAGATTTCTTCTACCATAGAACCTTTGCAGGAACACTCTCTAGTTGAAGATATGAACAAGCTACAGGTTGCTCAAGAGGATGAAAGTAGTGAAGATGAAAGCAATGCTCAACATATTGAAGCTCAACCTGAAGAGCCAGTTGTTGTACCACAAGAGGAAACAACAACACAGGTTGGTGAACGATCAACACCCCTGTTGATTTAGTAACATCAAGAGACCATCCAATTTCCCAGATAATTGGAGAAATCTCAGCTGGTGTGCAAACCAGAAATCAGGTCAACCAAAACCTGTTGCACACCTGCTTCCTTTCTCAAATTGAACCTCAGTCCATTCAAGATGCAGAGCAAGATCCACACTGGATCATTGCCATGCAAGAGGAGTTGCATCAATTTGAGAGGAACAAAGTATGGGAACTAGTGCCCAAGCCTAAGGATCATTCCATTGTTGGAACAAAATGGGTATTCAGAAACAAACTGGATGATCAAGGAGTAATAATAAGGAACAAGGCAAGGCTAGTTGCCCAAGGATACTCTCAAGAAGAAGGAATTGACTACGACCAGACCTTTGCACCTATTGCAAGATTGGAAGCCATCAGGATTTTTCTAGCTTATGCAGCTCACAAAGGCTTCAAGGTTTATCAGATGGATGTCAAGAGTGCCTTCTTAAATGGAGACATCAAAGAGGAAGTCTATGTCAGACAACCTCCAGGTTTTATCTCTCCAACTCATCCTGATTTTGTTTTTAGACTAAATAAAGCATTATATGGTCTCAAGCAAGCTCCTAGAGCATGGTATGAGACCCTAGCATGCTTTCTTTTGGAAAATGGTTTTATAAGGGGTAGAGTAGACCAAACTCTTTTCGCTAAAACCCATAAGTCCCATACCCTACTAGTCCAAATCTATGTAGACGATATCATTTTTGGTTCTACTGACTCAAAATTGTGCAGAAGGTTTTCTAACCTAATGCATTCTAAATTTGAGATGAGTAGCATGGGTGAGCTATCCTTCTTCCTAGGATTGCAAGTCAAACAACATGCTGAAGGCATCTTTATTTCTCAAACCAAATATGCTCATGAGCTGGTTAAGAAATTTGGCATGTCTGAGGCATCTTGTATGAAAACACCCATGCCTACCAATGCTGTACTGGATGCTGATGAACATGGGAAACCTGTTGATCAGACAACATATAGAGCAATGATTGGCTCTTTACTGTATCTTACAGCTAGTAGACCAGATATAATGTTTGCTACATGTATATGTGCTAGATTCCAAGTTAGCCCTAGAGAGTCACACCTCACATTAGTAAAAGGATTCTTAGGTATGTTAAAAGTTGTCCAAATCTAGGTCTCTGGTATCCAAAAGATTCAGCATTTGAGTTAACTGGATTCTCTGATGCTGATTATGCTGGATGCAGAATTGACAGGAAAAGCACCAGTGGAACTTGTCAGTTCCTTGGTGATAGACTTGTCTCTTGGTTTTGCAAGAAACAAACATCTGTGTCAACTTCAACTGCTGAAGCTGAATATATGGCTGCAGGCAGTTGTTGTTCACAAATACTGTGGATTCAAAATCAACTCCTAGACTATGGTTACAACTTAGAGAAGTCAAAAATCTTTTGTGACAATACAAGTGCTATCTCCATAGCTCAAAATCCAGTCCTCCATAGTAGGACAAAACATATAGAGATTAGGCATCATTTCTTAAGGGATAATGTTGAAAAGAACAAAATTGAATTGCAGTATATCCCAACTGATTTACAAAGGGGAGATATTTTCACCAAGCCTTTGGATGAAAAGAAACATACTTTCTTCCTAAATCAGTTAGGACTGTTAGATGGAGGAAGTCTTAAATAATCCTCTTTAAATAATCCCCAAGATTTTGAAAGCTAAAAATTGACCAAGACTAGGCAAAATTCTGATTTTCCTTAGTGTCTAGGATTTCTCTGTTCTCTGAACTGCGCTCGACGATTTCCCCACAGATCGTCGAACGGAGTTCGACGATTTCCAGAATCGTCGAACTGAGTTCAGCGCCCCTCAGACAGCATGAACTGTCTCCTTCGGTCAACGATCGTCGAACGGTGCTCGACGATTTTGTTCACTGAACGATCGTCGAACGGAGCTCGACGCCTTTCTAGATCGTCGAACGGAGATCGACGATTTTGGAGTCTCTTCAGATTCCTTTAGAAGCCTCGATCGTCGAACTGAGTTCAACGATCTTTCCTTTTCTGTGTCGAACCCTAATATAAAACTCTTTTTTCGCCGTCGTTCTCTCTTGCGCTTTCAATTTCTCTGCAAACTTTTCTTCCCTCCAAACAGTTCTACCTTGGTCGTTTTGTCTGTTGATTTTTGCAGGTACCATGGCCGTTTCAGTTGCTGTACTCTCTGCAATGAAATTTGATGCAGACTTTGACATCGATCTCGACTCCTTCAACACAACCGATCAAATCTTCCAGGATATTCTCACTTTATTCAAAGATCAGCAACTGTCTGCCCTGATGACAACCAGAATCAAACTTGCATCTGATGAGATTAAAGAATGGGTATATACTGCCCACAACCTTGACAACAATACCATAGTTGGTTCTATTGGTGGCACCCAGGTACCTCTGACCCCAACAGTACTTACAGAGGTTTTTGGTTTAAGAAATGGTGAAGATTCTGCTGAACTCTCTGGAGATGAATTCTCTGATATTCTTGCCAGGATGGGTCATCCTGAGAGGAACCCTAGCAAGCTGTTTAAGAGGAACCTGTCTGTGGAATACAGGTTTATGGCTGATGTAGTAGGCAAGGTTCTCTTGGCCAAGCATTCGCTCATGACACAATCTCCAGATATCAGCTCTGCCTTATGGGAGCTCTGGTAGATAGAAAAAGCTTGAACTAGGGAGAAGTATTTTTGATCTGTTGAAGAAAAAGATAAACAAGACTTTTGTGAATTATGGAAGAATACTGGGAATCTTCCTCCAGGCTAAGTGTCCCTACCCTGCTAGTCTCCTCTGGAGTGCACATCAATGCCTCCAAGAGACTCACCTGTGCCCTTTTTGGGAAATGGGACAGGCAAATCTCCAAGCCCAGCAGGCCCTCTTCTTCTGGCCCTTCAGGCACTAGGACTCTAAGAGTCACTCCACCCCAGGTCTCTGCCCCTGCAGAAGACCTGCCTGCTGCTAGTGCTGCTGCTTCTCCTCCTCCAAGCTCAACCCTACCTCCAGCTCCATCCACCACTCCAGCCTCATCCACCATTACAATCTCCAGCCCTTCTCCAACCTCTATTCCATCTCCAACAATTTCCTCTCCACCAGCAGACCACTTCCATCCCCTATTCTCTTATCCCCCACCAGATGTCACCTCATCCCCATCCCTTCCATCCTTCACTCTCCTGGATGAATCCTACATGGATGATTCCCCCTCCTCTCCTCCAGAATTGCCATCCTCCTCAACATCTTTCCAAGACCTTCTCCACCAGATTATTGATCAACCCACCTTCACTCCCTCCATATCCATCCCTCTATCCTCCATCTCTACCATCCCCTCTCCTGAACCATTCATTCCACCCTTCAGCCCTCCTCCTCCAGCATCCTCAGCCATCCCTCAACCCTCTACCTCTGCTCCTCTCATTGAGCATGTAGATCTCCCAGCCCTTGCTGATCAGTTGTATGAGCTCCTTGCACCTAGGCTCTCTCTTCTCATGGAGGCCTCTTTAGCTCCTCTACAACAATCAGTGGCAGCTCTCTCTGCCAGGCTTTCCTCTTTCCTTACTCCTCTAGCAGCACCCCCAGCAGTGTGCCTTGATGCACAGGTATCTGCATCCAGGCAGGGGGAGATGCCCTATGAAGCTGTTGCTGCTGTTGCTGCCCCTGCTGTTGTTTCTGCTACTACTGCTGCTGTGTCTGTTTCTGCTGCTACTGCTACACCAGTACTAGCAATAGACCTAAGGTCCTTGCTATCTACTTTTGATACTGCTTACTTCAGCTGCCTCCCAGAGCCATATGCTGTCCAGCCCCCAGAGGTTCTTGCTGCCCAGCCCTCAGAAGATCTGTCTAAGGCTCTAGTGCCCTTCTCTTGCTGTGACCCCAGAATCATTTCTGATTTTATTCTGTCAGTGACTGCTGCTTCTGATGATATTTCTGCTGCTGCTGCTGAAGACAAGGCTGTATCTGCCTCTGAAAGTATCTCTGCTGCTGAAGAAATTGTGTCTGTTGAACCCTCATCCCCGGATCTTTTGATGACAGAGGCTGTTGTTTTTGAGCCTGCTGTAGAAGTTGTTGATTCTGAAGCTGCTGCTGCCAACATTCCTGAAATCATCCCTGTTGTTTCTACTGCTGCTCCAGTATCTGCTGTTTCATCTGCTGCTTCTGTTGCTCCTCCTGCTTCTGTATCTGTTGCCCCATCAGCTGCTGTTAAACTGAAAGAAGATTTGATGAAGAAGATTGATGCCTTGTATGATGCACAAAGTTCTGAATCTGAGGATTATAACACTGCTTCTGATGACTCATCTGCCACAATTGCAAAGAAAAGAAAGGCAAGAAGTAAGGCCTTGAAGAGAGTTCCTCCTGCCAAAGTCAGAGATGACAATGATGTCCCCTTCTATATTCTGCACAATTGCCCAATCACTGAGCATTGGATGCAATTTTCTAAGAACCAGTTAAAGGCTATGAAGAAGAAGAGGAAATATGAGAAGATTCTTCTCAGTTCAAACACCCTCATCCTCCTCCACCACCTCCACCTGATGCAGGTGCAGGTGACAGCTCTGCAAGATCAGGCCCTGCTAGAAGCCAGGCTCCCTACCAACCTCATGCTAGAACTTATCAAAGGGAAAGCCAGTCTAGGGGCTCTTACTCTAGAAGGGGAGGATATAGGGGAAACCAAAGAGAGACTCAGGTTTACTCCAAAGGACACTCCAGGCAGCATCCTTACTCTAGGGGAGGACATGTTTCTGCTGATACATCTTCTGGTCCTTTCCCTACAAGCTCAAAGATACTGTGACTGCCAGGACTCCTCAAGATACTTCTTCCAACAGGTATGAGCCACCTGTTCCATTTGAGGACCCTGAGAAAAATCCTATGGCTTGGACTGCAAGAATGAAAGAGCTGGCTGCTTTAGATCAGATAAAGAAAGCAAAAGAACAAGGCTAGACACTTCCAACATATCTACCATGTCAGAGCAAAGGCAAAAAGAGTTAGAAAGATATGCCTCCAGTAAGTTCTTTGATGCAGACAGATACATGGAGTTGCATCCAGCTGCAGTGGTTCCCAGGGCTTCAAAGCAAATTTATTTGGGTGCAGCTGATGATACCAGATCCAAACAACAAGCTTTAGATCCCAACAGAGAAATCAAGATGGTAAAAGGCAAAGAAAAGGAATGACTCTGTAAGGTGACAACTTTTGGTTTTTCTGACTGCCTTCTGGATAACATACATATATATATCTCTGTGATGGTTCTGCTCTGTGTCTTGTTATTGTTGTTTTTATGTTTTTCTGACTGTATGATGTTGTTTGTTTTTCAAAGTCTGTAAATAGTTTTTCCTAACCCAAATAGGGGGAGATTGTTGGAACACCCTATTACTAATTTGGGTCAGGATCACTATGTCTCTAGGAATTTATGCTTTGACCTTCTGTATAGATAATAGGTCAATTAGAATTGAGTCTAAGGGATCAGGAGTCTAGGTTTGGAAGCTGCCCTGAAGACCCAAGTTTTTCTGGAGACTAAGTCCAAATCGTCGAGCTCAGCACGACGTTTCGTCGAACTCCGGTCGACGATCGTCTAGCTCAACTATTGACAGATCGTCGAGCTCCATTCGACGATCGCTGAGCTCAACCCTCATAATATCGTCGAGCTCTGGTCGACGATCGCTGAGCTCAACTTCTCAATATCGTCGAACTCCATTCGACGATCGCTGAGCTCAGGTCGACGATTTTGACTCTGCACTGGATCCTTATCTCTGAGCTCAGTTCGACGATCTTTGAGCTCAGATCGACGATTTCTTTGCTGCTTGCATTTTCCAGTTCGCTGAGCTCAGCTCGACGATAGCAGAGCTCAGTTCGACGAATCCAGTTATCTTTCAGATTCAAATTCAAATCAGATAGAAGTTATTCTGCATTTAATTCAGAAGATCTGCCAGCCATTTTCATTTACTTCTGGAGCAAGTTTCAAGGGATTTTTCAAGGAATAATTCAGTGGACTTTCCTTCAGAACATTTTATGCAATTAAGGCTGTAATTAATTCAGACCAACGGCTATCTTTGATTGAGCAATTTTCTATTCAGACTCAGAGAATAAAAGATAGAATGTTTTTGAATCAGACAAGAAGATAGACAAGAACAAGAGAATAGAGATTGACAAGAACAGGACACAACTCAATACACAGAGACTCTCTCAATCTTCTGTCAACAAGAATTCAGAAGAACACTCATCAAAAAGAGATCAAGCTTTCAAACATTTTTCAGATCTCTTCAGCTCTCAAGTGTTCAAGGCCAACATCATCTCAAGACTCCAGACACTCAACATTTCAGCTTGTTGAAATCATCTTTTGCTGGAGATCTATCTTTGAAGGCCTATCACCCTCAGCAAAGCTCATCTTCCTGAAGATTTCAAGGACTCAGGGGGAGCTTTGACAACATCACTGAATCCACATAGTCTTCTCAGTTGCTTGAGAAAGAGAAGACTGCCATCACTCTCTCACCCCCATTCTGTAAAGGTTTTTCAAACTCCCTTCAAAAGTTTGAATCTGGTTTTTGAGCACCTTGTCAAAAGCTCATTGGTGGCAAGACACCTGATCAAAAAATCTGATTTGGTTTTTGAGCACCTTATCAAAAGCTCATTGGTGCCCAGGACACCTGATCAACTCATCCTGCAGTGGATTCCTACCTAGGGTGGTAGAAGAGTGGATGTACCCAAGTTGGGGAACCACTATATTTCCTTGTGTCATCTGGTTCTGCATGTTTTCTTTTTGTTTCTGGCCTAGATTTTCTTGTGCTTAGTTTCTGCATAGCTTAGTTTTATTTCTGCTTCCCTGCTTACACTCATTACAACAATTGTTGTAAAGCTTTGTAAAAGTTTTTCTTTGTATTTTAAAAAGCACCATATACTCTATTCACCCCCCCCTTTAGAGTATATCAGATCTAGTTTCCCCTTTCAATCCTGTCAGACACCTCCAATGGTTTGAGGACGTCGTCTCCATTCACAATATGTCTGATGCCTTCACGTGCAGGTTCTTCTCCATCACCCTCAGAGGAAATGCCCGGGATTAGTTCCATCAACTGCCGGCAGGGTCCGTATACTGCTTCTCAGATTTGCGTCGGGGCCTTATGGTAAGGTTCGCGACTTCGAAGAAGAGGAAGAAGGAAGCGACAACACTCTTCAAAATCGTCCAAGGGCAACACGAGAGTCTGGGACACTACATCGACCGCTTTCAAGAGGAAATTTTAGAGGTGGAGGAGGTGGACAATTTCACCTTGATGGTGGCTCTCAAGTTCGGATTGAAGCAAGGTTTGTTCAGTATGGAGATGGGATCCAATCCCCCGAGATCCTTCGAAGAGATGATAGATAAGGCGAATACTTTTGTTCGCGGAGAAGAGAAGAACAAGGACTTCTTAGCGAGGCTAGATGGATAGATTGCAATGGAGAGGAGAAGAGCAGGACCTTCGGGGTCGAAGTCGAGAAGGACGCCAGAAAGGAAGGAGGAAAGGAAGGAGGAAAGGAAGGAGGAAAGGAAGGAGGAAAGGAAGAAAGAAGAGCCAAGAAGGGAAGAGAGGAGGAAGAGGGAGGAACCCAGGAGGGTTGAAGATAGGAGGCAGGAGAGGCCTCGAAGACAGGAAGAGAGAAGGCCGGTGGAAGCTCGAGAAGGAAGGGAGGAAAGGCAATTCCAGTATCCAGAGAATCGCCCCCAATGGAGACTAGCGAGACAGAAGTATCAGAAAGACAGGAGGAGTGGAAATCGGCAGGAGGGAGGTCGAGGAGGAGGAAGAAGGGAGACAATGGCCATCGCTCGCCACGACAACAAGCGACGTCGGAGGGAGCAGCGAGCGATGTGCCAGGAGGCGGCGATTCCCCATTACTGTGGTATTCATCGAGTAGAGGGGCACGGGACCTTGGCTTGCCCCGAGTTTTGGGAAGCAAGGAGAAGGCTGGAGGCAGGAGCAGCAGAAAGAGAGCAGCAGAGGCAGGAGGGCCCGATTGGGCAGGTGGCATTTCAAACTCCGGTAAGAAGAAGGAATGAAGACCGAGTTGACCTCGGAACTCGCGGGGAAGTGATACATGGCCCAGGAGGTGGGCCTGTAGGAGTGATCAATGGAGGGGCCGGGCTTGGAGCTTCCCGTAAGGGAAGTCTTCACCAGATCTATCAGAAGAACGTCGCTTCGACGTCACAGACCCCGCCGCCCTTAGAAGAAATCACCTTCTCGGAGGAAGATATGCTGGGGAATAAGAACCCTTTCCATGACGCCCTGGTGATCCAAGCTGCCATCGAGGACTTCACCATCGACCGAATCCTCGCGGATAACGGAAGTTCGGTGAACGTCATCTTCAAGAGAACTTTTGCTGGACTTCAAGTGGAAGTGTCCCGAGTCCAGGCTGCAGATGGACCGCTCTTTGGCTTCTCAGGAGAGAAGAAAGAGGTGGAGGGAGCAGTGGAGCTGCTAGTCACACTCGGGGGGACTTCGGTTCGATGCCGCTTTATCATCGTCGACGCGCCGAGTGGATACAACGCCATCTTCGGGCGGGCTCTTATCAACTACTTCAGGGCCGTTCCGTCGTCTTATCACCAGTGCCTGAAGTACTGCCGCGGAGATGTCCAGATCAGGATCAGGGGAGATCCCAAGGCTTCTAGGGAGTGCTACTTGAATGCCGTCAGCACCATCAGCTGGATGGGTGACGCAGAAAAATTGGAGGAGTTGCTGGAGAAGGGGAACGGGCTGTGTGCTGCTGAGGAGGTGGTGGAGATAGAAGTGTTCTCACAAGGGGGAGATCCGGGACTGCTGAAGGTGGGAGGATCCTTGCCTCTTGGGGGGAAGATAGAGATGGCCGCTTGCCTACAAGACAACGTTGATGTCTTTGCATGGAGCGCCGCCGAGATGCCGGGGGTGGACGCCGATGTTGCTTGCCATCGCCTCAACCTGGATCCCGCGGCGGCTCCAGTTCGACAGAAGCAGAGGAAGAGCTCTGCCATGCTAGCTGAACCAATCAGAGAAGAGGTGGAGAAGCTGCTGAAAGCAGGGTTCGTCTCGGAGATCCAGTATCCAAGCTGGGCCTCCAATGTTGTAATGGTGAAGAAGCCTGGAGGAGGCTGGCGGTTATGTATCGATTTTTCCATGTTAAATAAAGCTTGTCCGAAAGATTGCTACCCCTTGCCTCAAATCGACGCGTTGGTTGATTCCGCCGTCGGGTTTCCTGTGATGAGTTTTCTTGATGCCTTTTCAGGATATCATCAGATCCGGATGCATCCCCCCGACTGCCGGGACGTCTCTTTCATAACCACCGACGGCTGCTATAGCTACAAGATGATGCCCTTCGGGCTCAAGAACGCAGGCGCCACTTACCAGAGGATGATGGATCAGATCTTCAAAGGGCAAAAGGGGCGAAACTTGGAGGTTTATGTAGATGACCTCCTCGTCAAGAGCAAGAGCGTCGCGGAGCACATAACGGATTTGGTGGAGACCTTTGCCACCCTGAGGAAGTACAAAATGTGACTCAATCCGGCCAAGTGCGTCTTCGGTGCGGGAAGAGGGAAGTTTCTAGGTCATCTCCTTACTCCCAGTGGGGTGGAACCCAATCCAGACAAGGTGAAGGCCATTCTGGAGATGGCATCGCCGCAAGATCCTAAGGAAGTCCAAAGGCTGACAGGAAGGCTGGCAGGCCTCAGCCGTTTTTTGTCTAAGGCAGGGGAGAAGTGCTCTCCGTTCTTCAAAACCCTTCGGGGAAATCGAAAATTCGAGTGGACATCGGAGTACGAGGAGGCTTTCGAAAAACTCAAGCAACATCTAACAAAAGCTCCTCTCCTCCAAGGGCCACGGGATAATGAAGATCTCTTCCTTTACTTAGGAGTTGGAGTAGAAGCGGTTAGTTCGGTACTGGTTCGGGAGGAAGGCAAGAGGCAACTTCCTATCTACTATGTTAGCAGAGTGCTGCGACAGGCGGAGACGAGGTATCCAATCCTGGAGAAGCTGGTGTTTGCTTTGATAGTTTTGGCTCGAAGGCTACGCCCCTATCTTCAAGCTCACTCCATCAGGGTCGTCTCCGATCATCCTCTAAGGAGTATCCTGGATGGAGTGGAGCACTCTGGCAGGTTGGCAAAGTGGGCAGTGGAGCTTAGCGAATTCGATATTTCCTACTCTCCAAGGGTAGCAATCAAGGCACAGGCGGTGGCAGATTTCCTTGCCGACTTCTAGGCCGAAGTGGAGGTAGAGGAAGGCTTTTCTAACATAGTGTCCTGGAAGGTGTTTGTGGATGGTGCTTCGGGCCGATACTCTATGGGAGCCGGTGTCGTGATCGTCAGCCTTCAAGGAACCAGAATCGAGCAGGCAGTGGAAATCCATTTTCCAGTTACCAACAATCAGGCGGAGTACGAGGCCATGGTGGCCGGCTTGCGTCTCGCCAAGGAGTTGGGGGTTAAAGACATCAGGGCCTTCGCCGACTCGATGGTAGTTGCTTCCCAGATCAGAGGCGAGTTCGAGGTGAATGACCCTATTTTACGATGGTACTTGATCAAAGTGAAAGGTCTGATCGGGGGATTTCATTCTTTCTTCGTCGAGCACGTACCCCGAGAGGAGAATTGAGAAGCCGACTATCTTGCTAAATACGGTCCCCGGGCGGGGGGAATCGTGACTGAGATTTTCCGACCGTCCATCGAGGAAGGGGAGATGATGGAGATTGAGCAAAGGGTATCTTGGAGGGATCCATTCATTTCTTTTCTAACGACGGGACAGATACCAGCCAGCGAAGGAGACCAGAGGAAGTTTCTCTACAAAGCCGCTTACTATTTGCTTCAAGAAGGAGAACTCTACCGAAAAATCATCTCAGGTCCTTTGGCTCGGTGCCTGTCAGAGGTTGAAGTACCTCGTGTCCTTGAGGAGATTCACTCAGGAGAGTGCGGCAGTCACTCGGGAACTAGGACCCTTGAGCAAAGGATTATAAGGCATGGGTACTTCTGGCCCACCATTAGGAAAGATGCAGAGACTTTCTCAAAAAAGAGCCTCCAGTGCCAGCTCTTCGCGCCTCTCCAACTACAGCCGGCTCAGCACCTTCGCTCGATCACAGCTTCATGGCCCTTCGCCATCTGGGGGATGGACTTGATCAGCCATTTTCCTCAGGCCAGCAGACAGAGGAAGTTCGTGCTAGTTATGATCAACTACTTCTCCAAGTGGATCGAGGCAAAGGCCCTAGCCAAGACCACGTCGCAGATCATGAAGAATTTCATTTGGGGAGAGATCGCATGCAGGTTCGGGATTCCCCTGGCCATCATCACCGACAACGGGCCGCAGTTCGCTAGTTTGGAGTTAGAGGATTTCTGCAAGCAGCTAGGGACGGACCTTCGATTCGCCTCTGTGCATCATCCTCGCAGCAATGGACAGGTGGAAGCAGCCAACAAGTTGATCATCAACCTTCTAAAAAAGAAAGTCACCAACTTGAAGGGCAATTGGGCGGAACAACTCCCCTCGGTCCTCTGGTCTTTGAGAACAACTCCAAACTCGGCCACAGGGGAAACTCCTTTCAAGTTATCCCATGGGTCTGAGGCACTCATCCTAGTAGAATTCGAGGTGCGGGGCCCGAGGGTTATAGCAGCTGAAGACGGCGGTGAAGAATGGCGCTTAGAGAACGAGGACGCCCAAAGACTCTCACTGGATTTCGTGGAAGAACTTCGTGACTTGGCTTCTATCCGCCAAGAGGAGATCAAACGACGCATGGCGAGGCACTTCGACAAAAATGTCCGTCTAAAGCATTTTCTCACCGGAGACATGGTTATGAAAAAGGTAGACACTGCAGGGAGGGGAGCCACAGTGGGCAAGCTGCATCCGAATTGGGAAGGTCCCTTCATTATTCAAGAAGCCTTGGCCGCCGGAGGCTATTATCTCCAGGATCAGGTTGGAGAGCAGCTGGGAGGTACTTGGAGCGGGGATGACCTGAAAAGGTTCTATCCTTAGCGGCCGATGATGTACTTTGTTTACGTGTTTTTACATATATACAATTGCAGCTTTTCTTTGTCTATCCGTCTTGTGTTTTGTCGCAAACTTTCTGGGAGCTTAAGGTTATACTTCAAAATCGATCCAAAAAGCTGGCAGTCAACTTGTTCCCCCTAGATAGCCCAGTTCGGACGATGGGACGATGCTTCGGGATATAAGCGTCCTTGTAAGACCAGACCCCTGCATTGACGACTGAGATCAGCTCCCCCCTTGCATGTCGGCCTAGCTCCCCCCCGACTGCATCTCTCCTCCGACCGGAGGAACTAGCGGGAACAGGTCTTGACCCCAACCTCTCGGATTGGAGGAAGCATCAACTGGGGCCAAGATAGGCCCAAGGGAATAGGTTAGTCACGAGTGCGTCCCGGAGGACCCTCAGAAAAACATAGCCCCTCACCCGCACTTTGGCGCTCATGGCCAGTTGGCAGAGCCAGTAACATGTTCCTTCTCTCTGGCCTAGCTCCCCCCGACTGCATCTCTCCTCCGACTGGAGGAACTACAGGAACAGGGTTGGACACCAACCTCCCAATTCGACGTCTTCTGGATCGTCGTTCGATTTCTGTTTTCTTCTTCCTCAAGGAGGCACTTAATCCATTTTCAAACTCTTGAGGCAGCAGGAAAAGCAACGTTCAAGTCCTTGAGTGGCAGGTCCTGGTAAGTCCAAGTCCCTGTACGAGCTCCTCTCCTGCACATTGGCAGCAGACCTCCTCGAGTGAGATCAAGTCCTTGAGTGGCAGGTCCTGGTAAGTCCAAGTCCCTGCACGAGCTCCTCTCCTGCACATTGGCAGCAGACCTCCTCGAGTGAGATCAAGTCCTTGAGTGGCAGGTCCTGGTAAGTCCAAGTCCCTGCACGAGCTCCTCTCCTGCACATTGCAGCAGACCTCCTCGAGTGAGATCAAGTCCTTGAGTGGCAGGTCCTGGTAAGTCTAAGTCCCTGCACAAGCTCCTCTCCTGCACATTGGCAGCAGACCTCCTCGAGTGAGATCAAGTCCTTGAGTGGCAGGTCCTGGTAAGTCCAAGTCCCTGTAGGAGCTCCTCTCCTGCATATTGGCAGCAGACCTCCTCGAGTGAGATCAAGTCCTTGAGTGGAAGGTCCTGGTAAGTCCAAGTCCCTGCACGAGCTCCTGGCAGCAGACCTCCGAGTGAGATGCATAGGTCCTGGTTGGCAGCTCCTCTCCTGCATGGCAGCAGACCTCCTCGAGTGAGATCAAGTCCTTGAGTGGCAGGTCCTGGTAAGTCCAAGTCCCTGCACGAGCTCCTCTCCTGCATATTGGCATCAGACCTCCTCGAGTGAGATCAAGTCCTTAAGTGGCAGGTCCTGGTAAGTCCAAGTCCCTGCACGAGCTCCTCTCCTGCACATTGGTAGCAGACCTCCTCGAGTGAGATCAAGTCCTTGAGTGGCAGGTCCTGGTAAGTCCAAGTCCCTACACGAGCTCCTCTCCTGCACATTGGCAGCAGACCTCCTCGAGTGAGATCAAGTCCTTGAGTGGCAGGTCCTGGTAAGTCCAAGTCCCTGCACGAGCTCCTCTCCTGCACATTGGCAGCAGACCTCCTCGAGTGAGATCAAGTCCTTGAGTGGCAGGTCCTGGTAAGTCCAAGTCCCTGCATGAGCTCCTCTCCTGCATATTGGCAGCAGACATCCTCGAGTGAGATCAAGTCCTTGAGTGACAGGTCCTGGTAAGTCCAAGTCCCTGCACGAGCTCCTCTCCTGCATATTGGCAGCATACCTCCTCGAGTGAGATCAAGTCCTTGAGTGGCAGGTCCTGGTAAGTCCAAGTCCCTGCACGAGATCCTCTCCTGCATATTGGCAGCAGACCTCCCTGAGTGAGATAAAGTCCTTGAGTGGCAGGTCCTGGTAAGTCGAAGTTCTTGCACGAACTCCTCTCCTGCATATTGGCAGCAGACCTCCTCGAATAAGATCAAGTAGCCGCACGAGCCATTCTCCTGCATATCAGCCACAGACCTCCTCAAGTGCGAGCAGTATTGGAGCAAGCAGGCATGAAGGCGGCGATGAGTATGCGAGGATGGCATAGCAAAATGCGAGTATAGTCTGGCGAGTAGCTACGGGGCGAGTGCCAGGGTGCGAGCTGCGAAGGACTAATACGGGCATGCGAGTATCAGCTAGGCGACTATCAACAATGTCGTCGTGCGAGCACATGGCGCGAGCACTCGTTCTCCCCTAGCCTATGATCCTAGCGAGTATCATCCACCAACCAGCATGAGAAAAGTAAAAAGGCGACAATGTGGTGATTCAAACTTGCATTGATATTTCAAATATCTTACAAGTGTTGGTTACAAAAAGTTCACTAGAGGCTATGTCAAGCGAGTATGAAGAATATCAGCGAGCAACTAGGACTCATCGTCGCCAGTATCGGGCCGATATTCCTCATCTCCAATGTCGGCGTCCTCTTCATCGCCGCTTTCCTCGCTTTCCTCCTCGCCGCTACCGCTGCTGCTACTACCGTCACTGCTACCGCTGCTGTCAGAGCCTGACAACATCGGAGGCCGGCGATCTGGCGAGACCGTCTCGGCGAGCAACTCAGGGATGAGTTCGTCGACCGTGAACTCCTTCTCCCCTTCGTCGAGTTTCCCGCTAATCCTCAGCCTCGCGAGAACCACGTTACCTGCCGCGCGGGCTATCTCGCGGCGGACGGACGACCTCTCTTCCCACAGAAGGCGAGATCGTTTGATGGAATAATGAGGATCGTCCTCTGGGCACGGTTGGAGAGCAGAGGAACTCGTGCCGACTTCTAGAATGGCTAGGAGAGATTCCATCTCGGCCGCGTGAATCTGGGATGCCTCCAAATCAGCCCGAGCCTTGGCAAGTTCCGCCTCGTACTCAGAAAGCTTTTTGGCGGTCTCCATCTCGGCAGCCTGCGACAAACAACGAAGTCAGCCAAAGCACTCAGGAGACACCAACATCGCGCGTAAAGGCGACATACCTCATAATCTCGCCAGCGAGCGGATTGCATGTCGAGATTGATCGCCTTCTGACTGACGATCTTCAAGGCCTGTGTCCTCTCCAGCATCCTCCTCGCCGCAAAATGATTTAGCTCAACAGCCCGGGCGAGCGAGCAAGCCGCTTGCTGGGCGAGTTCCTGCTCGCTAAGATCCAGCATAGCCTCGGCGTCTTCACGCCCATACATTGTATGGAGGACGGCGAAGGCCTCCCCCTTATCTTCCCCCTCCTCCGCCCAAGAGGGGAGGTTGGTGCTAAGCATCACCAGGTGCTCGTCCGGTGCCCAGGTCACCAGCGGACGACCATAGGCGTCCACCGCTTCAAACCCCAAGTTGAAGTTGGGATGGAAGTGGGGAAGGCGACCGTGGAGCGGCGAGTCCTGGTCGTCGAGGTGCGGCGACGATATTTTCTGCTTCTTGGCCGCGGGACCCGGCGACCTAGCTTTGTCTTTGCCCCGGGCGAGTTTTTTCTTCTCACCGATGTCGGCTGGCGAGTTGGGCTCGAGGAGAGAGGTGGCGACTCCTTTGGCTGGAGGAAGTGGCCTCGCCGGGAGCTCGTTCGGTTCTACAAAAAGCCGAGTAGTGTAAGCAAGCGATTATTGCGGCGAGTATGCTACCGACATTCCTTGCTAATATTTACCTTCGTTATAGTGAACCTCGAGCAGCGTGTTGACGTTTAGTCTCCAGAAGATGACATCAAACCGGCGACCTCGGAACGCGTCGACGAGCTGCTCGTGCGCGCCTTCCAGGATCGGGGGAAGGAAGGTGACGTCAGCAGGCTGGTGCGGCCTTCCCTGGACGTCGCCGAAGTCGCCCTCGATGACAACCAGTTGCTCGCTCCACTTGTGAACTTTGTTTGCCGTCCCCACTAGGGTGCAGGCGTGGCTGCTGAAATAAATCACACCCTCGGAAGTCGCGAGGAAGGCGAATATCTTGCGGAATACGGAGAGATCGAAGATGATCCTCTCCTCGCGCAGGTAACAGAGGAATCCCATGATGATGGCGACACCGTTGGGGTTGATTTGCGTAGGAACTATGTCGAAGTATCGTAGGATGTCACAATACTCCGGCCATAACGGAAGTCGCAGGCCATCGTCGAAGTGGCGGAGAGGAAGGACCAGCGCACCGTCGATAAAAGTGTTTAGTCGCTCACGACGGTCCGGGAGTCTGGCCGAGTATCCCTCGGGAAGGAGTCTCTCCCTAAAGTTTTCTAAGTCGCGCACAGTGGTGGTCGACTTCTTAAAAGCCGCATCTGCGAAGTTGGCGGCATGGGCTTGGCGGCGAGCACTCGCGTCGTCTCCAACCATCCTGAGTTGGTGAAAAGAAAAGAAGGGTTGCGAGGAATAAAGTAAAGTCGCCGAACGCGAGCAGTAACTGATACTCGCGGGCAGAGGGTCAAAAGCGCAACAACGTATTTATGCCCTACCTACCTCCTCTATTTATAGGCGCCGGGGGGGGGGGGGGGGGGAGGGGGGGTATATCCTCCTTGCGGCGAGTATTAGACAAGGTCACGTGGTAACGAGGAAGCCGGCTCCATTGAAGCATTATCGCGACCTGCAAAATGAACTCGGCACAAACCAGACAAGGTATCACGCAAAACAGCAAAGAAGAAGAAAATAATACGGATGCGAGATTCAACCTCGCTTATTACAATTGATAAGTCTATTAAAGCCGCAATGGGCGAGTTCCAAATAAAAGAAAGAAGAAACTCCTAAGGTCTAGGCCTCTCTGGGGGATGTGGATGTCGCCCGGCCCAACCCATCTCGCGTGCCCGCCGGAAATGCTCCGTCGCCACCGCTATCGCGTCATCGCCGAGCCGCAGCTGCTCCTCTATCTTCGACAATCTGCCAACAGAGCCCATACTCGCACGCATGCCGGCGACCTCTTCAAGATCGAGCTGGAGTCGATGATTGTTGATCGCCAGCTGACGATCATTATCCCTTACCATGTGGAAGCGGGATTCATAGCTCTCCAGCGTACTCTTGAGCTCTTCCATCTTCGCCATCCGCACTTCCAACGATGATATTCGGCGATGGGGCTCGCAGATCGCCAGCTGGTCGAACTTGCTCTCCAGTTCCAAGTAAGCGCGAGCAGCGGCACGGCGATATTCCATGCCCGGCAAGCCCATGGCGTCGATGAAGGCCGCCCCTGGAGTCGCCGGCCGATCTGACATCAAATAGAAGTCGCCAGAATTAGACGTGGATACATAGCCGCCGTGTGCATCAATGGCGAAACTTACCGCTGCGAGGGGACCTGGATCGGCGAGGAGATCTAGATCGGCGAGGAGGGGATCCGCGCGGTAGCTCATCTCGCCGGCTTGACGATGGCCCACCAGTAAGCTCGGCTGCCTTGCCTCGCCCGCGTCCCCCCTGCCGAAGGTCCGCATTCCTTGGCGGGAAGTAGCTCGACCGCGGCTTTGCCGGCTTCACACCCGCGGGATGTGATGAAGAAGGCGGAGGGAGTGACGAACTCGCCGGTGGCGGAGGATTCGTCAGCGGAGGAGGCAGAGGAAGTCGCGTCGTGGTAACTTGCGGAGGCGCGATCATAGGCGGTGGCAGCAAGGGTGCGGTCACTGACTGGATGGTGGCGATGTTGGTACGCGGCGGCGACGGAGGTAAAGAGGAGCTCGCCTCAGATAAAGAAGACCTCGCCGTGGGTGGTGCAGAACTCGCGGCAGGCAGGGACGAACTTCTCGCAGGTAACTCAGAGCTCGTCGGGAGACCTTTGCTCGCCAGTGTCTTCCCCAGCGAAGGAGTCTTCGACGACGGTTCCTTGCTCGCAGAGGGAACTGAGGCCTCGACCGTCTTTTTGGAACCGATATTTATCTGCACGGTGTGCGCGGTTTTCACTTGACTCCCGGCGGGAAGGGCGACAAGCGGCACGGAGCTCAAAGGGGCGACATTCAAAGCCACGCCCAAGCCTTCCGTGGGAGAATCTGCGAGTATCACAACTCAGTTAGCAAGAAATACAAAGAACCGTCAGAATGGGAAATCGTCTAAGCAAAAAGACAACCTCGCAGGTCGACGACTTCCACCTGTTGAGATGCCGAGGTAGAGGCGAGTTCCGGGGCAGTGGAAGTGGCGAGCTCGGGGATGTTAAGCAAGTCGAGGGGACTCGCATCAGAGACGGCGATGTTGGGAATGTCGTCGAGTCCCAAATCGCTAAGCAGCTGCTGCGTGCTGGTAGAGAGCACAGGGTTACTGGTGGAGGGTGCAGGGCGAAAAAGGGGCGGTCGCGAGGAATCATCGCCCGAAGCGGGTTTATTCTTGGACTTCTTTACCTTTTTCCTCTTGAGGGGGGGGGGGGGGGGGGGAGTCGGCGGCGACATCCTCTTTGCGCGGTCGCTTTGGTTTGGCGACTCCAATGGCGCTCGTCAACGCAGCAAGACTGTCACGAAGAATCTTCTCGGCGTTCGACATTAGGCGCGAGTTATGAATAAACGGCTATAGAACTAGGCCCCCCCTATTTATAGAGATCGGCCGGTGGCCAAAAAAGGGCGAGCAACCCAGAAACTCGGCAGTATAGCTCGCCGAATAAGTGTTGGATGTTTCTTTCTGAGCTCCGATGTCGCTCCGAAAGAGCGGGGATTGTGTACAACCTGTATTCGTCGAGAGTAGGTCCTACCACAACCAAGTCAGTAGGAGTCAAGGTCAACAAGTCACCACGGGAGTCAAAGTCAACATTCAGGATCGCGGAAGGCCTGGCAAGTATAGGCGAGCTCCCCTCGCATACTCGCCGGGTAGGCGACTAGGTGCGATACTCGCCCAGCCCGTGCGAGCTCTTCTGGAAGTCTCCTGGTCGCCAGGGGGTGGGGTATAAATAAGACCCCCCACCCCTTGCCTTGGCCTATAAATAGGACCCCAGGGGTACGAGAGAGGGGACCAAAAATTCGGGGGCAGGATACTCGCGCCTTTCAGGATATTGGCTAGTTCTTCGGATTCCGTTTCTTTAGAGCAATTCGCGACTGTGCGACCTTGCCAGATAGACTCTCTCGTGTCCAGTTCGGCCATTCTTGGTTGAGAAGGGGTTGCTCCTCACGAGCATCCGGGTACGTGGCGGGTCCTTCCTGCCGTAACATCTGGGGTCCTGTTTGATCTGTTCCTTCTTTCTGGCCACCCTAGCCGTCCGATTCAGCTTCTGAGCCAGTAACCTTAGGCAGCTTTGATCCGATTTCTGAGGTTGGGAATTTCCCGGCTTCAACACTATTCTCAATCCAATTTGCTCCATTTTCTATTGTTCCCGCGAAGCCAATTTGAGGATGAAATAGTGGTTTCTTTTCAACTATATATTCTCTCCCGAAATATTATTCGTAGATCAAATAATTGATTTTGTACCCAATAATTCTATTGAAACGCACTTTCAACCATATCAAAGATTCATAAGAATATTTTGTAATGACTTTTTTATATAATTGTTTTTAAATACACTTTTTTTTGATTATATATCCATCTGATTGGTGTCTTAGCGCTTAGGGACCTTCCCGGTGCCGATTTTTAAATTTTGCAGATATTAACGATATATGTATATATTATAGAAAAGTAGTCCAATTTTTGAAGTTCTTTTTTTGTAATAAGACGTTAAAGCAGCGATATCCCAAATCTTCACATATGTGGTTCGTTAACTACATAGCAGTAACATTAACATCAAACTCGGTGCACAGTAATACTAGCCATAATTCGTAAGACAATCTCATTACACAAAACAGTCACATAATTTCAAAATAAGCTTGAAGTGATGAAACTTTTCACTTCACATGCCGCGTCATTGACTTTGTCATGGAAATCCAATTCTGTTACATAAAGTCTTCAAATCCTGCATAGAATACATAAGAATTACAATGTGCAAATATAAAAAATCATAATTTTAATGTATGATTGCAACATCATATTCTAACCTGTTGTAAAAGATGGCAGTGATGAATTTGGTGGTTCCGTGTATGTATCCTGTGATGCAATGTCACAAGTTCTTTCTGGCATATCACAGTCAAACACAGCTTCAATGGTTTCAACATAGATATCCACTACCCTTTCAACATTGATATACCTAACCAGATTTGTCACGTCATCATCATTCACTACCAAAATCAAATTATTGCTGTCGAGAAATCCATCACTATAACAATAAAATCTCACACACCCCATGTGACCAACTAGTTGAGCCATATCACGCAAATCTTTCAACACTAAACAATTACAATCACAGAAATCGAAGAAGCTAATTACATCAGGCCTATATGACATTTTAACGGAACCAATGAACATCCCTGAATGATGAAGCCTGATAGTAAATAGAGATGCTTCAAATGACATGTAACATGTGCCCGCTCTTGAATCATTCGCTCTCAACATCCAGACCATTCTATGAATAAACCAATGAAATTTATAAATAAAACTTCTAGAAATTAGAGCTACAAACATTTAAATTCTTGTGCTAAAAATGACTGTGATTAAGTACAAGATGACATATATAATTACTGAAAAATTAGCAAAAAAATGTAATGCAAAATCCCATAGAAAGCATCTTTATGATATCAAGGTTGCTTTTTCTATGAAAACAAGATGCATACTCTATTCATGCTATCTTTATTTTTTTTGTGTGAAATCCCTTATAATTATTATTTTAGTAAAAAACAATCTTTAATCATATTAAATAGCATGAAACAACAATATTTTGGCACTTAACACCCTTCAATTGAGGGTGTTTGACACATTGCACCATAGATTTTAAATTTTGGCACTTTGTACCCTCCAATTGAATTTTGGGGTTTTAGAGGGTGCATTTGAGGCTTTAGAATAAATGATTTTAATAAAATAAGGGTGCATTTTGGGTTTTAGATGGTGCAAAGTGCCAAATATTCAATATGAGGGTGCAATGTGCCAAACACCCTCAATTGGAGGGTGTTAGGTGCCAAAAATCCTGAAACAACTAAGATCTAAAACAATTAAGAAAACCCTAAAATCTCATATAAAAATCCTACAACTAAGATCTAAAACAACTAAAACATTATAGCTCGCCAATAACAACTAAAAGTCTCATACAAAAATCCTACAACTAAAAAAAATCAAAAATTTATACCTCACCAGATTTTGAAAGGGCGAAGGGAAGAATGGCGCCGGGAAGAGTGCTCCAGTCGTCGGGCTTTCGTCGGGGAAACACTCGCCGGAGAGGGTTGGGTTGTCGTTGGAGAGATATCTGGTGGTCGGCGGCTTCGGAGGCTACGTGGGTCTTGCGGCTGCTGTGGGCGAAAGAGTGAGGAGGGGGTAATCGGGAGAAGAGAGATATTTAGGTTTAAGTATTTTTACAAAGTACCAAATATGCCCTTATCCTTTATAAAAAAAATGATTTCATAACTTTTAAAAAATCAGAATATAATATGAGGGTGCAAAGTGCCAAAGAATCTCATTTGGAGGGTGGTAAGTGCCAAAATTTGAATGTTGGGGTGCAATGTGCCAAACACCTCCAATTGGGGGTTGTTAAGTGCCAAAAATCCAGGACTGAGATGATAGAAAAAAGAGAAAAGAAAGGTAAAGAGAGAGAGAGGAAGTAAGACAAAATCTTATTCATTTTTTTTCAAGCTATTGGTGTAGATAAGTATCATAAAATTAATTATCATTCTAATTTAACTTAAATTAATTAAACAATTAAAGAAATAAATAATCACAATTACAACAAACCCAAAATAATATAATTAGTCCTCCTCCATTAGAGCAGTGAGGCTCAAATATCTCATTAATTGTTAACTAATTGAACCCTTAAAGACTGACTCATCTCATTTCGTCGTTGCAATGGTTGAAGGTGATGCGAAAATAAATAACAATGTTGAAGCACTGAAATTATTTTTTGGAAGTACAACAATCATCCATCATTCCAAGCATCTATCATACTCATAATAATGCATGTTCAATGAAGACAAATAAAGAAACCATTACATCATTACATAATGTATATACTTACAAGTGTTTAATCAATGAAATGAAGCCAATAGCATGAGCTTACATTTACAGACGTGGGTAGTCAAATTTGATGAAGAGCTGTGGCTTCTCAGGGATCTGCCTTTCCAATGACGACTTCATCACTGGAACCATACTCTTCATTCAACATCTCGTCGCTCGAAACATCTTTTGGGTGTGCATTTGACGCCTCCTGCTTCACGAATCTTTCACATTATTCTTTTTTACATAAAGCAAATGTTAGACAAAACACATAAATAATAAAGAAACAAGGTGAGAATCTTTCTTTCTAGCAAATCTTTGGGTTATTAGCTATTACCCATTGAACTTGGGGCAGTCAATGTACTCTTTGAACTTTCCGACAACATTGGGTCATAATCGATGAACGACATTGAGCGCAACGAAGCAGTCGCCCTTGCTCTCGACAACCAATCGAACACCATGAATATCAAGTATCTCATCCATATTGAGCTTCTTTCTAGCAGACTAAAAACTACTTTAATAACATCAAAAATATTGAAATCATGCAAATATGTAAATTGACAGGGTGAGGCACACTTCAACATTTTTCAGTAAATGTTGTACAAGCTCTTCTTCCTGCCGCAAAAAATATGATAGCATACAACTTCCTTCTTAAGAGCTTCCTCTAACTTCTCTATAGTTGACGCAATCAATTGTTCGTCAAAATATTTATTGAGTTTGGAGGAAATATCGTTGTACTCCTCGGGATGGAGATGTTTGAAGCAGAGATTCTTGAGCTGCTCCTTCCAAGTGAATATCCATAATTTGTTTGCTAGGGGAGCGAAAATTTTGAGTATTTCTTTGGCAAATCTCTATTGTTTGACCAATGGTCATCATGTTGTGAAGCCTGTCATCTAGCTTCATAAGAACTACTCTTGCATCTGTCATCGCGATAAACATGGTGTGCAACCGATCTGCCTCGATTGTTTTGCTCGCTGTGTTGTTATCTCGAGCAAGTTTGCTCAATTGGCTAAGCTTAGAAACCTGTAGAAAACAAAAAATAGCATTCTCAAAACATGGAAATAACAAATATTTGACCTTAATTGCAGGGAAATATGTAAATTTTATTTCAGAACAAGAAAAACATGTTTCTCAGAACTCTAAATATTTGCCAAATAATAAAATCGAGAGTTAAATTCAGAAGAATGAACCTAAGAAACCTGGATAAAACAAAAAACAACATCCTTAAGACATGGAAATGGACAATCTTTAACCTTGATTTTGAGGATATATGAAAACTTCTCTTTCAAGTAAACAAAAAATGCAAAAACTAAAATGTAGATATATGCATTCAGAAGAATGAATCTCAGAGACAAGAAGATAACAAAAAAAACATACTGAAAACATGGAAATGACCAATCTCAAACCTTAATTTGAAGAGAAGATGAGAATTTTAATTTAGAATAAGATAAACAAATTTCTCAAAAGTCAAAATATGCAAAACAATGAAGTAGAAGGGACGAATTCAAAAGAATGAGAATTCAAAATTGAATCATGTCAAAACTAAAATAGATCTCATGAACAAAAGAACAACTAGAGGACATATTTTCTTCAAATATTAGATCCAGCAACATAAAAAAACAAGGAAAAAATTTTACCCCTTCAACCTAATCAACTACCTCAGCACCGAAGATCCTGAGTTTGCAATTGTAGCTCATAAAAGAATCATCAATAGAATCATGCAGCATGCTTGCTGCAACAACCAAAGAATTTGCACAAATCTACGCCAGCAACACAGCTATTTCCACACAATACTGCAAATATGGATCGCCGCTAGCTCTAACCTACATCAATAATTAACAAGAACACATTTTGAGATCCAAAATCAAGATCAGTAAGAAGATACAAATCTTATTGGAATAATAATCCAGAACTCAATTTACCTGGCTTCCATGAGCCTTCTCAGCCTCATAGAAAGTTGTTACTACAATATTTTCATGGAAAATCGCATGCCTTGATTGAGCTCCTGCCAGCAATCTCAACACAGAAGACTCGCAACTCCTAGGAAAAATCCAGACCAACGTCTCTTCCAAACAAAATGTTAGTTCTTCTTCCTCTATTGTGCTACCCGACATTGGAAAGCTAAGAGAGTCATAATCCAAGCAAGAATCCAGGGCTTTCCTTACAAACAGACTGAAATTTCGGTCCTTTACATGCTTCCAATCGCCAAAATGAAGTCTAATCATCGGCGACGAGTTGCTTGTGGAGCGGCAGGAGACAGGGTCATGGAAGATGGAAACGGGACTATGATCGCGACTTTATCATAGGTCCTGATGTCCAAAAAAGAAAACAAGAGAATTATAACATGCATTGTAGCCAAAGAGAACTCAAACTATAAGATGTTGAAGGAGAATGATGTCGATCAAGCAAGAGGATGTTACCTATCTGCAGTTCACAAATAGTGTTGCAGGATCTTTTTCTTGTTATCATCCTTAACCTTTTGCTTGAGCTATCCATCAGATCGGGCCTGAAACTGGTTCATCCCCAATACCCGCGCGACTCGCGCCCAATACAAGAAATGCCTAGCCAGACTCATCCAAGACGTTTGATCACCAGTCGCCGATTTCACATGTGAGCACTCTGCTGGACTTGTCAGCAAGTAATTGAGCAGCTCCTTCTCTGCTTGGGAAAACAGCTCCCCTGTAGATGGGGCGGGGACGGTGGCCGCCAATATTTGATTCAAACTAGGCAACTGTTGATCGACCATGAATGACGGATGCGAACCAATCTTGATGACAGCAGACATATTGGCCACAACAGGTGCCTCCGCCATCGTGATGACCGCAGAAAAGGCCGGTTGATTTGAATTCGGGGTGGTTAGAAATGCGGCTGGAATTGATGGTTCAGTCGACGACGATGATAGAATGTTAAGGGAGATTGGATCACCGTGCTGGTGGGCCGCCTTGGAATGCGATTGCAAATGGGAATGATGACTTGGTCGTGCCGATGTGGTTGATGTCGCACACATCTTGAGGCGTGCAAGATACTCCCAACGATTCTAGATCAACTTGTGGGTCATCTCGAGCAGATCCTCACGACAGGAAGCAATGCGGGCGTACGCAAGGGAGATCGCTTTGGTCCAATGAATGTTATGGGCATGCCCGATATCAATCTCATGCTGAACTAGTCGATCAACAATGATATCGTCTGATGACCCTTCAATGAGTTGTTTGGGGGCAGATTGTAGATCCGATGTACAATGTTGACGTGAACTGTGACTGGCGTCGGTTGTCAAGGTGATGATTCGAATTGTAGTCATCGTCACGGTCTCTTCCAACTGCACAATGTTGAAACTTTCAACAGGGGGCGACCGCAATGGAGCAATCACTGGCGCGGCTTGACTCAGGGTAGTAATGATGCTGCGTTTGGGCGCTGCTCGTTGAATGGGCAATCTGAATCGGGCCTGGGCAACCATATCCTCCAAGTATTGTTTCAGGACATGTTCCGATTTCGGCCGAATGAACCGTTTGAAAGCGAAATTGGTGCTACGCAGAGCCGAGACTAGAACAGACCAGATTTAGTGCAATTGTGGAAGATGCAAAGATTCAATAGGAAAATCCTTCAGATCCTGGAGCTCATCAGGTAGAAGAAATTTGAGAGCAATCGTTCGGAGCAAGCGACGCTCCAAGGGGTTGATCATCGTTGAAGTGTTCATGACAGATTCCCATAGATTAAGCCCTTTTAATGCCGACTGACGTTCATTGCCCGATGCGCTGAGGCTGCGAGGTTTCTTATGGTGACTCGATGAAGAGCTGCACTCATGCTATGTTGGTCCTGGCTTGCGGCTCTTGCGAATGGACTGAATGGAATGGGGCGTATTACTAAATTTGACGCCAGATTCGGCACCGATCAACGGATCAGCGTCATCAGCATGGTTCAGATCACCATCGTCCTGCGATGCAGCATCGTCTTATTCAACGATGCGATGATCATTGTGAGCCCTCTCGACAACAACAATGACAACATCAAGGGCATCGTTCACAATCACATCGAACGTGTGACTCGACCAAATTGCATTATCAGTGATTGATTCTGTGACCACTCTAAGAGATTCTAATTTCCCTGCATGAATTTCGGGCAGTTGAGGAAGGGATTGTCCAAACGCTGTCGTCAATCCAAATTCGTTGTCACAATCATCAATCAAGAGAGTCAATAAGTGAAACACCATCGATAGAGACGTAGGCGAGAGGGTGATGCCATCGGTCGGAAATAGTGCGAGATACTGAGTGAAAATGATATGCATCCCAGAGACTGGAAAATACGCCCAGCGAGAATCAAATTGAAGTTCGCCTCGAAAGTTGATTTGAGCGACAACGACATGGAGCAACAAGTTCCCTCCTTCCACTGATATGGTCTCCGGGCAAATGGATTGTCCATGGCGCCACAAGTTTTCATTCTTCCCTAATCCACGGTGCAAACTCGAAGAAAAGAAGCGATCCACGACGGTAGTCAATGCGGATGCTGGCGGTGTTAAGCAATTTCAGAGTGAGGCTTCCCTAGTGCGCATTTTAAAATACCACGACACGTGACCACAATATAGCGCGGCTTGATGCATGTATCGAGTCGTTCAGGCACAACGAATCACCTTGGCGGCATCAGTACTGCCCGAACGGGAAGTGTATAAGTCGTATGCCATTTGAACAAGACTGACGTCGTGCGCGCTCTGTTCGAACAGCTGTACGGGATAGTTAAGGACGATGGGCATCCGGATCAACTTCTCGGTTTTGGCCTCGTCCATGACATAGAACGTGGGACCACAACCGCCTGAGCTCTACGACTTCCTGTACACATATCGAGCACAGAGAGCAAATGCAGTGATGTCAATACAATCGATGATCCGCGAGGCACTGAATTGCTTGCGGAAAAGAAAGTCAACTTTGTTGCAAGATGGGCATGCAACCGCTGTCACGTTGACGTCCTCGTACTGCCGTTCTGGATCGATCATGAACATTGGTTTCAGTAGATACGCGTTCAAGTCGGGACGTTTGCTCCACAGTGGCATGGGCAGTTCGATTCAGATAGGAGGTTGCATGTCATCCTCGATCAGTTTCAGCTGGGTCATGATCCAATCCTCCTAAATCTTGTTCAATGTGCCAGATTGTTTGCCACAAACACACGACTCACTAGTGGGGTGCTCGAATGCTGACGAATAGAATGACGGCTTTTGTGTCGGAGTCGATTCCGGCTGAATTTCAGGGCAGCGGCGGACGAGCGTCTCCACCGATCGTTGTGTTTTCGCAATGTCCCGAGACAAGGTAAATACCATTCATTGGCGATGATGACTAATAGGCAGACAATCTGGTTCAAATAAAAAGAGTAACACGGTGAATTGGTTCAATGATAATAGATATCTCATGTAAACCAATGATAATAAACTAATCAAAATACTTATATATACCCCGAGTGCGTGAGCTTCAACCAAGATTAAATAAATTTGTCACCACAATATAATAAATCTATAAGCCCCAAAAACAAGAGAGTAACCTGGAAAGAAGAGAGGAGAGCTAATCAGATGAAAGCAAGCAATAGTAGAAGCTGTTGGGTATTGTATCCACAATTACCTGGATTTGAGGAAGCCACCTGTCAAGCTAAGATGAATTCACAATGTATTTGATGAAACCTCTCAAGTTGTGCTTGCAGTTATTCCACGCTAAGTGCACACCAATGTCAGGGTGCAGTAGGTCAATATACACGGGTCTGCACGACATAATCCCTCGTTGAGCAGATCAGTGTGTTGGCCTACGTGTACTCTCTCTATTGGAGTGCACTTACTTTCAAGTACAGGGCCATGTTTATGCAAGAGAAGACAAGGAGCAAGGATGGGTCAAGGAGCAGCTCTTGGGTGGAAAGACGAAAATTCGTCTAAGTATAATTCGACGAGAATCACCAAGTGATTCTCGCCGATTCGGCGAGAATCACTAGTGATTCTCGCCGAATCGTCGAGAATCATTAGTGATTCTCGCCGACTCTTTCCGGCTACCTCAAAACGGTGCCAAGTAAGATTCGGCGAGAATCACTAATGATTCTCGCCGAACCCATCGCTGAGCAGATCATGAATACCAAGTATTATTCGTTGAGAATCACTAGTGATTCTCGCAGAATCACTAGTGATTCTCGACGAATCGTCGAGAATCACTAACTGATTCTCGCCGATTCGTCGAGAATCACCTGCGATTCTCGCCGACTTTTACTTAGCGTTTTCTCTGGATGCTGCTGGACCGGATTCTGCCGCTGGACAATTTTGAACCGGTTTTCTGGTTTCTACGTGTGGGACCCACAACGGTCATATTGTAAGTGTCTATAGTGTATAAATACATGGGTATTTTTGAACAGTAAATAGGGCGAAGAAGATAAGAAATTCGCGAGCCGCAACGTGACCTAAATCGCCGCTTCCGCTCCGCCGCCGCCGCCGCCGCTCGCGACAAGTTGTTCGCCGGTTGATCGTGGTTTCGCCCAGATCCTCCTGCGACAGAAGGCTAGCTAAGCTCAGCGTCTCACGTGTCTAACCGGAGATCTCTTGTCTCTCGATTTGTAGATCGGGAAAATCTTTCCCATCCGAATCGATCGAGACGATTGAACCTAGTGTGACCGTTGGTAGACCTAGCTAACTTTGCTACGAAGATTGGATCTCTAAGTTCAGCAGCCGCTCATCGTCGTAGCCGCCGATCCCGAACCAAGCCGCCGCTCGTCTTGCCGCCGCCGGTTCCGGGGAGATTCTCTCCAAGAGAGATCTAGGGTTGTAGACTCTTCGTTGACTTCACGAACACATCGTCGAACGAAGAGGAACACCGTAGTCTCCAAACGAAGTTTGTATCTCGTGTACATTCTAGTTTTTCTTTTGTTGTAAAGGAACATTTGTTCCGTGTTGTAAGGGTTGGGTGCAACCCGGTTTGTGGGAGTGTTGACTCCTATGTGTGGAAGGGTTCCTTCCGATAGTGCAAGGATTGGATTTCAATCCTGTTGGAGAAGTGACCGAGTCGTCCCTTGTTGGGAGATAGGTCGAAGGGGGAAAGTGGATGTACCCAAGTCGGGGAACCACTATAAATTGTCTGTGTATTCTGTGTGCTGTGCTGTTTGTTTTTATTGTGCAGGTACCATCTTAAATTCCGTAAATACGCTTCACGTCACCTATTCCCCCCCCATAGGTGAACATAGTTGACACTAGGTGGACTTTCAAGTGGTATCAGAGGCAGGTTACTCATCAAAAAGGTTTACACCTTGAGTAGTATCCTGCCACCAGTGTCAGAAGCATGGAGCTGGATTATGAGATATCGCCACTAAGACTCCCCGCTTGTACAAAGGAGTATTATCCCGTCTGGAGGATGAGGGTGTCATATCACTTGGAGGCCATCGATCCTCGAGCATCTTTCATCCTGGAAGAGGGTCCTTTTATTCCTATGAAGACCTCCTGCTCTGGAAAGAATATCAAAGTGCCCAAGTGCATTGCAGAGATGTCAGAGACGGAACTGTCACTATTTAACTTGGACAAGAGGATTCGTCAAATTATCTTGGATATCTGGTCTGGAGCTTCTCGCTCTAGATTGGAAAAATGTAGGACGACCAAATCTATGTGGGTGATGATCTCAGAGTTGATGGGGGGGGGGTCAGAGAAAGCTGGGATCTGCTGTCAACCAGAGGATGAAGCCTATGTGGGGGTCCTCACCTCTGAAGATGAAGGCATGGATCTCTCGGACAACATCAGAGCTCCAGTGTCCGTGTCAGAGACTGAAGAGGCCAGTGAGGAAAGCAGCTCTGATGAGGATGAGACAATGGTCACTGGCTCTAATGACAATAACACAGAAGAGCAGGTAACTTCTTCATCCTGCCCCTTATCTCTTGAAGTTTCTGAAGATAGGAACTGCTTTCCTTCGGAAGATTCTGATTCCCTGAAGAGAGGCCTTCAGAAAAGCAACCTACTTGCTGAGGAGAAAGCTCAAGAGATTGCTCGACTGAAGATCTTGTTGGTTCTCCAATTGGCGTCCAACAAGGTCAAGGACTCTAAGATCTCAGCTCTAGAGAGTAGTCTAGAGAATGAGAAAAGAATAGTATCAAACTTTTCCAAGGTTGATGCTATAAAGAGAAAACAAGAAAACGGGTGGATCTCCCGAATTATCAATTCGTGGAGAAATGGGGAAACGGTATTTCGACACCCCACTCCAAACAGGAAGGCAACTCATCATGCCTTCAGGTATGACCACAGGAACAATCGTGGTCACTGCAAGGGTGATCTGTCCTCATGTGGAGACACCTGTAGTGCAAGGGCCGTCGTGGCCACCCATGAGAGAATACCTAAGGCTCATTCTGAGCCCTTTGTATTCACTGCCACTGCCTCAACTCGGTGTGAATCTGCATGTACCAGCTCACAGAACACTTCTCACCACAATAGGACACAGGATAGGGAAGTTAGAAGTCATGGCGTAAGTTTTCATGGGGCCTCAGGAAGGGGGATGCCTGAAAGGAAGGCACCACCTCCCCGACCTCATGACGCTCGCAACATGCACTCCTTCCACCCTTCCACATGTCTCGGTGGAAGAGAAAATTTGTTAGAAGATCATGCCCTATCCCGTTGAGACCTGGGACCGTGACTACCTCAGTCACTAGATCAGGTCAGAAACGACGATACAACATTCACCCGTGTTGGTGCTGTGGTAAAGTGGGACACTTTGCCATCGACTGTTGGCACAACCCCTCTGTGTCAAGGGCAAGGGCCTATCCACATTTTCTGAGCAGAGATAGCCTTCCTGACAGGTTTTCTGAAGGAAGGCAGTCGAGTGATTATGCTAACAGGAACCTAGGACCCAGTATGATTTGGGTTCCTAAGGTAAGGTAATTCTTTCTTGCAGGGTAGTCTAGGTTCCCGTAAATATGATGGGAACTAGACAGTAGGTGTTCCAAGACTGAATTGGAACATGCATCTGGAATAACAGAAGTGATATCTATATAAGCATACTCACATCGAGCACCTGACATGTTATAGTCAGAGAGACTAAATGTTAACTCTCATAATCACAGGTAATTTTGATCAGTTCAAGGACTTGAGTCATACTATATCCACATTTACATATATATATATATATGTACATTTATACTTATGCTTATACATATATGTGTGCACATCTCAGGATAGGTCAACACGGTAAATACGAAGATTAGATACATCATTAAAGAGTTATCGGCAATTCCACTGGTAGACTCGAGATCTAATATCTATAGGCTTAAATTAGCTCACTAAAAACTAGCGAAGATTGTCATCAAGAAATGCATGGAAAAGCTGCTTCAAATCCCAAATAGTGGCTTTAAGAAGTATTCACATATTTAGAAGATTTTTAGATTAACTTATATGGAAAAGCCGGAAACCCGTTAAATTCATTCTAAATCCCGTCAATCTCACGTAGTCTCCCGCCAAACTCACCTTTATATGTTTAGAATCCCGCCGACCCTTCACCTTCCATAGGAATCCCGCCGAAGGAGCAAACTCTCCGAATCCCGCCGAACTTCGCAGGAAACCCGCCAAATCCCGCAAAGGTCTTCGCCGAATCGTCTTCTCGTAGGGTTCTCGCCAAATCCCGCAGAACTCCGCAGGAATCGCGCAGGCATCCGTCGAATCCCGCCGAATCCCGTCGAATCACCGAAGGTTTCCCGCAAGAATCCCGCCGAAGTTCTCACCGACGATCTCTCCCAGTTTCAATTCCTCCTTCCAGGAATTTCCCCGCGTGCACTCATCGGGTGTCCCTCGTCTTCCTCGAACTAACTTTCCGTCTACACCTTTAGGTAACCACCCCCTCACCCTTACTTGGACTTGATCACTAGTGTCGCTTCCTTTTTGTTTTTTTTGATTAAGCGTATAGTAGGGCTTCTCTCCCTAGATCTACAATGGCTCCAAGGACAACCGCTGGGCTGGTCACTGGTTGCGAGCTAGTTCGAACTGGGTTCTCTCATGCCTCTGACGAATTCAGAAACATCATTCTGATGCTGGAAGAGGCTGGGCTCTCATTCGTCCTGGAGCACCCGTGCAAAATCTTGGACAAAGAGGTGCTGGAGTTCTTCGCTACCGCAAAACTCCGGAATGGCGACTCTCTAATCAAAAGCAAGGTGGCTGGGTCGAAGGTCAGGATGTCTGCCAGCAAGCTGACCCGCTTCCTGCAGCTCTCTAGCTCGGAGCACGAGGACTATCTGGAGGACGGAGACAAGACCAGGACTCTCTTATTCTACGGTCTCCCACGAGGAACTCGGTCGATCAAGCGCAAGGATATGAATGAAGAAGGGAAGCTTCTGTCTGACATAATTGGAAAGGTACTCATCTGCAAGCCAGGATCTCATGACCATATCTCTGCGGATATGTTCAAGATCCTGGTGGCTATTGTCTGCCGAAAAAGATTTAACTGGGGGTCATTGCTGTTTGAGAAAATAAAGGACACCCTGCGATCTCCGAGCTTTGGCCGAATCATAAGTCTGTATCTCAATCAGCTGAATGGAGACAAGTTTGACATGAGTACAGGTGTTCCTCTACACTACCTGAAGAAAATGGATGCAAGTGTTTTTGACAGATGGGAGAGGCGAATTGGGCAGGTTGCCATGGAAGACCAACAGGAAGTATCTCCAGCAGTAACCCCCAGTGAAATTCCTGATACTTTGACTGCAGGAATTGAGGGGGAGCCTCTACCCACTCATGCTGATGTAGTATCTGAAATCTCCCAGCTGGCCAGAGATGCTGTGGCAGATCTACACGAAGAAAGTGAACCTGAGCTGGAGCATGAGGAGGCCTTGAACAGGAACACTCAAGGAGCCGAAGCTGCTGTACAGGAGACTACTGACAAAGAGTTGGAAGAGGATGCTGATGAAGATGATCTTATGGATGCTGAAGGTGAGGAAGATGAAAATGTGGAACAGGACGCTGTGGAAACTCAGGATATCATTGAACCTCCATCTTACAAGCACGCACCTGAGATGGTTCCTGAGAACACTGGTGCACGAGTGGAGGGGGAGTAAGAGAAATCTACAGAGGCCGCCAGCATTCCCCCAGTAGAGACTGTGCTGGTGTCTAGCTCTACAGGTGCTTCTGCTGAAGAGCAAGGCCAAGAAGTGCCTCAGAATATTCCTCTCCGAGATGATATAGCCTCTCACATCGTGAATATCATTCAGGGCATAGTGGATGAGCTTAAGGCCTCTTTTGAAAAAGCTCAAAATAAAATGCTGAAAAGGATTAAGGAATCTGAAAATCTCATGCTCAAGAATATAGTGGAGATCAATCATAAACTTGATGTGATGGAAAAGATATTTGAAGAAAAGTATACAGCGGCCGGCCAAGCGGTCACTCTTCTTATGGACGGGTTGAAAAAGAACACTGACACTCTCGTCGTAGTAAATCAGAATGCTCATGTTGTAGCAAACAACATTCAAAAGTTTGACGGTAATATGGTAACTCTCAACGCTAATCAACAAGCATTGGTCACTGAATTCTCCAGGACTTTAAAGCATATTGATGACTCGCTGCACTCATATGCAAATTCCATCGCAGTCGAAGCCAAAAAGGGGGAGAAGGAATATATAGCTAAGATGGCCGAGCTTCAAGAAATCATGATCACAAACTTTGAACAGTCAAACAAATATGTCTATGACAGCTGCTGGTGGATGCTCCAACAGGCGTTAGGCGTCGATTTGAATCCTGCAGGTATTCATGCTCCTGAGACTACTATGGCTGCTGCGGGAGTAAGTGCTGCAAATGTTCCCATGAGTGAAGCTGATGCTAGGGCTATTTCTAAAGCAAAACTGATGAGCATGTTTGACCAAGAGGCCCTAGCAAAAGCCAGGGGAAAGAGAAAAGCTCAAGAAGGGACCTCCAAGGAGACACAAGCTGAAAAGAGAATTCGACTGAGTGAGGAGGAAGTAAGAAATGAAAAGTGGAGTTCAGTTTCAAAGAATATCATCTTGGACACCTTCTGGCTACAGGAAAAAGGAGAAATCAATCGAAACGAAGTATACAGCCAATATGAGTGGGAAATGCACAAGACGTATGAAGCAAAACGAAACATCTTCTTCATGACCAACACGGCGGCAGATAAAGCTCCTCCTCCCAGATATTATCCGAAGCTCAAAGTGTATATGGAGAGGCAAAGAAAGAAGTATTTGACACAAAAACTCAAGGATGACTTAGCCAAAGAAAAATAGTCAAAACTTTATAGCTTGTCATTCTCTATTAAGAACGATTAATGGTTATTGTTATTATTTGAACAATCTTGAGATTATGTATATATACATATATATATATGCATTTGAAATTATGAATGACTCAAGTCTTGATTTGTCTGCCTATATTATCTTGTGATGTATATTTAAATTCTAAATGCTGTTTATATTATTTGATTGTTGTTATTCATCTTAGCTAGTAGGGTTTTGGCTTCATCAAATAGGGGGAGATTGTTGGGTATTGTATCCACAATTACCTGGATTTGAGGAAGCCACCTGTCAAGCTAAGATGAATTCACAATGTATTTGATGAAACCTCTCAAGTTGTGCTTGCAGTTATTCCACGCTAAGTGCACACCAATGTCAGGGTGCAGTAGGTCAATATACACGGGTCTGCACGGCGTAATCCCTCGTTGAGCAGATCAGTGTGTTGGCCTACGTGTACTCTCTCTATTGGAGTGCACTTACTTTCAAGTACAGGGCCGTGTTTATGCAAGAGAAGACAAGGAGCAAGGATGGGTCAAGGAGCAGCTCTTGGGTGGAAAGACGAAAATTCGTCTAAGTATAATTCGACGAGAATCACCAAGTGATTCTCGCCGATTCGGCGAGAATCACTAGTGATTCTCGCCGAATCGTCGAGAATCATTAGTGATTCTCGCCGACTCTTTCCGGCTACCTCAAAACGGTGCCAAGTAAGATTCGGCGAGAATCACTAATGATTCTCGCCGAACCCATCGCTGAGCAGATCATGAATACCAAGTATTATTCGCTGAGAATCACTAAGTGATTCGGCGAGAATCACTAGTGATTCTCGACGAATCGTCGAGAATCACTAACTAATTCTCGCCGATTCGTCGAGAATCACCTGCGATTCTCGCCGACTTTTACTTAGCGTTTTCTCTGGATGCTGCTGGACCGGATTCTGCCGCCGGACTATTTTGAACCGGTTTTCGGGTTTCTACGTGTGGGACCCACAATGGTCATATTGTAAGTGTCTACAGTGTATAAATACATGAGTATTTTTGAACAGTAAACAGGGCGAAGAAGATAAGAAATTCGCGAGCCGCAACGTGACCTAAATCGCCGCTTCTGCTCCGCCGCCGCCGCTCGCGACAAGTTGTTCGCTGGTTGATCGTGGTTTCGCCCAGATCCTCCTGCGACAGAAGCCTAGCTAAGCTCAGCGTCTCACGTGTCTAACCAGAGATCTCTTGTCTCTCGATTTGTAGATCGGGAAAATCTTTCCCATCTGAATCGATCGAGACGATTGATCCTAGTGTGACCGTTGGTAGACCTAGCTAGCTTTGCTACGAAGATTGGATCTCTAAGTTCAGCAGCCGCTCATCGTCGTAGCCGCCGATCCCGAACCAAGCCGCCGCTCGTCTTGCCTCCGCCGGTTCCGTGGAGATTCTCTCCAAGAGAGATCTAGGGTTGTAGACTCTTCGTTGACTTCACGAACACGTCGTCGAACGAAGAGGAACACCGTAGTCTCCAAACGAAGTTTGTATCTCGTGTACATTCTAGTTTTTCTTTTGTTATAAAGGGACATTTGTTCAGCATTGTAAGGGTTGGGTGCAACCCGATTTGTGGGAGTGTTGACTCCTACATGTGGAAGGGTTCCTTCCGATAGTGCAAGGATTGGATTTCAATCCTGTTGGAGAAGTGACCGAGTCGTCCCTTGTTGGGAGATAGGTCGAAGGGGGAAAGTGGATGTACCCAAGTCGGGGAACCACTATAAATTGCCTGTGTATTCTGTGTGCTTTGCTGTTTGTTTTTATTGTGCAGGTACCATCTTAAATTCCGCAAATACGCTTCACGTCACCTATTCCCCCCCCATAGGTGAACATAGTTGACACTAGGTGGACTTTCAGAAGCCTTCATAAATTTTTATTATTTGTCAATACTTCAAATATGTTATAGTTTGCTCCGATCGTTTCTCCCACGAGGCTATAGAAGGTGTCAAAATTTGTTACATGGAAAAAATCAACTTTCTCTCTTCAACGTCTCTTGTGATTTTGGCCCTGCTACCATCTATGTGTTCGACGATTGTTTCTTCCACATCGTATCCGCATTCAAGGAGTACATCACAGTGTTATTTTTATCTCTGATAGGGCAAAGTGGCTCTAAATGCCACTATCTTGTCTAGTACCTTGCGAACCCTTCACCGGGTAGCCCTTGGGAAGTTCGGGAGTTAAAATATAAAAAAATCTATTTCAAAAAATGTTTTTTCCAACTTCATTAGCTCTTTTACTTTTTAGTCTTGCTTCTCCTCTTTTCTTCTAGTGTATGACCCGTGGTAGTCCGTCGGTTACTTTGGACCTGGACCACGAAATTGAGCGTACTCTTCGGAGAAGATCGCGATTTCAAGGCCCTACTGCCCAAGTGCCGGTTGAGGATTCCGAGTCATTTTCTACCTTAAGAATGGCAGAACCCAACGTGGAGGAAGTCGTGCAAAGGCCTATGTCCTATTATGCACGACCAAATCTCGAGGGTACAGAAACTAGTATAGTTCGCCCTGCAATAAATAATAATAATTTTGAACTGAAGCCTAACATAATTCAAATGGTGCAGCAGTATGTGCAATTTGACGGGCTTCAAGATGAAGACCCGAACGCACACATAGCCAGCTTTCTTGAGATTTGTGACACCTTCAAGATAAATGGTGTCACAAATGATGCTATTAGGCTAAGATTATTTCCTTTCTCTCTTAGAATTAAGGCTAAGCAGTGGTTGAACACCCTTCCTAAAAATAGCATAACTACTTGGACGCAATTAACTGAAAAATTTTTGGCCAAGTATTTTCCGCCTGCTAAAACTGCTAAACTTAGGAATGACATTTCTGTCTTTGGACAAATAGACTCAGAGACCCTTTACGAAACCTGGGAAAGATTTAAAGAATTATTAAGACGATGCCCACATCACGCTCTGCCTGTATGGTTGCAGGTGCAGACGTTTTATAATGGGCTAAATCAAAGCACGAAGCAAATGATAGACACAGCTTCTGGCGGTACTTTAAACCATAAGACCCCGGAAGCAACTCTTGAGCTGTTTGAAGACATGGCCATGAACACTTACCAGTGGAATGTGCCTAGGTCCCGCCCAAACAAACCTGAAGGTCTCTTTGAAGTGGACAACGTCTCACAACTCGCACTGCAAGTTGAAATATTAAGCAAAAAAATTACGGAGATGACTGCTGCCTCCGCCTCTCAGGTATGGGAATCTGCAACTCCTCCCGCTGAACATTTGGATTATGTAAATAATATGCCTAGAACTGCTTTTAATAATTTTTCTGCTGCGAATTATCATCCTCCTGGTTTTAATTTTCCGAATAGTTATAATCCTGCGTTAAGAAATCATCCGAATTTTTCGTGGAGCAATCCATCGAATGCTGTGCGCCCGCCACCGCAAAGTGATTTTTCTGCTCCACCACCACCTCCTCAAAGTTTTCCAAAACCTCCAAATTTGGAGGAAGTGTTTTCAAAATACATGAATGCTAATGACGCTACGATTAGGACCTTAACCGGAAGTGTTAAAAACTTAGAAAATCAGGTAGGACAGCTCGCTAAAATGATTTCTGAGCGACCCGTAGGGTCTCTTCCTTCCAATACCGAGCCCAACCCGAGAGAGCAAGCGAAAGCTATAACTCTTCGGAGTGGGAAGAAAGTTCCTGGTATGGTAAGTGAAGAACCCGAGGCAAGCTCTGCTCCCGTTTTTACAAATCAAAGCTCCGTTCCCGTTTTAAAAATTCCACCTTCTGCCGAAGAAATTATCACCCCTATCGTAGAAAAAGAACTCACTCCACCACCCACCATTAAAAATAATCCATCCCCGCCATACCCTTCCGAACTTAATAAACAACGACAGGATGATCAATACACCCGTTTTTTGGAAATGTTTAAGCAAATCCACGTAAATCTGCCTTTCCACGAAGCCATATCCCAGATGCCGAAGTACGCAAAATACCTTAAGGACCTCCTAACTAACAAGAAGAAGTTAGAGAACCTTTCTCATGTCACGTTAAATGCCGCGTGCTCGGCGGTTTTGACAAACGGATTACCGAAAAAAATCAGTGACCCGGGTAGTTTCTCTATCCCGTGTGTCTTCGGTGATCTCTTTGTCAAACATGCTTTAGCCGACTTAGGTGCGAGTATTAATCTTATGCCCATCTCGTGGTTTAAAAAGTTAGGAATTGGTAGTCTCAACCCCACACGAATGAGTATCCAGCTAGCCGACAGGTCAGTCAAATACCCGTTAGGAATAGTGGAGGACGTCCTAGTCAAAGTTGACAAGTTCATCTTCCCGGTGGACTTTGTCATTTTAGACATCGAAGAAGACGTCGAGGTTCCCCTGATCCTTGGCCGACCCTTCCTTGCCACCTCCCGAGCTATCATTGATGTAAGCAATGGTAAGCTCTTCCTTCGAGTGGGCGACGATGAGGTAACTTTCTCTATCACCCCCTCGATGAAGAACACACTAGCTAATGATGACTCCTGTTTTTTCATGGATACCGTAAGTGAAGAATCCTTCTCTCCCACCTCTGATTTTGAAAACGAATTTTCCAATTTTTGTTCCTCTCCTACTCTTCCAACTGAATCTCTACACCTAGGTGAAGAATCCTCCACCCGCCCCTCTGATTTTGAAAAAGAATTTTTTGATTTCTGTTCCTCTTCTACTTTTCCAACTGAATCGCTGCACGAAGCCTCCATGGCCGTTAGCAACACACCTTTTAATTTTACATATAAAAAAGTGTACGAGGACATAGTTTTTGAAAAAGAACAAATTTCCAAGACCTCGTATGATGACCCCCCTATCTTGGAACTGAAAGAACTACCAGAGCACCTTCAATACGCTTTCTTAGAAAAGGACTCTAAGCTGCCTGTCATAGTTTCGGCCTACCTCACGGATGCACAAAAGGATAAACTTCTTTCAATTTTACAAAAGCATCGCCAAGCTATTGCTTGGCAGATATCTGATATTAAGGGCATAAGCCCATCTTTCTGCACTCATAAAATCTTAATGGAAGATAATTCACGTAACTCTATACATCCTCAGCGCCGTATAAACCCAAACATGAAAGACGTAGTTAAGGGCGAGGTTATGAAATTGTTAGACGCAGGAATTATCTATCCTATATCCGACAGTAAATGGGTTAGCCCAGTACAGGTAGTACCAAAGAAGGGAGGGATAACGGTCGTAAGTAATGAAAATAATGAATTAATCCCGACTCGGACGGTGACCGGATGGCGAATGTGTATAGATTACCGTAAGTTGAATGACGCCACCCGCAAGGATCACTTCCCCTTGCCGTTCATTGATCAAATTTTAGAACGACTTTCCGGACATAGCTTTTATTGTTTTCTCGATGGCCTCTCGGGGTATCTTCAAATCCCCATCTCCCCCGAGGACCAGGAGAAAACTACGTTTACTTGTCCCTTCGGCACCTTCGCCTACCGAAGAATGCCGTTTGGATTGTGCAATGCGCCGGCTACATTCCAACGATGTATGCTCGCCATCTTTGACAAGTACGTAGAAAGCATTATGGAAGTCTTCATGGATGATTTCTCCGTCTTCGGGAATTCCTTCGATAGTTGCTTAGAGAACCTCGAAAAAGTCTTAGAGCGATGCGAAGAAACTAACCTCGCCTTAAATTGGGAAAAATGTCATTTTATGGTAAGGGAAGGGTTAGTTTTGGGACATAAAATTTCTGAAAGGGGTATTGAAGTAGACGTTGCGAAAATAGAAGTTATCGAGAAACTGCCGCCACCTACGAACATAAAAGCCATAAGAAGTTTCCTGGGTCATGCGGGTTTCTACCGCCGCTTCATAAAGGACTTTTCCAAAATCACCAAGCCCCTTACCCATCTCTTAGAAAAAGACGCCCCATTCATCTTTGATGACCTCTGTCTAGCTGCCTTCAATTTAATAAAAGAAAAATTAGTTAATGCGCCAATCATGATAGCTCCAGTGTGGGATCTTCCATTTGAAATAATGTGTGATGCGAGTAGTTATGCGGTGGGAGCCGTACTAGGTCAACGTATTTCCAAAAACTTCCACCCCATTTATTACGCTAGTAAAACATTCACATCTGCACAGGAAAATTACACCACAACCGAGAAGGAGCTCTTAGCGGTAGTATTCGCATTTGACAAATTTCGCCCTTATATTACTCTTTCGAAAATTATTGTTTTTACGGACCACTCGGCCCTCAAATATCTTCTCTCTAAAACGGATGCCAAGCCTCGATTGATTCGCTGGGTCTTACTCCTCCAGGAGTTTGACTTAGAGATCCGTGATAAGCGAGGTGCCGAGAATTTGGCCGCCGACCACCTTTCGCGCCTAGACAACCCGTTTATCGAGCAATTAGATGAAAATTCTTTTCATTACTATTTTCCTGATGAGAAGCTGTTCATAATTAACACATCTACTTCTCCTTGGATTGCCCGCATCGCCAACTATCTAGTGGCTCGTGTGCTCCCAAAAGAGTTTTCATCTCAGCAAAAGAAGAAATTCTTTTCTGAGCTGAAGAACTACTTTTGGGAGGACCCGCATCTTTTTAAAGTCTGTGCAGACCAAGTGATCAGGAGGTGTGTTTCCTTGGATGAAAGATTAGATATTATTAAACATTTGCATGAAGGACCGACAGGTGGGCACTATCAAGCTGCTCGCACCGCTCACAAAGTGTTAAGCGCAGGTTTTTACTGGCCTACCCTGTTTAAAGACGCGCATGCCTTTGTGAGTAGGTGTGATAGTTGCCAACGGTCGGGGAATATTTCGAATAAAAATGAAATGCCACAAAATTATTTCCTAGAGTGCGAAGTTTTCGACCTCTGGGGGATTGATTTTGTCGGCCCTTTTCCTTCTAGCTTCGGGAATAAGTATATTTTAGTTGCCGTTGATTATGTTTCACGTTGGGCCGAAGCCCAAGCTCTTCCTACGAATGACGCCCGAGTCGTAGTTAATTTCCTCAAAAAATTATTTTCTCGATTCGGTACGCCGCGCGCTATCGTTAGTGATAGGGGTTCCCATTTCTGTAACGCACAATTTTCAAAAATCCTAACTAAATATGGCGTTACTCATAAGCTTTCCACTACCTACCACCCCCAAACTAACGGACAAGTCGAAGTAGTGAATAGAGAAATAAAAAGAATTTTAGAAAAGACTGTTTCAACATCTAGAAAAGACTGGTCTGCCAAATTAGACGATGCTCTATGGGCCTACCGAACAGCGTACAAAACCGCCCTCGGCTGTACGCCATATCGGTTGGTTTATGGAAAATCGTGTCATTTACCCGTAGAGTTAGAACACCGCGCCTTTTTGGCCTTGCGATTTTTAAACTTCGATCCCCACTCTGTCGGCGATTTTAGAAAATTTCAACTTAACGAACTCGACGAGTGACACTCTTACGCTTATGAAAATAATAGACTTTATAAAGAGCGGACGAAGCGTTTACACGACCGACATCTTAGGCACCCAAAAATCTTTAAGCCAGGCGACCAAGTGCTTCTTTATAACTCTCGTTTACGTTTATTCCCGGGTAAATTAAAATCACGTTGGTCTGGGCCTTTTACTGTTTTAGAGGTCTTTTCTTATGGTACTGTTTTAATTTCCCACCCTGATAAGGGTACTTTCAAAGTGAATGGTCAGCGTCTTAAACTGTATTTCTGTGATGATGTCAGTCTCAACCCTGTTAACTCTATCTTTCCGGTCCTGACATTTGATTAATCTGAACTTTATTTTTCTCAACAACTTTGACTTTATTCGAACTTTATTTTTAAACTATATTTGGGACATTATTATTTTGATGCGTCGAGCTCAAACGACGCTTTAAACAAAGGGCGCTCTTGGGAGGCAACCCAAGTTATCTTTTTCTGTTTTCCTTCTTTTACACTTTTTCCCCCGACTGGCTCCGGCAAGCTGAAACTTCTGCGATCGCCTGCTCCAACGGTTCTGCTTCCATGCCAAAGTCCGCCGGACGACGTTTCATGAAGATCCACAGCACAGGCATGGAGGAGCGGCATCACTCAACTTGCCCTGCAAAATAAAACCGGGGAAGTACCTGCTTTTCAATTCTGTCTTTTATTTCTGTACTTTACTTTTCTCTCGTTCTCCGACCTCCTTCTCCATTGCGGACAATGTAGATTTTAAGCTTGGGGGAGGACTTCCTCCTTCTTTTTGTTTTCTTTTTGTTTTGTAAATATCCCAAAAAAAATCCAAAATCCAAAATTTCAAAAAATTTCAAAAACATTATTATATATATATAGCTGCATTTTGGTATTTCAATAAGTACCCCATGTTTATGTTTTGTTTTTCTCAAACTTCTTTATAAACAACGTAGTTAATTATAATTTTTCTAATCATTCTTTTTAATCATATTTCACAAGTAAAATGTTGGTCATGCTGTGTTTCTAATTCACGGTAGCATGTTAAGGTAAAATATTTCTCTAAACCGTGCATTTCTATTATGGTTTTCCGTTCTTTATTTTCTTTACTTTCTCTAAAAATTTATCATCCACTATTTTCCTTTTCGTCTTTAGATGATTTTTGTAAGAACATATTTTGAATAACGTAGTCGATATGAACGATCCAAGTGACATATTACTTTTATTTTCAAGATAATTTCATCAATCTTCTTTTATTATCTCGAACTTGCTTTTTGAAATTTATCGACTCTATGTTTTAAATAAATTTAAAAAAAAATGCGTGAAAATGATTTAGGCCATTTTTGTTTACGTTTGAGCTTTCTTGCCAACCTAAACTCTTTTACCACTAGTTAGCCGCTTTTGAGCCTTTTTTCCAAATTCATTTGATAAACTCCACACATCATTTCATTTTCACCAAAGCCCAAATTCCTACCTATCTAATCACGCTAATTTTGTTTGATAGGAAATTTTGTCTTATCTGTGGAGATATTGTTGAAAAAGGTGTACTCAAAAGCAATAAATTGAAAAAAAAAAATGAATGAAAATAATAGTAAAAAAAAAGAGATAAATAATCATAAAGAGAAAAAAAAATAAATTTATTTATACATATTTTGTTTAAAATAATTTTTTTTTTTGAAACTCGTTGTTTTGGTTTAGTGTGATTTTTAAGCCTCCATGTTTATATTTGAATTCCACTCCTATTCATATTCCTAAACCAAACGTTTCGGTCCTATTAAGTCCTTTTGATTCACGCCCTTTTTTTAATTTTATTTAACAACTAAGAAAAGAAGAAAAGTAAATCAGTTTTAGTTTTGGATTTAAACTTAGATTTTTGTTATTTAATTGATATAATTATAATGCGTTGCTTGGATCTAGTAATAACTCAATACGTTCTTTTCATTTTCATTACCTTGCTCAAATCTATTTAAAGAATTTCGTCAAAATTCTGGATGATTTATTTTTATTAAGTAAAGTTTATAAAAGTTAAACCATACCTAAATAATTGTTTTAGATTTACGTTTTACATTCTCCCTAGAATTTCGCATAGTACTTGTGTGAGTATGATTAAAACTTTTTGAATTAGTCACTCTTATGATTAGCTAGTCTTTATATCTTTGCTTGGGGACAAGCAAAACTTAAGCTTGAGGGAATTTGATAATACGTTTGCAGTCAATTTTATTAGGATATTTTCGGGGTTTTAAAGCCAATCATGTCTTGTAAAGTACTTGTTTTGATTCCCCTTTGTATATATTTTTGTCGCTAATGCATTTTTTCTGCTTTTTGCAGGTTTTCACGGCTTTCAGCCGAATTTTGCTGTGACACGCCCCAAGGTCACGCCCTACCAGGGCGTGTACCTAGGGCGTGTAACCCAGAGGAATGAAGCAATTGGTCCGAAACTGCATTCCGTGGAAACTTAGTGTACACGCCCTCGGTCACGCCCGTGACACACCCGACACGGGCGTGTACTATAGGCGTGTCCCCAGGTTCCGAGGAATCGCCGCAGCACGCTCGTTTTTTCCCGCTCCACCGCCGCACCGAAAGTGTCACGCCCCAGGGTCACGCCTGACCCGGGCGTGACATATGGGCGTGTACTTCAGCAATTCCGCCCGTCACCTCCAGCATTCAATTTCAGCTCCCAAAGTCACGCCGCAAAGAACACGCCCCAGGGTCACGCCCTACCAGGGCGTGACCTGTGGGCGTGTACCGTAACAACTCCGTCAGAATTCAATTCTTGCCCGAAAAAGTCGCGCCGAATGTGTCACGCCCCAGGGTCATGCCCGACCAGGGCGTGACAGGGGGGCGTGACCCGACCCGAAAAATTCTATAAATAGAGCCCAACTCTAGGGGTTTTAGGACAACTTTTCGCTTTGAGAGGGGAGGTTCTGTCCTTTGTATTTCTGAACTTTTTAAGCATGTCTTTCCATTTTTAGTTCGTAGCTCTAGCTTTATGCTTTCCCTGTATTAGCTCCTAGCTTGTTTCTGTAGTATGATGCTAATAATAGTGTAGTTTCCTTTTCATGTTCTTGTAATCTCTGGTTTTCAAGCTGTAAGATCACTGTTTCTCTTAATAAAAAGTGTTGTTTTCTTTTTCGTTCCTGCTCTGTTTTTAATATTTATCTTCTACTCATCCCCCTCTTCCACCTCACCATGATTAACTAATCCTCCATGTACTCGATCTAATTGATCCGAGGTTCGAGTGATTAGGTTATGATGCTTTGAATCTTACCTTTTCTTTTTAGGGTTTAGCTTTGAATTACTCTTGATTTATCACGGGTTGGAGGTATATAATCGATATATACTCTCCACCTTTGCTTTCATTCTGGGCTAGCCGAGAGGCCGAAAGTTTGAAATGAGCACTCAAGAGTAAAGGGAGTTGTTCGCACCCCTCGAGAGAGGCAGACGTTCAAATCTCCCGGATTGGAGTAAAATCCAATAGAGGGGTTCACCGCGTAAAGCGAGTTTTAGGCCTCCGATTTAGGCGAGAGTCGGTCGGACCTTCCTAAACTCAGTTAGGCACGGCCTTCGAGAGAAGCGTGTCAATATTCTTGGATCTTCCACGGTCAAGGACCTTTACCCTAATTAGCTTAGGTTTATTTATCGTATTTTTCTAACCACTCTTGCCGAGGTGATTTCTGATCGAGTGCATTTTCCCTTCATCGTTACTAAGTTTAAGTTAATCGCTCTTTTAGCTCTCTTTATCTTTTCATGCAAGTAGTTCTCTTCATTTAGTACATTTAGTTTTCTTCTAAAAAAACCTTGTTTTTCCGTCGATAAAATAATAGATTTCGTGTGAGTAAGCTTACTCAACTGTTCCCGGATTTCAATACGACACTTGTGTCCCCTAGCTGCATTTCGATAGGTATACTTGCCTTGATGAATTGTTAGTTTGGTATTTTCTCCTTGCAGATATCTCAGAGACAACCAAGTTTTTTTAGTAAAATAATTACTAAAATAATTACATGTTTTGTGTAGTAAAATAATTACATAACCGGGGCATAATTGTTGGCGACTGAGGGTATTTGTGCCATCAGATAACTATGTTAGTAATGTGTATTAAAACCATTGTTCAAAATTGAGTTGAATTTTATGTTTGATGTCCATTCAAAGAATTTAAGAAAATTCATGTTGATTTATGATGTTGTCCTGCATGTGAAACTTTTAGTGATGCTTCTTTAACTTTGAAGTTTTCTCGAGAATTATTTTAACTTTGCATGCCCGACAAAATGAATCATCCTGCTTGAGAAACAAGACTACCAACTAACTATATGAGTAGATGGAATGCCTGCGATCAAAAGTGTTTGTTGGCATGAAAAATCATGGTTCTGAGTTTAGCAATCTTAGGGTCCATTTTGCACGGTGGTGGAGGTCGTAAACATGTGTTAAACAGTCATTCGTTAAGGATCACCTAACAAACATCATCCCTTTGAACATAAAAACGAATGACAATTTAACCCCTTTGATCACGACCGCCACCACCGTTGTCACAACCCGCATTTTTCACCGCCAATAAAGGTGTATCAGAGTAAGGGAAAAATGCGCGTCATGATTCCACGTCAGTAGGGGATAACTGCGGACGCTAAGACAAAACACCTACTTAATCATGAAGAAAGATTATTTAAGTTATTTAAAGGTAAAATCAGTTTAAGTGTGGTAGTTAGCCATTTCCCTCGGCTTAGTTGCTCATCTAGTCCACGAGGAAAGTAGTTATATGCTGCGGAAATTACTTATTTTACAAAATTAGACGCCCTACATAAGTTTAGAGGTTCCCAGAGGACACATCAAAGTATGCAAGTTCTAAATTTATAATAACAATAAAAGTGGATTTTTACGATCGTTAAATATAGTGTTTTAACATTTTAAAAATATGCAATGCATGAAGTAATAATTGTTGGAGTTACCATGGTGATCTGGAAGTGGTCAAACATGTAATCTCACTACCAACGCGATATGAGCCTGCAGGGTCGCACATAAGAGATGTGGAGAAGTTGGATGATTGATTGTGTTGGTAAAGGTTACCAATCACCGACCTGAATGAGGTTGTGGGCAAAGTGTTGTCTTAAGAGGATTGGTAAGAGTCGATGACCGCGGGTCGACGAGTGTCGTCAACCCAAGTTCGACGATCGACGAGAATCGTCGAGTATCGTCGACCGCGGGTCGACGATCGACGAGAATCGTCGAGTATCGTCGACCGCGGGTCGATGATCGACGAGAATCTTCTAGTATCGTCGACCGCGGGTCGATGGTCGACGAGTATGTCCACCCTGCGTTCGGCGAGAATCGTCGAGTATTGTACTCTGATTCTCGCCGATCCTAGGTGATACTCGCCGACTGATTCTCGCCGAATCTGCTAGGTGATTCTCGCCGATCGTCGCCGATCCTCGCCGATTGATACTCACCGATTCTGGAACCCTAAATTTCTAGGTGGTCTGCGGATAGCGATATTCCTAAGTCTATTTATGCCTTTGGTATAAAAGGACACTTAGGGTTTTCGGGGATCTAGATCTGTGCGTGTTGATCGAATCGAAGCCGACGGAAGTGTTCCGCCGTTCGCTTGTTCTGCCGATCCCGAATCCCGCCGCCGACGGAAGTGTTCCGCCGCTGCCGTGCTCGCTCCGTCGACTTCCTCATCTCCGGCGATCGTCGCCGGTGTTGCTCTTCCTGGAGCGGACCTAGCAGTCCGTGGAATAGCAAGGTGCGGTCATCATCCTTCCCGATTATCCGTGCGACGGAAAATTCGGCGTTCTCTCGCTCGTGTGGATTTCTGCAGAGACGTGGACATCATTTCACGTAGAACTCGCCACCAGCAGGAATACGAAGCTTGGAGCATCTCCGTTGAGTTGTGACTCAACGCCACCGAGGTAATTTTTGCCTAGTTGTATGTTAACTTCTTGATTCAACTACCATGGCCCGATCCCATCTCTTTTGGGTTTTCTTGATGTTTTATTCTTCCGCTGCGTGCACAAGTGTTGTGCCATCCTCATAGAGAAACCCAACAGTGGTATCAGAGCGAGGTTGCGGCCATGATTGTTGTATTGGAAATTTTGTTATTCCAGTGCGTGTAAACCTAGAGATTTAAAGTGTTCTGAATGTCTAGATTTAGTCTTGGTACCCCGCCAAGAACGTCTGGGATTTCGTGGAAATTTCTAATTGTTAGAAATTGTAGTCTCCTTAGCAGTAACCATCCCTCGGTTTTGTTTTGGATTTTGAATCCAACATAAAGAGATGAGCTTGTCTACTGATTTAAGTTGAGTTGTCTTTGCCTTTGTCCAATACATGTAAATTTGAGGATTTGGAAGTTTCCGGATGTTCAGATTTATCCCTTCCTTCTATCAAATGTTGATGGTGTCAGGTTGTGCACATAAGGGATGCATGTGGTTTTAGAAAAAAAATTATTTTTCCTTGGATGTGCACATTGATCAAATGTTGATCATGGTTAACTGTTAACCTATAATTGAAATCCCTTCATCAAATATTAAGTGTTCGGATGCCTTCCGATGGATGACACTCTTCCTGCCTCGATCGATGAAGTGTGGGCTTGCCAAAGCAAGGTGCATTAATCTATCTTGGTAAGGGTGCGAGCAGATAATTGTGATATCCCACTGTAGACATCGGGTCCAACTTAACTAGGTGACCTCAAAGGTTGAGTGCCTAGAGGCATAGGGTTGGCATGCACCATATGATGGATGCGAGTAAGGAGTTATTCACCGACCATACAAGAATTGCATGAGGATGCAATTGGCAAGCGTTGCCTACCTAAATAACCGCATCGTGAGAGGAAAGCCAAAGCTGACTCATTGTGTTGGTGAAATACGGATCTTGTCCACTAAGAGAGTAGCTCGCATGAACTCTCCGAATTGTTAGTGAGGGCTATTATTTCGAATAAAATAGTGGGAGTGTTTTAATTGAAGTCCAAATTAAAATAAACTGTATTTGAAATTTTGGTACTGATTTTATTATGTATAAATTCTTGTAGAATTCCATGGCAAGTGTTTCACACTCCACGTTGTCTCTGAGAGCCATCCTTGAGAAGGATAAGCTCAGTGGGACTAATTACATGGACTGGTACAGGAACCTGAGAATTGTTCTCAGGCAAGAGCGAAAGCTCTATGTCTTGGAAGAAGAAGCCCCCGAGGTGCCGACCGGGAACTCTTCCCGTGCTGAGAAGGATACTTATAAGAAGTATACTGACGATGCTTTAGATGTTGAATGCCTTATGCTTGCCACTGTGAACTCTGAGCTTCAGAAGCAACATGAGAACATGGGGTGCAAGGAGATTGACGAGCATCTCAAGAAAATGTTTCAAGGGCAGGCTCGTCAAGAAAGGTTCGACATCACAAAAGCGTTGTTTCAGTGCAAGATTGGAGTTCGAGACTCAGTAGGGACTCACGTACTCAAGATGATTGGGTATATAGAGAACCTTGAAAGGCTGGGTTTTCCTCTTGGTCAAGAGTTGGCCACAGATCTGATCATGCAATCGTTGCCAGACAGTTATGAGCAGTTCGTCTTGAACTACAACATGAATGAAATAGACAAGACACTGCCCGAACTCCTAGGCATGTTGAGAACTGCCGAAATCAATATGAAGAAGGCCAAGCCTTCCAGCCCCATACTGATGGTGCATAAGGGCAAGGGCAAGACCAAGGGCTCTAAGAAGACGAAGGTGGGACCTAAATCATATCTTGAGCCCAAGTCTTCTGCACTGATGAAAAGGAAAAGCACGGTGAAGGAAGGGAAATGCCACCACTGTGGCAAGGCTGGTCATTGGCGGAGGAACTGTCCTTCGTACATTGAAGGTCTGCAGAAAATGAAGGGAGGTATGACTTCCGCTTCAAATATTCACGTTATAGAGATAAACCTTTCTGCTCCTTCATCTTGGGTATTGGATACCGGATGTGGTTCTCACATTTGTACAAATGTGCAGGAACTGGGAAGGAGAAGATTGCTGAGTAAAGGGGAGGTGGACCTCCGCGTCGGCAATGGAGAAAGAGTTGCTACTGTAGCCGTAGGGGTTTACCGTCTTTCTTTGCCCAGTGGGCTTGTAATAGAACTAGATAATTGTTATTTTGTTCCGGCCATAACTAGAAACATTATATCTATTTCATGTTTGGACATGATTGGATTTTCTTTTATAATTAAGAACAACTGTTGTTCTATATTTAAGAATGATGTTTGTTATGATGTAGCCCAATTGTTTAATGGTCTTTATGTTTTGAACTTGGACCATCTGATCTGTAATGTAGAAAATAATAAAAGACTAAGAACAAATGACTCGAACCCTACATTTCTCTGGCATTGTCGTTTGGGCCATATCAACGAGAAGTGCATATCCAAGCTCCATAGAGATGGACTTTTGGACTCATTTGATTATGAATCATTTGAGCGATGCGAATCTTGTTTGTTAGGCAAGATGACTAAAGCTCCTTTCACTGGTTATACTGAGAGGGCTGAGGATCTCTTGGGTGTTGTACATAGTGATGTATGCGGACCCATGAGTTCCATGGCTAGAGGTGGGTATTTCTACTTTGTTACATTTACTGATGATTTCAATAGATACGGATATGTGTATCTTATGAAGTGCAAATCCGAGACCTTTGAAAAGTTCAAAGAGTTCAAGAATGAAGTAGAAAAACAGTAGGGTAAAAAGGTTAAAGCACTCCGATCTGATCGAGGTGGCGAATACCTGAGTCATGAGTTCCGTGATCATCTGAAAGAGTGTGGTATTGTATCACAGCTCACTCCACCTAGAACACCACAACATAATGGTGTGTCTGAGAGGAGAAATCGTACTCTGTTAGACATGGTACGTTCGATGATGAGTCATGCAGACTTGCCTGTTTCCTTTTGGGGTTTTGCTTTAGAGACTGCTGCAATGACATTGAATCGCGCTCCAACGAAAACGGTTCTAAAGACACCATATGAGATATGGACTGGGAAGCGTCCTAGTATGTCGTTCATTAAAATTTGGGGCTGTGAGGCATACGTGAGACGTCAAATGCCTGACAAGCTGGAACCCAAATCGGATAAATGTTATCTGGTGGGATATCCTAAGGAAACGAAAGGGTATTACTTTTACCTACCGTCTGAGGGCAAAGTGTTTGTCGCAAGGACTGATATCTTCTTGGAGAAAGAGTTCTTATCAATAAAGACTAAAAAGGTAGAGCTTGAAGAAGTTCAAGAACCACATGTAGTGAATGAACCGGAATTGGATTCTGAGTCAGGACTACAAGATGTTGTAGCTAGAGAACCTGCTCAGGGAACACAAGTCCTACGTAGATCTGGTAGACCGAGGTTTGAGCCTGAGAGATATGGATTTCTCGTGTCTCAAATAGGTAATGTGTTGCTTATGGATCATGATGATGAACCAGCAACCTACCAAGAGGCTATGAATGGACTGGACTCTGACAAATGGCTTGAGGCTATGAAATCCGAAATGGACTCCATGTATGCAAACCAAGTTTGGAACTTGGTGGAACCACCTGAAGGGGTACGACCCATAGGGTGCAAGTGGGTCTTCAAGAAGAAGACCGACATGGATGGGAATGTACAGACATTCAAAGGGCGACTGGTGGCTAAGGGTTTCAAGCAAATTCATGGTATTGACTATGATGAGACCTTTTCCCCTGTTGCCATGGTAAAGTCCATAAGGATATTGCTTGCTGTTGCTGCGTATTATGACTACGAGATCTGGCAGATGGATGTCAAAACGGCTTTCCTTAATGGAAACCTCCTTGAGGAAGTGTATATGACATAACCCGAGGGTTTTGTATCCCCAGATGAAGCAACTAAAATATGCAAGCTGAATAAGTCCATCTATGGACTGAAACAGGCCTCTCGAAGTTGGAATCTTCATTTTGATGAGAAAATCAAAGAGTTTGGTTTCATCACGAATGAAGATGAGCCTTGTATTTACAAGCGAATCAGTGGGAGCATTGTTGTCTTCCTGATATTGTATGTAGATGACATACTGTTGATTGAGAATGACATTCCTACCCTGAAAGTTGTTAAGAACAACCTATGGAACTGCTTTTCAATGAAGGATTTGGGTGAAGCAACTTATATACTCGGTATTAAGATCTATAGAGATAGATCGAAGAAGTTGCTGGGTTTGACCCAGAGTACATACATCAAAAAGGTGTTGAAGCGGTTCAACATGCTTGAGTCCAAGAAAGGATTTTTGCCCATGTCTCATAGTGTGAATCTCTCTAAGGACCAGTGTCCAAAGTCTTGTGAAGATAAGGACCACATGAAGTTGATTCCATATGCTTCGGCAATTGGATCAATCATGTACGCGATGTTATGTACTCGACCTGATGTCTCCTTTGCTTTGAGCATGACTAGCAGGTATCAGTCAGACACCGGTGAGTGTCACTGGATTGCAGTCAAGAATGTCCTGAAGTACTTGAGAAGGACTAAGGATGTGTTCTTGGTGTATGGTGGAGAGGAAGAGCTCGTTGTAAGTGGTTACACGGATGCTAGCTTCCAAACTGATAGAGATGACTCCAAGTCTCAGTCAGGTTTTGTGTTTTGCCTAAATGGAGGAGCTGTGAGATGGAAGAGTTCCAAGCAAGAGACAGTTGCTGATTCTACAACAGAGGCCGAGTATATCGCCGCAGCTAATGCGGCGAAGGAGGCTGTATGGATTAGGAAATTCATCGGCGAGCTTGATGTAGTTCCTAGCATTGTTGGTCCCGTAGTTCTCTACTGTGATAACAATGGTGCAATTGCACAATCTAAGGAACCTAGATCCCATAAGCGCTCCAAGCATATACTTCGGCGGTTTCATCTTATTCGTGAGATTGTCGAACGAGGAGATGTGAACATTTGCAGAGTGCCGACTGAGGAGAATATTGTGGATCCACTGACAAAGCCTCTCGCGCAGAGAAAGCATGATGGTCATACTAGATCAATGGGTATACGATACCTAAATGATCAACTCTAGTGAGAATCTTGTGGATTGCATGTATACATCTATTTTGTTGGCTATTTGTTCATATGATGAACATTGTACCTAGTTTTTCTCTTACAATTAATGGCAAGTTCTTTTATTATGAGTTTTCTATATGATAGTTAAATGTTAACATAATAGATACCCTTAGAATGTTCGCTTCCATGAGACATCAAGTACATGACTTGAATGTGAGAGCCTATGATTTATTTGAAGCTTCATTCTTAAAAGGTCCCTGGTCAAGTATCATCATAGAAACTAAGGGTGATGATGGTACATGAAGACCAGCACGTGCGTTGACTGATGACCGGTTCTCACAGGTCATGATATTGTGATATCAAGTCATCACGTGGGTACTTGTTAGTGAACAAGTTGTACTGGACAGACCCAACCTGAGACTACTCTGTGGATTGTCATCCAATCGTGTCACGAGTAGGTCTCAATTGACAATGGTGTTGTGGTCCTTTGACCTGAAGTCACAACATTCATCAAGTGAGGAAGAGTGTTCTTTGATGCCATCTAAAGTCTTCCTTGAGAAAGGTTGATGATAAGGGTGGTTGTTGGGCATGTTACGAATCATTTGGGTGTTTGTGTGTGAGCAGATATGGGATTTGTCCTCCTGTATGACAGGAGTTGCATCCATGGGCCACTTGATGGAACTGGACTGAGAAATGCATGACCATGCTTGGTTGAGTCAATATGTGATATTGGACTCACCATTCTCTGGAAGTCCGTCCTGGATCAAGAAACTTGGATTGAGTTATTACGAGGGTGACACGGTCCATGCCTCTAGTTCTTTCTGGATGTAAGGGACAAAGGGACAAAGACAACGCTGATACATTGGTCATAAAGGCTTATGAGTTATAAACTCTTATTGCTTGGGGAGCAATGATGCATTGCTAGATGCCGCTCAATGTTTGTGAGGTTTTTGGTTTGATACTTTCAAGATCAAGTGGGAGTCTGTTGGAGTTACCATGGTGATCTGGAAGTGGTCAAACATGTAATCTCACTGCCAACACGATATGAGCCTGCAGGGTCGCACATAAGAGATGTGGAGAAGTTGGATGATTGACTGTGTTGGTAAAGGTTACCAATCACCGACTTGAATGGGGTTGTGGGCAAAGTGTTGCCTTAAGAGGATTGGTAAGAGTCGACGACCGCGGGTCGACGAGTGTCGTCAACCCAAGTTTGACGATCGACGAGAATCGTCGAGTATCGTCGACCGCGGGTCGACGATCGACGAGAATCATCGAGTATCGTCGACCGCGGGTCGACGATCGACGAGAATCCTCGAGTATCGTCGACCGCGGGTCGACGGTCGACGAGTATGTCCACCCTGCATTCGGCGAGAATCGTTGAGTATTGTACTCTGATTCTCGCCGATCCTAGGTGATACTCGCCGACTGATTCTCGCCGAATCTGCTAGGTGATTCTCGCCGATCGTCGCCGATTCTCGCCGATTGATACTCACCGATTCTGGAACCCTAAATTTCTGGGTGGTATGCGGATAGCGATATTCCTAAGTCTATTTATGCCTTTGGTATAAAAGGACACTTAGGGTTTTCGGGGATTTAGATCTGTGCATGCTGATCGAAGCGAAGCCGACGGAAGTGTTCCGTCGTTCGCTCGTTCTGCCGATCCCGAATCACGCCGCCGACGGAAGTGTTCCGCCGCCGCCGTGCTCGCTCCGTCGACTTCCTCATCTCCGGCGATCGTCGTCGGTGTTGCTCTTCCTGGAGCGGACCTAGCAGTCCGTGGAATAGCAAGGTGCGGTCATCATCCTTCCCGATTATCCGTGCGATGGAAAATTCGGCGTTCTCCCGCTCGTGTGGATTTCTGCAGAGACGTGGACATCATTTCACGTAGAACTCGCCACCAGCAGGAATACGAAGCTTGGAGCATCTCCGTTGAGTTGTGACTCAACGCCACCGAGGTAATTTTTGCCTAGTTGTATGTTAACTTCTTAATTCAACTACCATGGCCCGATCCCATCTCTTTTGGGTTTTCTTGATGTTTTATTCTTCCGCTGCGTGCACAAGTGTTGTGCCATCCTCATAGAGAAACCCAACAATAATAGTAGTTTTATACTTGAAAATACATACCATGCAATCCTAACATATAACATCTCAGAGAGCAAGTAATCATATACACAGAAGAAAATCTAGCAGCTAGCAAGTATCCAAAATCAACAATCCTGTGGGCGTCAATAAACTGACACGAACCCACATAAAATAAAGTATGTCTGAACTAGCAAAATAAATAAAATAACAATCTACCTCGCTACGGCGAGGCAAAAACCACAACCAAGACAGCTGCCCAGGAACTCCAAAACCAGCACAAATATCAGCTACAACTCTGAACCTGAGGCATTCCAAAGACAGAATACCTTAGCAAGAATGTACAAGTGAAGGCAGAAAGTAAGCCAAAAGTAAACAAGTCAAGAGATACCAACCCAAGGCCAAGGAAAAGTACTTACATAAAGTACAGCAGTCAGGTACAAAGGTAAAAAGAGAAATACTTACGTGAAGCATCACGTATAACCATAACACCATAAATGCACAAGACTATGAGGGAAAAAGGTCAAGCTTAAACCATCAAGAGAGAAACCAACCCCTATTAGCCATCTGTGGTCAACTCCACCAAAAACCAAAACGGGCGGGGTGACCAACCTTGAAGATAATATATCCGTCTAATTATGGGGGAGACTGGATACTCCTATAATGTCCCTAGTCGATCCAACTTAACTGTCGAGTTTCGCTCATCAAAGGGAGGATGTGGCCACCAACAACCTGCCTGTGGAGGGAGAGGGGTTGGGGTGCTTGGTCTGCAGCCTGGTAGCGTCGCTTAGAGCAGAGCCATGACATTATCACGTTGGATCGGCTAGGGACGTGGCGGAGTTTACAGGTTAATATCAAAAACTATTCGCATCCTAATCCAGAGCATACTAATGGAAGTTTTTAAGTTATTTGAACTCGATTCCTTTGTGGTGATATATATAAATGCTGGTTTATATATTGTGGACATTCAAATGAGTTGAGTTCGAATAACTTAAAAGCTTATGTTAGCATGCTCTGGATTAGGATGCGAATAGTTTTTGATATTAACCTGTAAACTCCACCACTTGTTTGTGATATATGGTGTGGGGCCTCGGCCGGACCTTCTACTATATGTCATGTAACAGATGGAGGCATTACAACTCCACCATTCACCGCAAATGCCCAAACACTTAGTAGAGCCCCACAAAGTACTAATAGGGAGAGCAAAAGTTGCGGTGGTGGTTTCGTCCACAAATAACAACTGCAACAAAGGAAACCCAAAAAGGAAACCTCGTAACGACCCAGGTTTAGAGCTCAGAGGCCCACCACAACCCTTCCTGATCTGGAGGTGTGTCATTCCCCACAGCATCGCCACGAAGGAAACCATGATATAAGTCTCAAGACAACAATGACACATCAGATTATACTAGACAATTCTAGATCGACATGATTGATCAACCTTTAGGAAGAATTTACAATCTTAAATAAACTCTAACCCGTCCTACTTAAACGTTGAGGAACGTTTATAAAAGTAAGGTTTAACCACATATAATACTTACAAGATTAGGTAACAAAATCAAGAACATGGTGATTATAAACGAACTATACAAGAGATCTAACAGTACTAAAAATCAGCAAGATAATTGATAATCATGATGACAAAAAGTTAAAAATTTCTGCAAACTGGGGTAAAGAAAGGAAGAGAAGGAGGAAACCATCACTTGCATTGGTTTCCCCAGAGAAAGACATCCAAATCGCACCACGACGTAGATCAAGGCTAAAGAAGATGAGAGAAGTCGAAATCAAATAAGAATGGTCAAAAAATAGGAGTTAGGGCCAAAAACCCTAGCGAAAAATCTCAAGGAATGAGGAAAATTTTACCACGATGACGAAGCTCTCGTTGAGAGCTTTCCGGATCAATATTCAGTTGAAGATTTCGAGCACTGGAGCACCGTTGGCGGCCACCAGAAGGATAGCGGAAAAAACTTCTCACTCTCGCTCACGCCGCTCTGGTTCGGGAGATAAATAGAAATTCGGTCGGCTTAAAGAGGAAGAAGAAGAAGTAGGTATATATATGAGTGTAGTATTAGGATAACCACACATAAGAAATGAATCGGGGTCTGCTGAACCGGGTTTTCGAAATGAAGAGAGGATTTCTCGAGTGGTAGAAAATTACTCGAGTAGAAGAAACATCACTCGGGAATAGATAGCAGACTACTCGAGAACAGACAAAGGCTTCTCGTGAAGAAGGTATGTAGTACTCGAGTACTGAATAAGGGTCCTCGGGAACTAGAACAGATGACTCGAGAATAATAAAATCCTTCTGGAGAACTACATGGACTTCTCGAGAGCTAAGAAGATAGTTTTCGAGAACAAGTACAGGCTTCTCGAGAACAGAAAGTAGTTCTCGAGAATAATGTAGACAGTTCTCGAGAACAAGTAGCCAGTTCTCGACAACAAGAAGTTCATCTCGAGAACAACCAGACAGTTCACAAGAACCAGGAAGCACTTCTCGAGTACAAAAAGACAGTTCTCGAGAACAAGAAAGCTTTCTCGAGAACAACTAGGTAGAAATCGAGTATAGAATCAACTTCTCGAATATAAGCAAGAAGGACAAAAATCGCTCGACGCTTCGTCGAGCTCCGTTCGAAGATCGTCGAACACACAGGAAAATCCTGTTCCACGAATTCTATTTGAAATTCGTCGAACTCAGGGCCCGATCGTCGAACTCAGTTCGAAAATCATCGAACGCCAAGGAACAAACATTCTATTTGACGATCTGCGCATGGAATTCGTCGAACTCAGAACCAAAAACCGCTCGACATTTGTCGAGCTCAGCTCGATGCTTCTTCGAGCTCAGCTCAACGCTTCGTCGCGCTTAGCTTGACGCTTTGTCGAGCTCCATACAACACCCAGAAAGCGTAAGAAACTGAGAGTTTGATGAAAACCCACCCCTTTAGGAGGGCTTCCCAAGAATCAAAACAAGCTTAAGGCTTTGACATAATAATTATCATAATCAAATAGTTGAACATGGAAATATGAGTTCAAAATAGAGGCCCAAACACGCGTTGAATTAAACGAATTCATCTCTTTAAGGTCTTCCGGACCTAGCAATGGTCTCCCACCAACCTCAGCACAAAATAAAGGAGTCCTGCAACGCCTCCCATATAAGGCCTAAAATGGGGCCATTTGCAGACTCTCTTGGTAAATATTATTGTAAGCAAACTCCATGAGTCTGAGACGTTCATCCCAAGCACCACTGTGATCCAAAATATAACGCCTGATCATGTCTTCTACGATATGATTAACTTTTATGTCTGACCATTTGTCTGCGGATGATAGGCGGTGGAATACCATAAATCGGTACCCAACCCCTCCTGTAAACTCTTTCAAAAATGAAACGTAAATCTAGAGTCTCGATCGGATACGATACTGACAGGCACTCCATCCAATCTGATAACCTCATCAAGGTACAATTCAACTATCTTCTTCATAGAATATCCAATCTTAAAAGGTACAAAGTGAGCACTTTTAGTCAATCTATCAACTATCACCCAAACGGAGTCGTGACCACGGGGAGATCTCGGTAAGCCAGTGATGAAATCCATCGAAATAGTCTCCCACTTCCAACTTGGAATATCAAGCGACGTTAATTTACCTCTAGGCCTCCTATGGTCAGCCTTAACACGCTGACACGTATAACATTCCAACTCAAATCTCGCGATATCATTCTTCATCCCTGACCACCAAATAATTTGCTTTAGATCTTTATACATTTTAGTGGACCCGGGATGGTATGCAACACTGGAACCATGAGCTTTAGTACAAATCTTAGCCCGAATATCATCAAAAGCGGGGATGCAAAATCTACCCCAATACTTCAAGGTATCCAACTCATCCAAAGAGAAATCAGGTAGCTCTGCCTTCTTAGTTCTATTCCGGAGATGCAACAAATCCAGATCATCCTTCTGGTGTGCTCTAGTAAGGGAAATCCAAGAGGGCTCTTCTGCTTCCAAACTAGCAGGTACAACACTACTCCCAACTTCAATGTCCATCAACAAGAATTCTTCCACCACGGACTGTACAGACAAATTAAAAATTTTGGCGGTCTTTCTACTCAAAGCATCGGCTACTACGTTAGCTTTTCCTGGATGATAAAGGATTTCCACATCATAATCAGCCACATATTCTAACCACCGACGCTGCACAGATTTAATTCCTTCTGAGTGAAGACGTACTTCAAACTCTTATGGTCTGTATAGATCTTGCACAGCGCCCCATATAATAAATGTCTCTAAAGCTTCAACGCATAAATTACTGCAGCAAACTCCAAGTCATGCGTAGGATAGTTTCATTCATGAATCTTCAATTGTCTTGATCCATACGCGATCACCTTCCTATCTTGCATCAAAACACAGCCAAGTCTAATATGTGCTGCATCCATATACACAGTGTACTCAACCCCTTCGGTAGGCAAGGCTAATACTGGAGCGGTACACAATCTCTTCTTCAACTCTTGGAAAGCTTCTTCACACTTATCATTACAAATGAATGCGGTATTCTTCTGGGTAAGTCTAGTTAAAGGCGGACAACACTAAAAATCCTTCCACAAATCTTCTATAATAGCCAGCCAGGCCTAAGAATCTCCTAATCTCCTTAAATGTAGAAGGTATCTCCCATTCCATCACAACAGAAATCTTGGTCGGATCTACGGAAATACCGTCCTTGCTTACAACATGCCCCAGAAAGGACACCTGAGATAGCCAGAACTCACACTTGCTCAATTTCTCATAAAGCTTATGCTCCCTCAGGGTCGACAAAACAAATCACAAATGTTGAGTATACTCCTCAACACTGCGGGAATACACAAGGACATCATCTATGAACACGATCATGAAACGATCCAAGAAATCCTTGAACACTCTATTCATTAAATCCTTGAATGTAGAGGGTGCATTAGTCAAACTGAAGGACATCACCAAAAACTCAAAGTGTCCATGCCGCGAACAGAAAGCGGTCCATGGAATATCTGCCTCACGAATTCTCAACTGGTGGTAGCCTGAACGAAGATTAATATTTGAAAATACCGAGCTACCACGCAACTGATCAAACAGATCATCAATTATCGACAAGGGATATCTATTCTTAATGGTAACCTTATTCAATTCTCTGTAATCGATGCAAAGCCTCATCGATCCATCCTTCTTCTTAACAAATAATACAGGAGCACCCCGCAAAGAAGAACTTGGTCTAATAAATCCACACTGCAGCAATTCATCAAGCTGAGTATGCAACTCATCCAACTCACGCAGAGCCATGTGGTACGGTGCTTTGGCAATAGGACGAGTACCTGGCTCGAGGTCTATCACAAATTCTATCTCCCTTACCGGAGGAAGTCTTGGAAGACAATCAGGAAAAACATCTGGAAACTCTTGCACCACCAAGACATCCTCAAGACGTGGTGTAACAAAAGCAGTTTCCAAAGCAGAAATAGAAACCAAAAATGCCTCACAACCAGACTCTATAGCACGACAAACACATACCGCAGAAATGATAGGGGAAACCCTGTCCTGAAAACCATAGACACTCATAGGTTGGCCATTGTCCATCCTGAAATCCAGTTGCTTTGCCTTGCATTGGATGACCGCATCATATTTGGACAACCAATCCATGCCCAAAATCACATCAAAGTCAGCCAGATCCAAAACCATCAGATCTGCAAAGGCTAAGAAATCACCTAAATAAATAGGGCATCTCAGAACTCCTTGATTAGATATTACCGATTCACTGGAGGGAAGCTTGATGTTGAAGGAGTCTCATAACTGATCCACGTTCAAACGATGTTTATCTACGAACCTCCGGGCCACAAAGTAATGGGTGGCACCCGAATCAAAAAGAATGTGCACCCACCTATTTCGCACATTAAACTCCCCTAAAACCGTAGCATACATAGCTAAACAAATGAAAACTAGGCCAACTAAAGAGGATAAAAAAAGTTAAACTAGGGTCTAACCTGAAATCACTTCGGTAGAGGTCTGAGCTTCCTCTCTGGTCACAACATTTAGCTTTCCTTTCCCTTTGTCCTGGTTTGGCATCGGCGGCAGAGCCCGAAGCGGGGCAGGCTATAGTAGAGTCTGAGCCTGGGGGCAAGAAGACTTCAAGTGCCCCTTCTACCGGCATTGGAAGCAAGTCTTATCCTTCGACCAGCAATGACAGACGTCATGACCCTTCTTTGCATAGATCGGGCACACCAGATCACCCTTTGGTGCTCCTTGGATAGTGAGCACCTGCTGCTGCTTCAAGGTGGCAGTCCTCTTGAAACACCTTTCGGAAGGGTGGTTAGGTCGACCACAGAAGCTACATACTTCTTTACTTTTCTTCTTCGAGGAAGAGCCAGATTCCTTAGAGCTTCCATCCTCATCACCTTTCCTTTTCTCTTTTCTTGCCGCATGTAACAACCCCATCCGTTCATATGGTATATTCTCGAAGGTCCGGCCGGGGCCCCACAGTATATATCACAAAACAGGCGGTGAAGGACAGGATGATACCAGAGTAGTGCATCGCACCTATCCCAAAGCATTCTAGCGAAAGCCTAGACTACAACTTGAACTCCTCATGAATGCCCAAATATAAAACTCCACATTTTATACGATATAGGAATGTCTTACAACAAGTAAAAAGAGTTGGCCTTATGGCCTTACATGGCTTTCAAACAGTGGCCTAAACAGATTGGTGCGCAGGCCGGACACAATAAAAGAAAACACACAACATTTCCAAATAGCCTTCGAGGGCTAGCAACAGTAGCAGCAACAACAGCAGGAACATCAACCTCTATGCGTCCCGCTCGGCTCTCCAGCACCTGTACAGGGAAAATCCACCCAACGGTGGCAAACAAAAGCAACGGTCAGCGTTCAGCTGACCAAATTATAACGACCCAACCCCTTTTCTCGGGGCAGCGGTAACCTTCCCTACAGGCATATGATAACACAGTATGGCAATATATCTCATCAAAATGTGCTTTCACGCACACAAGCCATCACAACCGTTCGCCACCCGACCCAACGGTCCGTGCACTCAGGGCACATTCTTGGTGTTCTAGCAAAGCTCTTGCCCACCACCGTATCAGGGTCACAACCTAACGGTAAATCTCTTGAGCGTTTACTCCATGGCGTGCAGCCGGAGTTAGTCTTCCTACACCGGGATGGCCAGTAGCCCCCCATTGTGTCATGGCGCGCAGGCCGAAGACTCTTGCTATGCGCTCCAACAGACCGCACCTTTTGGTCTCACGTCGGACAGACATAGCGCAGGTCAGATCCTCCACCCCCCGTTGCTCAAATCGCCTTGCCTTCTCTGAGTACAACGTACTCATGGCTATATCAAAGGCGCGGGTCGGTCTCACCAATCCTGTTCTTGGCATTCAAGCCTGGGTATTAGTCTTACACCCATTCTCTCACAACAACAGCGAGTCTTTCCTGGGCACACCAGTACTTCCTGTTACTCATTCACAGGTGGACACCGCAAAAGCACAAATGTCAGGGGTCTTTCCTGGCTACCATGCCAGTACTTCCTGTTACTCGCTTCACAGGTGGACACCCTACGACATCAAGCATCACAAAGGGCATTTCCTGGTCACACCAGTACTTCCTGTGCCTCATCCATAGGTATGACCCAAAAACATAACACAGATATTTTCCTGGACTACCACTCCAGTACTTCCTGCTACTCCTTTTCGCAGGCATAACCCGTTGACTCCTTAAACTACACGTTATCACGGAGTCTTCTCCGGTTCGTATGCAACATCACCAATCCATACCAACCTGTCCAGATGGGCTTCACACAACATGCCTATTCCGTACTCCATTTCCGGATCTACATGCCAACAAAGGGGATTTCAAGCATCCACCCAAAGACTCCCAAAATCAGCCACCTCTTGGTGGGGGAATCACAATTATATGCCAAAAGGAAGCCTTCATATGGCTAGGAAGAAAAGTCATTACCCTTGACGACCACTTCGGTGCCATGAACGCAAAGCTAGCTTGAAGGACTCGTAAGAGCGTTTCCTCCGCAACGCCGACTTCGGATTTCTCGTCGGAAAACTACAGCACCACCGGTGACCAGCCCCCCTTCCTCCTCCTCCTTCTTCCTCTCTATTTCTCTCTCTAAGCTTGTAGAAAGATGAAGGCCAAAATACACTATGAGAAATCCTTTCTCATTCACGGCCTTAAGGAAAGCTGGAGGCCTTTCAGCCTTTGGATCCAAGCTGAAGGAATGGATGGCCACGATTTTGCCAAAAACACTGATTTTGACCTGACACGGCCTGTGACACGCCCGTGTCCCAGGCCGTGTGCCTCAAGCGGTGGTCAACCGGCTTATCCAAACCAGTGACACGCCCATGGGACACGCCCGTGTCATGGGCCGTGTCACCCAACACACCTTCAGACATGCCCGTGTCTGTGGCCGTGTGCATTGGCAAAAAAAATCCCAAAACATCCCGAGACTTCACACGGCCTGTGACACGCCCGTGTCCCAGGCCGTGTGCCCAGACACGACTCGAAGACACGCCCTGTCGAAACTTTTCGTCAGGCTGAGTTCGTCGACCCGAATTAACACGCCCTGTGACACGCCCGTGTCACAGGCCGTGTGCAACTTCTCGACACTCGACACCTACATCTCGACACTCGACGATCGTCGAGCAAAAGTCGTCGAGCACACGACACGGCTTGGGACATGCCCGTGTCCTGGGCCGTGTGCCTCCTCTCGACACATCGTCGAGCGAAAAAATCATCGACACCAAGGCTGATCGTCGACACGACCTCGACACGCCCTGCGACACGCCCATGTCGCAGGCCGTGTCCACTGTTCGACGACCATCGACTCCAAATTTCGTCGACTTCGCGGCCAAATCGTCGACCCCAGCTTGACACGCCCTGGGACACGCCCGTGTCCCAGGCCATCTCATCAAAATGTGCTTTCACGCACACAAGCCATCACAACCGTTCGCCACCCGGCCCAACGGTCCGTGCACTCAGGGCACATTCTTGGTGTTCTGGCAAAGCTCTTGCCCACCACCGTATCAGGGTCACAACCCAACGGTAAATCTCTTGAGCGTTTACTCCATGGCGTGCAGCCGGAGCTAGTCTTCCTACACCGGGATGGCCCGTAGCCCCCATTGTGTCATGGCGCGCAAGCCGAAGACTCTTGCTATGCGCTCCAACAGACCGCACCTTTTGGTCTCACGTCGGACGGACATAGCGCAGGTCGGATCCTCCACCCCCCGTTGCTCAAATCGCCTTGCCTTCTCTGAGTACCGCGTACTCATGGCTATATCAAAGGCGCGGGTCGGTCTCACCAATCCTATTCTTGGCATTCAAGCCTGGGTATTAGTCTTACACCCATTCTCTCACAACAACAGCAGGTCTTTCTTGGGCACACCAGTGCTTCCTGTTACTCATTCACAGGTGGACACCGCAAAAGCACAAATGTCAGGGGTCTTTCCTGCTACCATGCCAGTACTTCCTATTACTCGCTTCACAGGTGGACACCCTACGACATCAAGCATCACAAAGGGCATTTCCTGGTCACACCAGTACTTCCTGTGCCTCATCCATAGGTATGACCCAAAAACATAACACAGATATTTTCCTGGACTACCACTCCAGTACTTCCTGCTACTCCTTTTCGCAGGCATAACCCGTTGACTCCTTAAACTACACGTTATCACGGAGTCTTCTCCGATTCGTATGCAACATCACCAATCCAGACCAACCTGTCCAGATGGGCTTCATACATCATGCCTATTACGTACTCCATTTTCGGATCTATATGCCAACAAAGGGGATTTCAAGCATCCACCAAAAGACTCCCAAAATCAGCCACCTCTTGGTGGGGGAATCACAATTATATGCCAAAAGGAAGCCTTCACATGGCTAGAAAGAAAAGTCGTTACCCTTGACGACCGCTTCGGTGCCATGAACGCAAAGCTAGCTTGAAGGACTCGTAAGAGCGTTTCCTCCGCAACGCCGACTTCGGATTTCTCGTCGGAAAACTACAGCACCACCGGTGACCAGCCCCCCTTCCTCCTCCTTCTTCTTCCTCTCTCTTAATCTCTCTAAGCTTGTATAAAGATGAAGGCCAAAATACACTATGAGAAATCCTTTCTCATTCACGGCCTTAAGGAAAGCTGGAGGCCTTTCAGCCTTTGGATCCAGGCTGAAGAAATGGACGACCACGATTTTGCCAAAAACACTGATTTTGACCTGACACGGCCTGTGACACGCCCGTGTCCCAGGCCGTGTGCCTCAAGCGGTGGTCAACCGGCTTATCCAAACCAGTGACACGCCCATGGGACACGCCCGTGTCATGGGCCATGTCACCCAACACGCCTTCAGACACGCCCGTGTCTGTGGCCGTGTGCATTGGCGAAAAAAATCCCAAAACATCCCGAGACTTCACACGGCCTGTGGCACGCCCGTATCCCAGGCCGTGTACCCAGACACGGCACGAAGACACGCCCTGTCGAAACTTTTCGTCGGGCTGAGTTCGTCGACCCGAATTGACACGCCCGTGTCACAGGCCGTGTGCAACTTCTCGACACTCGACACCTACATCTCGACACTCGACGATCGTCAATCAAAAGTCGTCGAGCATACGACACGGCTTGGGACACGCCCGTGTCCTGGGCCGTGTGCCTCCTCTCGACACATCGTCGAGCGAAAAAATCGTCAACACCAAGGCCGATCGTCGACACGACCTCAAAACGCTCTGCGACACGCCCGTGTCGCAGGCCGTGTCCGCTGTTCGACGACCGTCGACTCCAAATTTCGTCGACTTCGCGGCCAAATCGTCGACCCCAGCTTGACATGCCCTGGGACACGCCCGTGTCCCAGGCCGTGTCACCCAAAAATTGTCTGCTGAGAAAATTTGGGCTGTTACACCGCACCACCTCGATTCTTGACATTTTCGATCGCCTCAACCTTCAGAGCGGCTTCCACTGCCTCAGCATAGCTTTAGCTCTATAAGCGCATGCCAATTGTTGGACATCGCTTCTTAATCCTTCGAGAAAATACTTTACTCTCCCTGCCTCTGAGGCTACCAAATCAGGAGCAAATCTGCTCAACTTACTAAACTCAATCTCATATTCGCTCACTGTGAACTGTCTCTGCTTCAAATGCAGGAAATTATTCATCAAACGGTCCTTCTCGACTGAGGGTAAGAACTTCTTAAGCAACATCATCTTGAAGGACTCCAAAGGGCATCCTTCCTTCAAACTTTCCCTTTCCCGAATCCACTAAGTCTTTGTTAGGCCTTTTAGCTGGTAGGCCGCAATCATTACCTTCTGGGCTACAGTAATCCACGAATACGTGAACAACTCATTGATAGTGATGATCCAATCATCCAAAACCATAAAATCAACACTCCCGTCATAAGTGGGAGGTCTCAATTACTAGAAATGTGATATAAGGTTCATCTCAAGTGGTCGCGTCACTGGGGGTACCATGGGAGCAGGATTAACATGTACGAGTTGAACCGCGATAGAATCTTGCGCTAAGGGTTGCTGCGTGGGAGCGGCAGACAACAAGGACTGAATATGCGACTGCATCGCAACTAACTGCCTCGACAGAGCCTCATTACTCAGAAACAAACTCTCGATCAACGCATCACTCTGCGCACCTGACGACTCACCTTCTGAATGGGGAGTCGACCTCGTCGCAGTACGCCTTGGCGGAATTTCTAAAAAAAGATAACAAACGACTCGTCAAAGATCCTAGATTACAACTAGGCCACACAACTAGTTCAGACCATACTTAAGACACTTGCTAATGCTGCAAATTGCTCTTGGATTTTATAATGATGCTATGTCCTACTTAGGATGATATTCTCTCATCCTATTTACTCACGTACCTATGATATGAATGCATGAATTCTTTATTCTTCTTTAAAATCATGTGTGTACATGTGCCATCATGTAAACCTTAACTTAGCACGCATGCATATGCAATGATATGCTATATATGCAGTGCTATGCATTCTAAAAAGGCCTTAATTAAGGCATGAGCGGCGTACACATGAAATGTTATGCATCTCATACTACATAGCATCGCATGCAACGAAAAAAATAAAACGTGCTAATGGGCATCCATGTGATGATGGTTATGCATCTCATACTACATAACCGTCACATGTTGCCTCTTATGATGGATCCATATACAAACACATATTATGCATCCCATACTACATAATATGCCACGTATACTTCTTATCTGCTATGAGTGTAGTGACTATGCTTCGGTTAAGACGTACTGATGACACATCGGTGCGTGTATGCAAATGAATGATGGGAAACGAACTAAACGAGATTGGCAGGTTCGACCAACTTGTCAAACCAACCTCCCTCTGATACCAACTGTCATAACCCGCATTTTTCACCTCCAATAAAGGTGTTTCAGAGTAAGGGAAAAATGCGCGTCATGATGCCACGTCAGCAGGGAATAACTGCAGACGATAAGGCAAAACACCTACTTAATCATGAAGAAAGATTCTTTAAGTTATTTAAAGGTAAAATCAGTTTAAGTGTGGTAGTAAGCCATATCTCTCGGCTTAGTGGCTCATCTAGTTTACGAGGAAAGTAGTTATATGCAGCAGAAATTACTTCTTTTACAAAATTAGACGTCCTACATGAGTTTAGAGGTTCCCAGAGGACACCTCAAAGTATGCAAGATCTAAATTTATAATAACAATAAAAATGGATTTTTACGGTCGTTAAATATAGTGTTTTAATATTTTAAAAACGTGCAATGCATGAGGTAATAATAGTAGTTTTATACTTGAAAATACCTACCATGCAATCCTAACATAAAACATCCCAGAAAGCAAGTAATCATATACACAAAAGTAAAGCTAGCAGGTAGCAAGTATCCAAAATCAACAACCCTGTGGGCGTCAACAAACTGACACGAATCCACATAAAATAAAGTATGTCTGAACTAGCAAAATAAATAAAATAACAATCTACCTCGCTACAGCGAGGCAAAAACCACAGCCAAGACAGCTGCCCAGGAACTACAAAACCAGCATGGCTATCAGCTATAGCTCTGAACCTGAGGCATTCCAAAGACAGAACACCTCAGCAAGAGTGTACAAGTGAAGACAGAAAGTAAGTCAAAAGTAAACAAGTTAAGGGGTATCAACCCAAGATCAAGGAAAAGTACTTACATAAAGTATAACAGTCAGGTACAAAGGTAAAAAGAGAAACACTTACGTAAAGCGTCAAGTATAACCACAACACCCCAAATGCACAAGGCTATGAGGGAAAAAGGTCAAGCTTAAACCATAAAGAGAGAAACCAACCCGTATTAGCCACCCGTGGTCAACTCCACCGAAAAACAAAATGGGTGGGGTGGGGTGGACAGCCCCGAAGACAATATATCTGTCTAATTGTGAGGGAGACTGGATACTCCACCATTCACCGCAAATGCCCCAAACACCCAGTAGAGCCCTACAAAGTACTAATATGGAGAACAAATGTTGCGGTGGTGGTTTCGTCCATAAATAACACCCGCAACAAAGGAAACCTGGAAAGAAAACCCTGTAACGACCTAGGTTTAGAGCTCAGAGGCCCGCCACAACCCTTCCTGGTCTGGAGGCGTGTCTCGCCCCACGGCGTCGCCATGAAGGAAACTATGATATAAGTCTCAAGACAACAATGACACATCAGATTCTACTAGACAATTCTAGATTGACATGGTTGATCAACCTTTAGGAAGAATTTACAATCCTAAATAAACTCTAATGCGTCCTACTTAAATGTTGAGGAATGGTTATAAGAGTAAGGCTTAACCACATATAACAGTTACAAGATTAGGTAACAAAATCAAGAATATGATAATTATAAACGAACTAGACAAGAGATCTAACAACACTGAAAATCAACAAGATAATTAATAATCATGATGACAAAAAGTTAAAAATTCATGCAAATCGGTGTAAAGAAAGGAAGAGAAGGAGGAAACCATCACTTGCATTGGTTTCACCAGAGAAAGACATCCAAATCGCACCACGACGTAGATCGAGGCTAAAGAAGACGAGAAAAGTCGAAATCTAACATGAATGGTCAAAAAATAGGAGTTAGGGCCGAAAACCCTAGCGAGAAAAACTCAAAGAATGGGTAAAATTTTACCACGATGATGAAGCTCTCGTTGAGAGCTTTCCGGATTTATATTTGGTTGAAGATTTCGAGCACCAGAGCACCGTCGGCGGCCACCGGAAGGATAGCGGAAAAACTTCTCACTCTCGCTCACGCCGCTCTGGTTCTGGAGATAGACAGAAATTTAGTCAGCTTAAAGAGAAAGAAGAAGTTGGTATATATATATATGGGTGTAGTATTAGGATAACCACACATAAGAAATGAACCGGGGTCTGCTAAACTGGGTTTTTGAAATGAAGAGATGATTTCTCGAGTGGAAGAAAATTACTCGAGTAGAAGAAACATCACTCAGGAACAGATAGCAGACTACTCGAGAACATGCAAAGGCTTCTCGAGAAGAAGGTATGCAGTACTCGAGTACTAAAGATGGGTTCTCGGGAACTAGAACAAATGACTCGAGAACAATAAAGTCCTTCTCAAGAACTACAATGACTTATCGAGAGCTAAGAAGGTAGTTTTTGAGAACAAGTATAGGCTTCTCGAGAACAGAAGGTAGTTCTCGAGAACAAGGTAGACAGTTCTTGAGAACAAGTAGCCAGTTCTCGAGAATAAGAAGTTCATCTTGAGAACAAACAGGCAGTTCACAAGAACCAGGAAGCACTTCTCAAGTACAAAAAGGCAGTTCTCGAGAACAAGAAGGCTTTCTCGAGAACAACTAGGCAGAACTCGAGTACAGAATCAACTTCTTGAATACAAGCAGGAAAGATAAAATCAGCTGGACTCGAGCGACCGATCGCCGGGGCTCTGCTCGAAGATCGTCGAACACAGAGGAAAACCCCGTTCAAAGAATTCTGTTCGAAATTTGTCGAACTCAGGGCCCGATTGTCGAACTCAGTTCGAAAATCGTCGAACGCCAAGGAACAAACATTACGTTCGACGATCTGTGCATATAATTCGTCGAACTCAGAACCCAGAACTGCTCGACGTTCGTCGAGCTCAGCTCGACGCATCGTCGAGCTCAGCTCGACGCATCGTCGAGCTCACAGCTCGACGCATCGTCGAGCTCAGCTCGACGCATCGTCGAGCTCAGCTCGACGCATCGTCGAGCTCAGCTCGACGCATCGTCGAGCTCAGCTCGACGCATCGTCGAGCTCAGCTCGACGCATCGTCGAGCTCAGCTCGACGCATCGTCGAGCTCAGCTCGACGCATCGTCGATCTCAGCTCGACGCATCGTCGAGCTCAGCTCGACGCATCGTCGAGCTCAGCTCGACGCATCGTCGAGCTCAGCTCGACGCATCGTCGAGCTCAGCTCGACGCATCGTCGAGCTCAGCTCGACGCATCGTCGATCTCAGCTCGACGCATCGTCGATCTCAGCTCGACGCATCGTCGATCTCAGCTCGACGCATCGTCGAGCTCTGCTCGACGATCCATACAACGCCCAAAAATCGGAAGAAACTAAGAGTTCGACGAAAACCCACCACTTTACCCGAAACCCTAAACTCTAAACCATAAACCCTAAACCCTAAACCCTAAACCCTAAACCCAATCGCCAACACCGAACTCCATGTTCCTATGCTTGGCGTTATAGTATTTTGCTTGCTTGTCCTGAGCGATCTTCAACTCTTCCTGAATTGTGCGTATCATTGAAGTGGCGTCTTCTATCGCTTGACATTTATATAACTTTGACTCGCCTATCTCCCATACAAGGCCTCAAAAGGCGCCATTCCAATACTCGCTTGATAGTTATTATTATATGCAAACTTCACCATGTATAGGTGATCTTCCCACTGCTTTTCGAAATCCAGGGCACACATGCGAAGCATGTCCTCCATCGTCCTGTTGACCCTCTCGGTCTGACCATCTGTCTGTGGACGAAAGGCTGTGCTGAAACTCAACTTAGTTCCCAACAGACTATGCACTAGCCTCCAGTCACTCGACGTGAAGTGCCCATCTCGGTCACTAACAATACTGCGGGGCACACCATGCAATCGAACAATATTATCCACATAGAGTTTGGCTAACTTTTCCACCGGATCTTCCTTCCTGTTCGGGATGAAGTGCGACACTTTTGTCCATCTATCTACGACCACCTAGATGACATCGTTTCCGCTCTGCGACTTTGGCAAACCATGCACAAAATCCATGGAAATGTCGTCGAACTTTCACTCCGTGATAGGCAAGGGCTTCAAGAAACCTCTGGGCTTCTGGCACTCCGCCTTCACCAAGGCACATGTTTGGCACTTGGCCACATAGAGTGCTACATCCTTCTTTAATCCTGGTCACCAAAACAACTTCTTCATGTCTTTATACATCTTCGTGCTCCTCGGGTGGATTGAGTACTTTGTATGATGAGCCTCGTACATCAACTCCTCTAGAAGATTATCCGCACTAGGGACGCATAGGCGACCGTTCCTCCATAGCATTCCATCCTCAACAGCAAATTGGGAATTTGACCCATCCAAAGATTCATATAAGATCTGCTTTATGCTGCTATCCTGAACCAAAGCCCGCCGAACCCTATCAGCTAGGTCATACTGCACTTCTGTCTAATACAATTTCGCCTCGACACTAATCTGCTTGTCGACGCAGGAGATCTCTAATGCCTCCAAATCACGGAAGAAACTCTCATCATGTACCGACAACCAGCTGGCCTGCGCAGGATCCCTGCGACTCAATGCATCTGCCATTGCGTTTTCTTTCCCAGGCACATAATGTATCTCGAAGGTGTAGTCCCCCAGGAACTCCATCCGCCTCTGCTGCCTCATGTTCAAGTCCTTCTGATCTAACAAGTACTTCAGGCTCTTATGATTGGTGTAGATATCGATCTTCACACCGTACAAGTAGTGCCTCCACAGCTTTAGAGCAAATATCACGGCCGCTAACTCTAAGTCGTGAACCGGATAATTCCTCTCGTGAACATTTAATTATCGTGAACCATAAACTATCACGCTCCCATGCTGTAGCAGAACACAGCCCAAACCACTGCCCGAAGCATCACTATAGATTTCAAACCCTTCGGTCCCACTCAGCGAACATAAAATAGGCGTCATGGTCAACCACCTCTTCAATTCTTCAAAAGCCTGCTCACACTCCAGCGATCACACAAACTTTTGATCATTCCTTGTCAACGTTGTGAGTGGTTGCGCTATCCGCGAGAAGTTCTGTACGAAGCGCCTGTAGTAGCCGACAAACCCCAGAAAGCTTCGAACTTCCGCCACTGTAGACAACACAGGCCACTCCTGTATCGCCACTATCTTCGCCGGATCCACCGCTATCCCTTCTCCACTAACAATATGACCAAGGAACGCTACCGAGGATAACCAGAACTCATACTTGGAGAACTTAGCATACAACTGATTCTTTCTCAATGTCTCCAACACCATATGCAGATGCTTGTAGTGATCATCCTCACACTATGAGTACACCAAAATATCGTCGATGAATACTATCACGAAACGGTCCAGGTACTCTATGAATGTCCTGTTCATGAGATCCATAAACACAGATGGCGCGTTGGTCAACCCAAACGGCATGACCGTGAACTCGTAATGCCCAAACCCCGTGCTGAACGCTGTCTTTGGGATGTCGCTTTCCCTTATCCTTAATTGGTAGTAGCCAGATTTCAGATCTAACTTCGAATATACTGCTGATCCGACCAACTGATCAAATAGATTGTCAATCCTTGGGATCAGATACTTATTCTTTTCCGTAAGCTTGTTCACCTCCCGATAGTCGATATAGAGTCACAAGCTCCCATCCTTCTTCTTAATGAAAAGGACCGGTGCGCTCCAAGGCGATGAACTTGGACGCACATACCCTTGCTCCAACAACTCATGCAGCTACACCATCAGCTCCGCCATCTCTCTTGGCGCTATCCGATACGGAGAGCGTGACAACAATTTGGCACCCTGCACCAGCTCAATAGTAAAATCAATCTCCCGCTGAGGAGGGGCTCCTGGGAGATCATCTGGGAACACATCAGGATACTCGGACACAGCTAGAATACTGCCCAGACTTGGCTTAGGCGTTGAAGTCTGCACCAATGTGTCAAACAGCTCTGCCCCAGACCGAACTGCCTTGATCATTTGAAGGACCGACATCAAAATCTTACTCGACCCATTTATGCCTGATTTTATGAGGTTCTACGTGACGACCTACAACTACTCCTTGTCGGGCCTAAGGCGCAGGGCTTCCTAGCCTTGGTCAATTCGGCCCGGTCATTGGAAAAGGTCGTGAAGAAAGTGCAAGAGAAGAAGGACCTAGGGGAAAAGAAGTCAGAGTTCAAAGTGCCAAATGTAAAGTCGGGTTTCCGCAGATGGAACAAGAAGCCGAATACTTCGAGCTCAGCCCCTTCATTTGGTTCGACGGGGGCAACCATAAGTCGAGTCCCAGGAGCTTACTACAACTGTGGAAAGTTGGGGCATTTTGCTCGTGAATGTTTGATTGGTCGTGCAAAGTCCGAGAGGAAGCTTGGAGCAACATATGAAGAAAAAGGGAAGGCAGTGGAGTCAACCGCGTCCCACCATACTCCAGCCCAGCCTAGAGTATATAATCTTGGTCTGCAAGAGGCCATAAAACAAGCTGACGTGGTGATAGGTATGAGTTAAGTTATAACAGTTTAACTTTATGTAGTTGTTACCTTTTTATATGTTAGCTTATAAATGCTAATGCTAGGCTTTGTGTTGATTTTCGATTGTCCGGCAAGATCCCTGTTTGATACGGGAGCTTCGCATTCCTTCTTGTCCGAAAGATTCGTATCGCGCATCGGAGTCCCTGCCTCGATGGCAAAAGACAAGTTGGATGTGTTATTGCCCAATGGGTGCTCAATGCATGCAAATAGAATCTGTGTGGTAAAGATAAAGATTGGGGACCAGGAGTTTGATTTGCGAGCATCGGTACTGCCGTTAGTGGAGTTTGACATAATCTTTGGTATGGACTGGCTCTCGGAGCAGCGAGCATGCATTGATTGCAACCGAAAGGAGGTTAAGTTGGGACTGAATACTGATTGGGAGACTACGTTTGCGGGCATGAATGGGTCGAGTAAGAGTTTGATGTCATCTCTTCAAGTGATCAAGGTAGTTCGGTCTGGGGCAGAGCTGTTTGTCACATTGGTGCAGACTTCAATGCCTAAGCCAAGTCTGGGCAGTATTCCAGTTGTGTTCGAGTATCCTGATGTGTTCCCAGATGATCTCCTAGGAGCCCCTCCTCAGCGGGAGATTGATTTTACTATTGAGCTGGTGCCGGGTGTCAAACTGGTGGCATGCTCTCCGTATCGGATAACGCCAAGAGAGATGGAAGAGTAGAAGGTGCAACTACAAGAGTTTTTGGAGCAAGGGTATGTGCGTCCAAGTTCATCGCCTTGGAGCACACCGATTCCCTTCGTTAAGAAGAAGGATGGGAGCTTGCGACTCTGTATCGACTATCGGGAGTTGAACAAGCTTACGGAAAAGAATAAGTATCTGATCCCAAGGATTGATAATCTATTTGATCAGTTGGTCGGATCAACAGTATATTCGAAGTTAGATCTGAAATCCGGCTACTACTAATTAAGGATAAGGGAAAGCAACATCCCAAAGACAGCGTTCAACACGCGGTTTGGGCATTACGAGTTCACGGTCATGCCGTTTGGGTTGACCAATATGTCATCCGTGTTTATGGATCTGATGAATAGGACATTCAGAGAGTACCTGGACCGTTTCGTGATAGTATTCATCGACGATATCTTGGTGTACTCACAGTGTGTGAGGGGATGATCACTACAAGCTTCTGCATATAGTGTTGGAGACGTTGAGAAGGAATCAGTTGTATGCTAAGTTCTCCAAGTATGAGTTCTAGTTATCCTCGGTAGCGTTCCTTGGTCATATTGTTAGTGGAGATGGGATAGCAGTGGATCTGGCGAAGATAGTGGCGATACGAGAGTGGCCTGTGTTGTCTACAGTGGAGGAAGTCCGGAGCTTTCTGGGGCTTGCCGGCTACTACAGGCGCTTCGTACAGAACTTCTCACGGATAGCGCTACCACTCACGACGTTAACAAGAAAGGATCAAAAGTTTGTGTGGTCGCTGTAGTGCGAGCAGGCTTTTGAAGAATTGAAGAGGCGGTTGACCAGGTCGCCTATTTTATGTTCGCCGAGTGGGACCGAAGGGTTTGAAATCTATAGTGATGCTTCAGGCAGTGGTTTGGGCTGTGTTCTGCTACAGCATGGGAGCGTGATAGCCTATGGTTCATGACAATTGAAGGTTCATGAGAGGAATTATCTGGTTCACGACTTAGAGTTAGCGGCCGTGATATTTTCTCTAAAGCTGTGGAGGCACTACTTGTACGATGTGAAGGTCGATATATACACCGATCATAAGAGCCTGAAGTACCTGTTAGATCAGAAGGACCTGAACATGAGGCAACGGAGGTGGATGGAGTTCCTAGGGGGACTACACCTTCGAGATACATTATGTTCCTGGGAAAGAAAATACAGTGGCGGATGCATTGAGTCGTAGGGCTCCTGCGCAGGCTAGCTGGTTGTCGGTACATGATGAAAGTTTGGTCCGTGATTTGTAGGCATTAGAGAACTCCTATGTCGACAAGCAGATTAGTGCCGCGGCGAAATTGTATTGGACAGAGGTGCAGTATGACCTAGCTGATAGGGTTCGACGGGCTTTGGTTCAGAATAGCAACATGAAGCAGATCTTAGATGAATCTTTGGATGGGTCAAATTCCCAATTTGCTATTGAGGATGGACTGCTATGGAGGAACGGTCTCCTATGCGTCCCTAGTGCGGATAATCTTCGGGAGGAGTTGATGTACGAGACTCATCATACCAAGTACTCAATCCACCCGGGGAGCACGAAGATGTATAAAGACATGAAGAAGTTATTCTGGTGGCCATGATTAAAGAAGGATGTATCATTTTATGTGGCCAAGTGCCAAACATGTGCCTTGGTGAAGACGAAGTGCCAGCAGGCCGAAGGTTTCTTGAAGTCCTTGCCTATCCCAGAGTGGAAGTTCGACGACATTTTGATGGATTTTATGCATGGTTTGCCAAAGTTGCAGAGGGGAAACGACGCCATCTGGGTGGTCGTAGATAGATTGACAAAAGTGTCGCACTTCATCCCAAATAGGAAGGAAGATCCAGTGGAAAAGTTAGCCAAACTCTATGTGGATAATATTGTTCGATTGCATGGGGTGCCCCGCAGTATTGTTAGTGACCGAGATGGACGCTTCACGTTGAGTGACTGGAGGCTGGTGCATAGTCTGTTAGGAACTAAGTTGAGGTTCAGCACAACCTTTCATCCACAGACGGATGGTCAGACCGAGAGGGTCAACATGACGATGGAGGACATGCTTCGCATGTGTGTCCTGGATTTCAGAAAGTAGTGGGAAGATCACCTGTACATGATGGAGTTTGCATATAACAACAACTATCAAACGAGTATTGGAATGACGCCTTTTGAGGCCTTGTATGGGAGAAAGTGTCGCACACCGTTGTCTTGGTTGGAGACAGGCGAGTCGAAGTTATACAAACGTCAAGCGGTGGAAGACGCCACTTCAATGATACGTACAGTTCAGGAACGGTTGAAGATCGCTCAGGATAGGCAGGCAAAATACTACAACGCCAAGCATAGGAACGTGGAGTTCGATTTTGGCAACTGTGTGTATTTGATAATCAAGCTGTTCAAGGGTGTCTCGCGGGTTCGACGCTGCTTCCCGAGAATCAAAACAAGCTTAAGGCTTTGGCATAATAACTATCATAATCAAATAGTTGAACAAGGAAATATGAGTTTAAAACAGAGGCTCAAACGCGCGTTGAATTAAACGAATTCAATAACGACGACAACCCTAAAATCCGACGTACCATTCTTGAGACACAACATCAAATGCTCTCACAAGCAAAAAGATCACCACAAGGGTCCAAACACGCGCAGAGACTCCAAAATGCTCGGAACACAACAGAACTGGACAAGCCCAAGGCCTCAAAACCTCATCCTTTATATCAAGGAAAGCATTCCAACCCATCAGAATCCCAAAAATCTAGATAAACAATCTCAACGGATGCGAAAACGCACAAACGGTGTAGCGCCGTCAACAAAATGAAAAAAGGTTAACAACATGAAGTCATAATTATGACGTCGACAAACCAAATAATGACATCAAAAAATCGGGGGCGTTACAACCGTGCCTAGCGGAGTCTATGTTTTTTTAGTTTCATAAAGCAAGAATGACGATTTAGTGAGATTAATTTGAGGATAAATGACCTCGTTTCATCTAAATCTTGTTTAAACTTAGCAAAACCCTGATATTGATTTTCTAGAATTATATGGTCAATATGCTTACCTACCAAGCTAGCATAAATATCAATTAGATTACTAATTTTTAGCCTAGCTGCATGATCATAGCTAATATTAGTCAAATGATCGGTTTTGGCTTTTTTAATTTTTTGATAAATCTGCTATGCACTATCATTTAAATTAATACGAGATGAATCAGAAGGATCAGATTTACTCATTTTTCTGCCATCTTTTAGGCTCATTATTCTTGCTCTTAAACCACATTTGGAGAAGTAAAAATAGAGAACCAATTTTATTGTGGAGCTCAAACCCAGAGATTTTTGGAAAATTTTAAGATTGGTAGCTAAAGAATGCCCATTCAATTAATTAAAGCTCTAGTTATTTTTCAAAAATGTGCAGCCACCGTTTATGCAAAATTAGGCGAGTTGAATTTAGAAGTTGCAAAATCGATAGATAAAGCTACTACTAGAATATTGAAAGGGGAATTTGATACTCAGTTTACAAGAGCTACCTCATTACCCTAAACTAAAATTTTAGTAAAACTAAGATGAGAAGAAGAAGAAGAGCTACCTCATTACCCTAAACCTTCAGGTGGAGGAGAAAAACATTTGATCATTTGCCGAGATGGAGAATCTCTGCTAGAGTCGCCGGAGGTAATTTGTAGCGAAAATATTGGCGGAGGAGCGACTGCTCAGCGGCGTCGCGAGAACATGAACGAGATGGAAAATTAGGGTTTACCGTCAGGAAAATGGTGGATGAACCACAGGATTCAGACTAGCCCTCGATTCGCCGGAGAAGAGAGCCGAAGAAGATACATATGGTGTTAGAGAAGAGATCTGGGGCGTCGAAGTAGAGATCCGGGCGCCAGAGGAGAGTGCGATTGTAGATGGATTTCCCGGAGATTAGCTGCCACCAGAGAGGAGAACGAGATCATTCGGACTGAAGTGAGGATGTTTTCACGAGACGGTAGGAGAATAATACGGGAGGAGGTTTTTGCAAAAAAAATTTTATGCACATGCGGGCGGGGGAGGGATATTTCCGAAGGAGCCAAACTTCAGTCTGATTCAGTCGGACTGAAGTGAGGCCCGACCGGGGAGGGCGCCAGGTTCCACTCTAGTATGAGGGGGGGAAAGGGGGAGGGGAGGGAGGAGAAAGAAAAAGTGGGGGAGTATAAGTAGAGCTGTCGCTTAAAACCGATAACCGCAAACCGAACCAAAACCGAACCGGAACCGCAAAGAAGCAGCCCGAACTGTTCGCTAATTATTCGGGTTCCAGTTTGAATTTTGGAACCGTGAACAACATTGGTCCGACTGTGGTTCTTACATATTATTATCCGGACCGGAACCAGATCCGAAACCGCAACATACAAGTCTTAAGAGGTTTCAAGATTTTTAGACCCGATCCGAACCAGACTGAAGTAGAACAGAACCACAACCCGTTTATTATTATTATTATTATTATTATTATATTGTTATTATTTTATAATTTATCTATAATATTTACACTTACTATCACGAGTGAAGCTGGTGCAGTTTGAACCCAAACCGCAATCACACTAAAGGGGGTCGATTTTGGACCGAACAAAACTTCACCGCATAAAAACCGTATGATATGGTTTGACATTGTTGCAGTTTGGAGTCAATTTTTGCAGTGCATTTTTTATTTTTATACAGTTATATAATATATTTTCAATTTTACTTACATATATTTTTAAAAAATTTTATTTTAAAAATATAGAAGATATACAACTACTATTTATTAGTAATCATGGAAGACAATTAATTGTAGGCGGTTGTTACGGTTGAGCATGCTGACAAGACGTGCACAAGCCAACTAGAATTTGTGGCAAGTCTACAGGTGTAAGAAGACAATTGATACTATCACATCGATCATGGAAAAACTGTCGAGAAGTGCGCAACATAACTATTTCTATTTTAATGTTGTTTTGAGTTTTATTATTTGCAACCTACTTTTATTTCATTCCGCCAAGGTTGATCTTGGTTTTGGTTGGAACTGATTGGAACCAGACCAAACCGTTTGGAACCGGACCGAACCTATAGTGGCCAGTTTGATTTTGGTTATTGTTGAACATAACCGGTACCGTTGACACGACGGTTCCAAAAATTAAGCTGGAACCGGAACCAGAACTGGAACCGGTCAAATCAAATAAGGTTTTGGTTCTAATTTGAAGAACCGTTATCTTAATGGTTCGGTTTATGGTTTTAGTAGAACCGGAACCGAACCGGAACCATGATAACTCTAAGGAGAAGAGGGAGAGGGAGAAAGAGATGAGAGAAAGGAAGAAAAAGGAAAGGTAGAGAGAGAGGAAGTAAGACAAAATCTTCTTCATTTTTTTCAAGCTATTCGCATAGATAAGTATCATGAAATTAATTACCATCCTAATTTAGTTTAAATTAATCAAAAAATTGAAGAGATAAATAATCACAATTACAGCAAACCCAAAATAATATAATTACTCCTCTATCAGAGCAGTGAGGCTCAAATATCTCATTAATTGTTAACTCATTGAACCCTTAAAGACTGTCTCATCTCATTCCGTCATTGCAATGGTTGAAGGTGATGAAAAAATAAATAACAACGTTGAAGCACTGAAATTATTTTTTGGAAGTACGACAATCATCCATCCTTCCAAGCATCTATCATACTCATAATAATACATGTTCAATGAAGACAAATAAAGAAACCATTACATCATTACATAATGTATATATTTACAAGTGTTTTTTTAATCAATGAAATGAAGCCAACAGCAGGAGCTTACATTTACAGACGTGGGTAGCCAAATTTGATGAAGAGCTGTAGCTTCTCAGGGATCTTCCTTTCCAACGACGGCTTCATCACTGAAACCATACTTTTTATCCGACATCTCGTCGCTCGATACATCTTCTGGGTGTGCGCCTGACGCCTCCCGCTTCGTGAATCTTTCACATTATTCTATTTTACATAAAGCATATGTTAGACAAAACGCTTAAATAATAAAGAAACAAGGTGAGAATCTTTCTTTCTAGCAAATCTTCGGGTTATTAGCTATTACCCATTGAACTTGTGGCAGACAATGTAGTCTTTGAACTTTCCAACAACTTTGGGTCATAATCGATGAACGACGTTGAGCGCAGTGAAGCAGTCTCCCTTGTTCTCGACAACCAATCGAACACCATGAATATCAAGTATTTCATCCATATTGTGCTTCTTTCTAGCAGACTAAAAAAACTACTTTAGCAACATCAAAAATATTGAAATCATGCAAATATGTAAATTGATAGGGGGAGGCATACTTCAGCAATTTTCAGTAAATGTTGTACAAGCTCTTTTGCCTGCCGCAAAGAATATGATAGCATGCAACTTCCTTCGTAAGAGCTTCCTCTAACTTCTCTATAGTTGACGCAATCAATTGTTTGTCGAAATATTTATTGAGTTTGGAGGAAATATCGTTGTACTCCTCGAGATGGAGATGTTTGAAGTAGAGATTCTTGAGATGCTCCTTCCAAGTGAATATCCATAATTTGTTTGCTAGGGAGCAAAAATTTTGAGTGTTTCTTTTGCAAATCTCTATTGTTTGACCAACTGTCATCATGTTGTGAAGCCTGTCAGCTAGCTTCATAAGAACTACTCTTGCATCTATCATCGTGAGAAACATGGTGTGCAGCCGATCTGGCTCGATTGTTTTGCTCGCTGTGTTGTTATCTCGAGCAAGTTTGCTCCACTGGCTAAGCTTAGAAACCTGTAGAAAATAACAAATAGCATTCTCAAAATGTGGAAATAACAAATATTTGATCATAATTGCATGGAAATATGTAAATTTTATTTCAGAACAAGAAAAACATGTTTCTCAAAACTCCAAATATTTGCCAAATAATAAAATCGAGAGATAAATTCAGAAGAATGAACCCAAGAAACCTGGATAAAACAAAAAACAACATCCTTAAGACATGGAAATGGACAATCTTCAACCTTCATTTTAAGGATATATGATAACTTCTCTTTCAAGCAAACAAAAAATGCAAAAACTAAAATGTAGATATATGCATTCAGAAGAATGAATATCAGAGACCAGAAGATAGCAAAAAAAGCATACTGAAAACATAGAAATGACCAATCTCAAACCTTAATTTGAAGAGAAAATGGGAATTTTAACTTAGAATAAGATAAACAAATTTCTCAAAAGTCAAAATATGCAAAATAATGAAGTAGAAGGGACATATTCAGAAGAATGAGAATTCAAAATTGAATAATGTCAAAACTAAAATAGATCTCATGAACAAAAGAACAACTAGAGGACATATTTTCTTCAAATATTAGATCCAACAAAAAGAAAAAACAAGAAAAAAATTTTACCCCTTCAACCTAATCAGCTACCTCAGCACCGAAGATCCTGAGTTTGTAGCTCATAAAAAAATCATCAATAGAATCATGCAGCATGCTTGCTGCAACAACCAAAGAATTCACACCAATCTACACCAGCAACACAGCTGTTTCCACACAATAGTGTAAATATGGATCGCCGCTAGCTCTAACCTACATCAATAAATTAACAAGAACACATTTTGAGATCCAAAATCAAGATCAGTAGGAAGATACAAATCTTGTTGGAATAATAATCCAGGACTCAATTTACCTGGCCTCCATGAGCCTTCTCAGCCTCATAGAAAGCTTTTACTACAATATTTTCATGGAAAATCACATGCCTTGATTGAGCTCCTGCCAGCAATATAACACAGAAGACTCACAACTCCTTGGAAAAATCCCGACCAAAGTCTCTTCCCAACAAAATTTTAGTTCTTCTTCCTCTATCGTGCTACCCGGCATTGGAAAGCTAAGAAAGTCATAATCCAAGCAAGAATCCTGGATTTCCTTACAAACTCACTGAAATTTTGGTACTTTACATGCTTCCAATCGCCAGAATGAAGTCTAATCGCCGCGGCGAGCTGCTTGTGGAGCTGCAGGAGATAGGGCCGTGGAAGATGGAAACGGGACTATGGTCGCGGCTTTATCATAGGTCCTGATGTCCAAAAAAAGAAAACAAGAGAATTATAACATGCATTATAGCTAGAGAGAACTCAGTCTATAAGATGTTGAAGGAGAATGATGTCGATCAAGCAAGAGGATGTTACCTATCTGCAGTTCACAAATAGTGTTGCAGGATCTTTTTCTTGTTATCATCCTTGACCTTTTGCTTGAGTTTCCCATCAGATCGGGCCCGAAACTGGTTCATCCCCAATACCCCGCGTTACTCACGCCCAGTTCAAGAAATGCCTAGCCAGACTCCTTCAAGACGTTTGATCGCCAGTCGCTGATTTCACATGAGAGCGCTCTGCAGTCCAGCAACAGTAGAAACCATCATAAATTTTTATTGTTTGTCAGTACTTCTATTATGTTATAATTTGCTCCGATCATTTCTCCCACGAGGCTATAGAAGGTGTCAAAATTTACTACATGAAAAAAGCAACTTTCTCTCTTCAACTTCTTTTGTGATTTTGGCCCTGCTACCATCTATGTGTTCGACGATTGTTTCTTCCACGTCATATCCGCATTCAAGGAGTACATCACAATATGATTTTTGTCTCTGATCTTCGCTCCCTCGAGGCTGTAGAAGGCATCAGAGTTAACTGCATGTTTAGTGTAGTAAAATAATTACATAACTGGGGCATAATTGTTGGCGACTGAGTGTATTGGTGCCATCAGATAACTATGTTAGTAATGTGTATTAAAACCACTGTTCAAAAATGAGTTGAATTTTATGTTTGATGTCCATTCAAAGAATTTGAGTAAATTCATGTTGATTTATGATGTTGTCCTGCATGTGAAACTTCCAGCGATGCTCTTTAACTTTGAAGATTTCTCGAGAATTCTTTTAATTTTGCATGCCCGACAACATGAATCATCCTGCTTGAGAAACAAGACTACCAACTAACTATATGAGTAGATGGAATGCATGTGATCAAAAGGGTTTGTTGGCATGAAAATCAAGGTTCCAAGTTTAGCATTCTTAGGGTCCATTTGGCACGGTGGTGGAGGTCGTAAACATATGGGTTAAACAGTCATTCGTTAAGGATCACCTAACAAACATCATTCCTTTGAACATAAAAGTGGATGAAGTTCCTTCGGTAGGCAAAAACTAATGACAATTTAACCCCTTTGGTCACGACCGTCACCACCGTGCCTAACCGAGTCGATGTTTTTTTAGTTTCTTAAAGTAAGAATGACGATTTAGTGAGATTAATTCTAGAATAAATGACCTCGTTTCAGCTAAATCTTGTTTAAACTTAGCAAAACCTTGATTTTGATATTCTAGAATTATATGGTCAATATGCTTACCTGCCAAGCTAGCATAAATATCAATTAGATTACTAATTTCTGGCCTAACTGCATGATCATAGCTAATATTAGTCAAATGATCGGTTTTGGCTTTTTAAATTTTCTGATAAATCTGTTGTGCACTATCATTTAAATTAATATGAGATGAATCAGATGGATCAGATTTACTCATTTTTTCTACCATTTTTTAGGCTCATTATTCTTGGTCTTAAACCACATTTGGAGAAGTAAAAATAAAGAACCAATTTTATTGGGGAGCTCAAACCCAAAGATCTTTGGAAAATTTTAAGATTGGTAGCTAAAGAATGCCCATTCAATTAATTAAAGCTCTAGCTATTTTAAAAAAAATGTGCAGCCTCCATTAATGCAGAATTGGGCGAGTTGAATTTAGAAGTAGCAAAATCGATAGATAAAGCTACTACTAGAATATTGAAAGGGGAATTTGATACTCAGTTTCTAAGGCTACCTCATTATCCTAAACTAAAATTTTAGTAAAACTAAGATGAAAATAAGAAGAAGAGCTACCTCATTACTCTAAACCTTCACGTTTAGGAGAAGAACATTTGATCTTTTGCCGAGATGGAGAATCTCTGCTGGAGTCGCCGGAGGTAATCTGCGGCAGAAAAATTGGCGGAGGAGCAGCTGTTCAGCATTGTCGCGAGAACAGGAACGAGATGGAAAATTAGGGTTTACCATCACAAAAATGGTGGATGAACCGCGGGATTCGGCCTAGCCCTCGATTTGCCAGAGAAGAGAGCCGAAGAAGAGATCTTGGGTGTCAGAGAAGAGATCTGATGCGCCGAAGTAGAGATCCGGGCACCGGAGAAGTAGAGCACGATTGTAGATGGATTTCCCGGAGATTAGCGGCCACCGGAGAGGAGAACGAGATCAGTCGGACTGAAGTGAGGAGGTTTTCACGAGACGGGAGGAGGTTTTCGCAATTTTTTTTAAGCACATGCGGAGGGGGGGGGGGAATTTTCGGAAGAGCCAAACTTCAGTCCGATTCAGTCGTACTGAAGTGAGGCCCGACTGGGGAGGGGGGCAATGAATTCCTTCCACATCATAGGATTCTTTTGATCTCATTCTCTGTCTTTTAAAATTAGAAGTTTAGAATTCTTATAAGCATCCAACTAAATATTAATTAATTATAAGTATGCGGGCCCCTAATATATATCTTTCCTATATAAATAAATTTGTTCTTGTCATACCCATGTAATCATGACGTCTCATTCGATGAACAAACATTAGCCTACACTATAAAATTATAATTCTACCCTTCTATATTTGAAAAAAACATTAGCCTCCATTTTAATTTTCATAAGGTCTCCTACAACTAGGATAGTAGGGGGTCCTAAACCTATAATTTTAATAGGTCTCCTACCCTACACTATAAAATTATAATTTTACCCTTCTATATTTGAAAAAAACATTTCAAGAAATCGAAAAACTCTCGTCAATTAAACACAATTACAACTGCCTATTATATTTTAAACTTGGCAAAACCACCAAATCAGTCCCTCAACTTTTGCCGCTTTATGAAATCAGTCCCACAAGTCATAAAAGCAAGAAATCAGTCCCCACCTTTACCAAAATGCTGAAATCAGTCCTAGTTAACTGAAAATACTAACGGAAAGCAACTTAATTGATGATCGTAGACTTAAAATTTAACAAAATAGCCTCATTTAATTTTAAAATTTTAAAATAACATCATATTAACATACTCCCCAATAACATCATACCTCCAATATTAACATCCTAGTGCAACACAAACATTATTAATGTTCAGGCGGAGCTCGGGGATGAAGTCATTGTCATTCCCACAATCACTTGCGAGCATGCTTGATCGTGCATAATAAAGCTCCTTTTGACATGGCAGTGGCCATCACTAACACAGTGGTTATGAACCACCTGTCATTTGTGAACATCAAACCTCACCTATGGAACTTTATTCACTTTTATGTTCAGAACTAATTTTTTTATGGCATTCATAACCTTTGTCATGCCAAATATGCATTTTATGGTGCTGCAATTATTGTGCAAACTCAACCGAGAATGAAAAAAACCACATCAAACAGAGCATAAATCATAGCTTTTACAAAATAGAACAGACTTCTATCCAAACCCTTTACATAACATTTAGTACAAAAATGAAACACCAATAACTATGAATTACTATTGATCAATTACATAGCTTGCATTAACTCCAATTGCCCCAACTGCTCCAACTTGCACAAAAATGAAACACCAGCACAAAAACAAAATTCAGCTTCTACTCCAATTGCTCCAACTTGCATGAACTCTTACCTGAAAATAAACATTTAAGATCAGACTTTATCCAATGTTTATGAGAAATATATAATAGGAAGAATAATTATACCAATTTATATTCCTCAAGTTGGCTTGCAATTTCTTTTGTTGTGTCCTTTGACTCCATATTTTGAACATGTAATAATATTATGTGCTTTACTCATCCTTGAGGGATTTCTCTCTTCGTTGACATCCATAATCCTTTACTTTTTTGGTCTGCCTGGAGCACTTCGTCGAATCAGTGGTAGAATTTGTGTCGTTGATGTAGTTGTCCAAAGATTTTGTCCATTTGTAGGCAATCAGACACATATTTATGTAGATTTTTTAAAGCAATCAGGCACATATTTAGATATATCTAGCTTTAAGTAGTTCATACAAATTATAGCGTGATAACAAGGTAGTCCACTTAGTCTCCATTTATCACATGAACAAAAATAATTATCTAATGAAACCACAAATTTTACTGGCACATGAACTACTTCAAATATTTTGTCACATGATCAAATTGGCATCCACATTCCACTATTCTTGGCCTCTTCATCAAGTTTTTTTGCACTAATCCCTACATGTTAACCAATACACATAAAATTAACACATAAAATTAACAAAAAAAATTAACACATAAAATTATCACATACCTTTTGCTGGTCTGATATATATGTGATTCCTCTAAATCCAATATCTCTAATTAGATTGTCAAGAAACCAACTCAAGGAATATTTATTCTCGACCTCCACAATTGCATACGCTATCGGTAACATTTGATCATTGGGTTCTCTCGCAATTGTAGTCAGTAGTTGCCCGCCATAATACCCTTTCAAAAAACATCAATCCAATCCAACAATAGGTCTACATACTTTGAAGGACTCACGACATCCGGCAAGAAAAACATACACCCTCTCAAATCGGTGTATAATAGATCTTGAGCGATGATGATTTTCGTTATGATTACAAGTAATAACTCAATGCGATTTCATTCTACATTCTAGTATAACTATGTAGATGGGCATAAGCTAGATTGAATTAACTTTTAGGCAAGTGCACCTATCAATCATAGTATAGGAGAAATCTACATCTCGTGTCGTATTCCACAGGGCCATTTCAAATATTCGTACTCACCCTCACTCTATTATTGTACCTATAAGTAAAATTGATATCTAAACTAGATTGACCTAACTATAACTATTTGGATAATTCAATATTGGAGAAGTAAATATGGTAAAAAGCAAGAAGCTTATGAGCTTTTACACGAACAAACTCATTTATTAACTCAATTCTAAGTAATCATGAAAAAAAGTAAAACTATCAAATTCGTTGTAATGTAAAGGTTAACGTTCATCAAATTCTCTCTCGAGCAATTCCAATCCTAAACCTAAGTTAGTAAATTTTCTCTCGAACAATTTACAACAGTCAAGTTCGCATTAAGTAAAGCACCCTAATTATTTCATAAATTCATGAAACCTTATCTCTAAAATATCATGAATCCATTTACTCATATTCCAATTTCCCAAACAATATATCTCTCGATCATGAAGTTTGATTCACAAATAGATTTACCACCACAATATGGACATACAAATATCATCACAAACAACAAATTTCTCAATCTATAAATTTGCAAATTTTGTAAAGCAAAGAAGCAATCCATAATGGAAATGAAACCCTTTGTTTGTAAGCCTAAATATGAATAAAATACCACGAATTTGATGTAAACAAAGCGATACATGATTACTAAATCGTGCAAATATAAGTTCATGCAAATTAAAAAATATACAAAGTTGAATCACCAAGAGAAAGGAAAGATTAAAAGGGATTAATGAGAAATTAAATGCATACAAAATACCCTACAAATCCTCCTTCTCTTGGATGCTCCACTTCGTGCTCCAGAAGTTCTCCAATTCCAAAATGATCCAAAAGTTCATCTCTAATTTTTCTATAGGAATTATATAGTCCCTTTGCAAACAGGTCGGACACGGGTTCCAACACGGTCGTGTGTCAGGCGGGGTTGACGGTTCCTAGGCGGTTCAACACGAATAGGCGCGTCTGGTAGTGGGTCGTGTCATATGACACGGTTACTGACACAGCCGTGTTATTCTTCACGTTCTTCAGACACGGGTTGGTCGGCAGTCGTGTTCAAATATGACACGGGTAGGCACATGAGTGTGTTCCTACCCGTGTGAGTCTCTGTCTCTTGCATCCAATTTCTTCAGCTCCAGGGCAGATAGAACACGAGTATTAACATGGCCGTGTGTCCACCCGTATGCGCCAAATTTTTGTCCTGCCATCATCCATGTTGACTCCGTGAACTCCTTTGTTTGCACCAAGACTTTTAGTTCCATTGGTTGGCACTACCTGCATTAGAAAAATGAAAGGATAAATATATAGCTTAATACAAAGAGTAACCAAAAATCTTGAATGTGCTCTCCTATTCATGATAAGACAATTTCTCAACTAATCTTGCGAAATTACTACACATAGAGGCAAAAAATAGTGGACATGATTACAATTATGATAGTAAAAGGCCTATCATAATTGAAAGATAATAGTTGCCAACCTAAATCACCTAGAGGGGGGGTGAATAGGTGATTTGTGCGTCTTTTTGCGGAATAAAAAAATCTCAACCAAAGCACAGAACTATCTACCAAACAAGCAAACACAGACGGGGCAAGATTTATAGTGGTTCCCCAACCTTGGGTACATCCACTTTCCCTCACCGATCTAGCAATATACTAGACTTGGCTACTCCACTATCTCGGATTGGAAAACAATCCTACCCTCAGAACAAGTTCCTACAAACTCGATCCACAAATGGATCTACACTCGGAAGACCAAACTTCCTACAATCTCGGAGTTGAACACTCCTACACTCGGAGAAATCTTCTCCTACAATAATGAAATACAGTAGTACAAAAATACAAACAGTGAATATCTGGTTCAGATCTGCAACAGAAAATCAGAAAATCCTTCTTCTAGGCATGCAGCTTTATCATAATATTGAAGAAGAATTTCGGCAAGATTAGATCTGGAACTTCTCGACTTTACACGATCGAAAGAGTAGATGAATCGTTGAGCGGAGATCTCGATCTGTAGAGTCTTCTTAATCTGAATCCTCTGAAAAGAAGAAACCCTAGCCGATCGGAATTCAGCGATTGTAGCGGCGGCGAGTTTCTGGTTCTTGCAGAGAGAGTGAGAGAGGAGACAGAATTCTTTTGGAAAGAGACGGCTGCAAAACTTAGAATAATTTTCTTCTTGAAAACTTAGGGTTTGTCAGTTTGACAAGACCTTTTATAGGAGACAAGAAGATTAGACTTAAATGATTCATAAAGAGAAAGACACGTGGACCAATCACGTCAGAGTTTAAGAATAAGACCGTTAGGTCTGGACTTAAGGAATTTATGAAAATATCAAAGTAAGTTACTTGAGTCAAGCAGAACTACTCGAGTATATGCAGCACTACTCGAGTAGGTAGAAGGGACTACTCGAGTACATGAGAAAAAGTACTCGGGAGATAAAGAAATCATTACTCGAGTACATGAAGTCAACTACTCGAGTAAATAAGAATGAGAGGGACTCTGTTACTCGAGTAACAAAAATGACTTACTCGAGTACTTAAGTACTTACACGAGAGGTGGAGTATATTACTCGAGTATATAAAAATGAGCTACTCGAGTATACCAGAAGCTTACTCGAGATAAACACTTGGAAAAATTCTGGATCAGGAAAAATTGAACTACTCGAGTATGTAACATGGACTACTCGAGACAGAATGATCTACTCGAGTATATAACATGAACTACTCGAGTAAATCACTTAGTGAATTTTTTCTAAATAGAATTCTGTATTACATGAGTAAACGTATTTGACTACTCGAGTAGTAGATGAACTACTCGAGTATATGAGTTAGACTACTCGAGTAACTAGGAACTACACGAGAGTCAGAATACCATTAACTCGAGATAGAAGATATAACTACTCGAGTATATATAATACTACTCGAGTATTTCAATTAGACAATTTTGAGAAGAGAGAATCTGGAAACTCGAGAGATAAGGGGAAATTACTCGAGTATACAAGATGGATTACTCGTGACCCATAATTGGAAGACTCGAGTACATCTTAACTACTCGAGTAAGTGAATTACTACTCGAGTATAAACTCAGTAACTTACTCGAGTAAATGAGAAGGTACTCGAGTACTTTACTTAGGAAAAAATTTTCTGACATATTTTCTTCTTTTAAGGGAAATCAACCTCAAGTCTTTTCTCATAGTCCTAGAGCTTGAATATGAAGTGTATCCCAATAGAGAGGCTACACATGAGTCAACACTTTGGAACACACAATGAGGGATTACATTGCATGGTCCTGTGTTTGGTGACCCATTGTAGACTGACATTGGTCTACACTTCTCATTAGAATCCTGCAAACACATAACTCAAACCAAGCATCAAATACAACTTAATTCATCTTAGTTCAAGGGTGACTTCATCAAATCTGGGTTAGTATTGATACAATACCCAACAATCTCCCCTATTTGTAGAAGTCAGAACCCTTTACACTAAGGTGAATTATAGACATAAAAAGAATGCTAAGTAATTAAGTAGTGTAAGCAAACAAGGAACTATGAAAAAGATATTAAGATCAAAAACTTTGAATTATATAAATATGATTATCCAGAAATATCATAAACAACTAAAATCCATTTTCATAGCTCATGAGTCTATTGGGCTAGCTCTGATGATGTTGCTTGTCTTGTTTCTCTTGCTGTCTTCTCTGATAGCTGTAGGGTTTAGGATAATATTTGGGTGGTCTGGGAGGAGCAGCTGGATTATTTCTTCCATATTCTCTATCATAGATTCTCCTTTTGGTCATGGACTTCTCATACAACTCCCATTCATGGGAACTGTAGTGAACGTTTCTGCTTTCATGGAAGTGCAGAACTAACTTGAGAGTTTACAGGCTGAGAGACTTGGAAGTAGGAGACCAGACTTTAGCATGTTCAGGAGCTTTAGTAGGAACATACTTGCTAGCAGAAGGACCTTCACCATATTTCCTTTTCTTCTTGTAAGTCAGTATCTCAGGAGGGCCTTTGAGAAAGATATCAGCATGATCATCTTCCCAATCCTGAGCATAAGAATCTGGAGGAGCAACAGAATCACCAGGCCTTGGAGAGAATGTGGGTTGCAGAGGAGGAGCAGGAGCAGGAGCATCAGCAACAGCTAGTGGATTTAAGCGATGAGGAATGATGTTAGGATCAACAACAAATTCTGGCAGAATCAGGTTGTGCATCCAAACAGCAGTATCATAAGTGTGGAGCTTGACACTCTGTATCTGAGCTAGAACATCACCATGAATCTCTTTAACTTTGGCTTCCCATACTTCTTTCTGGATGGCATCAGATTTCTCTAAATATTTCTCTAAATATTTCTTTTACCAACTTCTCCCCCTTTCTGACTTCAACAGATAGCAGGGAGATGACATCATCTTTGAAAATTCCAACTTCCTCACATATCTTCATCTTAGTTGCCTCAGCCATTTTTTCCAGTTCCATTTGATTGTTGTCAAGAGTCAGGCCTTGCTCCATAACCTGTCCAACACTGGTGATGGTGTGGTCTAAAGCTTTGCCACCAATCTGGAAGAGATGTTTGAGCTAATCAGTGTTGTGCTGGATCTCAGCAAATCCTCTGCTCATTTTAGTTTCTAGAGTAGTTACTTTGTCTGTAACAGTCTTGAGACAAGCATTAAAGTATGTTTTCTGGTTTTCAAGAAGAAGTACAATCTGAGACATCAAGTCTGTGGAGGCAAGAGCTGGAGCAGTAGGAGCAGAAGGAATGGGAGGAGCCACCCATGGAGCTATTTCATAGAGAGTGACTGAGCTCTGAGCTCTTGTAGTGGGTATCATGGCATCCTCTTCATTCATAATCTGAGGGATAGTAAAGTGCAAATTTCTGAGAGGAGCTTCAGCTGGCTCAGGTGAGAGCTCATCAGAAATGAGAATTGTTTCTTGTTGATCTCTGGGGGCATCAAGAGATTTTGCTGGTGTCCTTGCTGGAGTAGGGTCTGGAGATTGTCCAGGAGTTGGGTCCTTGGGAATTTCAGTGGATGGAGCTGGTGGAGATAGAGGAGGAGGAGGAGGAGGTACATCTGCAGTTAACACTTATATCATTTTATTTATGGCAGCATCAGTAGAAAGGAGTGCTTCTTGAACCTGTTGATCTGAGAGGATATCTTCTGAAGTGACTGGAGGAGGAGTAGGTGGCCTGGCCTGAATAGTAGGAGCAGGCTCCCCCTCAATAGGTGCACCAGAGGAGCTGGGGACCTGAGATGGAGAAGGAGATGGGGTCCTGTCCTCTGTGTCTGATGTAGGATCTTGTGGCACCCTTAGAGGGGGGGGGGGGTGAATAAGGGCTCTTTAAACTTTTATAAAGTTTTTATAAAATATGAAATTAGATACAACGTTTGAGACACATCAATGAAATGAAAATCAAGATTGTATTTCTCCAAAATATATATGTAAAATGATTCCAATAAAGCTTGAAATCAAGGCTTACAATGATAATAGTTTTTAGCTTTTTCACCGATCCTTCTCCCAAGAACCGGTAGGCAATAGTCAATATCTCCCTAGATATGGCTACTAGCCTCCCCCTAAATCAAACCTATGATCTAGACGCTGCACAAAATGCGACGATTTACTCCTAAGCCACACACGGACCTAGACACCACACACAAGGTGGTGATTTTCCCCTAATCCACACACAGACTTAGACACCACACACAAGGTGGTGATTTTCCCATTCCAATTACAAAGATAAAAAGTGAAAATGAAAGTACAATAGTAAAACTTAAAAACTCCCTCAAAACCACGAGCTCTGAAGATGATGGTGGACCGACGAGAAGATCTCCAATCTTGAACGCACGGTCGTATCTCCTTTGCTCTTGAGATTTCAATGGACCAAGGGAGTTTGTCTGGAAATGGAGATGAAGGCTCTGAAGATTCTCCGGGAAAACAAAGCTCTACACGATCAAACTCTTCCCTGAAATTGTTTGGCCGTATATATCACTTCATGCTATCGCCGGCGGTAGAGTTAACGCCCCGTGATAGTGATAACTCTCCGTTGCTTGACACGTGGCACACGTCGCGTGGATTTTCAGATCTGAGCGGAGAACGTGACGATCGTGGGATATCGCTCGGCGACATCGGTATCGCCCCGCGATATCGCTGAACCGTGACTGCGACAACGTGCAGATTAAGGCTGACGTCAGCAGGAACTGATTATGCTATCGCCCACGGTAGCGTTATCGCCAATGATAGCGCGTTTTTCCTTTTCATCAATGCCATGCTCAGCCATTCCTTTGTACATAAAAAATCTGTTATCCCTGCACATTTAAAACACATACCAAGATCAAATACATCCGGGATTTGTTATTCTCAAACTAAGAAGTGCGGAACGCATGCTCCAACAATCTCCCCTTTTTGATAATAACAAATCCACTAAGAAAGAAATTGTGTGAGATCAGGAGAATGTGAAACAATTCAGATAATCATTATGAATCAAAGTGCATAAATAATTATAATAAACTCCCCATATAATAAAGATTATTTTCTCCCCCTATATTTTCCCCCTATTTAAAAGAAGAAATAAATACTCCCCCTAAATGTACTAATCAATTGATTTCGTACGTAATCTCCCCCTTTTGTTATTAGCAAAATACGGTGGGAAAAAATTTAGCGAGATGGAAATGCGGAAGCTGAAAGAAGCTGAGAGAGTATAAGTTAGTAATAGAATTGAGAAGCACGAGGAGTAGGATATGGACATTTAAAAACCATGGAATAGTATTACCTTAAGATTTGGAATTTTATCAAAAAAATGTATGCTATGGAAAAATTAATTTAAGAGTTGAATTTAAACATTGAAACTTGTCAGACCAAGATATCAAAAACAGGAAAATCGATGAAATGGAAGAGAAGAACTATGACCGGTCCAATTCTCATGAGAAGAAATTTTATAAATGATAATGCTGTGTACATGTGAAGAGTGATTTAGTATACATAGTCCTTAAGAAATAATGTTACATGAAGGTTTGCAATATATGGATACAAGAAGCTAACACCTTTGCATTGATAACCTCATGTCATAAAGATTTTTTTTTGTTTAAAACATGACCAAGTTTGTTTGCACAAGACACTTTACAATCCTTTTCAAGGTGCTAAACCTCACAATGCTCATTAAGACTTATCAGGAGGGTGAGTAGAGCTTGATTGGAGTATCCTAGTCATATGTATTTGTTTTTTAAGTTGTTTTTCATTCATTTTGGTTTGTGTAGAAACTTTGACTTAGGACTCCGAATTCACTTGTATTGCAAACAAAAAAAAATGTTTTTTTTCAGAATGGCCATCAGTTTTGAAAATCAATTTGAATGAGGCATAAATGAAAGTGTTAGCGATGTATTCGAATCTTTGAAACAAACTAATAACATATAAGAAGAAACTTAAGTATGCGTAATTATCAGCTCGTGGCAGTGTGAGCACATTATCAAGCATAAAATGTTACTCATACTTAGAGGCATGCGGAAACAAGTATATTCAAGTTCCAGTCATCAAGGATATAGGTCGATATCAAGAGCAAGATAAGTTAAAAACAATGTTCAAAGAACTTATAAACTAATAATCACAAATGTACTAGGTATCGTATCCTGATAAACATCCAAAACTTCACTGTAATACTAGAAACAAGTTTTTTTTTTAAAATTTCAGAATTTTAGGAAATTGTTACTGAAAAATGCACTATCGCCAGCGGTAGCGATACCGCACGGCGATAGCGTTTTTTGATATAAAAGTCGAAAAAACGAATGGGGCTGACACATCTCTTCCTTTGACCGACCCTGGGCTGTTTGTCATCATCTTCTTCAGCGGAAACTCTTAAGAACTCCAAAAAGTAAGGTAAGATCTCTCTTTATGGTTGTGTTTTACTTCAAAAAAAAATTTAGATCTGCACTCTAGAGTATGAAAGGAGATAGATCTAGAAAAAAAAATTGATTTTGGTCATAGATTTTGTTAAGAAATAATTTTTGAAGAAAATATGTCATTTTGATGTAAAAGCCTTACAAAAAATGAGTTATTGGTGGTAGATCTTTGAGATGGATTTAATTTTAGTAGCTTTTCTGAATTTACTAGAGTAAATCTACACGAAATTTCAAAATAGGAGAAGTTTGTACACTATCGCCCGGCGATAGTACTGTCGCCGGCGACAGAAAAGAAATCGGTGTAAATTAAATTTTTTTTTAGTTAACACGATGTTGTCATAATGTTTTCAGGAAATGGCATCATCATCCCGTGCAAGAAAAAGTACCAGCCGCAACCCACATGCATTATATCAAACATACCCGGGGATTGAGAATGCGTCTGTTGGTATTGCTAAATTTTGGATGAATCTTTGCCACCACATATTTATGAACTACTTGTGGAGTCGGGTATAATGTCTCTCATTGTACCGAACACTTTTAGCTCCATCTTTGTACGGGATTTTTATAATAATTTGGAAGACCCTAAATATACGGGGTTGAATGGAGGAGTAAGGTCTCGAATCCAAGGAGTTGAAATAGATATTACTCATGCTGATTTAAGACGAGAATATAATCTTGCCACTTGTGAGGAACTTTTTATGGATATAGTGGAGAATTATCGAAAGGATCGTGATTGGAGGATATTGAACCAAGTCCTTCATGGAAAGGAAAATAGGAGTTTGATTCAAGACGTCTCATCACTCTCTCGCGATGCATTTGTGATTCAAGATATATTAAGAAACACGATTATGTTGAAGTCCGGTGACACAAGGATGATCACGGCTCAATTGAGCTTAGTGACGTACTATGTATTAGAGAGAGTCAAGTTTGATGTGGCGGATTTTGTGTTATCCATCATACGATATACGTATAAAATGAAGCATCCCCTTAGGAGGAAACTGTATACACTTCCTTTAGGAAGTGTTATTCAAAGGATCGTATATCAGAAATATGATTGGATAGATCAAGAGTTCTACATTGATGATTGTATCCCGGCGATACATACCGTAGAACCAGCTAGAGGTCCATCTCCTAGGGCTGCCTCGTCATCAAGATAACCACTCCAAAGAGGAGGTTCTTTGCGTGAATCTATTGAGGATCTAAGAGAGACTGTGGAGGAGATAAAAGAGGAACAAAGGCGTAGCCATTCCGGTTTTCGAAATTTCATGAAGTTTCTGGTAAAGGGGCTGAAACTAAAGCCAACTCCGGAAGAAGAACGAGAATGGGGGAGTCCAGTCGAGGATCCTCCATGACATTCGATAAGGCGGACGCGAAGGCCTAGAGAACCAACTCCGACTTCCAGTGAAGATGTGAATGTGTCTACTGAAGAGAACATGGATGAATGATTTTTATTATCAGTGATGTAATATTTTGTTGTTGACTGAATCTGGGATATCGTCGGCGATAGTACTGTCGCCTGGCGATAGTGAAAACTCTATTAATTTGTGGTTTTGTTGTTTGTATTGCCTTTTTCAGTGTTATCCTACGTGTTGTCCAGTTTTATGTTATGTTTTGTTGGTTACTGCAAAAAAGTTTTTAATAATTGTAATTAACTATATGATATATATATACAAGTACTAATCTTAGGCTTATTTTATAAAACTAAAATCTCGGAATTAAAACAATTTTGATTTATAATTCTAAGATTTCAAGTTCTAATCTTAACCTTAAAAAGCGTGAAACATTAAGTGGTTTTGTGAAAATATCTGCTATTTGAGAATCTGTTCCAATAAAATTTATTTTAATATGTCCTTTCTTTATGTGATCCCTAATAAAATGATGACGAACATCTATATGTTTGGATCTAGAATGTAATATGGGATTGTTCGTTAAATCGATAGCACTTTTGCTATCACATTTTAATTCAACATTATTTTGGTGTACGCCAAAATCTTCCAGTGTTTGTGTCATCCAAAGTGCTTCAGCACAACAACTACCAAGTGCAATATATTCGGCCTCAGTAGTAGAGAGGGCAACAAAATTCTGTTTCCTACTCGACCAAGAAATAGGTGTTGGGCCGATAAAGTGACAAGTGTCACTCGTGCTCTTTCGATCTAATGAACACCCCGCATAATCAGAATCAGAATATCCATGTAAAATAAAAGAGTCATTATGAGGATACCATAAGCCTACTTTAGATGTTCCTATAAGATATCTAAAAATACATTTCACCGCTTTTAAATGTGATTCTTTTGGATTAGTTTGAAACCTAGCACATAAACAAACGACGAACATAATATCGGGTCTAGAAGAAGTTAAATATAATAGAGACCCAATCATACTTCTATAAAGGGTTTGGTCAATTGAAATACCACTTTCATCTTTTCTCAATTTCAATGAAACACTCATAGGAGTATTTGCATGTTTAAGGTTGTCAAATCCAAATCTTTTTAACATATCATGAATATACTTGGATTGACAAATAAAAATATCATCATGTTTTTGCGTAATTTATAAACCTAGAAAATATGAAAGTTCTCCTACCATGCTCATTTCAAATTCATTTTTCATAATTTGAACTACTTTATTGCATAACTGTTCATTAGTGGCTCCAAAAATAATATCATCAACATAAATTTGCAAAATAACTAAATCATGATCAATTTGCTTATTGAAGAGTGTAGAATCGGCACTTCCCATTTTATAATCGTGCTTTAATAAGTATTGAGTTAAACGATCATACCAAGCACGAGGCGCTTGTTTTAACCCATAAAGTGCTTTATCTAATTTATAAACATAATTTGGATATTTTTCATTAATAAAGCTAGGGAGTTGTTGTACATAAACCTCTTCTTTTATATACCCGTTTAAAAATGCAGTTTTGACATCCATTTGATATAATTTAAATCTTTTAAAGCAAGCAAATGCAAGAAATATCCTAACCGCTTCTAATCTAGCAACGGGTGCAAAAGTTTCATCATAGTCTACCCCTTCTATTTGTGCATAACCTTTTGCAACTAATCTGACTTTATTTCTAACAATTCTAGAATCACTATCCAATTTATTTTTAAAAATCCACTTTACTCCAACTACAGGATGATTTTTGGGTTGTTCTACAAGATTCCAAACCTTATTACGTTCAAATTGATTAAGTTCTTCATTCATTGCTAAAAACCAAAATTCATCATTTAAAGCGGTGGAAACATCTTTTGGTTCTATTTCAGAGACAAAGCAAAGGTTTGAAAACAAAACATGTAAAGAAGAACGAGTACTGACCCCTTTATGTGGATCTCCAATAATAAGCTCCTTCGGATGATCCTTTGAAAATATCAATTCACTTGGAGGGACATGTTTTTCTCTTTCTTCTTCTTCTTTTCCTTCTTCATTCCTTTCATGTTCTTCATCATCATTTTTCATCAAAGAAAAGGGTTTATCTTCTTTTCCTGTAATTTTCTTATCTACACATGGAACAAACTCATCAAACCTAACATGAATAGATTCTTCAACTATTTTCATTCGTTTATTAAAAATTCTATAAGCTTTACTACTTGAAGAATACCCAATAAAAACTCCTTCATCACATTTTTCATCAAATTTCCTAAGGAATCTTTAGAATTTAAAATAAAACATTTACAACCAAAAACTTTGAAATAAGAAACATTTGGTTTTTTATTAAAAATTAATTCATAAGGAGTTACTTTTAAAATAGGGCGAAGCATTATTCTATTATTTACATAACATGCAGTACTCACCGCTTCAGCCCAAAAAGATTTTGGTAATGTAAATTCAGATAACATCGTACGGGCTAGCTCTTGAAGAGTCCTATTTTTCCTCTCCACTACACCATTTTGCTGTGGTGTGCGTGGAGCGGAAAATTCATGTTTAATTCCTAACTCCGTACAAAAAGAAATAAACTTTTCATTTTCAAACTCCCCTCCATGATCCGAACGTATGCGTTTAATTTTTAACTCAAATTCATTTTGAATACGCAAACATAATTTAGAAAATTCTGAAAACGCATCAGATTTGGAGGTTAGAAACAAAGTCCAACAAAAACGTGAATAATCATCAATCAATACAAATGTATATTTTCTACCTCCTAAGCTAGAAATATTAATTGGCCCAAATAAATCCATATGAATTAATTGGAGTGGCCTAGTTGTAGAAATAATATTTTTACTTTTGAAAGATGATTTTGAAAATTTTCCTTTTTGACAAGGCTCACATAATGAAGATAAATTCTCATTTAGCAATGGTAAACCTTTGATTAATTTATCTTTTGAAAGTTTTTTTAATTAACTTTGCACTAGTATGTCCAAGTCGCCTATGCCATAATTCTAACTCATCATTTTTTGATAAAAAACATTTTAAAGTAGAATTTAAAAAATCATAAAATTTAATCATATATACGTTATGACATCTAGGTGCGGTAAAAACAATTTCATTTGTTTTGGGATCAATAATTTTGCATAAATTTGTAGAAGATTCAAACAAAACATTTAAACCCTTATCACATAATTGGCTAATAGAAATTAAATTATGTTTTAAACCTTCTACGAACAAAACATTTGAAATTGAAAAACTTTCGTTACCCACAACACCGATGCCGATGATTTTTCCTTTTTCATTATCTCCAAATGTAACAACTCCTCCTTTCTTCATCTCCAGGCTAAGAAACTTCTTTTTATTGCCCGTCATGTGCTTTGAACAACCTGAGTCCAAGTACCACACGTCTTCTTCTTAAAATATTTTTTAAAAGTATTTCTTCTCTCCGGATTTCTCATAAATTTTTTAAATTTTCTAACAAAGAGATTTTCTTCATCTTCTTCTTCCTCCTCAGAATTACTACATTCCTCTTTCTTAGATCTTAGAGCCAACCCCTTCTTCTTAGGCTCCATGTACTCTTGTTGTTGAATTTTCAATTCAACTTCATGAGTTTTCAAGTTCCCAATCAGGCTTTTAATATTAAGAGATTTAAGATCATGAGATCCAGAAATTGCCGTCACTTTGGGATTAAACTTAGGGGGAGAGATCTAAGAAGTTTTCTCACCAAATCACCATTTGAAAAAATTTTACCAAACACTTTTGAGTCATTCACTATCTTGGTGAATCTGGTGTACATTTAGTCTACGTCCTCATCCACTTCCATCCTAAACTTTTCAAATTCTGAATCCAGTTGAAACAGCTTCGAGTCCTTCACCTACGAGGTACCTTCATGAGTTACTTCAAGTAAATTCCAAATCTCATAAGCATTATTGCAAGCACAAGTTCTATTAAATTCAGTCCTATCTAATGCACAAAATAATGCATTCATGGCTTTTGCATTATTTTTGCACCTTAGCTTATCCTGATCATCCCATTTATCTTTTGGTTTTTCCATTACTACATCGCCTACTATATAAGTGGGATGAGCATAATTAGTCTCTACCATATTCCAAACTTCAATATCAAGAGAAATAAGAAAACACTTCATCCTAGTTTTCCAGTAATTATAGTCAGATCCAGTGAATAATTGAGGTCTACTAATTCCTTGCCCCTCAGAGAAAGCATGGTCATGCTGCGCCATAATTCCTGGTGGTGAAACCGTATTAGGAATAACCAGCTTTGATACCACTTGTAGGATCTTGTGGCGCCCTTAGAGGGAGGGTGAATAAGGGCTCTTTAAACTTTTATAAATTTTTTATAAAATATGAAATTAGATACAACGTTTGAGACACATCAATGAAATGAAAATCAAGATTGTATTTCTCCAAAATATATATGTAAAATGATTCCAATAAAGCTTGAAATCAAGGCTTACAATGATAATAGTTTTTAGCTTTTTCACCGATCATTCTCCCAAGAACCGGTAGGCTATTATCAATATCTCCCTAGATATGGCTACTAGCCTCCCCCTAAATCAAACCTATGATCTAGACGCTGCACAAAATGCGGCGATTTACTCCTAAGCCACACACGGACCTAGACACCACACACAAGGTGGTGATTTGCCCCTAAGCCACACACGGACTTAGACACCACACACAAGGTGGTGATTTTCCCTTCCCAATTACAAAGATAAAAAGTGAAAATGAAAGTATAATAGTAAAACTTAAAAACTCCATCAAAACCACGAGATCTGAAGATGATCGTGGACCGACGAGAAGATCTCCAATCTTGAACGCACGGTCGTATCTCCTTCGCTCTTGAGATTTCAACGGACCAAGGGAGTTCGTCTGGAAACGGAGATGAAGGCTCTGAAGATTCTCCGGGAAAACAAAGCTCTACACGATCAAACTCTTCCCTGAATTTTTTTGGCTGTATATATCACTTCATACTATCGCCGGCGGTAGAGTTAACGCCCCGCGATAGTGATAACTCTCCGTTGCTTGACACGTGGCACACGTCGTGCGGATTTTCAAATCTGAGCGGAGAACGTGACGATCGTGGGATATCGCTCGGCGACATCGGCATCGCCCCGCGATATCGCTGAACCGTGACTTCGTGCGCGACAACGTGCAGATTAAGGCTGACGTCAGCAGGAACTGATTATGCTATCACCCGCGGTAGCGTTATCGCCAGTGATAGCGCGTTTTTCCTTTTCATCAATGTCATGCTCAGCCATTCCTTTGTACATAAAAAATCTGTTATCCCTGCACATTTAAAACACATACCAAGATCAAATACATCCGGGATTTGTTATTCTCAAACTAAGAAGCGCGGAACGCATGCTCCAACATCTACAACTTCAGTAATTTTGGTAGCTTGAGAGGGATTTTGCAACTTCAACTCCCATCTCTAGATGGAGGATATGGAGACCTTCTTCATGTGGTGAATGATACTTCCTTTGGAGAAACTAAAAACCTCTGGATTGGTCTCATGGAGAAGCAGGGAAATTATCCTTGCATAGTTCGGGGACTTTATACTCTCCTTAATCTTAGTCAGAATTAACAAGCCAAACTGAAATGCTTTTCTACAGACTATAGCTTGCATCAATTCAAAGAAATAAAGGGGTATGGCCCTGATGGAGTTGGTTTTGCATAGTAGAATCTTACCAATAACATCAACCAGGAATTTCCCTTCAGCATGCATATCAGACCTATTGATGTGTCTAGCATCAGAAGAAAGTCCACAGAATGAACAGGTTCTGGAATAGTCTTCATCACTCAGAAAATCGTCTGCATCTGGAGCAGGCGGTCGGAGAAGTCGAGAGACAGAGGTTGCAGTGAGTTTAATGGTGATACCTTTGACTGAAGACGTCAAGACTGTTCCATGGTGCTTGACTTTGACATTCCTGAAAAACTCTGTAACTTTGGGAAAAAGAATACGACATGGTTCTTCGAGAGCAAATGTTAAGCCGGCGGTGTCGAGCAAAATCAGAAGATTATGGAAATCAGCGAATAGGTCTGCAATCCCTGCGGCGACTAATTCCGAACCAACACCAATCTTAGATGAGGCGGCCATGATTCAGAAGTCTTGGAGATGGCGAAACCCTATAGAATGTCGACGGGGAGACGGGAAGAGGCGCGGCTCTGCAACTGAAGGAGGAAGGCAAAGAGGTAGCCGGGTACTCGAGAGATGGAAAAGATTTCGTGTAGATGAAATTTTCGAATTTTCTTATTTATATAACCCTAGGTTTAGGTCTAATTATTTGAAAATTAAAGCTGAAGTAAACCATAGAATAAGCGACATAAGCCTTTGGTTTGCACATAAAAAAATTTGAATAAGAGATAACTCGGGATATACACGAGTGAGGAGAATATCTTTAGTAGATAAGTCTGGGGTACTCGGGTAAGAATATAGAAGTACTCGCGTAGATGTATGGAAGTACTCGAGTAGGTCAATGAGGTACTCGAGTAAATGAAGTTGACTACTCGAGTATGTCAGTTTGCTACTCGAGTAGGTCAAGTCAACTACTCAAGTATAGCATTCCACTACTCGAGTAGGTCAAGTCAAGTACTCGAGTATGTCATTCTACTACTCGAGTATGTCATATACTTACTCGAGTATGCTGTTACTTACTCGAGTCAAATACTGGAGATTTTGGAAAAATCCAACTTTTGACTAACCTCTGAGCCTTGAGCCTTCTTGAAAGTCCAGCCTCTTCTAGTATTCCTTGTTGAGCATCCCAAGTTCTGTTTTGAAGAACGAGAACTTAGTATCGTCCAGCAGCTTTGTGAAAATATCTGAAATTTGCATATTTGTAGGGACATATTGAAGGTCTATGTCCCCATGCTCCACATGCTCCCGGATGAAATGATACCTTAGCTCTATATGTTTTGTCTGGCTGTGCGAGACTGGGTTGTTGGCTATTACTATTGCGCTGGAGGAGTTGCAAAACAGTGGAATCTTTGCAAACTTCATGTTGTAGTCTTCGAACTGATTCTTTATCCAAAGTAACTGTGCACAGCAACTGCCTGCAGAGATGTACTCTGACTCGGTCGTTGAGATTGCCACACAGTTTTGCTTCTTGCTACTCCAGGAGATAAGCCTTCTTCCAAAGAATTGGCAAGTCCCTGAAGTGCTTTTCTTGTCATCTTTGCTACCTGCAAAATCTGCATCTGAAAAACCTATCAGTACTATCATTACTTCTTGGGTACCATAAGCCAAGATTTGGTGTACCTTTAAGGTATCTCAAAATCCGCTTCGCAGCAGCATAGTGAGATTCCTTAGAGTTCACCTGAAATCTAGCACAGACACATGTTGAGAACATTATGTCAGGTCTACTTGCAGTAAGGTAGAGCAAGGATCCAATAATGCTTCTGTATTTGATTTCATCAAAAGGTTTCCGTTTTTCATCCTTGTCTAGAGACATTGTTGAACCCATTGGAGTCCTCATCGAGGTTGCGTTCTCCATTCCGAATTTCTTAATCAGCTCTTTGGTAAACTTAGTCTGCGAGATGAAAATTCCATCTTCTGACTGTTTTACCTGAAGCCCTAAGAAATACTTCAGCTCACCCATACTGCTCATTTCAAACTTCCCTTGCATAAGTTTTGAAAACTTCGTGCAGAGGTTGTCATCAGTAGAGCCCAAAATAATGTCGTCGACATAGATTTGTACTAGCAAAATCTTGCCCTTAATTTCCCTAAGAAATAATGTCTTGTCTATCTTTCCCCTTGTGAACTTGTTCTCAAGTAGAAAGCTACACAGTGTCTCATACCAAGCTCAAGGAGCTTGTTTCAGACCATATAATGCTTTATGCAGTAAATAAACGTAATCAGGAAAGTTAGGATCAACGAAACCTGGAGGTTGTTCCACATACAGCTCTTCCTTTATGTCACCATTAATGAAGGCAGACTCCATGTCCATCTGGTAGACAGTGAAGCCTTTAAGTGCAGCATATGCTAGGAATAACCTTATAGCCTCCAGTCTTGCCACTGGAGCATACATCTAGTCGAAGTCGATTCCTTCTTCTTGACGATAGCCTTTGGCGACAAGTCTGGCCTTGTTCTTTACTATCGTTCCATCCTCGTCCATCTTGTTCCTATAGACCCATTTTGTCCCAATGACATTCTTACCTTTGGGTCTTGGAACAAGCTTCCATACTTTGCAGCGCTTGAACTGGTTCAGTTCTTCTTCCATTGCCATTATCCATGATGCATCTGAGTTTGCTTCCTCAAACTTCTTTGGTTCAACCTGCGAGAGAAAAATTAAATATAAATTCTCATTAGTTGTACCTCTGCGAGTTCTGACACCATCTCGGGGATCTCCTATGATCTGGTCCATGGGATGATCCTTCAAATGTCTGAGCACTAGAGTCCTTGCATCTGGATTGTCTTCTATCACCGGAGTGACTTCTTCATCTTGGATGACTTATTCATCTTGATCATCAGCCTCTCCAATAGGGGTTGGAGTGGTGATCTTGATGAACTTTTCGCCTTTGTCTTCGGACGGTTCATCCAAGCTAATTTCTTTCAGCTTTGCACCTGCATCTTCAATAGCACACTAGAAGAGTTGCTTTGCAGCAAACTCGTCTCATCAAATACAACATGTATCGATTCTTCTACCACCAGGGTTTTTCTATTAAAAATCCTATATGCCTTACTATGGCTACTATAACCTACAAAAATACCTTCAAAACGTTTTTCGCTAAACTTAGTAGTGTGATACTTGCAATTGTTTAGCACGAACCATTTACAGCCAAATATTCTAAAATATGAGACTGTTGATTTCCTGCCTTTCAGAAGTTCGTAAGGTGTCTTATCGTGGTTTTTGTTTATGAGGGCTCGATTTTGCACGTGGCATGCAGTGTTGATGGCTTAGGCCCAGAAATATTCTGGAAGTGAAGCATCACTCAACATGGTCCTGCAGGCCTCTATAAGCATTCTATTCCTTCTCTTGGCCACTCCGTTTAGTTGAGGAGTGCGAGGAGAGGAAAACTCATGAAAGATACCTAAGTTTTCACAAAATTCTGTCATGGCCCCAGACTTGAACTCTGTTCCATTGTCACTTCTGATTTTGACTATGGAGCAGTTGTACTCATTCTAGACTTGCCTGACAAAATTAGTAAAGATGTCGAAGGTATCTGACTTGTGTTTCAGAAAGAACACCCACGCAAAGTGCGAGTAATCATCAACAATTACCAATGAATAATCCGTACCTCCCAAACTACTAATTTGCAGTGGACCAAATAAGTCCATGTGCAGTAGATGAAGACATATATTAGAATCTTTGCCAATAACGCTTTTAAAGGTAGCCCTTGTTTGCTTGCCTTTTACACATGCATGACAATGTCTATCTTTGACGTACTTGACATTTGGGGCATCACGAACTAAGTTCATTGAAAATAATTTGTTTATAGTTTTGGAATTAATATGTGCTAATCTCTTGTGCCATTGGTCACCAAGAGACCCACTATCTTTTGCTAAAAGGCACACTGGTGTCGAAGAATCTATATAAATGAAATTCAAACAGAAAATGTTTCTGCTTCGAGTGCTAGATATAATCGTTTTCATATTGTCAACAGATTTTATCAAGCACTTGTCATCGTGAAACTCAACTATGTATCCTTTATCGCAGAGTTGGTTTATGCTTATAAGATTATGTTTCAAACCTTCAATGTAAGCCACATCGGAGAAGGATACATTACCGTTTGTAATCATACCATAGCCTCTAGTAATTCCACGGTCTGAACCTCCAAAGATGACATTCGGTCCGTTCACAACTGGAGTAAAGTTCTGAATAAGGCTTCTGGTCCCGGTCATATGCCGAGAGCATCCACTGTCCAAATACCAGATTGGCGTTTTGTTGGCCTTTGTACATTCCTGCAATCACAATCAGTTAGCCTTAGGAACCCAAATACGTTTCGGTCCTTGGTCTCGGGTTATAACACTCCCCCTACGAATATTAACATTAGGAGTGGTCTTCCTCATATTGCCAATATGTGGGGTTGCAGTATTTCTAGGATTAAACCAACAATCAATGGCAAAGTGACCAATTCTGCCACAACACCAACAGTCAAATCCGTTGTATCTTCGCCTTAAGTTATCCTGCTTGACCTTCTGGAATTGTGGTCTAGCAGGGGCAACATTCTTGGAGGAAGATGCCTCATGATGATGGCAATCACATGGCTTCTTCTCCTTCACAGGCTTTTCTACAACAGGCTTTGTCTTTGGTGCCTTCTTGAAGTTATGCCCATGATTGAAAGGGCCATAGCTCTGAAGAATAACTTCTTCATAAGGTGCCTTAAAGACACTTTCGCCAAAGTTTCTAGGTCGAGTCCATCCTTGATAATGGGACCTTGGCTATACATAAGTAGGCCTAGCAAAGTGCCCGTAGGATGAGTCAAAATCAAACTCATTTGAAGGAAATATAACCTTCTTGAACGTAGTCTGATCTTGAGGGCCTTTCCCTTTCTCTTTGACTTAGGCCTTTTTGGCAGCTTTATTCTTCCGTTGAGCCTTATTTCTCCTAGAGGATCTACTAGGAGTTTCTTCATGGCCTAATCCAGCACTCGTGGCCTTGGCTGAGAATTCAGCAACGAATGGAAGAACTGTCTTGGGCTTCGAGAAACTTTCAACTAGTTTCTTTTCAGCTGCAAGTTGGGCTTCCAATTACTTGATGATTTTCTCTTTGAGGTCAAGCTGCTCAAGAGCCTTGTTATATTCTTCAATAACATTATTGAAGTTTTCTTCGAGTGAGTCAGTCTTTGCAACTTTCTCTCTCAAGATGCTCTCTTCAGCTTTGAGAGATTTTATCTCCTTAGCCTAAGTTTTCACGACTCGACGACATTTGTCTTAAGCCATGATTAACTCCTTATATTGGGTCATGAGTTCTGACTCATCGTCAAAAGAGCTATCCTCACAATCATGTTCAGAAACTTCAGAATCAGAGAGAGGAGTGTGAGAGTTTACCTTCCCAGTGAACTGGGGCTCATGTTCATCATCAGTCTGAGCCATGAGTCCAAAATAGGCTTCTTCTTCTTCACTCGACTCAGATGAGTCAGAGTCACTAAGAGTCTTGCCCTGTTTGGCCATCAAGCGCTTCTCTGTCCTCTTCTTGCTGTACGAGGACTTCTTTTCCGCACTTCTACCACCCTCCTTCTTCTTGTGTGGGCAGTCAGCGATGACGTGTCTGGCTTATCACAACAGTAGCAAATAATGTCAGTCGAAATATGTTTGTTCTGTTTAGTATTTGTTGGGTACATTGGAATACATGTACTTGATTTGAAGAAGCCTCACCCTACTCAATGATATACATCAAAATGTATTTGATGTGTTTTGAGTTTAGTTATGCAGGTTAAGTATTTTCAGGGAAAGCTGAAAAGATTCCAAGTCCATGTGTCGACACCCAGAAGAAAAGTGTCGACACTTAAGAAGAATTGTGTCGACACCCAGAGAAACAGTGTCGACACTTGGAGTAATTGTGTCGACACCAGGGATGCAGAGTCGACACCTGAAGGAAAGTGTCGACACATACAGGCTGTGACGACACTCAATGAAGAAATGACCAGAGAAGCAGTGTCGACACTTAGAAGCAGTGTCGACACCCAGAGGAACTTTGTCGACATCAGAAAGTGTCGACACTTGGAGGCTGTGTCGACACTCAGCAAAAGTTCAACAAATTCTAAGTACAAGTGTCGACACAAAGGAGATGTGTCGACACTCAGCCAAAGTCTCAATACATGAAGAAAGTGTCGACACTAGGAGGCTGTGTCGACACTCAGCAAATTTCAATGAAGTCTAAGTACAAGTGTCAACACAAGGAGAAGTGTCGACACTCAGCAAGTATCAACACAGAAGGCATGTGTCGACACTAAGAAAATATGTCGACACTCAGCGAGTATCAACACAAGAAGATGTGTCGACACAAAGGAGTTGTGTCGACACTTACAAGAAATCAGCAAAGTATCAAAGAAGAAGGACTTGTGTCGACACACAGGATCAGTGTCGACACATGTTGAAGAAGCAGTGTCGAGAAGTAAATTCTACAATACAAGGAGTTGTGTCGACACCTTGAAGGCTAGTGTCGACACTTAGTCTACTTGTGTCGACACTTAGTCTATAAGTGTCGACACTTAAAGACAGACTGTCTCGACACTTTCAGACAGTTACAGATATTTCAAGAAGTGACTGGATGACATGACAGCTGCCATTCCAGCCAGTCTACTGCAACTGTCAGAGTTGTCAGAAAGTCGTTAGTAATCGGATCAGTCGGTCACCATGAAGAAGGCCTATATATAGGCTCATTCTGTCAACAGAAGAAGAAGATTAACAACAATAAATTGAGAAGAAGATCAAGCAATTCATTGAAGAATCAATTCAAGTGAAGATCTAAGTAGTTGGAGAGAGAGAGCTCCTTCCAAGAAGACAGCTGTTGAACCAGGCCGTGAAGAAGGGTTCAGATTGAGATCTGAATCTTATGTTGCAGTGATTGAAGATCAGCTGCATAGAGAATCAACCCTATTGTGTTCTACATTCAAGAAGCTTTGAAGAAAGTCAAGTGAGGTTGATCACAGCAGAGTTCTTCCAAGAACTCATCAAGAAACCTGTCAACTCTTCTCTCTTATTCTGAGTTGAGGTTATATACTTTGTATTTTTAATTTCTTGTAGGATCCTTAGGGATCTGAGTTGTAAGCCTGGAATTATAAAGGCTGAGTGGTAGGGCCTGTGTGCCTGAGTGTAGGAGATCTATTTCTCTGAGTGTAGGCCTGTTGTAGGCTGAGTGTAGGCCTTGTGGCTGAGTGTAGGTCTTTAGAGAAGACTGAGTTGTAGGGCTGTTGGGCTTGAGTTGTAGGAGTGGGATCACTCTGAGCTGTAGGAACCTATTTGGGGTTCTGAGTGTAAGATCTGAGGATCTGAGGAATAGTGGAGGAGTTTGGCCGAATCTAGTACACTACTAGATAGGCGAAGGGGGAAAGTGGATGTACCCAAACCTTGGGGAACCACTATAAAACTGTGTGTACTATGTGTGTGTGTGATGATATGATTGCTGTGCTGAATTTCTGTGAAGAAGTATTTATAATTCTATGATATAATCTGCCTAAAAGTTTAAAAAGATAAGGTCACCTATTTACCCCCCTCTAGGTGATTAGGTACAATTTCTTTCAAGTACTGGTATCAGAGGGAAGTTACTCAAAAAGGACATAACTGTCTGCGTACAAGATCCTGTTGGCAGATTCAGTATAATCAAGTGCAGAATCAAGAAAATCAAGAAGATGGGTTCCACAGAGAATCACAAAGAACTTGGCTCCATGAAGTTGTCAATCTGTAGAAAGGAGATTTTTGGCATCTGGAAAGAAAGAGTTAGATTATTTATGGAAGCCTCTGACCCTAGAATCTATATCACAGTCAAAGAAGGGCCATATGTGCCTTTGAAAGTATCAGTTCTGGATGCAAACCAGAGAACTCATAAGGACTATTCTGAGATGACTAAAGATGAGATTATTCTGGCCACCATGGATAAGAGGGCTCAGAATATTATTGTGAGTGCAATAGATGATGCCACATTCCAGAATTTGATTCACTGTAAAACATCAAAGGAAATGTGGGACACTCTGATAGTGTACATGGAGGGTTCAGAAGAAGTTACACAGGACAGAAAGTCTTTGTTAAACCAAGAATATGAAAGCTTCAGACAAGGAAAGTTTGATAGCATAACTGAGTGCTACAAGAAATTCTATAGGATAGTTAATGAGCTAATGTCTTATGGAAGAGAATTCAGAAATTATGAGCAGAATGATAAGTTCTTGAGATCCCTAACTAAAGACTGGGATACTAAGATTTGTGCCATAAGGGAAATGACCAAGTTAGCAGATATTCATCCACCAACATTGTTTGGAAAGCTGTTATCCTATGAAATGCAGCTAATGGTAAGGAAAGAAGAGGAGAAGACTACCCGAGTTGAGCATAAAGAAAGAGCTGTGGCATTCAAGATAGAAGCCACCAAGAAATATAAAAGTAAGTCTCCATCTCCACCTCTAAAGGTTGCTGGATCTGAGACAGATGAGACAGAATGCAGGAATTCTAAAAGCAGTGAGAGTGATGAGGATTTTGCAGCTTTCACAAGACACTTTCAGAAGTTTCTAAAGAAGAAATAGTGGAGGTCTAAGCCATCCACTTCACAGGGAAAAGATGACTATTATCAGAACAAGAAGTCATCAAAGTATGACAGGAGAAAGCCCAAGACAAGTAGAACTATGTCTTCAAAGATAGTTTGTTATTGTTGTAACAAACAAGGACATGTTGTTGCTGACTGTCCAGAGAAGAGGAAAGAATCTACTGATAAGAAAAAGACTCAATTCAAGGGCAAGAAGGAAAGGTCCTTTGTTGCAAAGAAGGACAAAAGTCTGTCAGATATGTCTTCTTCAGAAACTGATTCAGAAGCTGAAGCTTACATTGGACTGTTTGCTGAAAAAGAAGAAGATGAGTTCATCCAATTAATGAACTCAATATATGAGTAAGAGGACAATCAGAGCCAGGGACTGATGGCCTTATCTGAAGGTGACAAAATCTAGGAGCAGCCTGGACCTAGTCAGGTACAAAATTGTTCTTCAAGTTCAATTTCTAGTGCTGGATCAGAATCAGATTCATCATCATCAAGTGATGAGAGTGGATCTGAATCTGAAGGGGATATTCATCAGTTAATTCACGAATATAGAGTACTGTTGCAAGCTTTTAAGAAAAGCAAATCCTTGGCCAAGAGTCAGGCAAAGGAGATTGCTAGTCTCAAAGAGGCTGCAACTGATTTTGAGAAGTTGATTTATTAAAAACTAAATGAAATAGCCAGACTGAAGCACATAACTGTTATTCAGATGGGGACTATAACATTTAAGAATGATCAAATCAGAAATCTGGAGATTAGTCTTCAGAAGGAGAGAGATATAGTTGCAAGGTTTTCTAAACCAAAATCTATTTTACCTTTGATAGATGAATTTGTACATCAGAAGGGTAAAACTGAATTAGGGTTTACACAACCTGCTAAGACTGTAAAGTCCAAGTCTAAGGGCAAAGCCCCAGTACTCAACAAGCCTGCTGTAGATAGAACAACCAGGGTTGCATCTAAACAAAGGTACAACAGATTTGAGTGCTGGTGCTGTGGCAAGGTGGGCCACTCTTCCATACACTGTTGGCACAATTCTAGTGCCAAGGTGAGTAGCAATCTGCCTGTTGGAAGATCTGCAGGTAGCTTTGTTAAGAGGCAAACTAACCAGCACCAAGGACCCAAGAATTCTTTGGGTTCTAAGGTTAACTAATCTGTTTTGCAGGTAAGTCCAAGTGGCCATGCCCCAATATGGTACTTGGACAGTGGATGTTCCAGGCACATGACTAGAACTAGGGGATTGCTAAAGGACTACACAGCAATCAAGGATGGTCCTAAAGTCACCTTTGGTGGTTTTGAAAAAAGAATCATCAAAGGTTTTGGTAACATTTCTAGCAACCTTATTACAATTACTCAAGTGGCTAATGTTAAAGGTTTGAAACATAACCTTATTAGTATAAGTCAGCTGAGTGATTTAGGATATGACATCTCATTTGTCAAAGATGGTTGTAATATCAGGAGATCAAATGATCAAGAGATCATTCTGACTGGTTATAGAAAGAGAAATGTCTATTGCCTAGACATTATGTGTGAGAACAATGTTTCTCCAGTGTGTCTTATAGCTGATGAGAAAGTCTCTCATTGTGTCAAATGGCATAAGAGGCTAGCTCATCTTAACTACAAGATAATTGGCCAACTCTATAACAAAGAGTTAGTGAGGAATGGTCCTCAGGTTAAGTGTACTAAAGATGGGATATGTTCAGCTTGTCAAAAGGGCAAGCAGACTAGATCCACCTTTAATAGCATTGAGAACAAAGATGCTGTGAGGTGCTTATACCTCTTGTATATGGATCTCTTTGGTCCTATGCCAGTTCACAGCCTAAGTAGGAAGGTCTACACATTTGTGGTTGTAGATGACTACTCAAGGTTTTCCTGGGTGTTCTTCCTTAGACAGAAATCTGAAACTCCTAGTATCTTTTATAGTTTTGTCAAACAAATTCAGAATGAGTTAGACAGTACAGTGGTCAAAATAAGAAGTGACCATGGTACTGAATTCCAGTCTGATAGTTTGACAAAGCTATGTGAAGAGTTTGGGATATTTCAGGAATTTTCTTCACCAAGAACACCTCAGCAAAATGGCATTGCTGAAAGGAAAAATAGAACCTTGATTGAGGCTGGTAGAACCCTATTAAGTGACACATCTCTCCCAGAATATTTCTGGGCTGAGGCAGTAAACACTGCATGCCATGTAATTAATAGGGCTTCTATCACCAAGAGCCACAATAAGACCCCCTATGAGATTGTGAAAGGCAGAAAACCAAATCTATCCTATTTCAGGATCTTTGGTTGTAAATGCTATATACTTAACAATGGTAAGTCTTACTTAACCAAATTTGCTGCCAAATCCTAAGAGGGGATCTTTGTTGGGTACAACAATAATAGTAAGGCTTATAGAGTCTACAACTTGACTACTTAAGTTATAGAAGAGTCAGTACATGTAGTACTTGATGAAGCTAGACTCATTAATAATGAATTGTCTAGAAGTATTTGCAGCTCCACAGGTGTGACTGAAAAGATGGACAAGCTTACTATTGAAGAAAGTTCTACTGCAACACAGCAAGTGGATGATAGTGGCTGCTGTCCATGGGGAGTATTAGATGCACCTGATGTAGAAGAAGACCAAGGAGTGCAGCAAGTTGAAGTAGTTGAAGGAGTACAACCCGAAGACAGGCTGCCTCCAGCTAATAGACATCTAAGAGATCATCCAGCCAATCAAATTATTGGTGATCTAAGTCAAGGGGTACAAACAAGGAGCAGAAATCTAAGTTCAGTACTCTACTCCAGCTTTATATCCCAAGTAGAGCCAAAGAGATTTGAAGAAGCTATCCTAGACCCTCATTGGATTGAGGCTATGCAAGAGGAACTGAATCAGTTCAAGAGATGCAAAGTCTGGGAGCTTGTTCCTAAACCAAAAGACCACAACATAATTGGAACTAAGTGGATCTTTAGGAACAAGATGGATGAACATGGAGTTATTGTGAAGAACAAAGCTAGACTGGTTGCTAATGGATATAGGCAAGAAGAAGGTATTGACTTTGATCAAACCTTTGCTCCAGTAGCCAGACTGGAGGCAATAAGGATGTTCTTGGCCTATGCAACCTATCAAGGGTTTAAAATATACCAAATGGATATTATGTCAGCCTTTTTGAATGGCAATCTGAAGGAAGAAGTCTATGTGGAACAGCCATCAGGTTTTGTTGATTCAACTAAACCTAATTTTGTTTATAGACTTAGGAAGGCTTTGTATGGGTTAAAACAAGCCCCTAGGGCTTGGTATGAAACCCTGTCTAGTTTCCTTATTGAGAATAAATTCACAAGGGGGAAAATAGACAAGACTCTATTCCTTAGGAAATCCAGAGGCAAGATCATACTAGTCCAAATATATGTAGATGACATCATATTTGGGTCTACTGAAAATAGTCTTTGCAGAAAGTTTGCAAAACTTATGCAAGGACAATTTGAAATGAGAAGTATGGGGGAACTTAAGTTCTTCTTGGGTCTCCAAGATAGACAGACTGAGAATGGTTTATCCATATGCCAGTCTAAGTTCACCCTAGAACTGATAAGGAAGTATGGTATGAAATCATCCACTACCATGAAAACTCCTATGGGGTCAAGTATGTCTCTTAGCAAAGATGATGCAGGGAAACCTGTAGATGAGACTTTGTATAGAGGGATAGTTGGCTCCCTATTGTATTTGACTGCAAGTAGACCAGATATCATGTATGCTACATGTGTCTGTGCTAGGTACCAAGATTGCCCTAAAGAATCTCATTTGACAGCAGTCAAAAGAATACTGAGATATCTTAAGGGCACTCCTTTTCTAGGCCTTTGGTACCCTAGGAATGGAGACTTTGAACTGACAGGTTATTCAGATGCAGATTTTGCAGGCTGCAAGGAAGATAGGAAAAGTACAACAGGCACTGTCAATTCCTAGGTGGAAGACTGATATCATGGAGTAGCAAGAAGCAAACAAGTGTGACTATCTCCACAGCAGAATCAGAGTATGTTACTGCAGGAAGTTGCGGTGCTCAACTTCTGTGGATTCAACATCAGCTAGAAGATTATGGTATTCAAGTAAGTAGAACACCTTTATTTTGTGATTCTACTAGTGCTATTTCTATTACAAACACTCTTGTTTCCCATAGTAGGACTAAGCACATAGAAATAAAATACCATTTTCTAAGAGAACATGTAGAAAAAGGAGATATTTCCCTAGAGTATGTTAATACAGAAAATCAGCTAGCTGACATGTATACTAAGCCCTTAGATGAAACCAAATTCAATAGGTTCAAAATTGAATTAGGTATGATAAACTTAGAATAAGTTTACAAAAATGGCTAAGTAAAATAGTGTCGACACACAGAGTTGACTGTGTCGAGACAGAGAATTGGTGTCGACACTTCAGAGAAAAGGTGTCGACACATCTAGGAAGTTGGTGTCGACACTTCAGATAATTAGTGTCGACACATGCAGGGTTGGTGTCGACACATCCAAGGTGGTGTCGACACTTAAGATTTACACAGAATTAGACAAGTAAAGTCTCGACTAAGTGTCGAGCTAAGTGGTGTCGACACATATATTCTGTCGACTATACTTGTGTCGACACATAGCTGTTGAGACATTATAAGTCTGTGTCGACACTTATCAACAGTGTCGACACAATTTGAGTATTTTGACGTGCTCTTTCATCTTCGATTCTAGAAAGGTATAAATAGTTTTTTGCCATTGTCTGTCGACACGCTCACCAAAGTTTCGAGACCAAACTTGTGTGTCGACATCTTTCTTCTCTAGATTTAAATTTCTTCAAACCCTAATGGTGCCCAAGCTAGAAGAGAATGTGAATGAAGGTTATGAACTCGTGCGGCACGCATTTGATGACGCGGAACCTGATATCAAAGGCGTGATAACCCTAATAGAAGAGACAGGGTTAGAATTTCTTAATTCAGAGCCGATCAAGATCTGGAAGAAGGAGGTCCTGGAATTTCTGAATGCAGCAACCCTAGATGAAACAGGACTCAAAATTAAGTCAAGAGTTCATGGGGCAAAGGTGAAGGTCTCTCCTAAGAGTCTGAGAAAGGTACTTCAACTACCTAGGACTAAGGAAGAAGAAGATGTTTCTGCTTCTAAGACTAGAGAAGCATTAACATGGTGTGGTTTGGATTTAAATCTGAAAATAGGATCTGTTTTCAATAGGAAGGGAATGAATTTGCAAGGCAAATTTCTATCTGAAATTGTTGGCAAAGTTATCCTGAGCAAGCCTGGAGGCCATGACAGAGTCTCAGCTCACATGTTTAGCCTCATGACAAGGATTTTTTTCAAACTAGAAACTGATTGGTCTGCAGTTGTGTTTGAAAAGATAAAATAGAGTATGAAGAAGCCCAATCTGGGTAGGATACTAAGTCTATACCTAGCTAGTAGTATACCAGAGGTCATGAGTCAAGCAGCTGGATCTAAGATCAACCACATGAGGAAGATGGATATGAGAACCTTCTCAAGGTGGGACAGAGTTTTGACCAAGGAAATGCCAACTCCAGTAAAGGACACACCCCTGAAGAAGAAGAAGAAGTCAGCCCCTGTGGCTCAAGAATCATCAAGCAGCTCTAAAGAGCAAGTTGTGTTTACTCCAGATGATGAACAAGACACTAGAAATGCTGGACAATCTCCTGCTAGACAAGAAGATGCACCAAGGCAGGGGGAGCTACCAGCAGCAAGCCCAATTCACCAGGATTCAATCCAGGGGGAGCCTCTACTTATGGATGAGCCAACTCCACTAGAAAGTGAACAAGCTACTCAAACTATACTTGAGGTAATAACTGAAATTAATGAATTAGATTTCCCTATTGAGGATGATGTTTTGTCTGATTCATTACCTAATGTTAATCAGCAAACACAGACACATAGCCAACCCCAAGATGTTGTCATGGAGGACACATCTATTGCTGATCTAGTGGTTGATGAGATAAGAGAATCTCCAGCTCATACTCAACAGGAATTTACCCTAAAAGAGCTATTCCCAGATCTTCTCCAAACAGACTTTGAGAAAGAAAGTGCTGCTGCTGAGGGGGAGAAGACCCATGTTGAAGGGGAGCCTGTAGATATTGTTGAGGAAACTGCAAGGCAGGAGACTGAGGTGCCCAAAGCTGCTAAAGGGCTACAAAGGACTGAGAAGGAGTTACCTCCAAGTCCTAAGGACAGAGTGGAAATTGCTAGCACATCTGCATCAGAAGATGAAGAGGCTGCAAGAGCCAAGAAGAGGAAATTTCAAGTTTTCAAGAGGAGGAGCCAGACATATAAGAAAGCTTTATAAACAATAGCACCACAGCCTGCACCACAGCCAGCTCCATCTACAGATTTCAGTTCTTTGATGGTTGCACTACAGATAAAGATGGATGAGCAAAGACAGGCTTTGCAATCTTATATGGATGAAGGGCATAAGTCACTACAGTTTGATCTGGCCCAAGATATTAAGTCCATCAGATTTGAAATGAATCTGAATAAGAAAGAAATGACTGACTGCAATAATTACACAAGTAGATGAAATTGCAGTGAAGCAAGGCTATGTCCTGGAGAACTAGCTGAGAATGAATGATAATCTCACAGCTTCACATAATGCAATAATTACAGAAATGAAGAATATAGCTACTGGTCAAACTACAGCAAGTGCTACTGCCAAGGCTGAATTTGACAAGCAATTGCAAGAAAGTCTCATTGCTGTTAAAACTGCTATACAAGAATCTCAAAAGGCTATAACTGACAAGCTCCAAAGGTTGAAACCTTTCTTTAAGGATGGAGTAAACTATTTGGATGCATAAATAAGATTTCAGAAAGATGATCTGAGGGATCACATTGTTAGAGAAGTCATAAAGGGAGAGAGGGTGTTAGTCAAAGCCAGCTCTGATCATGCCAAATGGATTTCAAATTCCATCAGAGCCACCCTTGGTTATCCTCCATTGTGTAATGATGACAATGTGGCAGAGTCTGGGATTAATCCTGTATATCTTGGAGGAGAGCAAGCTGAAGTAGCTCAAGTGATCTATCCTCCACCAGACTTTGATATGATACATCAAGATATACAGTCTATGTATAGTCCTCCTGAAGGAAAGCAAAATGTCATCATAGAGAAAGTAGTTCATCCAGTATCTGAGGCTATACTGAAAGAACAAGAGGCTTTGCAGAAAGAACAAGAAGCCCAATTGTCTAAGAAGAGATTCAGGGAGCAAGCAGAATTGAGGCCTGACTTTGAACAATGGAGCCCCACTTCCAGGAATATTATTTTGACTGCATGGAAGGCTGCCAAGGACAATATCCAAGATAGAAACAAGTGGTTTTCTGAACTGGAGTGGAGGAAGCATGAGACCAGGCAAGAGGCAATTGTGCAATATAGAAGAAAGGCTAAGATGGGAAAGCTACCTCCTACTGCCCAAGAGCCTAGCAAGTACTTTCCTAAGCCTTATCATTACTTTGAAAGGCAGAAGATCAAAGCAGAAGATTTGAAGAAGAAGGATCTTAAAGGAAAGAAGCCTGCTGCTGCTGAAGACACTGAAGCTCCTGTCCAAGCAAAGATACAATCAGGAAAGGGCATTATGATCAAGGAGCCTGAGAAGCAGTAGGATAGAATTTATCTTTAGTTTACAGTTGTAATCATTTGATTTTAAACTCTCTGTAAACTTTTGAATCATGAAATGTTGAAGTTCTTAGAACTATGTGATATGTGTTAAATTTATTACATTATTGTTCTGAGATATTTGTGTATACATGTTTGTTTATACATGATTATGTACTTACCCTGTTATATAATCTTGTTTTACATCATACTGTGATTTTGTTATGTATGGTGTATATCATTGACTAAGGGTTATGACTTCTCCAAATAGGGAGAGATTGTTGGGTACATTTGAATACATGTACCTGATTTGAAGAAGCCTCGCCCTACTCAATGATATGCATCAAAATGTATTTGATGTGTTTTGAGTTTAGTTGTGCAGCTTAAGTATTTGCAGGGAAAGCTGAAAAGATTCCAAGTCCATGTGTCGACACCCAGAATAAAAGTGTCGACACTTAAGAAGACTTGTGTCGACACCCAGAGAAACAGTGTCGACACTTGGAGTAATTGTGTCGACACCAGGGATGCAGAGTCAACACCTGAAGGAAGGTGTCGACACATACAGGCTGTGTCGACACTCAATGAAGAAATGACCAGAGAAGCAGTGTCGACACTTAGAAGCAGTGTCGACACCCAGAGGAACTTTGTCGACATCAGAAAGTGTCGACACTTGGAGGCTGTGTCGACACTCAGCAAAAGTTCAACAAATTCTAAGTACAAGTGTCGACACAAAGGAGATGTGTCGACACTCAGCCAAAGTCTCAACACATGAACAAAGTGTCGACACTAGGAGGCTGTTTCGACACTCAGCAAATTTCAATGAAGTCTAAGTACAAGTGTCAACACAAGGAGAAGTGTCGACACTCAGCAAGTATCAACACAGAAGGCATGTGTCGACACTAAGAAAATGTGTCGACACTCAGCGAGTATCAACACAAGAAGATGTGTCGACACAAAGGAGTTGTGTCGACACTTACAAGAAATCAGCAAAGTATCAAAGAAGAAGGACTTGTGTCGACACACAGGATCAGTGTCGACACATGTTGAAGAAGCAATGTCGCGAAGTAAATTCTACAACACAAGGAGTTGTGTCGACACCTTGAAGGCTAATGTCGACACTTAGTCTACTTGTGTCGACACTTAGTCTATAAGTGTCGACACTTAAAGACAGACTGTCTCGACACTTTCAGACAGTTACAGATATTTCAAGAATTGACTGGATGACATGATAGCTGCCATTCCAGCCAGTCTACTGCAACTGTCAGAGTTGTCAGAAAGTCGTTAGAAACCGGAGCAGCCGGTCACCATGAAGAAGGCCTATATATAGGCTCATTCTGTCAACATAAGAAGAAGATTAACAACAATAGATTGAGAAAAAGATCAATCAATTCATTGAAAAATCAATTCAAGTGAAGATCTAAGTAGTTGGAGAGAGAGATCTCCTTCCAAGAAGATAGCTGTTGAACCAGGCCGTGAAGAAGGGTTCAGATTGAGATCTGAATCTTATGTTGTAGTGATTGAAGATCAGCTGCATAGAGAATCAACCCTATTGTGTTCTACATTCAAGAAGCTTTGAAGAAAGCCAAGTGAGGTTGATCTCAGCAGAGTTCTTCCAAGAACTCATCAAGAAACCTGTCAACTCTTCTCTCTTATTCTGAGTTGAGGTTATACACTTTGTATTTTTAATTTCTTATAGGATCCTTAGGGATCTGAGTTATAAGCCTGGAATTATAAAGGCTGAGTGGTAGGGCCTGTGTGACTGAGTGTAGGAGATCTATTTCTCTGAGTGTAGGCCTGTTGTAGGTTGAGTGTAGGCCTTGTGGCTGAGTGTAGGTCTTTGGAGAAGACTGAGTTGTAGGGTTGTTGAGCCTGAGTTGTAGGAGTGGGATCACTCTGAGCTGTAGGAACCTATTTGGGGTTTTGAGTGTAAGATCTGAGGATCTGAGGAATAGTGGAGGAGTTTGGCTGAATCTAGTACACTACTAGATAGGCGAAGGGAGAAAGTGGATGTACCCAAACCTTGGGGAACCACTATAAAACTGTGTGTACTCTGTGTCTGTGTGATGCTGTGATTGCTGTGCTGAATTGCTGTGAAGAAGTATTTATAATTCTGTGATATAATCTTCCTAAAAGTTTAAAAAGATAAGGTCACCTATTCACCCCCCCCCCCCTCTAGGTGATTAGGTACAATTTCTTTCAGTATTATACCTATCATGGCTGCTTGAGCCTTTTCTTTGCCGATCACCATCGCGTCGTGATCTTCTATAAGAGGCATCCATGCCTTTCCATTGCTTCTTCTTGTTCAGGAATTTCTTGAACTGCCGAGAGAGTAGTGAGAACTCTCCTTCTGATAGTTTAGAGCCCGAGGTGATTGGCTCTGAGGTTTTTTCTTCACTAACTTCTGGTGCTGGAGTAGGAGGAACATCCTTGGACTTCTTAGAGGTGTCTGCCTTTAAAGCGATAGACTTCTCTTTGAATGTAGACTTATTTTTCTCTTCTTCATCCTTCCTGGTATTGAGTTGGAGCTCATAGGACATCAGCTTCCCGAAGAGATTTTGAGGATCTGTTTAGGCCAGTTTTCCAAACTCCCTGATAGCACAGACCTTGTTACCCCATTCCTTAGTTAAGGATCTCAAGAACTTATCATTCAGCTTTCCATTAGTGAAGACTCTGTCGTATACCCTTAGCCCATTCACTATCTTGAAGAAGTTCTCAAACGTATCAGCAATGGTTTCTTTGTTTCCTTGTCGGAAATCCTTATACTTTTGATTAAGTAGGGATCTTCTATCATCCCTCACTTCCTCGGTACCATCCATCAAGGTAACTAATGACTGCCACATCTCCTTTGCAGACTGGCAGTGAATAAGATTTTGCAGCATTGAATCACCGACTGCACTTGCTATGATATTTTTCGCCTTTTTTGTCCAATGAGACAAGTGCAATCTCATCCTTGTCTAGATCCATAAGTTTCTTGGGGACTTTCTTAGTAGGATCTATAGTGGAGACGGTCATGGGAATATAAGGACCTTCTTCAACTATCATGAAGATCCTTGGATCCACAACTTCCATGAAGAACTTGATTCTTTCTTTCCACATAGGGAAATTATTTTTGTTGCACAAAGGAAGCTTGGCAAAATCTTTAGCCTTGTCCATTTGATAGATCTCAAATGACAACTATTTAAGGATTTGATCAAGGTGTTAACCTTTTAACGATCAAACTTCCTCTGATACCAATTGAAATATAATAGTTGCCAACCTAAATCACCTAGAGGGGGGTGAATACGTGAGTTGTGCGTCTTTTTGCGGAATAAAAAAAATCTCAACCAAAGCACAGAACTATCTACCAAACAAGCAAACACAGACGACGCAAGATTTATAGTGGTTCCCCAACCTTGGGTACATCTACTTTCCCTCACCGATCTAGCAATATACTAGACTCGGCTACTCCACTATCTCGGATTGGAAAACAATCCTACCCTCAGAACAAGGTTCCTACAAACTCGATCCACAAACGGATCTACCCTCCGAAGACCAAACTTCCGACAATCTCGGAGTTGAACAATCCTATACTCGGAGAAATCTTCTCCTACAATAATGAAATACAGCAGTACAGAAATACAAATAGTGAATATCTGGTTCAGATCTGCAACAGAAAATCAGAAAATCCTTCTTCTAGGCATGCGACTTTATCGGAATATTGAAGAAGAATTTCGGCAAGATCAGATCTGGAACTTCTCGACTTTACACGATCGAAAGAGTAGATGAATCGTTGAGCGGAGATCTCGATCCGTAGAGTCTTCTTAATCTTAATCCTCTGAAAAGAAGAAATCCTAGCCGGTCGGAATTCAGCGATGGCAGCGGCGGCGAGTTTCCAGTTCTTGCAGAGAGAGAGAGGAGACAGAATTCTTTTGGAAAGAGACGGCTGCAAAACTTAGAATAATTTTCTTCTTGAAAACTTAGGGTTTGTCGGTTTGACAAGACCTTTTATAGGAGACAAGAAGATTAGACTTAAATGATTTATAAAGAGAAAGACACGTGGACCAATGTTGGGTATTGTATCCACAATGTACCTGATTTGAAGAAGCCCCTGGACAAGCTAAGGTCAATAGACTATGTATTTGATAAACTCTTTCTAGTTGTGCTTGCAGTTTTTCCACGCTAAGTGCACACCAATGTCAGGGTGCAGTAGGTCAATATACACGGGTCTGCACGACGTAATCTCTCGTTGAGCAGATCAGTATGTTGGCCTACGTGTACTCTCTCTATTGGAGTGCACTTACTTTCAAGCACAGGGCTGTAAATATGCAGGAGCAGACAAGGAGCAAGGATGGGTCAAGGAGCACCTCATAGGTGGAAAGACGAAAATTCGTCTAAGTTTAAATCGACGAGAATCACCAAGTGATTCTCGGCGATTCGGCGAGAATCACTTGGGATTCTCGCCGATTCGTCGAGAATCAGTAGTTGATTCTCGCTGCACTCGACCCAGCCACTTCTAAGCGAGCACCTCTGCTTCTAAGTAAGAATTGACGAGAATCACCAAGTGATTCTCGTCGAATCGTCGAGAATCACTGGTTGATTCTCGCCGTCTCGACCTGGCCTAAAGCAGTGCGTGCAACCAAGGCAAATTCGACGAGAATCAATCTTGATTCTCGCCGAATCGTCGAGAATCACCTTTGATTCTCGACGAATCGGCGAGCATCACTTTCGATTCTCACCGATTTTAACTTGGGCGTTTTTCTGGATCTTCCTGAACCGGATTCTGCCGCTGTCAATGTTCTGGACCGGTTTTCGGGATTTTTCTTGTGGGTCCCACAACGGTCAAATTAGTAGTATCTACAGTATATATACGGGTATTTTGAACTGTAGACACACAGAGAAAGAAGCCGAGCAGAGCAAACCCTAAAATCGCGAAATCGCTCCGCCGCATCCGTCGCCGCTCGCGCTAGTCAGCCGCCGCTGTTGATCGCGTTTCTTCCCAATCTCCGGCGATAGAAGCTTAGCCAAGCTTAGAGTCTCACGCGTCTATCCAGAGATCTCTTGTCTCTCGATTTGTAGATCGGGAAAGTGTTCCCCATCCGAATCGATCGAGACGACCGATCCTCGAGTGACCGTTGGTAGACCTAGCTAGCTTCGCTACGAAGATTGGATCTCTATTTTCAGCAGCCGCTCATCATCATAGCCGCCGATCCCGAAGCTAGCCGCCGCTCGTGTTGCCGTCGCCGGTTCCGGGGAGATCCTCTCCAAGAGAGACCAAGGTTGTAGACTCTTCGTTGACTTCACGAACACGTCGTCGAACGAAGATGTTGAAGTTGGTGACCGGGCGGCCTGGCGGTTTGTATTGGCGGGTTGGAGACCGCGCGGTGTGGCGGTCTGTCTCAGCCGGCTTGGAGACTGGGCGGTCTGGCGGTCTTCGCTTTCTCTCTGGTGGTAGCCGTGCGGTTAGCCCTGTTGTCTAACCGCGCGGTTTGTGCGGTTTGTCTTGTATAGTCCGCTTAGTCCTGTAATTTTTAGTCCCACATCTCTTATTTGTATTCTCTCATCTCTCCTCCATTCTATATAAGGGAGGGCATACCTTTGTAATAGATATCTTTTTTGGATAATAAAGTTTCAATTATTCAAAAGCTTATCCGCTTGTTCTCTACTTTTCGCTTCTTTTCGCTACTTTCTAACATGGTATCAGAGGACACGGTCATTTCCTCCTGATTCTGTGCGCTCTCTGTTGTTCGTGGCTTATTTTCCGCGTTCTGCGACTTATTCGCGGCTTGCCTTCTCTTCTGTCCGCGCGGCTTGTTTCTATCCGTGCGGCTTGTTTCTGACTGCTGCCCTGTTCGCGCGGCTTGCTTCTTCTTGGTTCTCTTCTCCTACTACTATTCGTCGCAGCGACCTGTTTCCTTGTCGCCACGCTCCTTGTTCTTTCTTGCCTCTCTGACTTCCTAGTCGTTGCGGCCTTGTCTCTACCCGCTGCGGACTTCTTCTCCCTGTCTGCCTCTGCTTTCCCTATTACCGCTTGTCTCTATTCTCGCGGTTTGCTGCTGTGATCTGCCTGACCGTGCGGGTTGTTCCTTTTTCACCCGCATCTTGGTCGCGGTCACCTGCTCTTCTCTTCTCTTCTGTTCGCTCGGCCTTCTCAGTCCGCGCGACCTCTTCCCCGCTGGGCCTTTGCCTGCTTTTTTTCTCCGCTTGCTTCTCCGTCTGCCCGCGCGCCCTGTCCGCGCGGATTGCCCCTTCTTTTTCGCGACCTTTTTCGCGATCTCCTCTATTCACCGTGCTCTACTTCTTGTTGCCTTCTACCCGCTCCTGCTTGCTAGTCGCCCCGGCCTCATCTTTGGCCGTGCGACTTGTTCTCCTCTGTTCGCCCGACTTTTTCAGGCCGTGCGACTTCTTTCCCTCTGCTTTGCTCGGCTTCTTGGAAGCGGCCTTCCTAGCCGCCCGACCTGTGTTCTGGTCGCCCGGCTTGGTGCTTTTTTCTCTTCTCGCGGCTTGTTCCTCTCGTCGCGGTTTGTTCCTCTCTTGCTTCCATGGCTTTCCTCTCCTCCAGCCTGTCCGCCTCCATGGTCACCTCTTCTGGTAGTGCTCATGTTGTGACTCGCGGATGATGGCTCATCGACTCTGGTGCAACAAATCATATGACAGGCAACCCTTAATGTTTCTCTCTTCTTGACACACAGGCTCAGTTGCCCCCGGTCATTGTTGCTGATGGATCTCCCTCCCCGGTCCATGGGATGGGCATGGTTCAAGTCACTCCATCTCTCTGCTTTGCTGATACCCTCTATATGCCCAAGTTTCCGTGCAATTTATTATCGGTTACTTCTTTATGCAAGCAACTACGGTGTTCTGTCACATTCACCCCTACCTCTTGTGCTTTTCAGGATCCGGACTCCCAACGGACGATTGCTACCGGGACTGAGAGTGGTGGCCTCTACTTCCTCGACAACGTTTCTGCTCTATCCGCCTTCTCCTCCTCCTCTACAGATCTTCTCCAATGGCATCTTCGCCTTGGACATGCTCCTCCCCGAATTCTACGACAGCTCCTGCCGCACCTCCCTCCTCATCATCCTCCTCTAAACTGTGATACCTGTCAACTTGGCAAACATCACCGCTCCTCCTTCCCACCAACACAAAGTCGGGGCTCTTCCCATCTGTTCGACCTCGTTCACTCTGACATATGGGGTCCCGCTCCTAACCTCACCATCGGTCGGGGTAGTTCCTATTTTGTCACCTTCATTGATGATTTCTCTCGATGTACGTGGGTATATCTTCTCAAAGATCGCTCCGAGTTGTTCTCTGTTTGGACCTCCTTTTATTCTATGGTTAAAACTCAGTTTGCTACGTCTATTAAACTCCTTCGTTCTGACAATGCTAAGGAGTATCTTAGCCACGACTTCTCCTCCTTTTGTACTCACCATGGTGTTATTCGTCAAACCAGCTGTGTCTACACCTCACAACAAAATGTGGTGGCGGAACGCAAAAACCGTCACCTCCTTGATGTCGCTCGCACTATGATGACTCAAATGCATGTTCCTCGCTCCTATTGGGGCTATGCTGTCCTCCTCTCCTGCTATCTCATCAATCGTCTTCCCTCCACCGTTCTCCACGGTGCTACCCCCTTCTCCATTCTTTATCTGGATAAGGATCCCTTTCCTCTTCCTCTACACATCTTTGGGTGCACCGCTTTTGTGCACTCTCCCGCTGCCACCCGTGATAAACTCTCACCACGTGCCACCAAATGTGTCTTTCTGGGCTACTCTCCCACTCAGAAAGGATATTGTTGCTTTGACCCTGTTACCCGCAAGCAATTTGTCTCTGCGGATGTCACCTTCTTTGCCAATGCATCTTACTTCTCTCCCACTTCCTCTTCTACTCCTCCTGCTCCTACTTCTCCTACCAACCCATCCATTCCCTCTGTTAGAAAGTAGAGAACAAGAAGCGAAAAGTAGAGAGCAAGAGAACAAACTTTTGAATAATTGAAATTTTATTATCCAAAAAAGATATCATTTACAAAGGTATGGCCTCCCTTATATAGAATGGAGGAGATAAGAAAGAGAGTATACAAACAATGTGGGACTAAACATCTACAGTACTGAGCGGCTAGAATAATGGAGACCGCATAGGCCGCGCGGTTAGACAGGTGGGCTAACCGCTCGGCAACTCCAGCAGGATAGAACAAACCGCAGAGGTAGCCCGACAGACCGCCCGGTCTACAAACCGCTGGATCAGACCGCTAAGCCGCTCGGTCAACAAACCGCTGGATCAGACCGCCAAGCCGCCCGGTCTAATACTTCAACACTCCCCCTCAAGCTGGAGCATAGATATCAATCATGCCCAGCTTGTCACAAATGCGGAAGAAGGAAGTAGAAACCGGCTTGGTGAAGATATCTGCCAACTCCTTGTCAGAGGTGACAAAAGGAGTACAAATCTGTTTCTTCAAAATCTCCTCCCGAATGAAGTGACAGTCAACCTCTATATGCTTCGTTCTCTCATGGAAGACCGGATTCCTGGATATGTGTATAGCGGCCTTGTTGTCACAGAACATAGGGAGAGGACAATCATATACCTCGCCCAGGTCAAGCATGAGAGCCCGCAACCACTTTAACTCACACGTAGTTGACGCCATACTCCGGTATTCTGCTTTGGCACTGGATCTGGAAACAACAGACTGTTTCTTGCTCTTCCAACTCACGAGATTACCTCCAACAAAGGTACAAAAACCTGACGTGGATTTACGATCGCCTTTGTCATCTGCGTAACTTGAATCTGAGTAGGCCTCAACCCTCAGATGGCCATTCTTCTGGAAGAGTAACCCTCTGCCCGGTGCTGCTTTGATATACTCTAAAATCTTCAGGGCGGACTGAAGATGACACTCCCTGGGAGCTTGCATAAACTGACTGACCTTGCCTACAGCGTAGGCGATGTCGGGTCTAGTCACCGTGAGATAGATGAGTTTGCCTACCAAACGTCTGTACCGTGTGACATCAGATAGAGGAGGCGATTCATCCGTCCACGTTTTGTCTTCTCCAACAGCCATGGGAAGATGAGCTGGTTTGGCACCTGTCAAGCCTGCTTCTCGAAGAAGATCAAGGGCATACTTCCGTTGAGAGAGAACCAAGGAGTCAGGTTTCCGAGAGATTTCTATCCCCAAAAAGTATTTTGGGGAGCCCATATCCTTCGTGACCAAGTGCTGACGGAGGTGCTTCTTCGTCAAGTCCACCCCATCTCGGTCATCACCAGTAAGGAGAATATCATCCACATATACGGCCAAAACCACCAGTCCCGAGGCCGTTTTGCGAATGAATAAGGAGTGATCGGCTGAACTCCTTTGAAAGCCGATGGTTGCCACAAGACCACTGAATTTTTCGAACCATGCCCGAGGGCTCTGCTTTAGGCCATAAATGGCCTTCTTCAAATGACAGACACGTGTCTCCCCCTGAGCAACATACCCAGGAGGTTGCTCCATATAGACGTCCTCCTGAAGATCGCCATAGAGAAAGGCATTCTTCACATCAAGCTGGGAAATATCCCAAGCCCGGTTAACAGCCACAGAAAAGAGAACCCGGATGGTGCTGAGGCGAGCAACCGGAGAGAAGGTATCAAAGTAATCAACGCCATAAGTCTGAGTAAAGCCCTTGGCCACCAGCCGGGCTTTGTAGCGATCCACAGTGCCGTCGGGGTGAAACTTCACAACAAAGACCCAGCGACAGCCAACCACATCAGTGCCCACGGGAGGAGGAACCAGGGTCCAGGTACCCCGTTCAGTAAGAGTAGCCATCTCCTCATCCATGGCAGACTTCCAATGAGGGAGAGCAAGAGCCTCTTGGTAGGTACGAGGAGTAGAAGTAGCAGAGATAGCCAAGGCAAAACACCTGCGAGAAGGAGAAAGCTGATCATAAGAAACAACAACCGTGAGCGGGTGTTGAGTACACGCCCGCACCCCTTTGCGAAGGGCAATGGGAACATCCAGATCATCGAGAGCATCGGCGACGGGAGCGTAAGCGACCGGAGCGTCCGTGGCGGAGAAGGCTGGCCCGGGACTAGAGAGAGACGGCAGCGGAGAGGAGGGTGGAGGGTTGGGTGGGGAGACGGACTGGGAAGGAGTGGGTGGAGGAGGAGACGAAGGTGGGAAAACGTCGAGAGGTGTGGAAGGAACGGAGATATCAGAAGGAAGAGAAGGAAGAGAAGAGGAAGGAGAGAAATAGGAAGCATTTTCGAAAAAAGTCACATCTGCGGAGACAAACTGCTTGCGGAGAAGGGGATCAAAGCAGCAATAGCCTTTTTGAGCGGTAGAGTACCCCAAAAAGACACATTTGGTGGAACGGGGGGAAAGCTTGTCGCGGGTAGCGGAGGGAGCGTGAACAAAGGCCGTACAGCCAAAGACACGGAGAGGAAGAGGAAAAGGTTCCTGGTGGGGGTAGAGAAGAGAGAAGGGAGTCCGGCCGTGGAGGACCGTGGAGGGAATGCGATTGATAAGATAGCAAGCGAGGAGCACAGCGTAGCCCCAGTAGGAGCGAGGGACGTGCATCTGCGCCATGAGAGTACGCGCAACATCAAGCAGGTGACGGTTTTTACGCTCCGCCACCCCATTCTGTTGGGAGGTGTAAACATAGGTCGTTTGATGAATGAGACCGTGTTGGTGAAAGAACGCGGAGAACTCATGAGACAGATATTCCTTGGCATTATTAGAACGTAAGACTTTAATAGAGATAGCAAATTGAGTCTTAATCATAAAGTAAAAAGATTGCCAAACAGAAAACAGTTCAGAGCGATCCTTTAAGAGATACACCCAGGTACATCGAGTAAAATCATCGATAAAAGTGACAAAATAGGAACTGCCCCGACCAACTGTGAGGGTAGGAGCAGGACCCCATACATCAGAATGAATAAGATCAAAAATGCGAGAGGAGCCACGGCCTTGCTTCGGCGGGAAGGAGGAGCGATGATGTTTGCCAAGCTGACACGCATCACAGTTGAGCGGAGAACTGGTGGGAGGTAAGTGGGGCAGAAGCTGACGAATAAGCCGAGGAGGAGGATGTCCAAGACGAAGATGCCACTGAAGGAGATCGGTGGAGGAGGAGTAGGCAGAAAGAGCGGAAACATCGTCGAGGAAGTAGAGGCCGCCGCTCTCAGTCCCAGTAGCAATCGTCCGCTGGGTCCTCGGGTCCTGAAAAGAACAAGTAGTAGGAGTGAATAAAACGGAGCACTGAAGTTGCCGGCATAAAGTAGTAACAGATAACAAGTTGCACGGGAACTTCGGGACATAGAGGGTATCCTCAAAGCAAAGCGATGGAGTGAGTTGAACCATGCCCGTCCCATGAACCGGAGACGGGGAACCATCCGCCACACGAACTGGGGGTAAGCGGTCATGGGTCTCAAGACGGGAGAAGCAATGAGGGTTGCCCGTCATATGATTGGTGGCACCGGAGTCAATCAGCCATTTACCTTGGGTAACGACGTGGGCACTACCTGACGTCGTGGCCACCGAGGCAGACGGCCTAGAAGAGGCGGAGGCCGAAGGAGCATCACCGGAAGGGCGAAGATGAGGATGTTTCTGCCAGCAGCGGTCAACAGTATGACCAGTACGATTACAGTGAGAGCAGAAGAACCAGGAGGAACCCCGTCCGCCAGAGGAGCTTCGGCCACTCGGGCCCCCCCGCTGAGCTTGGTGAGCAGAGGAGTCCTGGGAAGGGGGGAGGCCAACAGAGGCCGCTGGAGGAGTGAAGTAACGGCGGCAATGCGAGCCGCAGTGGCATCCAAAGTAGGAGATTCCGCCTCACCCAAGATCTGCTGGCGGATCATATCATAAGAGTCGGGAAGACGAAGAAGATAACAAACAACCAGGAGTTCCTGGAAGTGTTTGTGTTGGTCGGCCAAGTCCGCGGAGAAGGGGCGATTCTGGAGGATTTCAGCCCCAAGGGCCTGAACCTGCTGATAAGCCGCAGCTGGGGACATGGAAGGGCGGGCGAAGAGGTCCGCATAGAGAGTATAAATGCGGGATGTCTGGCCCCCCTTAGAATAGAGAGCAGCGAGGTGAAGCCATGCGGCCTTGACCGTCTCATCATGGCGAATGACGGGAAGGCACTCATCAGAAAGGCTGTTGGCCAGCCAGGTGCGAACAAGAGCATCACTCGCATCCCAGTCATCAAACTCAGGAGAGGTGCGAGGAGGAGGGTCATCGGTGAGGTGATGACGCTTGCGTTGAGAACGAAGGAGAAAGGTGAAAGAGACGCTCCAATCGGGATAGTTGGAGCCCACAAGCTTGGAAAGGGTGCCAAGGTTGCCCGAAGGAGGAGGAGGAGAAGGAGCTGCAGGAGTAGTGGTGAGACCGGAGGTAGTCATAGAACCCGGAAGCAGAAGAAGCCGCACGAACAGGAGCGGTTAGAAAAACAGAGGAAGCCGCGCGAACAGTAGCGGCTAGAAAGAGACACTGCGGGGAAGAGGTCGCGCGGACTGAAAAGGCCGAGCAAACAGAAGAGAGGAGAAGAGCAGGTGACCGCGACCAAGATGCGGGTAAGAAAGAGACAACCCGCACGGTCAGGCAGATCACAGCAGCGGCTAGAAGGTGGTCAAAGGCTCGGCGGGGAAGAAGTCGCACGAACTGAGAAGCCCGAGCGAACAGAAAAGAGGAGAAAAGCTGGCGACCGCGACCAAGATGCGGGTGAGAAAGGAACAACCCGCACGGTCAGGCAGATCACAGCAGCAATCCGCGAGTAGAGAGACAATACACACGCGGACAGGGACAGGCCGCAACGACTAGGAAGTCGGAGAGGCAAGAAAGAACAAGGAGCGCGGCGACAACGAAACAGGTCGTTGCGACAACAAGGAGAAGAGAACCAAGAAGGAGCAAGCCGCGCGAACAGATTGGCGGACAGAACCAAGCCGCGCGGATAGAAACAGGCCGCGCGGATAGAAGAGAGGGCAAGCCGCGAAACAAGTCGCAGAGCGCGGAAAAGAAGTCGAGAACAACAGAGGGCGCACAGAATCAAGAGGAAATGACCGTGTCCTCTGATACCATGTTAGAAAGTAGAGAACAAGAAGCGAAAAGTAGAGAGCAAGAGAACAAACTTTTGAATAATTGAAATTTTATTATCCAAAAAAGATATCATTTACAAAGGTATGGCCTCCCTTATATAGAATGGAGGAGATAAGAAAGAGAGTATACAAACAATGTGGGACTAAACATTTACAGTACTGAGCGGCTAGAATAATGGAGACTGCATAGGCCGCGCGGTTAGACAGGTGGGCTAACCGCTCGGCAACTCCAGCAGGATAGAACAAACCGCAGAGGTAGCCCGACAGACCGCCCGGTCTACAAACCGCTGGATCAGACCGCTAAGCCGCTCGGTCAACAAATCGCTGGATCAGACCACCAAGCCGCCCGGTCTAATACTTCAACACCCTCTGCTCCCACTGATGTTCCACCCGCTCCACCCACTCCACCGTCTTCCCCATCCTCCTCATCTCCACCCTCTACTCCCCTTTCTCCCTCCACTCCGCTGCCATCTCTCTCTACTCCTGGGCCAGCTCTCTCCACCACGGATACTCCGGATACTGAGGCACCTGCTGACCTGGATCTCCCGATTGCTCTTCGCAAAGGGGTTCGGGCCTGTACCCACCATCCGCTTGCTGCAGTTGTTTCCTACGATCGTCTTACCCCTGCTCGCCGAGCTTTTGCACTGGCTATCTCGGCCACTGCCACCCCCCGTTCCTACCAGGAGGCCCTTACTATTCCTCACTGGAAAGTTGCCATGGATGAGGAGATTGCTACTCTCACTGAACGGGGTACCTGGACCCTTGTTCCGCCTCCTTTCGGCACAAATGTTGTTGGTTGTCGCTGGGTCTTCGTGGTGAAGTTTCTCCCAGATGGCAGTGTGGATCGTTATAAGGCTCTCCTGGTTGCCAAGGGTTTTACCCAAACTTATGGGATTGATTTCTTTGACACTTTCTCTCCCGTGGCTTGCCTCGGCACTATTCGGGTTCTTCTCTCTGTGGTTGTCAACAGGGATTGGCCCATCTCGCAGCTAGATGTTAAGAATGCCTTCCTCTATGGTGATCTGCAGGAAGATGTTTACATGGAGCAACCTCCTGGGTATGTTGCTCAGGGGGAGACACGGGTATGCCGGCTAAGGAAGGCTATCTATGGCCTCAAGCAGAGTCCTCGTACCTGGTTTGACAAGTTCAGTGGCATTGTTGCGGCCATTGGTTTTACACGAAGCTCAGCAGATCACTCCTTGTTTGTTTGGAAAACCGCCTCTGGTCTTGTTGTTCTTGCGGTTTATGTTGATGACATTCTTCTTACTGGCGATGACCAGGATGGGGTATTGATGACCAAGAAACACCTTCGTCAACATTTGGTTACAAAAGATATGGGCTCCCCGAAATACTTTCTGGGGATTGAAATCTCTAGAAAGCCCAACTCCATGGTCCTTTCACAACGGAAGTATGCTCTTGATCTTTTAAAGGAGGCAGGACTCACTGGTGTTAAACCTGCACGTTGTCCTATGCCTGCTGGAGAAGACAAAACTTGGACAGATGACTCACCTCTTCTCTCTGATCTTACGAGATACCGGCGTCTGGTGGGCAAGCTCATATATCTCACGGTAACCAGGCCCGACATCTCTTATGCTGTTGGCAAGGTGAGCTAGTTCATGCAAGCTTCGAGGGAGTGTCATCTACAATCTGCTCTGAGGATATTAGAGTATATTAAAGCTGCTCCAGGGAAAGGACTCCTATTTCAGAAGAATGGTCACCTAAGGGTTGAAGCTTACTCTGATTCTAGCTATGCGGATGACAAAGGGGACCGCAAATCGACTTCAGGTTTCTGCACATTTGTTGGAGGCAATCTTGTGAGTTGGAAGAGCAAGAAACAGTCTGTTGTTTCCAGGTCTAGTGCAGAGGCGGAATATCGTAGCATGGCATCGACTACATGTGAGTTGAAGTGGTTGAGGGCTCTCATGCTTGACTTAGAAGAGGTTTACAACTATCCTCTTCCTATGTTCTGTGACAATAAGGCCGCGATACACATTTCCAAAAATCCGGTCTTTCATGAGAGAACAAAACACATAGAAGTCGACTGTCATTTTATTCGGGAAGAAATATTGAAGAAACAGATTTGCACTCCATTCGTCACGTCCGACAAAAAGTTGGAAGATGTCTTCACCAAGCCGGTGTCCGCTTCCTTTTTCCACATCTGCGATAAGCTGGGCATGATCGATATATATGCTCCAGCTTGAGGGGGAGTGTTGAAGTTGGTGACCAGGAGGCCTGGCGGTTTGTATTGGCGGGTTGGAGACCGCGCGGTATGGCGGTCTGTCTCAGCCGGCTTGGAGACTGGGCGGTCTGGCGGTCTACCCTGGCGGTCTTCGCTTTCTCTCTGGTGGTAGCCGTGCGGTTAGCCCTGTTGTCTAACCGCGCGGTTTGTGCGGTTTGTCTTGTATAGTCCGCTTAGTCCTGTAATTTTTAGTCCCACATCTCTTATTTGTATTCTCTCATCTCTCCTCCATTCTATATAAGGGAGGGCATACCTTTGTAATAGATATCTTTTTTGCATAATAAAGTTTCAATTATTCAAAAGCTTATCCGCTTGTTCTCTACTTTTCGCTTCTTTTCGCTACTTTCTAACAGAAGAGGAACACCGTAGTCGCCAAACGAAGTTTGTATCTCGTGTACATTCTATATTTACTTTTGTTGTAAAGGAACGTTTGTTCCGTGTTGTAAGGGTTGGGTGGAACCCGTTTTGTGGGAGTGTTGACTCTCACGTGTGGAAGGGTTCCTTCCGATAGTGCAGGGATTGGATTTCAATCCTGTTGGAGAAGAGACCGAGTCGTCCCTTGTTGGGAGATAGGTCGAAGGGGGAAAGTGGATGTACCCAAGTCGGGGAACCACTATAAATTGCTTGTGTATTCTGTGTGTTGTGCTTTTTATTTTTATTGTGCAGGTACATTCATAAATTCCGCAAAAGCGCTACACGTCACCTATTCCCCCCCCCATAGGTGCACATAGTTAACACTAGGTGGACTTTTAAGTGGTATCAGATGGAGGTTCCTCATCAAAAAGGTTAACACCTTGAGTTGAATCCTGCCACTAGTGTCAAGAAGGAGGCAAACATCTACTATGGACGGGCTCAAGTACTCCGGCAAGATCCCAGTGTGCAACAGGCTCAACTTTCCTATTTGGAAGGAAAGGATCAGGTTCTACATGGAAGCAGTGGATCCTCGACTTTTCATGATCGTGCTGGAGGGACCTTATGTCCCCACTAAGGCCTCCACCATTGATACCACCAAGAAAGTGCCGAAGACACTTTCTGAAATGGACAAGGACGAGATGGTACTAGTGAGACTTGACATGAAGGCACGGAACATTCTGGTCAGCGCAGTTGATGACTCTATGATGCAAAACTTCAGCAACTGCAGGACAGCACAGGAGATTTGGCAGTGCCTGATCATCCTAATGGAGGGCACGGATGAAGTGAGGGATGATCGGAGATCCCTCCTGAACCAGAAATATGAGGCCTTCAGACAAGGGCCTAAGGAAGAGATCGGAGTCACATACGAGAACTTCCTCAAGATTATTAACGCCCTCAAAGGCTACGGAAGAGTGTTCACTAATGGTGAACTCAATGATAAGTTCCTTAGGTCCCTTACTAAGGAATGAGACACAAAGATCTGCGCCATCAGAGAGTTTGGCAGACTTGCTGAAACTGATCCACAAATTCTGTTTGGAAAGCTGATGTCCTATGAGCTTCAGCTGAACACCAGAAAAGCAGAAGAAGAAGCAGAGAAGGCGGCTGCCAAAGAAAAGACGGTGGCTCTATAAGCCAGTCACTCCAGAAAAGGCAAGGGTGCGGTGTCGTACCGTGCCAGGAAAAAGGATGAGGAGGAGGACTCCGAGCCATGCTCCTCCAGCTCAGAGCTGTCGGAGGAGGATTTCTCCCTCATCACTCGAGAGTTCAAGAAGTTCCTCAAGATGAGGAATCAAAGAAAGAGAGACGGCTCCTCCTCCAGGCATCAGAAGAAAAACTATTCTTCTGACAGGTATGCATCTAGACCGAACAAACATCGCTCCTCTGACATTATTTGCTTTGGATGCAATAAGCCAGGACACGTCGTGTCCGACTGCTATCAAAGCAAGAGGGAAAAAGGGAAGGAAGAGGAGCACAAGTCCTCTAGAGACAAGAAGAAGGAGCGGAGCTACATCGCCAAACGGCCAAAGACACTGAGTGAGTCTGACTCCTCAGACTCAAGTGATGATGAGGAAGCCTACTTCGGGCTGGTGGGTCGCTCGGACTCAGAAGGAGAATGCCCCCCATTTACTGGGAAGGTAAAAGCTCACACCCCTCTCTCCGACTCCGACTCTGATCCTGAGTCTCAGGATGATGAACCTGAGGATGGCCCTTCGGCCCGTGAAGCTGAGCTCCTCGAGAAGTATGAGCTTCTGCTCAACACTTTTGATGAGTGTCGTAAGAGACTGAAGGCTGAGAAGAAGGAAGTAAAATTCCTTAAGGGTGAGTGTGTATCCCTAAGGGAAGAGGTCACTAGCTTGATTTCTCTCCGACAGGAGCACCTTGACCTGACTTCAAAGCATTCAGAGTCTTTGAAGCTCCTTGATCTTAAGCAGCAGGAAGTCGACACGTTGGAAGAACTACTTGCGGCAGAAAGGAAGATCGTCAAGAGCTTCTCTATGCCAAAAACAGTTCTTCCAGTCGTTGATACCTTCTCTGCTCAGGCCAAATGAGCTGGCTTGGGGCATATAGGGGTATCTGGTTCTTCATCTAGGAGAAACAAGAACCAGAGGAAGAATAAGGCCGCCAAGAAGGCCTCTGCTGATGAAAAGGGTAAGGCTCCTCTTAGTCCTGTTGCGTTCAGAAAGCCTGGCTTTCCTTGCAGCCAACATGACTTTGAGTCAACATTTGGGCATCATTTCCGGCCCTCGATTGCAAAGCCAAAGAGCCGGTATGACGGTTGGAACTTTCCCCGGAACTTCGGTGAGAGTGCCTTCAAGGCACCTTATGAGGAAATCCACATGGGAAATTATGGTCCGTTCTCTAGCGGCCATAATGGAAAGCAGGCACCAAAAGCCAAGCCTGTTATACAGAAGGTGACAAAGTCATGTGACTGTTGTCACCATGAGGCCTCCACCTCCAGATCCAAGGCCCCAGCAGTACCCACCGTTCCCAGGGTAAGGCAGGAGCCTAGTAAGAGGTACAACAGATTCGACTGTTGGTGCTGTGGCAAAGTCGGTCACTTTGCCGTGGATTGTTGGTTTAATCCAAGGAATTACGAGACTCCCTATGTTAGCAATGCGAGACCGACCACTCGTAGGGTTAACCAACCGAGGGGGAGTGTGCTAACCAGGAATCTAGGACCCAAGTTCGATTGGGTTCCTAAGGCAAATTAATTTTGTTTTGCAGGAATGTCCAAAGGCCACCAAAACGCCGATCTGGTATTTGGACAGTGGATGCTCCCGACATATGACCGGGACAAGAAGCCTGCTGCTTGATTACACTCTAGTCGAGAATGGACCCAAAGTCATCTTTGGAGGGTCAGATCGAGGAGTCACCAGAGGTTACGGTATGATTTCCAACGGTATAATCTCTATCACCGACGTGGCTTATGTTGAAGGGTTAAACCATAACCTGATCAGTGTAAGTCAGTTATGTGATAAAGGTTATGACGTTAAGTTCTGCAAGGATAAATGTCTGATAATTTCACGTACCTCTTCTGAAACGGTATTATCAGGCATTAGGAGCAGAAATATCTTCTGTTTAGATTTTCTCAGTTTAGATTCATCTACCCCCTGTATGCCTTGTGGCAACAGGCAGTGCATCTCTTTGTGAACAATGGCACAAGAGATTGGCACATATTAATTTCAAGACAATTAGTATGCTGTTTTTTAAGAACTTGGTAAGGGATGCTCCCAGTATCAAGTGCATCAAAGATAGCCCCTGTCCTGCATGCCAGATGGGCAAACAGACTCGGGCTACCTTTAAGAGCATCGCAGACAAAGACTCTTCCCGATGTCTTTACCTTTTACATATGGACTTGTTTGGTCTAATGCAAGTTCATAGCTTGGGAGGCAAGTCCTATACGCTAGTGATAGTTGATGATCATTCTCGGTTTACATGGGTGTTCTTTTTGAAACGAAAGTCAGATACGTTTGACATCTTCACTAATTTTGTCAAGCAGGTTCAGAACGAATTTAACTCCTCCGTGGTCAAAATCAGAAGTGACCATGGAACAGAATTCGAATCTGGTGCTATGACAGAATTTTGTGAAGAACAAGGTATCTTTCATGAGTTTTCCTCCCCGCGCACTCCTCAGCAAAATGGAGTTGTGGAGAGGAGAAATAGAACTCTCATTGAAGCCTGCACGACAATGTTGAAAGACGCTTCTCTCCCAGAATACTTCTGGGCAGAGGCTGTCAATACAGCTTGTCATGTACAAAACCGAGCATTGATCAACAAGCATCATCGTAAGACGCCCTACGAGCTACTTAAAGGCAGGAAACCAACCATGTCCTACTTGAGGATTTTTGGTTGCAGATGCTATGTACTGAATAATGGGAAGTACCTGCGTACTAAATTCGGTGAAAAATGCTTCGAAGGCATATTCATGGGCTATAGTTCCCATAGTCGGGCATATAGGGTCTTCAATAAGAAAACCCTAGTGGTAGAAGAATCAATAAATGTTGTATTTGATGAAGGAAGTTTGCTTAACAGCAATTCTTCCAGTAGTATTCTTGAAGATGCAGGTGCTCGACTTGAACAGCTGAGTCTGGATGAGACCGCTAAAGATGACGCTCCTAAGTACGTCAAAGTTTCCACCTCCACGTCATCTGAAAATGTTGAAGATCAAAATGGAACAAACATCTTAGAAGAAGGAGAAGCCCAAGAAGTAGTCGAAGCTCCAGACGCCAGACTTCTTGAGCTCCAGCACGTGAGGGATCATCCTAGAGATCAGATCATCGGAGATCCTCGTGTCGGTGTCAGAACTCGAAGAGGTACTATTAACGAAGTATTGCATCTTAGCTTCCTGTCACAGGTTGAGCCAAAGAAGTTCGACGAGGCGAACAAGGATGCGGCATGGATTCTGGCCATGCAAGAGGAACTACATCAATTCGAACGTTGCAATGTTTGGACGCTGGTTCCCAGACCATACAAGCAGAATGTGATTGGCACGAAGTGGATCTTCAGAAACAAGCTGGATGAACATGGTGTCATCGTAAAGAATAAGGCCAGGCTGGTGGCTCAAGGTTACAGACAGGAGGAAGGGATTGACTTCGACCAGACCTTCGCACCAGTAGCAAGGCTCGAGGCAATCAGGTTGTTCCTGGCATATGCTTCACACAAAGTATTCACAGTCTATCAAATGGATGTGAAATCGGCATTCCTGAACGGAGACCTGAAAGAGGAAGTATACGTCGCTCAACCCCCAGGTTTTGTCGATCCTACTTATCCCAATCATGTTTATTTTCTTAATAAGGCCTTATATGGGTTGAAACAAGCTCCACGAGCTTGGTATGAGACTTTATCTAATTTTCTTCTTGAGAATAAGTTCTCCAGAGGTAGAATAGATAAAACATTGTTTCTCAGGGAAGTCAAAGGCAAGATTTTGCTGGTGCAAATCTATGTCGATGACATAATATTCGGCTCAACGGACAACAATCTTTGCAAAAAGTTTTCTAAACTTATGCAAGGAAAGTTTGAAATGAGCAGTATGGGAGAGCTCAAATATTTCTTAGGACTTCAAGTGAAACAGTCTGCGGATGGAATCTTCATCTCTCAGACGAAGTTCACAAATGAACTCCTTAAGAAATTCGGTATGGAGAGTGCAACATCTATGAGGACTCCAATGGGATCCACTATGTCTCTGGATAAGGATGAGAAAGGTAAACCTTTCGATGAAACCAAATACAGAAGCATCATTGGATCCCTGCTCTACCTTACTGCCAGTAGACCGGATATTATGTTCTCCACATGTGTCTGTGCCCGATATCAGGTGAACACTAAGGAATCTCACTATGTCGCTGCAAAGCGAATTCTAAGATACCTTAAAGGTACTCCTAATCGTGGCTTGTGGTACCCGAGAAACAATGATGTCGAGCTAATAGGCTTTTCAGATGCTGATTTTGCAGGGATTAGAGATGACAGGAAAAGCACTTCCGGGACGTGTCAATTCCTCGGAAGAAGGCTTATCTCATGGAACAGCAAGAAGCAGAATTGTGTAGCTACCTCCACAGCAGAGTCTGAGTACATCTCGGCAGGCAGCTGTTGCGCACAACTCCTATGGATCAGAAACCAGTTAGCCGACTTCAACCTTCAGTTCAAGGAAGTTCCAATGTACTGCGACTCCTCCAGTGCAATTGCCATTGCCAACAATCCTGTCTCGCACAGCAGAACGAAGCATATTGAAGTGCGCTACCACTTCATTCGGGAGCACGTGGAGAATAAGGGCATCTCTCTCTGTTATGTCCCCACGGACAAGCAGATTGCTGATATATTCACAAAGCCCTTAGACGAGGCCAAGTTCAATCTTTTCAAGACTGAATTGGGGATGCTCAATTATGAGGAATGAAGACTACAGAAGCTCCAGGCTCGTGCACGATCTGAGGGGGAGCAAGGAAATCAAGTGTGAGCACAGACGCAAGAACTGAGGGGGAGCAAGGGGTCAAATGCTACCGCCCCGATTTGCAGAAGCCGAAAGGGGGGAGATTACCCTCTCGGCCAAGGCTAAGGTGGCTCCAAGCTTGCTCCCAAGAAATTGGTATTGGTAAGGGATAACTCACTCAACTCAATTTTAAGTTTATGGTTTTCATTCCCATTTGCTCTAATCACCTTAGCTTGTAGGGTTTAGGCTTCTTCAAATAGGGGGAGATTGTTGGGTATTGTATCCACAATGTACCTGATTTGAAGAAGCCCCTGGACAAGCTAAGGTCAATAGACTATGTATTTGATAAACTCTTTCTAGTTATGCTTGCAGTTTTTCCACGCTAAGTGCACACCAATGTCAGGGTGCAGTAGGTCAATATACACGGGTCTGCACGACGTAATCCCTCGTTGAGAAGATCAGTGTGTTGGCCTACGTGTACTCTCTCTATTGGAGTGCACTTACTTTCAAGCACAGGGCTGTAAATATGCAGGAGCAGATAAGGAGCAAGGATGGGTCAAGGAGCACCTCATAGGTGGAAAGACGAAAATTCGTTTAAGTTTAAATCGACGAGAATCACCAAGTGATTCTCGCAGATTCGGCGAGAATCACTTGGGATTCTCGCCGATTCGTCGAGAATCAGTAGTTGATTCTCGCTGCACTCGACCCAGCCACTTCTAAGCGAGCACCTCTGCTTCTAAGTAATAATTGACGAGATTCACCAAGTGATTCTCGTCGAATCGTCGAGAATCACTGGTTGATTCTCGCCGTCTCGACCTGGCCTAAAGCAGTGCGTGCAACCAAGGCAAATTCGACGAGAATCAATCTTGATTCTCGCCGAATCGTCGAGAATCACCTTTGATTCTCGACGAATCGGCGAGCATCACTTTCGATTCTCACCGATTTTAACTTGGGCGTTTTTCTGGATCTTCCTGAACCGGATTCTGCCGCTGTCAATGTTCTGGACCGGTTTTCGGGATTTTTCTTGTGGGTCCCACAACGGTCAAATTAGTAGTATCTACAGTATATATACGGGTATTTTGAACTGTAGACACACAGAGAAAGAAGCCGAGCAGAGCAAACCCTAAAATCGCGAAATCGCTCCGCCGCATCCGTCGCCGCTCGCGCTAGTCAGCCGCCGCTGTTGATCGCGTTTCTTCCCGATCTCCGGCGACAGAAGCTTAGCCAAGCTTAGAGTCTCACGCGTCTATCCAGAGATCTCTTGTCTCTCGATTTGTAGATCGGGAAAGTGTTCCCCATCCGAATCGATCGAGACGACCGATCCTCGAGTGACCGTTGGTAGACCTAGCTAGCTTCGCTACGAAGATTGGATCTCTATTTTCAGCAGCCGCTCATCATCATAGCCGCCGATCCCGAAGCTAGCCGCCGCTCGTGTTGCCGCCGCCGGTTCCGGGGAGATCCTCTCCAAGAGAGACCAAGGTTGTAGACTCTTCGTTGACTTCACGAACACGTCGTCGAACGAAGAGGAACACCGTAGTCTCCAAACAAAGTTTGTATCTCGTGTACATTCTATATTTACTTTTGTTGTAAAGGAACGTTTGTTCCGTGTTGTAAGGGTTGGGTGCAACCCGTTTTGTGGGAGTGTTGACTCTCACGTGTGGAAGGGTTCCTTCCAATAGTGCAGGGATTGGATTTCAATCCTGTTGGAGAAGAGACCGAGTCGTCCCTTGTTGGGAGATAGGTCGAAGGGGGAAAGTGGATGTACCCAAGTCGGGGAACCACTATAAATTGCCTGTGTATTCTGTATGCTGTGCTTTTTATTTTTATTGTGCAGGTACATTCATAAATTCCGCAAAAACGCTACACGTCACCTATTCCCCCCCCCCCATAGGTGCATATAGTTGACACTAGGTGGACTTTCAACCAATCACGTCAGAGTTTAAGAATAAGACCGTTAGGTCTGGACTTCAGGAATTTCTGAAAATATCCAAGTAAGTTACTCGAGTCAAGCAGAACTACTCGAGTATATGCAGCACTACTCGAGTAGGTAGAAGGGACTACTTGAGTATATGAGAAAAAGTACTCGGGAGATAAAGAAATCATTACTCGAGTACATGGAGTAAACTAATCGAGTAAATAAGAATGAGAGGGACTCAGTTACTCGAGTAACAAAAATGACTTACTCGAGTACTTAAGTACTTACACGAGAGGTCGAGTATATTACTCGAGTTCAAGAAGTACTACTCGAGTATATAAAAATGAGCTACTCGAGTATATCAGAAGCTTACTCGAGACAAACACTTGGAAAAATTCTGGATCAGGAAAAATTGAACTACTCGAGTATGTAACATGGACTACTCGAGACATAATGATCTACTCGAGTATATAACATGAACTACTCGAGTAAATCACTTAGTGAAATTTTTCGGAATAGAATTCTGGATTACATGAGTAAGCGTATTTGACTACTCGAGTAGTAGATTAACTACTCGAGTATATGAGTTAGACTACTCAAGTAACTAGGAACTACACGAGAGTCAGAATACCATTAACTCGAGATAGAAGATATAACTACTCGAGTATATATAATACTACTCGAGTATTTCACTTAAACAATTTTGAGAGGAGAGAATCTGGAAACTCGAGAGATAAGAGAAAATTACTCGAGTATACAAGATGAATTACTCGTGAGCCATAATTGGAAGACTCAAGTACATCTTAACTACTCGAGTAAGTGAATTACTACTCGAGTATAAACTCAGTAACTTACTTGAGTACATGAGAAGGTACTCGAGTACTTTACGTAGGAAAAAATTTTTTGACAGATTTTCTTCTTCTAAGGGAAATCAGCATAAAGTGTTTTTTCATAGTCCTAAAGCTTGAATATGAAGTGTATCCCAATAGAGAGGCTACACATGAGTCAACACTTTGGAACACACAATGAGAGATTACATTGTATGGTCCTGTGTTTGGTGACCCATTGTAGACTGACATTGGTCTACACTTCCCATCAGAATCCTGCAAACAAATAACTTAAACCAAGCATCAAATACAACTTAATTCATCTTAGTTCAAGGGTGACTCATCAAATCTGGGTTAGTGTGAATACAATACCCAACAATAATCGCACTCATCAAATACCCCCAGACTTAGATGTTTGCTTGTCCCTAATCAAACTAATTCAAACCCTTGGGTTACCAATAAATAATTTTATCTCCGCACACTGGTTGCTATGAATTCAAATGAGATTTTGATGATGTAATCGTATAGGAAATAGTTTAGCAGACATTTCTAAGTATAAATTTATCTTAAAATTCCTCCAATATATCTTTTTAACTATCTTTCACTCTCTCCTAGAAATAAAGATATAGTCATCTATGACAAATGTGAGGAGAAAATAACAATCTCTATAAAATACGTATTAGTATTTCAAAATTTATAAGTACTCATATTGATAGTCATAAGCTTACCCTTTTCACACCCTCTCCACGACACTAGTTAGACTTAGTGAGGTCGGATCCATAGGACTTTGTATTATGGTGTAGCCATTTTGGCTTAGTATAGAAGATTATAGGTGAGCTAATCAGAGATAGAATTAATGGATTTTTGTTTTCTTTTCTTTCACACCTAAATCTCAATTGAGCCTTTTGTTGGAAAATACCTTAATATTTGTTAGTGTTATAAAAACACCCCCAGACTTGACAATTAGTATACTTCCCACATTTTTGAAGGATACTCTAAATATTTATTCTTCTTAACCAAGGACCATAGTAGGGATCAATCCGAGTGGGTGCAAGTATACACGCACTCAGGCCACGTATCACTATGTCTTCTTTTTTTCTCCCTTTTTTTGGGTTCGTAGTAGGGATCATTCCGCGTGGATGCAACTATACACGCACTCAGGCCACGTATCACTACGAAAAAACCTATTCCATGAAGAGCTCAATGATAGGTGTGGTAATAAGTAAGGATTTTTCCTTGGTGACTTTTAGTGGTAGAGTTTCAAAAAGGATAGGGATTAGGTCCAAATTGGGTGTGCAAGGGTATAATATTTAAGGTTTTGGGTTTGCAAGGCTCAAGCTATCCAAAAGGAGGCCTAAGTCATTTCCGCCCTCACTAGTTAACTTATGCAACATTTTTGAGGATCGCTAGAGGGCAAGTGCTAGACATCAATAGAGGGTATCTTTCATTTTTATTCCCTAATACCAAATTATAAAAATGTTACACTCATCGACTCACATTACTATAGATAGTCATATTTTCTAAAATATAGTGATTGATAGTTAATAATATAGAGGATTAATCTTAACAATAATTTATATAGAGAAAATTAAGCTAATGTATTTCTATACTTGATTACGAATCAACAAAGTTGAAACTTCTATGAGTCTACATTAATTCATTTTAATCAGCGTGCGAAGTTAAATTAAATATTGATAATCCCAACTGAATGAATAATGAGAGCTTAAAAGAGTAGCAAAAGTCAATGAATTTTTTTAGGGGGTATCGTTAACTTGAGTGTTATGATATCAAAATTATTATCAATTGTAACCATGTCCATCACACAATTATAAAATGGAAGAGAGAACATCCACCCCCAGACTGAGAATTTGCAATGTCCTCATTGCAAGGAAAAGTGCTGAAAAAGTAATTTCACTAAGAATAATAAAAAGAAACTGATATCATCAAAATAGAAGAGTACATGAAGGAACCAGGAGCGGACATGAAATCATATATAATATCTGCAATACACTAATAGAAATAGAAAAATAATACAATACAGAGATACATGTCAAAAGTAAGGCTGCTGGTCGGTCTGGTCGTCTGGTAAGTGTGGCTGGCTAGGAGCTGCCGGTGCTTTAGGGGCGATCCCCATGTGGTCCCTGATCTGGATGAGGAGATCCTCCATCTGCGTCTGAGCCGCCTCGATCCGTTGTAAGCGCGGCGAGAGATCGGTGTCGAAGAACTGCTGGAACTCCCACGAATACCGCGAACGAGGTGGAGGGGGAGCAGTAGAAGACTCTCCATGATCATAAGTGGAATGGGGCGGAGGTACCAGAGGCACATCGAGGTTAGGATCCACCTCGTCGTCACTGTCGTCCTGCGCTTGCGGCCCACGTCTCGCAATAGAATATGTGACGCCTCCCCGGCCCTGACGGGCGGTGATGAGGCGGAGGGATCGAAGGCTGGCCATCGTGATGGGCACGATCTTCGCGACCACTGTCATCGGGGGGAGGGATGATAAAATGCCCATGTTCTTCACCAGGCGAGTGATGTAGGGTGCTACACAAATAGACCCTATGCGGGGGGTGTCGGCCTGGTGGAGAATGAACTGGGCGAGTAGGAAGCCTAGGTGTAGAGGATAACGTAACGACATGCTATAGAGGTACAACAAGTCCTGTCGACTGAAAACGCCGGAGCTTTCGCCCCGGCCGCTCAAAGTATGGCTCAGGAGATGGTGAATGTAATGGAGGGCAGGGGAATACAGCTGGGAAGCCTTTTACCTCTTGGCCTCACATAGACTAAGATAAAAAGCGAGCTGGGCCCAGATACCGTCGGCAAGATCGCAAGAGGGGAGGTTGAAATGAAGGTCGGAGTAAGAGGCACTAAAGAGGAAAGATGCCTTATAAACCCCTAGGTATTGGGTGAACTGGAGCAGGGTAAGGTGTAAAAGGTGCCCCCTACTCGAAAGGAGATGCTCCCCTCATGCTCGCAATCAGACTCAATCAGGTTAGGCCTAATATTGAAGTAAAATGAAGACAGGAACTCTAGTGTGAGTTCCTTGAAGCCTAACTCTTCTATAGCAAAGAATTGCTCCCAACCCAATATAAAAATTAATTCCCGGACCTCCCCCGCTAAGTTTATTTCTCCTAAAACACTCCAATCAATGGTGCAGATGTCTTGAAATTTCTTTGATTGGAGGCGGTTGTATCAGGCGAAATGTGTAGGATCAATGAATACTAGCGGTACAGGAGCGTCACGCCGCTCCGTAGATAGAGCCTGAAGCTCCGGTCGATGACGACAACTGCATTGGCCTCTTCTGGAAGACATGTTCTGAGCAAGAAAAATAAAATATTTTTGTTATATTTAGTTTGAAAATGGAAATGGGGGAGTGAGAACGTGGAGAAAAGAGCGGAGGAGGGGGATAAGTAGAGTAAAATCATAAATAAAAGATAGTTGCCATGGAGGGAAGATTGAGTAGAGGCGAATCCGCGAATTGTGGAGGCCAAGAACACTCAACCCGAGCTCTGGTATTGGAAGAAATGGGGTTGGCTGAAATCAGGAGATGGAAAGGAAGGAAAGACACGACCCTTATATATAGTAGGCGAACACGGGTGCACACACGGGCGTGTGCATACCCATGTTGAGGAATCTCGGCCTCGTGAAACACGGACTGTGGGGGGCCGTGCGGTCAAACTGACAGGAAACAGCGCTGCAAGCAGACACGGGCCACGACACATCCGTGTGTGGACCCGTCTCTGATCTGACACAGCGCATTAAAAATACACAGGTTGGTAAGTGGCACCCGACACGGCCGTGTACCATCCGACACGAGCGTGTCGGATGTGTCGACATAGCGGTCTCGACGATCGTCGAGTGAAGAGACACGGCTAGACACGCGGGTTGGTGTGAACCCGTGTTGTGCTCGGGATGAAATCATCTTTTTCCGGAATTAATTGACACGGTTGGGCCTGAGGCTGTGTTGAGTACACGGCCACCCACACGGGCGTGTGGTGACCTGTGTGCTCCCAAAATTTGAATTTTTCCTAAGTTGAAATTAATTACAAAAATTTTTTTTTGTTCTTTCTTATAACTTAAATTGTTTCTTATAACTATCCTTATACTAGAAATTTTAAAACTTATGAACATTACTAGATTTTTCTTAATCCTAATCTAGACGGAGGCAGGTTTCTTGACGAGTGAAGTCTTTAGGGAGCTCACCATAATAAGGCTTCAGTCGGTGTCCATTAACCTTAAAATCTCCCTTCTCAAGGTGAGTAAGTTCGACGGTGCCGTAGGGGAAGACTTCTTTAACCTTGAAGGGTCCGGACCACTTAGACCTTAACTTGCCTGGTAATAAACGAAGATGAGAATTAAAAAGGAGGACTTGGTCACCTTTCTGAAATGTCTTGGGTTTGCGAAGGTGACGGTCATGAAATAGCTTGGTCTTCTCCTTATAAATCCGGGAGTTCTCATAAGCCATGGTTCTCCACTCATCTAACTCATTAAGTTGAAGTTTACGTTTCTCTCCTATAGAATTAGTATCAAAATTCAAATAGCGTATCGCCCAATACGACTTGTGTTCTAATTCTATAGGCAGGTGACAGGATTTGTCATAGACTAATCTAAAGGGGTTGTCCCTATAGGTGTTTTGAAGGCGGTCCTATATGCCCACAAACAATCGTTAAGTTTTCTAGACCACTGCTTTCTATTCCCTTCTATAGATTTTTCTAGGATCCTCTTAAGCTCTCTATTGAAAACTTCAACTTGACCACTATATTGCGGATGATAAGAAGTGACTACCCTATGTGTAGCTCCATACTTTTCCAATACTTTATCTAACTGCGAATTACAGAAATGTGAACCCCTATCGCTAATAAGTGCACGTGGTGTGCCAAATCATGCAAATAAGAATTTTAAAAATCGGATTACTACCCTACTATCATTAGTAGGAAAAGCTTGTGCTTCAACCCACTTCGATACATAATCCACAGCTACTAAAATATATTTATTCCCAAAATAAACTGGAAATGGTCCCATAAAATCAATCCCCCACACATCGAATACTTCACATTCAAGAATATATTTTTGTGGCATTTCATGTAATTTAGAAATATTACTTGCTTTCTGACAAGAATCACATGAAAGCACATACCTTTGGGCATCCCTGAATAGAAGGGGCCAATAGAAACCAGAATCAAGAACCTTTTTTGCCGAGCGATTTGCTCAATAGTGACCACCGGCTGGGCCTGCATGACACTGCTCCAAGATTTTCCAACCTTCCTCCGCTGATACACGCCTTCGTATAACGAAATCTGCACATATCCGAAAAAGAAAGGGATCCTCCCAAAAGTAATATTTCAAATCAGAGAAAAATTTCTTTTTCTGCCGATATGAAAATTCTTTTGGAAGAATCTTAGCTACAAGATAGTTTGCATAATCTGCAAACCATGGATAATCAAGATGTATATTTGTAGATATGACAAATAGTGATTCCTCAGGAAATGTATCAGAAATTTCAGATTCATCTAACATTGATCGTAGTGGATTTTATAAACGTGAAAGATGGTCCGTCGCTAAGTTTTCTGCTCCTCATTTATCCCTAATTTCTAAATCAAATTCTTGTAATAAGAGAACCCAATGGGTTAAACGAGGCTTGGCTTCCGCCTTGGTTAATAAATATCTTAAGGCAGAGTGATCGGTATAAACTACCACTTTAGATAATGTTAAATAAGATCGAAATTTATTAAAGGCTAATACCACTACTAGGAGTTCTTTTTCTATAGTTGTATAATTCTCATGTGCATTATTAAGTGTTTTGCTAGCGTAGTATATAGGATGAAAGTGTTTGTTTCGGTGTTGTCCTAAAATAGCCCCTACCGCAAAACTACTAGCGTCACACATGATCTCAAATGGTTGATTAAAATCGGGTGCGATCATAATAGGAGAATTAATTAATCTCTCTTTTAAAAACTCAAAGGCATGTAGACACTCTTGTTCAAAAATGAAAGGTGTCTTTTTCTAACAGCCTGGTAAGTGGTTTAGCTATTTTAGAGAAGTCTTTAATAAATTGGCGGTAAAATCCCGCATGTCCTAAGAAACTTCTCACTGCCTTGACGGAGGTTGGCGGTGGTAACTTTTTGATGGTCTCAATTTTCTCTCTATCTACTTGGATTCCTTGGCTTGAGATTTTATGTCCAAGCACTAACCCTTCCTTAACCATGAAATGACACTTCTCCCAACTGAGTGTTAGGTTAGTCTCCTCACACCTCCTAAGAACTTTCTCTAAATTCTCCAAACATAGATTAAACGAGTCGCCAAAAACAGAAAAATCATCCATAAATACTTCCATGATATCCTCAACATATTCGTTAAAGATGGCTAGCATGCACCTTTGAAAAGTGGCGGGTGCATTACATAACCCGAAAGGTATACGTCTATAGGCAAATGTACCGAATGGGCAAGTAAATGTTGTTTTATCCGGGTCTTCTGGTGCTATAGGAATTTGAAAGTATCCAGAAAGTCCATCTAGAAAACAATAATAGGAATGTCCTGACAAACGTTCTAATATTTGGTCAATGAAAGGCAGAGGGAAATGGTCTTTCCTAGTGGCATCGTTTAATTTCCTATAGTCAATATAGACACGCTAACCTATTACCGTTCGCGTAGGAGTTAACTCATTCTTATCGTTACTATGCAACCCCATATTCGCTGAGTCAGACCAGGAGACACCAATGGTTAGGATTAGGCTAGCCAGAGAAGCTCCCGCCCTGAAGAAGTTCTCGCCCATAAGTGGGGCGGGAACGTTTGCGCTTGCGCCAAGCTCCTGTCTTGGAGGAGTTCTCGCCAGTAAGCAGGCGAGACCGCTTGCGCCGGGCTCTGGATAGGAGGCTCTCGGCTCAGAGTTCTCACCTAGTGGGGCCCAGGGCCATAGGTAAAATGACCTAATTACCCTCGGGTAGAATTACCCCAATACCCTCAGGATGAACATCGGGATTTGGCTATTGGCAGATCAACTAAGGGTATTTCAGTCATCTCAGGTCAGCAAAAGGCTATAAATAGACCCATAAGGGCTCCTTAGAAGGCAAGCTTTGATAATCTTCCAATTTCCAGTGCTTTCTGTGGAGCTCCTAGCCCAGCTTTTGGCTTTGCAGGGGAAGCTCTCAGATATCTTCCGGGTATGAGGTGGGACCTCCCTGCTGAGGCTTTGGGTCAGTCTTAGGTCCTTTGAATCTAGTAGAGGGTCGAGGCTCGAGAGAAGTAGGTGTTGGCTGCACCCCTGTTTTGAACTCCCGTTGAGGTCATTTTTGGCTTCAACAGTTCTGGTGCGGTGAGCGTGGAAGGCATCTGATACAAGAAAGCCTTGAGTTTTGTCTTATGGCTGGAGGTGAAGGTGAGGGGACTGGTTCTGGAGGCTCCCTCACCCGGGGAGAAGAAGCGATGAGGAAGATGCTGGATGACTTCAGGCGAGAAGTCCTGCAGACCATCAGCTTGGCCTTCTCGGCCCGAAGCGAGTGGGCCACACCTTAGGTTCTGATAGAGGAGGTCCCGCTCTTGGGCGAGAATGCCCCTGGACAGCGCCCGGGGAAGGAGGTCCTGACAGAGGCTGGCGAGAGAGACGTGGTAGCGCGGGAGCTCTTCCCAGGCCAGCGCCCGGGCAAGGAGGCTTTGATAGATTTGGGCGAGAGTGAGGCGGCAGTGCGAGAACTCTTCCCTGGTCACAGTCTCGCAGATCGGGCTAGCCAGCCGAGGCCGCGGGATGTGCCCTCTCGCCCGGTAGGAGGCGAGAGCCCATTCAGCGAGCTCATCATCTCAGCTCCGGCACCGGAGGTGTTCCGGGAGCCTGACATGTCTTACTACTCAGGAAAGGATGACCCTGTATAGCACGTGCAGTGGTTTGAAGATGTCGTTTCAATAAGGCAGATGACGGATGCCTTCAAGTGTCGACTATTTGCCATCACGTTGAAGGAGAAGGCTCGGGACTGGTTCCACCAGTTGCCAGCAAGGTCGATCTACTGTTTTGAAGATCTGCGGAGAAGTTTCCTGTTGAGGTTCTCAACATCGAAGAAGCGGAAGAAGGAGGCGGAGTGCCTGTTTGCGGTGAGGCGGAAGCCGGATGAGACACTGGGTCACTATGTCGACCGTTTTGAGGAAGAGATCCTCCTGGTCCAGGAGGTCCCAGGGTATGCGCTGATGCTCGCCTTTACCCTTGGGCTGAGGCCGGGATTCTTCAGCATGTAGTTGAAGAGAGTGCCCCCCTCTCCTTTGAGGATCTCATGGAGAGGGAGGCAAAGGAGATACACTTCGAGAGAGCAAATCCAACGTTCGCCAGGAAGTTGGCCAGGCTGGCGGAAGATGATGTGAAGGAACCTGCAGCGGGAAGGCAGAAGGAGCCAAGGGAGCAGATGGAGCAGAGAGAAGAAAGAAGGAGATAAGAGCCCTGAAGATACGGGCAGCAGCAGGGATGGGGGGCCCGGGAGCCGAACAACTGGTTGGGTTGGAGGCCCCATGAGAGTCGCCCCCAGGGCCAAGGAGGAGGCTACCAGGGGAGAGATAACTTGCGGGAACCCAGGAGGTTCGACCAACCGTCGTGGAGGCAGGAGCCAAGGGGTCGTGTCCCGCCACCCAAGAGGCCATGGAGGTGGGCAGAGGAAGAGGAGCGAGGAGAGGAATCTGAGGAGCAGGGAGAAGAGGAGGATGAGAAGGAAGAAGGGGTAGGGCGGCGTTTCTCTTTTGTGACTTCCACCAGGAAGAGGGTCACGCAACGGCCACTGCCCTGAGTTCTTGGAGATGAGAGAAGCAAGAGAAGAAGGGAGGCAGGATCCGTCGGTCAGGATCGTGGAAGTACAGCAGGGAGAAATGGAGGATAGATGTGAAGATCGGGTAGACGTGGGAACCCGGGGAGGAATCGGGGTGATCCACGGAGGAGTGGGGATCGAGGCAACCCGCAAAGGGAGCCTTCAAACCATGTACCGAAGGGGGTCGCCTCTACTTCCCAGGCTCCCCCACCGGAAGAAAAGATCACCTTCTCATCAGCAGACATGCCGGACTACGAAGATTCGTTCTGTGATGCCCTGGTGATCCAGACGGCGGTGGAGAATTTCACGGTCTCGAGGATACTGGTAGAAAACGGGAGCTCAGTAAATGTTATCTTCAAGAAGGTGTTCGATGAGATGAGGGTTGAGGGGAAAAGGATCTTGTCTTCGGATGGACCGCTGTTCGGATTCTCTGGAGTGAGGAAGGAAGTAGAAGGAGGAGTAGGGCTGCACGTGAAGTTGTGGGGCGTGTCACGGAACTACAGGTTCGTGATCGTGGACCCCCCTTGCAGCTATAACGCCATCTTTGGGCGCCCCCTCATCAGCGCCTTTCGCTGCGTACCCTCCTCGTTCCATCAGTGCCTCAAGTTCAACAATAGAGGGGTGCAGGTCAGGGTCAGAGGGGACCCGAAGGTGGCAAGACAGTGCTACGTTACGGCAGTCAACACCATATCTTAGATGACAGAGGCGTAGGAGTTGGAGAAGGAGATGGCGGTGCATGAAGAGGTTGTCGAAGAAGAGGAGGTGAGCCTAGAGGAGGCGAGAGAGGTAGCTGAAGAGGAAGTTAGAGGGGAGGAGATTGAGGAGGAGCAGCAGGAAGGAGATGTGCAGGAGGTCCAGAGGGACGAAGAGCAGGAGGGGCTGGAGGAGGCGATGGAGATTGAGGAGGAGGTATGAAGGGAGGAGTTAGAGCTGGAGGAAGAAGCAAGGGTCGGCTGGGAGAAGTCGCGACTGGAACCGGCCGTGGAAGTGGTGGAGATGGAGGTCTTCACCAGTGTAGGGCAGGTGTAGAGTGTGCGGGTCAGCGGGGGCTTGAGTCCCGAGGCCCGAGAGCGAGTGCGGGCCTGCATTCAAAGCAACATCGACATCTTCTCTTGGAGCGCGGCAGACATGCCGGGCATTGACGCGGACATGGCCTGTCATCGCCTGAACCTGGACCCCTGCACTCGCCCCATACGCTAAAAGATGAGAGCCAACACCACCAAGCTGGAGGAGCCCATCCGCGAAGAGGTCAGGAAGCTCCTGGAGGCCGGCTTCATCTTAGAGATCCAGTATCCAGGTTGGATCTCCAATGTGGTAATGGTTAAGGAAGGGGTGGTAAATGTCGAATGTGTATCGATTTCTCTTTGTTAAATAAATCATGCCCTAAGGATTGCTACCCCCTGCCTCGGATCGACGTGCTGGTTGATTAATCCGTCGGTTTTTCTATTATGAGCTTTTTGGATGCTTTTTCATGTTATCACCAGATCTGGATGCACCCTCCCGATGTCAAGGATGTTTCCTTCATCACGAGGGAGGGATGCTTCAGCTATAAAATGATGCCCTTTGGGTTGAAGAACGTCGGGGCTACATACCAACACATTGTGGATCGGGTCTTCCGAGATCAAAGGGGAAGAAACTTGGAGGTCTATATCGACGACCTGATGATCAAGAGCAAGTGCGTGGATTCGCACTTGAAAGATCTAGAAGAGACATTTGCCACCCTGCAGATATTCAAGAAGAGGCTGAACCCCTTGAAGTGTGTCTTCGGGGCCAGCCGCGGGAAGTTCCTTGGGCATCTCTTGACTCCGGCAGGGGTGGAACCCAACCCGGACAAGGTAAAGGCCATCCTGGATTTGGAATCACCTCGCGATGCCAAGGAGGTCCAGCGCTTAACAGGCAAACTGGCTGGACTGAGCAGGTTCCTCTCCAGGTCAGGAGACAAGTGTTCTTCATTCTTCAAGGTGTTGTGAGGGAACCAAAGGTTTGAGTGGACTTCCGAGTGCGAAGAAGCCTTCCAAGGGCTGAAGAGACAGCTCTCTCAGGCTCCTCTACTTCAGAGCCCAAAAGAAGGGGAGGACCTGACCATGTACCTTGGAGTAGGAGCGGAGGCATTGAGCTCCGTCCTAGTAAGGGAAGAAGGAAAGAAGCAACTGCGGATCTACTACGTCAGCCAGATCTTGAAGAAGGCAGAGCTCCGCTACCCCATCCTTGAAAAGTTGGCTTACGCTTTAGTCATCTCTGCAAGAAAGCTCCAGCCATACTTTCAAGCACACTCGATTAGGGTGGTGACTGACCATCCTCTTCGCAAGATCTTTGAAGGGGTAGAGCACTCGGGAAGGCTTGCCAAGTGGTCCATTGGACTAAGCGAGTTCGACATCTCTTTTGTTCCGAGACTCTCCATCAAGGCGCAAGCGGTGGCAGACTTTCTGGCGGACTATGTTGTTGAAGTCGAGGAGGGAGAGCAGCAGCCACAGGAAGCTTGGAAGATGATGGTTGATGGGGCCTCAGGAAAACATTCCCTCAGGGGAGGAGTGGTGCTGATAAGCCCCCAGGGAGTTGCGATAGAGCAGGCAGTGGCTTACCATTTTCTAGTGACCAACAACCAAGCAGAGTATAAGGCCATGATCGTCGGCCTTCGCTTGACAAAGGAGCTTGAAATTCAGGATGTGGAGGCCTTCACTGACTCAATGGTAGTAGCGTCGCAGATCCGAGGAGAGTTTGAAGCTCAGGAACCTACCCTCATAAAATACCTCTCCAAGGTAAGGGCGATCATCAGTGGGTTCCGGTCATTCTCAATCCAGCATATCCCCAAGGAGGAGAGCGTGGTCGTCGATCGATTGGCGAAGTTTGGACCTCGGGGAGGAATGACCCTAACTGAACTTTTTCGGCCAGCCATTAAGGAAGGGGAGTTGATGGAGTAGGTAGGCGATCCTCGTGGGTGGACCCGTTGGTAGCCTTCTTGACCACAGGCAAGCTGACAGAGGAGGGTAAATATGCCAATAGCTTCAAGCGCAAGGCATCTCACTACCTGATGATAGAAGGGGGGTTGCATCACAAGATGTTGTCAGGGCTCCTGGCAAGGTGTGTAACCGAAGAAGAGATCCCAAGGATCTTGGGAGAGGTGCACTTGGGCGAGTGCGGCAGCCATTCTGGAGGTAGGATGTTGGAGGCAAGGGTGGTCAGGCAGGGGTACTTCTGGCCCACCCTAAGGAAGGATACCGCGGAGTTTGCAAAGAGGTGTCAAAAGTGCCAGCTCTGCGCCCCCCTCCAGCTCTTTGCAGCTCAAAGGCTCCGAAGCATCGCGGCACCGTGGCCGTTTGCTATCTGGGGGATGGATTTAGTTGGGCATTTTCCTCCGGTTAGTGGGCAGAGGAGGTTCCTCTTGGTCATGGTCGATTGCTTTTCAAAGTGGCTGGAGGTTAAGGCCTTGGCCAAGGTCACCTTGCAAGTCATAAGGAACTTCATCTGGGGGAGATCATATGCAGACATGGACTGCCTCAAGCGATAGTGACAGATAACGGTCCCCAATTTGCCAGTGAAGAGTTCATCAGCTTCTGCGCCCAACTGGGGATAGACCTCAGATTTGCCCCTGTCCACCACCCCCAGAGCAACGGCCAGGTGGAAGTGGCAAACAAGATTATTGTGAACTTGCTCAAAAAGAAAGTGTAAAACTTAAAGGGAAATTGGATGGATCAGCTCCCCTCGGTCCTGTGGGCCTTGCGAACGACCCCGAACACGGCCACCGGTGAGACCCCCTTCAAGCTTTCTCATGGGTGTGAGGCAGTCCTACCAGTGTTGTTCGAGGTTCGGTCCCCGCGGGTCACAGCCGCGGGCGACGGAGATGAGATTTGGAGATTGGAGAATGAGGAGGGGTTACGCCTCTCGCTAGACATGGTGGAAGAGCTGCGGGACGTGGCAGCCATCAGGAAAGAAGAGATCAAGCGGTGTATGGCCAAGTATTTTGATAAGCATGTCAGGGTCAAGCAGTTTGCCGAAGGAGATCTGGTGCTGAGAAAGGTTGAGGCGGCAGGAAGGTCGGCTCCCGTGGGCAAGCTCAACCCGAACTGGGAAGGACCGTACATAGTGAAGGAAGTCTTTGGAACAGGAGGTTACTACCTCCATGACGTGGAGGGGAGGGCCTTAAGCCACACTTGGAGCGGCGATGACCTAAAACGCTTCTACCCAAGAAATGGAGAGGATGTAATTATGTATCCAAAATTAAACTTATTATACTGCATCAGTTGACTTGATTTTCTCTTGCCTATTGTGAAATTTTTATAATAGGACGTAATTATGTGTTTTGTAACACCCCGAGCTCGGCTCGGCCCCAGGTAGACCCGCTGTGCAGGCTCTCATCTAGCTGGCAGGTCCGAAGGCTCGCCTATGGGGGATAGGTTTGGTTAGAAAACTTCATCGGCACCCAGAGCTCGGCTCGGCCCCAAGTAAACCCGCTGCGCACGGTCTCATCTAGCTGGCAGGTCCGAAGGCTCGCCTGTGGGGGATAGGTTTGGTTTGAGAAAACTTCATCGGCACCCCGAGCTCGGCTCGACCCCAGGTAGACCCGCTGCGCAGGCTCTGATCTAGCTGGCAGGTCCGAAGGCTCGCCTGTAGGGGATAGGTTTGGTTCGAGAAAACTTCATCGGCACCCCGAGCTCGGCTCGGCCCCAGGTAGACCCGCTGCGCAGGCTCTCATCTAGCTGGCAGGTCCGAAGGCTCGCCTGTGGGGGATAAGTTTGGTTTGAGAGAACTTCATCGGCACCCCGAGCTCGACTCGGCCCCAGGTAGACCCGCTGCGCAGGCTCTCATCTTGCTGGCAGGTCCGAAAGCTTGCATGTGGGGGATATGTTTGGTTTGAGAACATCATCAACACCCCGAGCTCGGCTCGGCCCCAGGTAGACCCGCTGCGCAGGCTCTCATCTAGCTGGCAGGTCCGAAGGCTCGCCTGTGGGGGATAGGTTTGGTTTGAGAGAACTTCATCGGCACCCCGAGCTCGGCTCGGCCCTAGGTAGACCCGCTGCACAGGCTCTCATCTAGCTGGAAGGTCTGAAGGCTCGCCTGTGGGGGATAGGTTTGGTTTGAGAACTTCATCGGCACCCCGAGCTCAGCTCGGCCCCAGGTAGACCCTCTGCGCAGGCTCTCATTAGCTGGCAGGTCCGAAGGCTCGCCTGATGGAGGGAAGGTTTTGATCCTAGGAGACACTCCGACTCGGATGCTCTGAGCAGGGCAAGAAATGCACCCGGAACGCGGAATGAAAAGAGGTAAGACCCCTTCAGGAAGGAGAGGCCTCGGCCAGAGAAGATCTCGGCAGGGAAGTCCCCGCCAAGGAGATCTCGCCGAAGGAATCTCTCGGTGAGAAGGCTCCTGACAGTATCCTTGGACAGTGGGAAGTGTTAGGCGAAAGCTTCGAATAGTTCGCGCAAGCTAAAGGGGGACGACCTCGCCTTAAAGTGCCTACGAGCCATGTTTCCGGCAGAAGGTTTTCGGCAGAACGCGGAAACAAAACGTCTATGCCCTGGGCTCTTTCGATAGGTTCCCGCCTATCCATCACTAAGGTTGACTACCCTAGGGAGGCCAAGGGCCTCGGCGGAAGCATGCTTAAGAAGAACTAATCCACAACAGTTGTATCAAACACTACAATAAAAGAAACGTTTACAAAACATTTACAATATATTTACTCAAAGTGATTACAAGTATAGAGTGTCTCGCTCTTTATAACCAAAAGAAAAAAAAAGGAAAAGGGGGCCCCTCAGGGAGACACATTGTACCCCTCTGAGCTCTCGCTTGAACTACCGCTGGAGCTCTCGCCTGAGCTCTCCCCGGATGTCTCGCCACCCGTGGTAGGGGATTTCAGGACATCCGAAGGCGGGGAATCGGGCGCGCCTGGGGGCTTCGTGACAGGCTCGAAGAGCCAGGGGACGAGCTGGCGAGCAGTGATGGTCTTGCCTCTCCCGTCCAGGCATCCTACATCCCGCAGCGTCTCTAGGGTCAGCTTGACTGTAGCTTGTGCATTGACCTGGAGGAGCTTGTCGATGTCATAGACGGAATAGTGGCGGCTCTCCAATCTTTCGCCCAGTGAATGAGGGTACGCAGTCACCTCCAAGCGCCGAAGCTAGTCCCTCAGCAGGACGTTCTCGAATCGCGCCTGGGCTAGCTCCGCGCAAAGCGCCACGGCCTGAGCGGAATCCTGTATAGCAAGAGGTTAGCATGAAAGGAAATGAATGAAGTTGAAATCTGCAGTCGCGAGAGCGAGCGCCGCGAAAGGTATCGCTTACCTCTTCCGCCCGGTGCGAGGACAGCAGTTACGTGGCGTCTGCCAGCTCTTTCTTCAAGGCAGCCGCCTGAGCCACCACCTCCTCCCTGGCCTTGAACATGTCCTGGAAGTTGCGGTTGATGGTGATACTCCGACGTGCGCACATATGCACAATATCGATCCCGCGCATCAAGGCCCGGGTGGAGTCATAGGCCAGGAGCCTGGTGGTCATTTTGTTATAGATACCGACATTCTCCCGGCTATAGAGGTCATAGCCCAAGGAGAAAGCCTCGCTAGTGACCTCATCTTGCTCCGCCCAGTTGGGCAGAAGAGATGAGATTGAGACCCTGTTGGTGTCAGGGACCCACTGAAGCAGCGGTTTGTTTTCCGCGTCAAGGCACTTCGTGCCGAGACCAAAATTACGGTGACCCTGCGGCACCTCTCCAGGCGGGGACTGAGCGGAGGTCTCGGCGGCGGCTCCCTCGCCATCTACTCCACAGGGGGCCGGGGGGTTCTCGGCAGGTGCCTCGGCGCCACCCCTGGTAACCGCGATCTCATTGTTGGCCTGCAAGATCTCTTCAAAGGAGCGGCCTGCAGCGGGAGGTTGGGAGGGCGGCACCGCAACGCTTTACCCTTCTCGGCAATAGTTATTTTGGGCCTCTTGAGCTGTGGTGGAAGAGGGGCGACGGGCTTTCGCTTCCCTTCGCCGGTCGAAGGAAGCGGGGTCGCCTCATCCCGGCAAGTTTGAGCCGCGGCCTTTGTGAGAGCCAGTGGGTCTCTCACAGATTGGCTCTCGGCAGCATGAGCCTCGTCGAAAGGTTGGTGCAGGGGGATCTCGCGCTCTCCTGCGGAAGCGACAACACTCAGTTCTAATCTTAAAAAGAAGGGGAGGAATAACAAGACAAAGGCGAGACTGTACCTTTGCCCGGAGGCACGGGGAGGAGTGAATCGACGCCCCGCCGGAGGAATTGGATGTCGAAATCCTTGGTTCCGAAGAACTCAAGGAGGGCGTTCTCGCGCGAGCCCAAGGAGGGCGGCCTATAAGCGGTGTTCTCATATTGAATGGGCGTGAGAGGCACGTTCCCGAAATCGCCGGAAACGAAGACAAACTTCTCTCCCCAGTGGTGGTGCTTATTGGCGAGACCGGTGGTCTTGAGCAACTGCCCTGAAAAGAAGACCACCCCTCCTTTAGCGCAGAAGGTGAACAGCTTCTAGAAGATAGGGAGGCTGAACTCGATCCTCTCGGATCGCATGTAACAGATGAAGGCTACCAGGATCGCGACCGAGTTTGGATTCAACTGCGCGGGAACCACTCCATAGTACTGGAGGGCCTGGCGCATCTCGGGCCAGAGGGGGAGGCGGAAGCCCACCTCAAAGTGCTCAAGGGGGATGACGAGCTCCCCCTCCCCTCACTGTTTACCTTGTCATGGTTGCCGGCGTTTTGCGCGGTGAAGCCGGCGGGAACGTAGCAAGTCTGGGTCAGTTGAAACTCCTCCATGGTCAGGCTGCAAGAGGGGAACAGATACTTCTGGAAGGCTTTCGCACAATTTGAGCATCTCTCGCTTCCGCCCGGCATCGTGCTTGTGAGAGCGAAGTCTTCGAAAGAGAGGCAAGAGCGAGAACTGACCGAGAACAGGAGGGGAAAGCGGAAGCGAGCTGGAGCTCTCGGCAAACCGCGAAAGCGACAAGAAAAAAGACACGGGTTTCAGATCGGAGAAATAAATATGGTAGGTGGACTTCTCTATTTATAGAAAACCGTGGTCATCATGACTATTCCCAAAAAAGGCGGCGGGGGTACAGCCGTCATGCCCTAAGTCGGCGCCGCCTCGGTTTCCTGCCCAAGATTGACAGTGACTGACTGACAAATATGATTACCGCAAACATTACGATATGACACGCGATAAGTAAAACAAGCGGAAGCATGGTTACTCTCGCCGAGCGAGAGCTGAATAAAAAGTAATAATAATAATAATAATAATAATAATAATAATAATAGCAAAGTTATTAGTTACAGACTGATAAAAACGACATGGTACATTGGGAAAGGGGAAGGCCGGGGGAAGGAAAGGGGGGAGATCTCGCGAATCAATAAGGCTCCCACCGCCATCGTCCTCGTTCCCGCTGCCTGGTCCTCGGTGGCGCCTGCGGGTTGAAATAGGACGATAAGACGGTGCATCCTAGGTTGATCCGGCGAGAAAGGTCTCGGATCCGGGCGATGCACCTTTCGGGAGAGGACCCGGCAGTAGGCCCACCTGGCCGATCCGTCTCGCCTATCAAGTAGTCTCTCTCCAGAGCCTCCAGCCTCTTCTCCACCGATTGGCAAAACTCTCTCGCCGCGGAGTCATGGGCCCGCTCCCGCCGTATGAGCTTCGACAAGATGGCGGCAACCCTCTTCCCCCGCCTTTTGGCGCTCCCGGCACTGGTCAAGATTTCCTCCATCTCGTCAGATGAAGGGAAGGGAGAGCTCTCGCCATCCTCCCCCTCTCTGTCTTCGTCGTCTTCTTCATCTTCATCCTCTGCGTCAGCTCCCGACCGCAAGCCCAGATCCCCTCATAAAAGAATTCCACGGTCATGGCGAGAGCTAAGCGACAATTATGATAAGCATACCGCATACCTGCAGTATGGCAAGAACCACCGGCCGACGGCAGGCGAGAAGGCCCCAGCCCACCCCCCCCCCCCCCCCCTCAGTTCCAAATAGGAGGTGGATCGGCTTTCCTTCTCCCGAGGGGAAGATTTTGCGAGTGGTGATCCCGGCTTGGCCGGAAGCAGGGGGGAGTTATCCTCTCCCGCGGGATGGCTAGCATCCTGGGGAGCTGCATAAGATTCGACAGCCATTCCTCCCGCCGGTAGGGAGGAATCAACCGCAGGGGCAGGCCGATTAGCGACCCTTACTTCATTCTCCCGGGTAGTGAGACCCGGTTCGGCGGAAGCTGGTGTTGCGGGAAGACAATTCAGCAATCTGAGACTGAACTAAGAGCGAGAGTGGAATAGATACCTGCAGTTCTCGGGGAGTCAGGCGGAGGAGCGGCCTCCGAGACCCACGGCTGATTCTCGGGAGGACGAGATGATGAGTCCAAGGGCTCCCGCGATGGCCTGACGTCGTCAGGGGCCGTTTCCTGTGAGAAGTATCACGTCAGCTACAAATCCTCCCGCATAAATAGCTAGTGGTTTCAATGATCAGCAAGTCGAGAGGCATACCTTCTGTAGAGAGGGGTCATCCGCACAGCTTAGGGTCGAGGTAGGCGAGCTCCTATTCTCGTGAGACAAGTCTCGGTGGACCACCTTCGCCCTCTTCTTCTCTTTCTTTTTCTTCTTCAGCTGAGAGGGCTCCGCGGCTGATGACTTTCTCGCCAGCCAGGGGGCAACCAAGGCGCAGTTAGCCTTGGCTCGCTCCTGTGCCGCATCGATACGGTCCTGAAGATCCTACGGAAGCGGTTTGTCAATGCGCTTGGAATACATCGCGAGAGGAAGCAAGAGCTTAGGCAAGGAACGATGATTCGAGGGCAGATTTATGACCGTCTATCAGCATATATATATATATATATAGCCACGGTACGGCCCACCAAAAGATTCCCTAATGTTGACACGTGCTCAGCGAATATTAACGGGTTGGATGTGTCTTTTCGAGCGCAGAGCTAGCTCAAAAACAGCGAGGATTGTGTACAACCCCATTTTCGCTGAGTCAGACCAGGAGACACCAACGGTCAGGATTAGGCTAGCCAGAGAAGCTCCCGCCCTGAAGAAGTTCTCGCCCATAAGTGGGGAGGCAACTTTTGCCCTTGCGCCAAGCTCCTGTCTTGGAGGAGCTCTCGCTTGTAAGAAGGCGAGACCGCTTGTGCCGGGCTCTGGACAGGAGGCTCTCGGCTCAGAGTTCTCGCGGAGTGGGGCCCAGGGCCCTAGGTAAAATGACCTAATTACCCTCGGGTAGAATTACCCCAATACCCTCAGGATGAACAGCGGGATTTGGCTATTGGCAGACCAACTAATGGTATTTTAGTCATCTCAGGTCAGCAAAAGGCTATAAATAGACCCATAAGGGCTCCTTAGAAGGCAAGCTTTGATAATCTTCCAATTTACAGTGCTTTCTGAGGAGCTCCTAGCCTAGCTTTTGGCTTTGGAGGGGAAGCTCTCAGAGATCTTCTGGGTGTTAGGTGGGACCTCCCTACTGAGGCTTTGGGTCAGTCTTAGCTCCTTTGAATCTAGTCGAGGGTCGAGGCTCGAGAGAAGTAGTTGTTGGCTGCACCCCTGTTTTGAACTCCCATTGAGGTCATTTTTAGCTTCAACAGTTCTTATAACTATCCTTATACTAGAAATTTTAAAACTTATGAACATTACTAGATTTTTCTTAATCCTAATCTAGACAGAGGCAGGTTTCTTGACGAGTGAAGTCTTTAGGGAGCTCACCATAATAAGGCTTCAGTCGGTGTCCATTAACCTTAAAATCTCCCTTCTCATGGTGAGTAAGTTCGACGGTGCCGTAGGGGATGACTTCTTTAACCTTGAAGGGTCCGGACCACTTAGACCTTAACTTGCCTGGGAATAAACGAAGACGGGAATTAAAAAGAAGGACTTGGTCACCTTTCTGAAATGTCTTGGGTTTGCAAAGGTGGTGGTCATGAAATAGCTTGGTCTTCTCCTTATAAATCTGGGAGTTCTCATAAGCCATGGTTCTCCGCTTATCTAACTCATTAAGTTGAAGTTTGCGTTTCTCTCCTATAGAATTAGTATCAAAATTCAAAGAGAGTATCGCCCAATACGACTTGTGTTCTAATTCTATAGGCAGGTGACAGGATTTACCATAGACTAATCTAAAGGGGGTGGTCCCTATAGGTGTTTTGAAGGCGGTCCTATATGCCCACAAACAATCGTTAAGTTTTCTAGACCACTGCTTCCTATTCCCTTCTATAGATTTTTCTAGGATCCTCTTAAGCTCTCTATTGAAAACTTCAACTTGGCCACTAGATTGCGGATGATAAGGAGTGGCTATCCTATGTGTAACTCCATACTTTTCCAATACTTTATCTAACTGCGAATTACAGAAATGTGAACCCCTATCGCTAATAAGTGCGTGTGGTGTGCCAAATCGTGCAAATAAGGATTTTAAAAATCGGATTACTACCCTACTATCATTAGTAGGCAAAGCTTGTGCTTCAACCCACTTCGATACATAATCCATAGCTACTAAAATATATTTATTCCCAAAAGAAACTGGAAATGGTCCCATAAAATCAATCCCCCACACATCGAATACTTCACATTCAAGAATATATTTTTGTGGTATTTCATGTAATTTAGAAATATTACCTGCTTTCTGACAAGAATCACATGAAAGCACATATCTTTGGGCATCCCTGAATAGAAGGGGCTAATAGAAACCAGAATCAAGAACCTTTTTTGCCGAGCAATTTGCTCCATAGTGACCACCGGCAGGGCCTGCATGACACTGCTCCAAGATTTTGCAACCTTATTCCGCTGATACACACCTTCGTATAACGGAATCTGCACATATCCGAAAAAGAAAGGGATCCTCCCAAAAGTAATATTTCAAATCAGAGAAAAATTTCTTTTTCTGCCGATATGAAAATTCTTTTGGAAGAACCTTAGCTACAAGATAGTTTGCATAATCTATAAACCATGGATAATCAAGATGTATATTTGTAGATATGGCAAATAGTGAGTTCTCAGGAAATGTATCAGAAATTTCAGATTCATCTAACATTGATCGTAGTGGATTTTCTAAACGTGAAAGATGGTCTGCCGCTAAGTTTTCTGCTCCTCATTTATCCCTAATTTCTAAATCAAATTCTTGTAATAAGAGAACCCAACGGATTAAACGAGGCTTGGATTCCGCCTTGGTTAATAAATATCTTAGGGCAGACTGATCGGTATATACTACCACTTTATATAATGTTAAATAAGATCGAAATTTATCGAAGGCGAATACCACTGCTAGGAGTTCTTTTTTTGTAGTTGTATAATTCTCCTGTGCATTATTAAGTGTTTTGCTAGCGTAGTATATAGAATGAAAGTGTTTTTTTCGGCATTGTCCTAAAACGGCCCCTACCGCAAAACTACTAGCGTCACACATGATCTCAAATGGTTGATTAAAATCGGATGCGATCATAATAGGAGAATTAATTAATCTCTCTTTTAAAAACTCAAAGGCATGTAGACACTCTTGTTCAAAAATAAAAGGTGTGTCTTTTTCTAACAGCTTGGTAAGTGGTTTAGCTATTTTAGAGAAGTCTTTAATAAACCGGCGGTAAAATCCCGCATGTCCCACTGCCTTGACGGAGGTTGGCGGTGGTAACTTTTCGATGGTCTCAATTTTCGCTCTATCTACTTGGATTCCTTGACTTGAGATTTTATGTCCAAGCACTAACCCTTCCTTAACCATGAAATGACACTTCTCCCAACTGAGTGCTAGGTTAGTCTCCTCACACCTCCTAAGAACTTTCTCTAAATTCTCCAAACATAGATTAAACGAGTCGCCAAAAACAGAAAAATCATCCATAAATATTTCCATGATATCCTCAACATATTCGTTAAAGATGGCTAGCATGCACCTTTGAAAAGTGGCGGGTGCATTACATAACCCGAAAGGCATACGTCTATAGGCAAATGTACCGAATGGGCAAGTAAATGTTATTTTATCCTGGTCTTCTGGTGCTATAGGAATTTGAAATTATCCAGAAAGTCCATCTAGAAAACAATAATAGGAATGTCCTGACAAACGTTCTAATATTTGGTCAATGAAAGGCAGAGGGAAATGGTCTTTCCTAGTGGCATCGTTTAATTTCCTATAGTCATTACAGACACGCCAACCTGTTACCATTCGCGTAGGAATTAACTCATTCTTATCGTTAGCTACCACTGTTAGACCACCCTTCTTAGGAACGACCTGGACAAGACTAACCCATGAACTATCTGAAATAGGGTATATAATAACAGCATCTAACAACTTAACAATCTCCGCCTTGACTACCTCTTTCATATTCGAGTTTAGCCTACATTGCGGTTGAATAGAAGATTTATAGTTTTCTTCCAAAAGGATTTTGTGAGTGCAAAAACTAGGATTAATACCCTTTATATCAGATATTTGCCATGCTATTGCACCTTTACATTTCTTCAATACAGTTATTAATTTATCTTTTTCAGTATTAGACAGATTAGAGGAAATAATAACTGGATAAGAAGAATTAGTTCCTAAGAATGCATACTCAAGATGATCCGGTAATTTTTTAAGTTCTACTATTGGTGGATTCTTAGTATTATTCTTAAGAGCTTCATGATCTCCTCGAGTAATCAAACTATATTCAGTCGTTCTATTCATCGCAACACTATTATCTAGAAAAAATAAATGTTCAACAATATCTTTATTTTTTTCTTCTTCTAGATAGCAGTTTGTAATACAGATTTCTAAAGGATCTTTACAATAAAAATTGGAATGCATAGAAGGCATAACATTATCAATACCATGAGAAAAATAACAATAATCATCATTATCTAAAGATTGTTTCATAGTATTGCCAATTTAAAAAGTGATTTCATCTTCTCCTACTCGCAAAACTAATTTACCATCAAAAACATCAATAAGCGCTCTAGACGTGGCTAAAAATGGACGACCTAATATAAGTGGTACTTCAATATTTTCATCCATATCTAGAATAACAAAATTAGCAGGAAATATAAACTTATCTACCCTAACCAATACATCTTCCACTATTCCTCTAGGATACTTGACCGATCAATCCGCTAGTTGAATACTCATTCTAGTTGGGCTAAGTTCTCCTAGACCTAGTTTCAAGTATAGTTTATAAGGCATTAAATTTATACATGCTCCTAAATCCGCTAAAGCTTTATTTACTTGCAAATCTCCGATTAAACATGAAATTGAAAATGAACCGGGATCCTTAATTTTTTGTGGTAGTTTATTTTACAAAATAGCAGAACATTCTTCACTAAGTGTGACTAAAAATAATTCATCTATTATTCACTAAGTGTGGCTAGCATGCATTTGAATAATTTCAGAAAAAGGTAAATTGACATGTAATTGTTTAAACATAGATAAAAATTTACCATACTGCGCATCAATGCGCTCCTTGCTAAGCTTTACTGGGTATGATAATGCTGGTTGATACTCCATCGGTTGCACGTTCATCTCGCTTGGTCCTTCGCTGCTAGACTCCACTTGGGGCGCTTCCTTCATAATCCTTGGGTCTTGTAACTCCTTTCCACTCCTCAATTGAATGGATTTTGCATGCTCCCTAGGATTTGTCTCGGTATTTCCTGAAAGTGTCCCTTGTTGTCTTTCAGAAACCATCCTTACAAGCTGTCCAATCTGATTCTCCAAATTTTGAATCGAGCCCTCTTGATTCTGGAAGGCTACATCGGTAGTTTGCATGAATTTGGTGAGCACATCTTCCAATGTAGGCTTCCTTGGTTCCGGTTGTTGTTGTTGTCCAAACATGGGTTGCTTCCCTTGATTGCCTTGTCCTCCCCAAGAGAAATTGAGGTGGTTCCTCCATCCAGGATTGTATGTAGCACTATATATGTTGTTCGCTTGATTGAAAGGAGGTCTCGTATTATTACCCATATAGTCAACATGCTCTTGTACTCAAGGTTCACAACTAGGCATTCCACTATATGAAGGGTCCCATTGTTGAGGTGCCATGGAGGGTGATGCTAAGGCAAGGTTGTCCATCTTTTGGTGAAGCTTCTCCACTTGAATGGCTAAGGCGGTGACAACATCCACTTCATAAATTCCTGCGGGCTTGTTAGGCTTTTATCTCACGGTAGTCCATTGATAGTTGTTCATTGACATGTCTTCTATCAACTGCTGAGCCGCGTCAGGTGTCTTGTTGTTCAAGGTGCCTCCACTAGCTGCATCAATCATTTGTTTAGTGGTCGGATTGAGACCATTGTAGAAGGTCTGAATCTGAAGCCATGAAGGTAGAACATGATGGGGACATCTCCTCAAAAGGTCCTTGAATCATTCCCATATGTCGTACAACGATTCAGATTCCAATTGCATGAACGTAGAGATGTCATTCCTTAGCTTTGCAGTCTTTTTCGGTGGGAAATACTTCATCATAAACTTCTCAACCATCATGTCCCAAGTAGTGATCGACCCTCTAGGTAGTGAGTTCAACCACTACTTCTCCTTATGCCTTAGAGAGAATGGAAACAATCTCAATCGAATGGCATCGTTGGAAACACCATTGATCTTGAATGTATCACATATCTCCAGGAATCCGGCCAAGTGGGTGTTAGGATCTTCATCTTGCAGGCCATCATACTGGACATACTGTTGAACCATCTGTATGACACTAGGATTCAACTCGAAGTTATTGGTGACTATTGGCAGTCAAACGATACTTGACCCAGTTCCTTGGAGGTTAGGTCTAACAAAGTCAGACATAGTTTGCTCATTATGGTTGGCCATGGTATCTAAATTTTCCGGATGATTCTCTCCTTGGCTAACTGTTTCTTCTTCTACTAGTTTGTTTGAAATATCTATGGTATTAACTCCCACGTCCCTTTGGTTGGTGTTATGGATAAGTCGCTCTAGGTCAGGATGAAATGGTGCTAGCACAGAATTTCTACCCCTGGTCATAGACTAACAGACTACAAAACAGAGATTAAGTGATATAATTATTCCATAACTAATTTACAATTATACATTAATAAACAAAAATTGGTATATTAATAAAGTTCAGGCTTTCAAAATAATGAAATCGAATCCCCGGCAACGGCTCCAAAAACTTGATGATTTTCGTTATGATTACAAGTAATAACTCAATGTGATTTCATTCTACATTCTAGTATAACTATGTAGATGGGCATAAGCTATATTGAATTAACTTTCGGGCAAGTGCACCTATCAATCATAGTACAAGAGAAATCTACATCTCGTGTCTTATTCCACAGGGCCATTTTAAATATTCGTACTCACCCTCACTCTATTATCGTACCTATAAGTAAAATTGATATCTAAACTAGATTGACCTAACTATAACTATTTGGATAATTCAATATTGGAGAAGTAAATATGGTAAAAAGCAAGAAGCTTATGAGCTTTTACATGAACAAACTCATTTATTAACTCAATTCTAAGTAATCATGAAAAAAGTAAAACTATCAAATTCGTTGTAATGTAAAGGTTAACGTTCATCAAATTCTCCCTCGAGCAATTCCAATCCTAAACCTAAGTTAGTAAATTTTCTCTCGAACAATTTACAACACTCAAGTTCGCATTAAGTAAAGCACCCTAATTATTACATAAATTCATGAAACCTTATCTCTAAAATACCATGAATTCATTTACTCATATTCCAATTTCCCAAACAACATATCTCTCGATCATGGAGTTTGATTCACAAATAGATTTAACACCACAATATGGACATACAAATATCATCACAAACAACAAATTTCTCAATCTATAAATTTGCAAATTTTGTAAAGCAAAGAAGCAATCCATAATGGAAATGAAACCCTTTGTTTGTAAACCTAAATACGAATAAAATACCACGAATTTGATGTAAACAAAGTGATACATGATTACTAATCGTGCAAATATAAGTTCATGCAAATTAAAAAATAAACAAAGTTGAATCACCAAGAGAAAGGAAAGATTAAAAGGGATTAATGAAAAATTAAATGCATACAAAATACCCTTCAAATCCTCCTTCTCTTGGATGCTCCACTTCGTGCTCCAGAAGTTCTCTAATTCCAAAATGATCCAAAAGTTCCTCTCTAATTTTTCTATAGGAATTATATAGACCCTTTACAAACAGGTCGGACACGGGTTCCAACACGGCCGTGTGTCAGGCTGTGTTGACGGTTCCTAGGCGGTTCCACACGAATAGGCGCGTCTGGTAGTGGGCTGTGTCAAATGACACGGGTACTAACACGGCCCTGTTGTTCTTCTCGTTCTTCAGACACGGGTTGGTCGGCAGTCGTGTTCAAATATGACACGGGTAGGCACACAGGCGTGTTCCTACCCGTGTGAGTCTCGGTCTCATGTGTCCAATTTCTTCAGCTCTAGGGCACATAGGACACTGGTATTAACATGGCCGTGTGTCCACCCGTGTGCGCCAAATTTTTGTCCTGTCATCAGCCATGTTGACTCCGTGAACTCCTCTGTTTGATCCAAGACTTTTAGTTCCATTGGTTGGCACTACCTGCATTAGAAAAATGAAAGGATAAATATATAGCTTAATACAAAGAGTGACCAAAAATCTTGACTGTGCTCTCCTATTCATGATAAGACAATTTCTCAACTAATCTTGCAAAATTACTACACAAAGAGGCAGAAAATAGGGGACATGATTACAATTATGATAGTAAAAGGCCTATCATAATCGCACTCATCAAGCGAGGTATTATGGATTCATTATAAAATTCCGGAGGCCAACTAAATTTAAGAAACACTGAACTTACTTGATTTGATCTTAAGAGTTCTGCATAATATTGGCTCATATAATTATATTGCTCTTCAACTCTTCCTTCTATGGAAGCACTAGCTGCAGCTTTTGCTCTTGATGCCTTGTCCTTTGATATCCCTACCACCCATTTTTCTTTTACTTTTGCAACGATTTGTTTTATTTGAACGTTTGAGTTCTCTCTAACTTTTGATTCTATATGTTTACCCAATCATTTTGTAGTCAAAAGTTTATTGTTAAACTCTCTACTACAAGAGTGTTTATCTTTCACAGTTCTCACTTCACATGTATCCCGGTTCTTCATTGGTGCAACATATATTTGTCATTTACATTCGGGCTTGCACATGTACCGAACCCTCCTATTATGAATTGAGTATGTTGCCCGTTCCTGTTGAAGTTCTTCATCAACTTTAAATCGACACCTATATGAATTGAGTATGTTGCCACTACATCTTTAAAATGATCTTTTGATTTAAAAATTAAACCAGGCTCCCATTTCATTTCTTTCATATCCTTCAACATAGTAAAAATAGTTTGTTGAGGTTTTGTAGTAATGGCTCCACCATCATTATTACTACTAAGTGATTGAATAGAATCACTTACATATTCTTCATCACTCTTCTCTTTTAGAACCACTGATGTCTCGTTGAAAGTTTCAACATTAGTATCACCTTCATCAAATAATTCTTCCTCATTCTCAAATTGAATATTTAAAGCACTATCTTCGCTATTATTATCATCATTCCAGAAAAATTTCTTCATTTAAATCCATCATCAACAACCTAAGCCCTATCAAAAATTATCAAAAGATTAATAGTTAAATCAGAGAAATATCAAAACTGAGATTATCAAAATGCAAATCTATGAATAAAGGGAATAAAACTAAGCATTATCTTCATGGGAAAAATTTCATAATGAAAAACTAAAACCCTAAACCATTTTATTCCTTCCATTTCTTAAACCGTGAAAAACTAAAATTTCATATGATAATTTCAGAACATGGAAATATATTATGCAGTTTGGCAAAACCCAACAAGACCTGTGATAAAAAGTACCTTACATAAAACCTGAAAATAAGAGCTAAAAGCTTGAGGAAAAGAAGATTTGCAGTAAAAAAAGACAAAATAAAAGCTTAAAACATTGGAAAAAAGATCTACACATTTCAAAGGATCAGGAATCAAAAACAGCTTACATAAACTTGGAATACGAAGATTTGACAAATAAAATAAAAAAACCTGCAATCGTAGTTGGCTGCAGGTCCAACGGCGACAGATTTCAAATGACTGTGGCAGCAGTAGCTCTCGAGAAAGGGGGAAGGAACTCACGCAGATGGGGGAAGAAATCTGAGGGTTTCGGTTTTAGATTAGGTTATTTTTAAAATAATGAAAGATTTACCTTTTTGCCCTCAGCATTTTGAACGGAAATGTTAAATGGGACAGTTCTGAAGCTTTAGCTAAAGACTACGGATTAATTTCCAGCTTTTAAATCTTTAGGGACCAATTTCAAAAAGGAGAAGAACTTTGGGGACTGATCTAAGCGTTTTGCCTTTAAACTTTAACCTATCCAGCAGCACAAAATTTTATATACTTTAAATCCCTTTTCTTACCCACGATGTGAGACTTTTCTGAGCCAAAAAAATGCAGCCCGCCCCCCAAGGCTCGCGATAGGAAGACCAAATATAGAAGTTTGTGCCATGAGACCAACAATAATTAAGACATTCCCGTTGCTTTGTGTTTTTATTTCTTTAGCGTTCAAAGTTGTCGTGCAGATTAGAATTGTCAAGCTGGTCTGGGGCCGGTCTTTTGGCCTACCAGTCCCGGACAGGTCCCGCTCAAACCGGTCTCGGTCCAGGACTAGTTTTCCTCCTCTTGAGGAGGACCAGCTGGGACTTTAGGACCGGTCCTAGCCGGCCTCGGACCTATCTTTTTTATTTTTTTAATTAAAAAAAATTATCTATACTATATTTAATTAAAATATGAGGAGTAAAACTAGTCTTCTAACAAAGACCGGTCTTTGTTTGACTGGTCTTTTAACAAAGACCAAATCATCCAAGAAATGAGTACCCTAACAAGGAGTCCATGGAAGAAGATGAAGCTGGCTCTTTTGGTGATTCTGAATGTTCAAACTCTGGATATGAAGAGGAAATGGCCAGCGAGAAAAAGAAAGATGAAGAGATACCTAACATTGGAGATAGGGACATGGAAGCGTCTAGTAATTCTGAATACTCAGACTCTGGAGCCTGATGATGAAGATAACTTGAGATGGCGATATTATTGAGACTATATTATATTATACTATATTATAGCTGTGTTTCGAGCGGCTTATCACAGTTTATTTGCTCCGGTGAGGTTGAAGAAAAACATCATTGTCATAGAATGTATGTTTAATATCACAAATATTACAAAAAAAAACTAGTTTGAGGCATAGGATTCTGATATGACAATGACATTTTTGTCCAACTTCACCGGAACAATGATGACAATATCTTCATATTGTCTAATTTGTCTAAAATTATGTTGAACATGCACTTGAGAACTCACTGAAAAGCTAGTCCAGATTTTGCTCCCACTATTTCTAGGTGAGAATGAAACCCAACAATTACAACAAGACTTTATTATATATTTAAATAATAGTATGGGAGGGGGTACACATATCTATTATAGGATATAAATAAAGACATGTTTTAAAAAATAAATGGCGTACAAATTGCCAAATTAAGATGTAGGATTATCAATGACAGTACCCTGATTATGCCATGTTGAAATTTGTGAAGTGGAAGTGGGTGACGGGACAGGTCGGGCGGCCTGTGGCGGACAGCTTTGGCGGACTGGGCGGACTGGGCGGACTGAGGTTTGCGGCCTAGTGGAAAGTCTGGTGGAAGCCGGCTATGTTCTGAGCGGGTTGTTGCATGGAGTCCGCGGTTTGGTACGGCCTGGTATCTGCGGATAGAGAGGCTTGCGGACTGGTGCTTTGCTCAGTGGCCGCGGGTGCAAGCTTGTGCTGAAAGGCGGGTTGGCTCTTGTCCGCCGGAAGCTTGCGGACTGATGTGTCCGCGGTATTGGCTGTTGCGGACTGAGCTTAGAGCTTGGCTGAGGCCTTGTCGAGCTCTGGTGGCACAGCAGGCGAGTTGCTGTGGAGATCGTTGTGGCGGCCTGGTTTTGGAGTCCGGGATTAGACCACTGTGATAGGGCAGGAGTGCGAGGAGCTCGCGGACTGTGGCGGTCTGCACTGTGGTGTTTTGGCGGACTGGAGTTTTGCGTCCGCCAAGCTCGCATTAGCCCTTTATGGTTTTGGGCTTGGTCACACTTGGTGCCGAGTTCAGTGTGTCCGCCGTATCCGCCGAGTCCGCTATGACCAGGCGGTCTGTTTTTAGATGCCTTTGGTCGTGGACTTGTGGCGGATTGAGGTGTGTATCTTGCGGACTGCCTCGGGTTGGTGCGGACAGCCATTGAAGGGGGTTTGCTGTCCTGAAGCGGTTGGAGCTTTGCGGGCTGATGCCTTGTCCGCTTAGCTTAGGCGGACTGGAGAGGGTTCGTCAATGGTTGCCTTGCTCCTGGCGGTTTTCCTTGGTGACCGGCTATGTCCTCGCGGACTGAGCGGACGGTCGTTTGTATTCGCGCGGACTGGGGCGGTGTCGCTATCTCTTGGGCGGTGACCACACTCCTCACCTGGCTTATAAATAGGACCCCCCTGACACATCTACAGTAACCCAAGTAACTAGAGTGAACAGTAAGTTGGGGTGTGCAAGGAGCTGCGGTCTGTGTTTGTCAGTCTGCGCGGATTGTTTCAGGCTGACGGTTTGCTGTGTGCAGGTCGCGCGGATAGCTTCAAGGAGCCAGGAGGTTGGCTGTGACTTCGGTCAAGTGCTTGGAAGTGTGCGATCTCTGCGGACTCAGCAGGAGGTCGCTCTGCGACTTGTCTGTTCTATTTCATCTTTGCCAGCTTCAATAACCTGTCCGCCGGCTTCAGGCGGGTAGGGGTGTTCCTCAGTTCAAGTTCAGCAGGAGGCGAATAATGGTGTGTCCGCGCGGCCTCGCGGCTTCTGCGGACTCCTTGTCTATTCGGCGGATTGCAGCATAGCTTGGGCGAGCTCAGCGGACTCGGCGACCTCGCGGTCTCGGCGGACTCGGGTGCTGTCCGCCCGGCTTGTTTTTTGGTGCTTCTGTTTTTTAGCTGTTATACTAGCGAAATCATGTCTCGCTATGTATGTCTCGCATTGTAAAGAAGTGAATGAATAATAGACCTGCTTGTGCTTCTATTGTTTGTTGGAATTTACCTTTGTGCCTCTAGTCCTTGGTTTCCGCTGGTTCAACGTGCGAACTGGGTAGTTCCGAAGATATTAATTTGGCGTTTGGGCTATCTTGCTGACCACGTTGAGAAAATTTAACATGGTATCAAAGCGAGGTTGCTGAGGTTCAGTTGCGTGAGCGGAAGTCAGTCAGTGTTGTTACTCAGTGATTGAGTGGTGATCAACCTGTGTTGTTGCTCGGAGCTGCTGAAAGGTTGCCAACAGGTGTTGCAATGGAAGGGAGCTTAGCAAGAGGTCTGGGCATTGAACTCTTAACGCCGACTAAATTCAAGAAGTGGAAGTCGTGCATGAAGAGTTATCTTCTTGGCGAGGAGCTGTGGGATGTCGTTGGTGGAGACGACAGGCAGGAAGTCACTGCTGTTTTCGGTACTGCTGAGCAGGTGAGTCTCTGGAGAAGAACGAATGCTAAGGCGGAGTTCATTCTGAAGAGAGCCGTGTCTTCGGATCTGTTTGATCACATCGTTGGGTGTGAGTCGGCTGCTGATATTTGGACAACCATTGATGAGTTGTTCAATAGGAAGAATGTGGCGCGGCTGCAGTTCCTAGAGAATGAGTTGGCCAGGGCAACTCAGGGAGACCTTTCCATCTCCAAGTACTTCTTAAAGATGAAGAGCTTATGTGCTGAGTTGTCGGCACTGGATCATGATGAGCCTATCTCTGAGGCAAAGATGAAAAGGCACATTATCCGCGGCTTGCGGAAGGAGTATGTGCCCTTTGTCACATCTGTTCAAGGGTGGGCTACTCAGCCGTCGTTGCTGGAGCTGGAGAGTCTGCTTGCCTCGCAGGAGAGCTTAGCAAGGAAGATGGCTGGAGTGAACCTGAATCAGGAAGGCAGCGAAGCTCTCTTCTCAGGCAAGAAGAAAGGATGGGAAGGGAAGAAGAAGAAGAAGGTGCAGGCTGCTGGTGAGAAGGAGACTTCAACTTCATATCCGCCGGAGAGGAGCAATGCTCCTAAGGACTAGAAGAAGAATCTGAAGTGCTACCTGTGTCATCAGCGTGGGCACTTCAAGCGGGACTGTAAGGTCAAACTGCAGTCTGGGCATGCTGCGGGAAAGGAGGAAGCTTGCTCAAGAAGTGAAGAAGCAGAATGGGGCGGAGCCTTTATGACGGCCACTTCTGTCCGGGCCCTGTCTGCTGAGGACTTCAACAACGAGTGGATCGTGGACTCCGGGTGTGGTCATCACCTCACCGGAGACAAATAAAAGTTCACCTCCATGCAGGCTTACTCAGGTAATGAAGCTATTATCACTGCTGATAATACTGTTTATGCAGTAGAGAAAGAGGGGGTCGTGTCATTGGGTAGTGATCAGGGGCCACTTACGTTAAGGAGTGTGTATCACGTGCCGGGCATGAAGAAAAACCTCTTCTCGGTGACCAATGCGGTGGATGCTGGGTATCACGTTCTGTTTGGGCCAACAGATGTGAGGTTCCTTCGCAACGTATCAGCGGTGAAGGCTGATGTTGCTCATGTTGGGAGGAGGGTAAAGAACTTGTTTGTCCTTTCCACCAGTGTCTATGTTGATAGGATGAGAGCCAATGATAGTGCGGCTATCTAGCATGAGAGGCTGGGGCATGTTGGCATGGACAAGCTAAAGGCAATGGCGAGTAGAAGTTTGGTGAGGGGGTTGCCGAAGTTGTCCTCCTTTGGTGATGGGCATGTTTGTGCGGGCTGTCAATTCGGTAAGTCACATCGCCTTCCGTTTGATAAATCACAAACAAGGAGCAAGAAGCCACTGGAGTGTATTCATGGCGACCTGATGGGACCAACGGTTACTGCCAGCCTTGGTGGAAGCAAATACATGCTTGTCTTGGTTGATGACTACTCAAGGTATACTTGGGTGTACTTCTTAAAGGAGAAGTCGGAAGCCTTCCGTTTGTTCGTGGAGTTCAAGGAGTGGTAGAAGGCCGGCTTGGCTTGCGGGTTAAGAAGTTTAGAACTGATAACGGGGGGGAGTTTGTCTCCTCCGAGTTTTCTAACTTCTGCAGGAAGCACGGGATCCAGCGGGAGCTTACTTGTGCTCACACTCCACAACAAAATGGGGTAGCGGAGCGGAAGATCCATCATTTGACGGAGACCTGCAAATGCTGGCTTCATGTGAAAGATATCCCAAGGTCCTTTTGGGCGGAGGGAATGTCTTGTGCTGCTTATGTTATCAACCGGATGCCACTCAACCCTATCAACATGAAGACTCCTATTGAGCTCTTGCTGAAGGAGAAGCCGAGTGTTGAACACCTTCGGGTGTTCGGTTCAACTTGTTACGCGCATGTCCCGGATGCTTCACGGACAAAGCTGGATGCGAAGGCAAGGAAACTTGTCTTTGTTGGCTATGATGAGCGGAAGAAGGGATGGAAGTGCATGGATCCTGTGACGAAGAAGTTCGTGGTGTCAAGAGACGTTGTCTTTGACGAGCTGACGTCATATGGAGGTGGCTCGGTGGAGCTAACCAGAAGTATCAAGGTTGATGAAGCACCAGTGGAGGCTGCTGAAGGCTTGGAAGAGGAGCTTGCTGTTTCACCAGCAGCTCCTGTTGCTTCGAACTCCGAGGCTGAGCCTTCTGGCTCAGGAAGCAGGGGGAGCACTGCTCAATGCTTGCCCCAGGTAGGAGTGGAGCCTGAAGAAGCAATGGAAGCCGTGAGCAAGGAGCCATGTCTTCGGAGATCGAAGAGGGTGGTTAAGCCACCGGCTCGGTACTGTGATGGGAATGCAGTGAGCTTTGTCTCCTGCTTCTTTGCAGGTCCTCTGGATGAGCGAGAGCCTGCAAACTTCAACGAGGCTACTGGAGTAAAGGAGTGGGATGATGCCATGAAGGAAGAGATTGATGCACTGAAGAAGAATGAAACCTGGGACCTTGTGCCCAAGGTTGATGGCGTTACTCCGGTTACTTGCAAGTGGGTGTATAAGTTGAAGAAGAAGGCTGATAGGAGCATTGATCGGTTCAATGCTCGCCTGGTTGCTAGAGGATTCTCACAGCAGTATGGAGAAGACTATGAGGAGACATTCAGTCCAGTTGCGAAGATGACTTCTATAAGAGTGGTGATCGCCTTGGCTGCTAGCAAGGGATGGAGGTTGTGGCAACTCGATGTGAAGAATGCCTTTCTTTACGGAGAGATTGACAAGGACATCTTCATGGATCATCCGCTTGGTTTTGTCTCTGAGAAGCATCCGGACTATGTCTGCAAACTCAGGAAGGCTCTCTATGGGTTGAAGCAAGCTCCTCGAGCGTGGTATGGGAAGATTGTAGAGTACTTGCAATTCTGTGGATACCTGGCTTCCAACTCGGATTCAAGCTTGTTCGTCAAGAAGAAGGGAGAGCTAAGAGTCTTGGTCCTGCTGTATGTGGATGACATGATCATCACAGGGAACTCGGAGGAGGAAGTAGCAAGGCTCAGGGCAGAGCTTGTTATACGCTTCGAAATGAAAGACTTGGGAGAGTTGCATCACTTTCTTGGTCTTGAAGTGGAGAGGAAGGAGTGCGGGGTTCTCATTAGCCAGAAAGGGTATGCTGATCGCATTGTGAAGCGGTTTGGCATGGGCGAAGGGAAGAAGTGCTCTACTCCACTGGAATCTGGGCTGAAGCTTCGACGAGATGAGGGAAGGGTTATTCATGATCCCTTGGTGTTCAGGGCTCTTGTTGGGAGCTTGATTTACCTGACGATTACAAGGCGGATATCGCTTATGCTGTTGGCTGAGTAAGTTGATATATGGCTGAACCAAGGCAATCTCATCTGTGGCGGCGAAGGGAATTCTGAAGTATGTCAAGGCTTCTTCTAACATGGGACTCCTCTATAGAAGGGATGCGGAGGTTGCGTTGCTCGGTACACGGATGCTGACTATGGCGGTGATTCGGATGATCGAAGATCTACTTCAGTTATGTGTTCACTTGCGGTTCAGCTAGCATCTCATGGTGTAGCAAGAAGCAGGGACTCGGTGTCGGTTTCAACCACGGAGGCGGAGTATAAGGCTTCGGCCTTGGCTGCTCGGAAGCCGTTGGTTGGAGGAGGCTTATAGAGGATGTCCATGAAGAAGTGCAAGGGCCTACTTTACTCCGGGGTGACAATGAGAGTGCTCTCAAACTGGTAAACAATCCAGTGTGTCACGCCAGGACCAAGCATATAGAGATTGATCACCCACTTCATCAGGAGAAGGTGTTAGGAGGGGTCTCTGCTGGTCGGGCATGTTCGGAGTGAAGATAATCTTGCTGACATCTTCACAAAGCCACTGTCAAAGGGGCCCTTTGAACGCTTGCGCATCTTGTTGGGCTTTGGTCACCACTTCTCACTTCAAGGGGGCTCTCTTTAACCGAGTTGTTGAAAATTTGTGAAGTGGAAGTGGGTGACGGGACAGACGGGCGGCATCGGCCTGTGGGCGGACAGCTTGGCGGAGACTGGGCGGACTTGGGCGGACTGAGGTTTGCGGCGCCTGGTGGAAAGTCTGGTGGAAGCCGGGCCTGTGTTCTGAGCGGGTTGTGCATGGATCT